>JAOWBP010000001.1:53616863-53674443 GCA_028571105.1 Tragopan temminckii | reverse complement strand
AAAATCTACTGCAGCTTTGTGAGAAAGAATTTGTCACATAATTCAGTAATTTTGTTTCTAAAATATGTTACTAATATGTATAGGCTATTTCTACTTTTCACATCAGCTATTTCCAAGGACAAGTTACAGAATACAAACACATTATGTTCTACTTCTTTAGATCAATTGCCCTTTTCAAAATCCAGCGCAGAAACAACATTCCATTCCCACAACATTTAAACCACTGTGATCTGCTCTTTTTTTTTCAGAAAATGTTGACAATAGTGGTGATTTCATAATCCACTTAAACATCTTTGGATGAGAGCTCTTACATGATTGTAAAGGATATTTCTTGTGTATATTTTGTATGTCTCCAACGTCACTGTAAGATTGCTCTTCTGCAAAGAGCTAGATAGATACAAAGCACTTTTATAAAAATTACCCTTGCAAAGAGGAGAGAAAGAAATACTACCATCTCCATTTAAAACTGCGGTGACAAATGCTTACACAGTGAGTTTATGGCAGTTGCAGAAGAATTAAAGAGGCACGGGCAGAGACTCAGCCACATACCACTGGAGTCTTGGTCCTTTCTGCATCCTGCAATTTTTGTTTGTAGCAAACAGAAATCCCTCAGTCCAGCCCAAATGTCCCCCTTCCCCAGCAGCAGCACTTCAGAAGGAATCAGCAGGTTGTGTGGGCAGGAAAAACAAGAAACATCACAGAACAAAGAGAAGCAGCAGCCTTGTTCCCTTCCCCTGCAGCATCCCAGGGACTGGACAGCTGAGGTGGCCTGCACATGACAGCCTGCTGCAGGACAGAGAACACTCAGCAGAAGCGAACAAAAAAGTGACGGTATTTGCACATGCAGTGACTGCATTGATCAAAAAATAAGTCACCATGCTGTGAGATGTGCTCTCCCAGCCACGCAGCAGGGCTGTACCAGGGGCTGTTCCCCTTACCCTTCTCAGCCCACCGGCAGCTGCTCCTTGCTCAGCTTTCCTCAGAGCCTCCGATGGGATTTGTGAAGTGCTGCTGACAGAGCTACTTCCTCCCTGAAAATGTTTTTCTCCTACCAAACAACTGCAGCAGCATAACAGGTGTCCTAAGGGCTTTCTGATGACCTGCTCAGAGGTGAGCAATTGCTGCTTCGGAAAAAAAGCAGGATTAACAGAAAGTCCCTTTTCAGGGAGAGAAGAAAAGGAAGAACATCCCATGTGCTACTGTTTCTCTGCAGATGCAGCTTTGCCAGAACAGGTGGATCTATTCCAATCAGAGAATCATTGAGGTTAGAAAAGATCTCTAAGATCTCTAAGATCCAACCCCAAGCCAACACCACCATGCCCACTGACCACGTCCCTCAATGCCACATTCATGCAGTTCTTGAACAGCTCCAGGGATGGCGACCCCACCACCTCCTTGGTTCTTAATATCCAACCTGAACCCCCACTGGTGCAACTTGAGGCCATTACCACCCGAGAGAAGAGGCCAACCCCCACCTCGCCACAACTTCCTTTCAGGTCATTGTAGAGACTACTCTGAGTCTCCTCTTCTCCAGATTGAACAATCCCAGCCCCCTCAGCCACTCCTCATAAGGCCTGTGCTCCAGACCCATCACAGCTCTATTGCCCTTCTCTGGATACACACCAGGGCCTCAATGTCCTTTTGGTAGAGAGGGGCCCAAAACTGAACCCAGTACTCAAGGTGCAGCTCCACCAGTGCCAAGTACAAAAGGACAGTCACCTCCCTGCTCCTGCTGGCTGTGCTATTTCTGGCACAAATCTGTGATACAGAAATCTGATACTGATTCATGACCACCTCCTATCAGGACCTGTAGCTACCCCTCTCTTTGGCCACGACAGCCTTTAGAGACACCCCGCAGCCCTGCACAGCACTGCTTGGCAGTGCTGGCCCCTCAGCAATAAAACAGCTGCCGGCTCCTGGGAGCTGAGCTGCGTGCTCCTCGGCGTCTGTGTTTTTCTCTACAGCTTATTCGCCCTGGGCAAGCCACCTGCATGGACAGCAATTTTCCTAGTGGTTATAACATATTTCTACTTGGCTACCATATGCAGCATGATGATAAATCCAGCTGATTGTCGTCAGCTTTTCCAAAAAGCAAGAAAAGATCTCTGTGGCCATTCCAACCAGTCAGCTTTTCTCACCATCCTAATTACAATTAATTACAATTAATTGTAAGGAATTTTTAGCTACATGAAGCTAAAACACTTCCTCTACTTCCATCTTATTCTGTACAAATGCATGAGATTACAGCACTTAAAGACAAAGCTGACATGAAGCGGAGGATTTGCAGGTAGCACAGGTTGGAGATGCCCCAGCAAAGGACATGCTGAGTCCTGGGCCCTGTTTCCATCTCAGGCTGTGATGAGGGCTGCCAGCTCTCCTGCTTTGCTCCTTGCCCCACTGCTTGATGGAGCCACCCTGAGCAGAGCAGGCCTAGGTGTACACTACAGCTAGAACGGGAATCACTCCAAACTGGGAGTGCCTGTTAACTTCGGCATCGCTCGCACATATAAAGCTTAAGTCAGAGCTGCAACAAGCAATCGTTGCTAACAAGATTTCAGTGCAGGTCTGCCTGAGTGCTGCACATCGGGTATTCCGTGCAGGGATCCCCAAGGCATGGCTGCACAGCTTCTGTCTGAGATTTGGAAGCCTCCGTCTCAGGTGTTAGCTTCAACCTCAGTGTTGCGCTCAGCAGGAGGCAGGCAGCTGGAGTGTGTTTCTTCAGCAAATGGTAGATGACTATAGACATCAAGGCTTGGGATAAGAGTTCTCTTCTTCATTACGTATGCATGCATTATTTATCAATAGCTCTGGTAAACCTAAGACCCAGTTTTTGTCATGGGAAGTGAATGCATTTCTCAAATTAATTTCAAGCACGTTGCAGACTGCTCTGCCCTCGTTCCAGCTAAATGGTTTGCTGAGTTGTCACTGTCTTTATCGAGTGCCACATGCGCTGCCTGAATGCCAGGAGGAAGCAGAGTAAGTGAGGCTGCTAGAAACTAATTGTTTCAAACATAGATTTTGCATGCTGCTACATGTTCCAGCAAGAAGAGAGAGATTATTTGCTCCCATATGTACACAGATGAGACTATGTCCTGGTGAGCTGCCATGTCCTCTCAACCTGATGCCCTCCTGCGTGCCCAGAACCTCATGGCTGCTGGTGTGGAGGGCTGACTTGAAAGATTCTGAGATTCTTCCTCAGCTAATTTGTGCCCCTTGAAGGAAATCAAAGGAGCTGGCAGGTGAGACGGCTAATTGCAGGCTCGGAGGCAATTTAGGGCTGATGGGAAGTGGTTCACGTTACTGGGGGCTTGAAGGAGCCCCACTTCCCATACCAATAGGTCAGGTCACTGCAGGAGGAATCACAAAGCAAAATGCAAGCTGCTTGGAAATTGTGGATCTGGTGTGGAAGCCTCCTCATAGTCCTTCTCTTCCTCAAGACTGTCATGATATTTTTAATAACAATTGATGGCTGCCTAAACTCGCAAACATGTTTTCATTAATATTCATGAAAGAATGGACTGTTTTTATCTACACCTACATCAGTGTGTGGTAAAATGTATCCCAGCCCCAGCTTTTATGTTTAATCGCATTGAAACTTGATCACCTCTGATTTTTATGGGGAAAAAATAGTTTGTTTTCAAAGGAGGAAAGCATGAAATGTTATAATTTCTGACCTAGAATTTTGGCAGAGCTGCTATGTTCTGTGATATCAAAATGGATGGGGAAAAAAAAAAAAACAAATTTTTGAGATTTTTAATTGAGCTCTGAATATTGCAGCCATGCTGTTGTGCGTTTCTACAATAGCACTTGCCCAGACATTCGGTGTAAGCACCCTGCAGCCATTACCCAGTAAATCCTTGTCAGAATTTCTGCACATGCGTGGGGCATTATTGTCAGATCATGAAAGAAAGAAACTCGTCTCTGCCCCCACATCTGTCAGGGGGAAGTTTTGCACTGAGAGGGCGGTGAGGCACTGGCACAGCTGCCCAGAGAAGCTGTGGGTGCCCCATCCCTGGGGTGTTCAGGGCCAGGCTGGATGGGGCTCTGGGCAGCCTGACTTGATGGGTGGCAGCCCTGCCCATGGCAGGGGGGTTAGAACTAGGTGATATTTAAGAGTGCTTCCAAACCAAGACATTCTATGATTCTATGATCTGCCAACTCTGGCTGGGACACAAGGCAGGCAGGACTCTGCTTCCTTCTGGCCCAGACAGCTGCTCTAATTTGACCCAAATACCTCCATGCTGATAACCTTGTTAACCTCTGTATCCTTATTAACACACTGAGCAGTGAGAAGTAGGTATTTGCAGCACGTCCTCTGAGCAGGGTCATTGCATGACACATTTAACGCAAAGGATTTGGCAACATGAAGGATGCTGCAAGACGCGCACTGAGTCAAGTGTTTTTGTGGCTGTGGAGATTAGCAGATTAAGTGGCATCATTTTGTTAGTCACTTGGTGCATTGCAGTTCCTGGGGCTCCCCAGGAAGCGAAGCCTCCTCCCTCAAAAAAGCTGTTCTAGTGCAGCTACTTTACCAGGAAAGCTTTAATCCCGTTCAAAATGGGGTTTCCCTTCCTCCTAATCAAGTTGTTCCAAGTCATGTGGACTTGAAATGGAAAAGATTAAGTTTTAACCCCTTGGTAGCAGAGGGAGAGGGCTTAAGTTGACTTTCATTCTGGCTACTCTGTGTCAAGACTCAGGAAAGCAGCTGTCTGCTCATAGTTCTCTCCAAATTGAACATCTTTGTTCACATTTCTTATTCTTTTTTTTTTTTTTTTTCCTTTCTTCTTGTTTCAACATGGAGTATTTAAACAAGTCTAAATTTAGAGTACAGCTATGGAAAAAGAAAAAAAGGAAAAAAGACAATGTAACCAGGCAAAGGCATTAATTAATGTGACACCTACATGTCTGCTTCTATAAACAACGGGCAGAGCATGCAGCTGAGATGAGCGAACTGAAGGCGGATATTTGCAGAGCTACTGGCTGGAAGGAAGGCCTGAACGGCCATGTTGGGCCAGAGTCCTGCTGACATGGGGAAGCTCTGTAGGCCAAAGATGCGTCCATTGTTCACTGCTCCTGAGGCAACTTGAAATGGAGAAATTTGGGGGTATAGCACCTGCCTGTACCCCCAGAGCTACACTAAGGGTGAATCTGTACTCTGCAGAGATCTCAGTGAGGCACTGTGTACGTGCTGTATATATTCATACCAAAATCTCCATGTGACCGGTCACTCAGCAGCATTGCCCCAGTGAGCTGCAGCATCTGAGGCTCAGTGGGTAGTGCTAGCTCTGACACAGTCAGACCAGAGGGAGGGCAGTGCACACAGGGGACAGGGATTGGGATAGAAGTGGGGATGGCGATAAGGATGCTTCCCAGCCCCCAGCCTTGGGGCCTGCCTACAGCATCAACACTACTGTAGCAGCAAGTCTGCAGCCTTTTTCACCCAGTAAATCCACTCTTCTGTGAAGTCGGCTTGCAGTTTTAACCCTCCTCTGAAACCTGATCAGAAGAGATTTGCATGGCCAGCCAGTAAGACCACAAAGAAAAGTGCTTTTCCAACACCACCTCTGGCAAGGGTCCCTTCTTCCTGGCAGCTGCTGGACAGGCAGATCAGATTCCCTGCTGCTGGCGAAACACCTCACAGCTGCCTTCCAAACCACGCCAGGGAACAGTTAAATCTCCCCAGACAGGCCAGAGACGTCGTCCTCATATCTCCCAAACAGGATACAGGCTCCAGCACTGTTGAGAAAGGAGCTTTTCAAGCACAATGTTTGAGCAGGGTGGAAAGGAATTTCTATACTCAGACACTTGGTGTCCAGGCACAAGACAGAGAGGCACAAGATTATGAGCTCAGATAAATGTATCTGCTGTTAATAAGATCGAGTATTTTGTTCCCATCATTCTTTGTTTTAAGTTATTGAAAATCAAAGCAAATAACTCTTATTAGGCTATGATGCTGGTTTAAGTTCAGGATGATGGTACAGCAAAGATTTGCTTGGAGGTGTTGGCAGACATGCAGCAAGCGCCTCCAGAATGAAAACCAAGGGAGAACCCATCTTCTACACCCTCTTCCCAGTCCTGATATCCACAGTGCAGAAAGGACTCCATGTAGGCCCCAAGATATTGTCCTGAAGAACAAGGGGCTCATCCTTGCCCTGCTGCTTGGGCTACCTGGGAGACACGTACCATGGTGCCATGGGGAGGAAGTATCTGGTGACCAGCTTCAGGCAGATAAGCCTGGCATCGGGAGGAGCTTAATGCCCAAGGGGTCTGAGACACTGCCTCATCTGCTCTTCATCTCCATGAAGCTGCACACTTCATTCAGGGCTGCTGCCCTGTCCCCCATTCCAGCTGGTTTTCTGACAAAGAGAAGCTTGGTTGCTACCAGTTTTGCCCTGGCAACCTGTGCTGCAAGGAGAGAGGCTGCCTCACGAGGCTGTGCCATGCACGGCAGAACTTTCTGATCAGCTTTTTATGGTACTCAGTGTAGAATTTCCCTTTCCTTGTTTTATCCCTTTCTCTTTGTATTTATCTTGCTATAAGACTGTACTTCAGTCTGCTCAGGCATTCCCAGATTAGGGTCATCGTGTGGATGTATTAAACATATGAGGATTTCTGGTGTCTGTAACAAACTCACCTACAACATTGCTTAAACCAGTGTTTTGACTGTATTTGTTCTTTGGCTGACCTTGACACTTGCCAGCACCTTCTCCTAGCAAGATAATCTAAACTGACCTCAGGTTCTAGTAAAACAAGAAACAAACAGAGCTGGTAAATCTTCTCTGTATCTATGAACACAGCACAAAATCGCACTGGCACTTTTTATTGCCTCATGGTCTAGCAAATGTATCTCTAATTTCTCTCTGCCCCCGTGTCTCTTTCAACCTTCCTCAGATTCTCACACTTCATTAAGGATTTTCTCTCATTCTTTCTCATACAACTCATTTTCTTCTTCCCCAACGAGACCCTGCCATCGTTTATCTCCTTCCTGTGCCTCAGCTGTGCTCACACAGTGCAGTGCTGAGCTCTGCAGAAGCACCTCCACACACAATAATCCCATTAAGGGTTCTCTAAGCACCTGGTGTTTTCCAGTTTTCTTTGCTGTTTTCATTTCATCTTCGAATTCCCTTTCCTTGCAACTTTAGGTCATTAAGGGGTTAAGTGAGGTATATCTGTTAGGTGATATCCATTAAACAAGATCAATCCAAATAAAGGGATTTGGGTCTCCCAGTTTAGCATGTTGCTGCATCTCATTGCCTTTTCTATGGGTGTTTCAGGATTTGCTCAATACAGAGCAGGACTCTTTCCAAACCCATCTGGATTAAACTGGGTCCCCACTGCAAATAGCACACAATGACTGGAAAGGCTAGCACAAAGATGCTGCAAAATCACTCACAATAACTCTGTGCTTATGGCTCCTTGCAAAGTGGAGAGAAAATGTTGTCTGTAACCCTGATTCTCCTGCCTTCAGCTCTCACTCAGATTTTTCAGATTTTTTTTTCAGAATGTGAACTTTCATCGTCTCCTTCCTGAAGTATCCAGACAAGTATCCTGCCAGACCTGCACTCTACCCCTCATTTTTAATCCTGGTAAATGAGAAATGAGACCTTGATGATCAGTCTTCATAGTCCCTCTTAGAACAACATTCTCCTCTTTTCAGGATGCAGAGAGAGAAGGAGGAAGAGGAAGCAGCAGCTGTCTGACTCCATGATCCCTGGTGCCAGCACCACCTTCTGAGTCTGAGGAAGAGCAATCAGCTCCTTCCATTCTCACAGGCAATACATTACACCCCTTGTCTGCAATGAGTAATTGCCGGAGGAAGACATTTCTCCATGCTACGCTCACCAAAAAAGTCCTCTTGGGGCAGTCCAGATCTGTGCTGACTTCTTGTCAGGGTGAGAGCCCCCATGGCACATTTTGGCCATTTGAGAAAGGTACTGGTATGGTCTAGACCTGTCCACCTCTTACCTTCAACTGCTAACAATGCCATTTGCTGTACAGCCATGTGGTACTCCAAAGGCACTATCTCTAGAGTGTGAGCTTATATGTGCAGAAATTGATTTTTTTGGGTGGATTTTAAAGTCTCAAAGAGTCATTTCAACCTTCCTGTGTAACCCTTTGCACAGCACAGATTTAAGAATGTCATCTGGAAATTTCAGCCCTATCAGACCCACCATCTGCTTGAACAGGATCATAATTTAAAAGACATTTGGTTTGGAGTAAAGATTGCAGTAAATGCAGAAACCGGCCTATCTTGAGGTGAGTCAGTTCTGTAATGACTTAATTGCTCAGCCTGGGCTTTCAGTCTCTGCATCACACAATTTAACCTTTATTCCACGTATCACCCTTTAATTCCCTTCTCTGTATTTTCTCTGCCATTTCTATTGTCCCATTTAACATGTGGCACCAATACTGCATTCAGCAGCACATCTATAATACGTGCTTTGATTTTACTTCAGTTGTTTGACAGTCACTTCCCCCCCTCACATTCATATGAAAAACCTAATGATCTATTGTGGCTTTGCATTTTACAGAAAACAAACCATTTTAAACGTGGAAAAGATGATTGGAAGTTATTCTAAGAGTGGGTTAACTCATAGCCGCAGAGTCAGGCTGTTCAACAGGTCACTCTGCTCATTTATATCTTTCCACTGCTATATCTACAGTTATTTATAATTCATATTCCTCACAATGATAATGAGCTTTCAAAGCGTGCCCCTCATCTGACTGTGCACTTTGCTGCTCGCTGCTGCTCATCACGTTCAGCCATCGGCTTCCTTTGATTCATTGGTCTCCAGACACCGATTAGGGGATGGCAATCTCAACTGAATCTTGCCCAAATGGAGAGGTTCAGCTATTAACAAAGCATCACTCACATGAGGAGGAGATCTCCTACATAAGGTGTCTGGACATTTCAACCCCACACAGCGCTTGTACCCCAAAGTGATAGTGCCAGAGTGGGTACCCAGCATCCCATGCTATGGGTGGGTGAGATCAAAGGTCGGGGGGCTTTTTTCGTCCTGCAGCTGTGAGCCCTTTAAAGCAAGCCGGCCTGGCCTCCGGCTGGAGAAGCTGAGACCCGTCTTCAGGAATCAGAGTAATCCCTGGTGATTTTATCCCACTCCACTTCCCTAAATCTGTGGCTGCTGCTGCTTGGCCAGGGGATTAAGGGGCTGCTGGGGGATTACGTAGCTGCTGCAGCTCAGGGCATAGAGCTGCCTCCTGGTGCAGCCATTTCTCGGGGCACGGGGCCAGCAGCATGGCGGGGGCTGCACAGGGACCCCCGCAGGGCAGCAGGAATGGCATGGATCCCGCACATCCCGCCGGCCGGGCCCCTCGCTGATGACTGGCACATGGAGAATGGACCGTGGGGCCATCCCACTGCTGTTGCTCAGCTTCCTCTGCCTCCTGCCCGCCGCCCAGCTTCAGACCAAGATACCGCTGGAGACGTGAGTGCTTCCTCTCATTTTGAGGTGGAGTGGGGTGGGAGGGGGATGGCATTCCCTCCAGGTGATGCGAATAGCAGTGGTGACGAATGCTGGCAAGGACACGGGACAGGAGCCACAACTTCAGCTCCCAGCGCTAGCACTGGTGTTGAAGCCTCATTTTCCCCGCTCTGCTCTAGTTAAGCACCTGGGCAGCCACTAACGCTCCAGGATGTGGAAGGCAAAACCAGCTCATGGACACCTTCATTCCAGCGCAAGTGCAACTTGCAGTGATACGGCCATGGAGCCAAACATAAGCAAGTCTGTAGCCCGTGCTCAGGGCTGCTTTCACGAGTGCTGCTGTGCAGCCTACAGGGATAGCTGTGGCCAGAACTCAGCCTCAGGAGGCATAGGAGACAGGTGGTTGGGTGAGGGCCCGTCTCTCAGCATAAAAGCCAGACTGCTGCTGCTTTTACCTTATATATCAGCAGCACTAGTCAAGTGCACTGGAAACTGATAAAAGCAAGGATCTGCTTATGCACACCTGTATTTATTCCATGTGGATGTCAACAGGGGAATCTGAGTGGAGGACATGGCCCACAGCCCCTTGTCCCACCTGCTCTGTTCAGCTTTGGTGTCCACCAGGAGGCTCAGAGTGCCCAGCAGGCCAAGCTTGTGAAAGCCTCACCTTGTTAAGCTGACTTAGGCAAGTTATATCTTGTCAGGATTAAAAACGTCTGTAGGAGAGTAGATGGGGCAGCCACTCTGGGGCTGGGATGATTAGTGCAGGGGAGTAGTTAGTGTGTGGAGGGGACAATGCTGCTGTCGAGTTTGTCTGCTAGACCAACCAAAGTCATCTCGTTCCTTTTGCTGAGAATGAGGTGTTTTGCGTTCAAAAAGTGGCATCAGGTCCCCTGCAGATGTGCTCACCAACACAGCCCACCTGATTGTTGGAACTGGGTGATCTGTAAGGTGCCTTCCAACCTAAGCAATGCCATCTATGATTCTGTGATTACGAAGGGTGGCACTGATTTCACGCAGGGGGCTCCAGGACACTTTGCCACTGGCTCCACTCAGGGTTGCACGCACCAAACCCTACCCCAACAAAGTGCTTTTGATGTGGTGCCACAGAAAAGACACAGAGGCCACACAGAATGATGCCGGCCCACTCCACACCTCTGCACAGCCCATTTGTCTCCATGGGTGACTTTGCTCTCTTTGAACTGCAGCAGTGTCCCTATGCTCTTTAATAGCAATAGAGATGGGTAAATTTAGGTTAGATAAAGGGAAAAAATCTTTTACAGTGAGTGCGGTGAGGCACTGGAAGAGGTTGCCTAGTATGTGGTTGATGCCCTATCCCTGGAGACACCCAAGGTCAGGCTGGATCAGGCCATGGGCAACCTGATCTAGCTGTGGTGTCCCTGTTCATTGCAGGGGGGTTGGACTAGATGGCCTTTAAAGGTCCTTTCCAGCTCTAAGGATTCTATGATTCTATGGGACTTTAAAAATCCAGCTGAAAGGAACTTCCCAGCAAAAGAGGTGGTTTATCCCTAAAATTGTTCCCCTCTTTTCCACTCTTAGCTCCATCAAATTTCAACCTCTATTGTAAAATAAAATTAGAGTTCAACCTCAAAAATAGAATTAAACCTCAGCCGTAGAATAAAATTCAACCCCTAACAGCTTCAGGCTATGCAAAATAAAATTGACTCTATGTGTCCAGAGTGAATGCTGCATGGAAATACCTTTTGGCCTTGAAATCTGTGGCATTAAGAAGATAGCCTGTCCTTTCTGCTGTTTTCACCACTGAATACAAGTGCAGGGATTACAGGCAGGCAATCTCTGGCCAAATCCTTTTCTGATGCGTGTGGTTATAATGTGATAGCCCTTTACTACTGAGAAAATGGTTGCGTCACTTTGCACAATTTGGAACTTGTTCATATACAAGAATAAAGAATAAACAATAGAAAAAGAGCTTTTCTCCTCTGGTGCCAAAACCAGACCAACAGCTGAATTAATCCCTTGTGTTTCAAATCCACTCATGAATTTGACTGCAACACAAAAGTTGCCCTTTTCAAATATAATTTCAGGAGAGGAAGACGTTGGCCAGAGGAGAAAAGAAAGTAAATCAGTAGAAAATGGAGCTGCTCCACAGATTGCATGAGGGCATTTTGGGGACACAAAACCAAAAGCTTTTAAGCACCAGATGGGTTTGATCACTGTGAAGTGACACAAAACTAAGTTACCCTTTTCTGCCCCCAGAGTCATGCCTCCCCAGAGTCAGCACTGCCCTTGGTTCATCACCAACTTACCTCTTTGTTGGCTTTTATTCCAGCAGTGCAAAAATCTGCTCAGCACATTGCTAGCTTCTGGGATACAGATCCAGCACAGAAACCACCTACTCTTTTCTTCTGGCCTCCACTTGATTTATAAGCTGGCCATGGCACGGGATTTTTTGAGCTGCAAGGGCACTGAGTGTTTGGGCTGGCTTCTCAGCCTCTCTTTGCTGAGGTGCCAGAAATGTTAGGAACTTCTGTGGGGAAAGGTGAAAATCAACCTGGAACAGGCTCCTGCCCTAACCACCTCTATGCATTTTTTCCATCCCCCATGAAACAGCACCATGTATTTTAATTCCCCACTCATCAGCCCTGTCACACAGAGCCTCTCTTTCCTCTTTCCTCTCCTTCCTCTCTTTCCTCTCTTTCCTTTGGGTTTCCCACCACTGCTTCCACAATCCAGGTGCTGGCCCTCCCTGCCTCACTCATCCTTCTCCCTTTGCTCCTCCTCCTACTGTTGCCTGTCCCTCACAGTGTGGGTTTTGCCATGCAGATCGACAGAACATCAGCCCTCAACAGGCAGGGCAGCTCAGACTTGGCCGTAGGGCGCAGCCTGAGGCCAACACTCAGCACCTCTGGGACAGGCTTAGGAACTGTGAAAATGTATAAATCCCAATACATTCTTTCCCCTGAGTTATGCTGTTACTGGTTGTTTCAACATTCACATGTCTAGGCTTCTTTTGTCATGGCCTCAAAGGCTAAAAAATGAACTTCCTTTTTCCTGTTTCTATGAAAGCTGAGAATCCCACATAATCGCGTGGCTTCAGAGTTTTACAACCCAGCAGTTCCCTGAGCATTGAGGCTGGGTTTTCCATAAGGCCCTGTGGTTGACTTCTCTACCAACCAGTAATTGCTAAGCTCATATTGCAGACCCATCATCTCAACAACAGCATCGTTCTGCTGAAGCTGTCCAACTACACCCACTGGTCTGAACTTAATACCTCTGACTCTTGTACCCTGCAGAATAGAAAAATTACAAGAAGGTGTAGGAAGAAGGTCACATCCATGGCCACAGGCGCAGCACAAGACAGAAAGTGTAGGATGACGTGCCTCTAATTTATTTTAGTTAGGAAAATAGGGAAAAAATCACTATCCCAAACTTCATGCTTAAGCTCTTTCTTTCTTCAGTAGAAGGTGAGATCTGGAGAGTATTAGTTAATGTCAGCACAGAACATCTCACACCAAAAAAAGAACTATAAAACTAGTTGGTGTGTCAAGTTAAATACAGGTTCATAGCTATTCAGGCAATAAGCGGATCACTACAACAGTCAAGAAAGCAATCCAGGAGGGTCTCGTCTCTCTTTATGTTTTCTTCTCTTTTCTTTCCCTAGAAATTGCTAGAATAACTGAAATGCAGCAGTAAATCCTGGCCTCCTACCAGGTACCTGTAGTCTTTTTGCTCTAAGAATGAAATGAAGAGATAAAATCTGCCTGTCAAAATAAGACACAGGTCACAATGTCCAAACAATGTAGCTGTACTTACTGATTTCAGCTGGTGCTGGCTTACAGCAGATGGAAATGAGTGCCGTGTTCCCAATTGAGGAGTAGTCACAAAGGGCACTTACTCGCATTGTGCCTCCTTCGTAGGCACTGAGGAGGGGTACTGTTGAGGGCAGAAGCTTTACAGTGGCTTCAAATCATCCCTCAATGTCTGCCTGCATTTACAGTAGGAGAGCCTAACAGACTTCCTAGGCTTCCTAGGCTAAAGTTAGCTGTTGTGGTTATTCCACCATTGCTGCGCTGCCATTGCTCCTGTGTCCATCTTTTTGTCAGCGTATTACTCTGCCCTAACAGTGGTGCGATGTGCTAAATCAGGACTTGGGGTTAAAGCCTGCTGAAGGCTGGGAGGTAGCTACTGAGAGCCCCAGGTAAGGCTGCAGCCCATAAATAAGTAGTGCATTCTAGTAAGTGAAGGCCATTTATTCCATTAAATAAATCTCTCCTAAGTGAATCCTTGCTGAAGGAACTGCATGTAGGTGGAACTGCCTAATGTGAATCATGTAACAGATTTCTGATGAAGTGCTCTGTCAATTATGAGAGCCATCTATTTTCATTTGGATGGCTCAGTGTTCAGGCTGCTCTTCAACATCCGTATGTTCTCCATGTGGAATTGCTATCATCAGTTATTTACAGGATGGCACAAATGTGAGTAGTGTTTTACAAGGAGGAAGTGCATAATCTTCTCTGGCATTATGAAGCTGTAGTACCTCCTCTAAGAGCAGTAAATTCATCTGGCTCATTATTCTCTACCCCACACAGCTCTGGGAACTGAATCCAGTGGTGAGTCCTGACAACTTCTCTCAGCTCTGATACTTATGTCTGCTCAGCAGTCTTGACGTGAGCCCTTCACTCTAGGCTCTGTCCATAATCAGTGAAGACAAGTATCTCCAGAGAACTATTTATTTTGCTTTACTAACAGTAGAGGAAACCAGACGATGTCTAAGACCAAACAAACAACTTTCATACCTCTAAAGGAAGCTGGGACAAATTCCACTTGGAATCAACAGGCAGTGACCAAGGCCAGCAGCATTCACTGATACTCCTTGCTGACAAATATCCTGCTTATCAGCATTTTTCACCCTCCTTACTGCTTGTCTTGCTAACTGTTTGGGAAGAAAGCGTTGTTACTGCCACTCTACAAGTTTGAGAAATACGAGGAGCTTCATATTTAGGAAAATGGAGTTTTCATTGTAAAAAGAAGTAAGCAGTACTACTACCTCTGAATTATTAGTACTGATTTTCCCTTTTTTTTTCTTTTTAGGGTTAAGTCTTGGGCAGATGCCTTTGGTGGTGAGCTGTACTCAATTGTGACCAAGTATTCAGGCTCTCTCCTATTGCAAAAGGTAGGTTAAAGCTGTGAGGATCCCACTGGCCTTGCACCCTCACCCTGCATAGTCTTCCACCCTTCCCCCTCCACAGAAAGCCTGGGGTGGAAGAAGGCAAGCACACAGGTCTCCAACCAACTTTCAAAACCATGTGAGTTCATATCTATGAGAATAGTGCAGAGGGTGATCCATCTCTTCCCTACTTTCATTAGCTGCGGCCAAATGCCACAAAAATGTCCAGTTAAAAAAAAAAAAAAAAGCATTTTAGCAGTACTCCTCAAGTTCACCCTCTTATTATTTCACTCTCTTTTATACCAAGCCTTCAGTCCTCTTTAAGTGCACATCAGTCCCCACCTTGTGTGCACATAGCTCATCTGTTTATCATTACCCCACAGTGCCCCCCCCCCCCCTCCAGCTGGTACTTCTGTTTATTTCTGCCTCCTCATTTGTATTCCTCCGGTAACTCTTCAAGGCACTTTCCTTGCATTTGAATTGTCTTTAAAATCATCGTTTGGACAGGGTCTCTGAGGCAAGTGTCCTGGAAGCTAGGATCTTCCTGAAGATCCACTAAACTCTCTGCCAACATTAAAGGATTCAGCTCTAGGGACTTTAAATAAATTTTCCCATTTACCTTATATAGAATTTGCCCTGTAGTGTTTGATCCCTAAAGTCAGAGATGAATGGCTGCTCCTGTTCTGATCTTTGATCCCTGCACACTGCTGCAACAGGGCTGTACTAACCATCCCCTCCTAATTACTGCTCAGGGGGCCTGATGGCTGCTGAGCACATCCGAGGGGATATGTTCCCTGCTCAACCTCATGTGGCCAGCTAGTTTCTTTTCATTTCTTTCTCTGGTTCTTCTCTTCAACACAAGCCACACACTGCCTATTAGTCCCTTTGGGTGACTGCTTATTGTCCTTTAGTAACACCCACATCCCAGCGGAAAAATAAATCAATAAACAAACAAGTAAATAAATAAATAAAACCTATATGCTAATGAGCCCTACATCTGGAGGAAGGGAAAGCCTTTGCTAGACTTTCCTGAGAAAGGCCTTTAGTATTTGTCAAAGGTATATGATGATTATCAGTCCTTCTTAGAAGGAATGTGTCATCGTACAATAAATAATTTTCAGCAGCTATAGGTACCTAAGGCAAAATTTTGCATTTTAGCAATTTTGAGGATTCAGTTGCATTGACTATTCCCTCATGAGGTCCTCAAGCAGTAGTGCTAGCGTCAAAGTGATATGCTACAGCAGCTCGAGTGGACACCCAGTCACCAGTGGACAGTGCACACCCATTGAGGCTATCAAATAGTCAGTTATTTGTGCCTGGTGCTGTACAGATATTTGACGTCCAATAAGAAGTCTGCAGACTCCAGATTTTTTTATTTTTTTTAATATGTTAAGGGTGCCACTTTAGTGTCAAGAACTATTGCTGTCATTGTCTTCTCCATGCCGCTTCAACACAGTCAACCTGCGCCAGCCCAGTGTGTGCAGTTGCTAGCAGATTAGGGGGTTTACACTCCTTAAGGTTCAAAAGTCAGTGGGACTTAAGAGCACAGGGTATAGTTTGGAAATGCCAGCGTCATTACAAATCAATGGTGGAGGCCAAGGATAGCTGCCATGATGCTGAAGTGGGTTCCAAAATAGCTGTGCTCTGTTGGTTCTATGAAGGTGTTGCAGAGGGTCGTTTCACCTCCCTCTGTTCACACTGTATGCTTTGTCTCTCGGGATCTTGATCTCTTTGGTGTAGGGGTTGTATGAGACCTGTAGATGCTAGTAGACTAGGAGTCACAGCAACTATCTTGAATAAAAATTCACAGCTCTGTTGGCTTTTAGAGTAACTCATTGTGAGAGAAAAGAACGAATGAAGAAGAAGCCAAAATGTAGCCAAATCCATCCTAGAATTCATGTTGAGGGGGGTCAAGGCATCTTCACTCCTTCTATCAACCTCAGCAAGCACAGAGTTGGACACCATATCAGACTTCCCAAAGCAGGGACAGTTCTGTAGGGCTTCCCTTGTCACCTAACACGGTGCTGCAGACTAACCTCTTGCTAACAGGCAACATTTTCATGTCTCATGCATCTGTACCTAGTCAGACCCCAAGTGGCTTCATGGAGGTCGCTGTCCCAGTGCACAGACTGCAGGGCAGCCTGACCAGAGGAGCCAAATGTGCCCTAGAGATAAAAATGTGTGTGCTCCCCCGTTACCTCTCTCATCTGCGACCACTGCCTCTTGTTCACATGAAATATTTCTCTTCGTGCAAGAGTTTCTCTAGTACAAGGGTGGGGAGTGCAATGCAGAGTGCCAACAATCCTGTCCTCTGTGGCTTTTTTAAGTCAATGGGCATTTTCTCTTTGAGAAAATAGAGACAACTGCACCTTCCAAATTTGATTTCATGTTTCCCCTGTGACTAATAGGTATGAAATAGCTAGTTTATTGTTCTGAGACCTGTAATTCCTTCGTTATCTGAGTGTTTTGCATGTTTTTGCACCTTCTCCTTATTTAGCATAAATTTTCTTCTGGGGCTTAGTTTGCTTGGATTTCTTTGGAGTTTTTTTTGTTTGTTTCCCTCCAGAAGAAACTAAATACTATATTGCAAACCCAAATCTTCTATATTTCCCACCAGGCTTTATTGCTCCTGGAGAACTGGTGAGGCAGTAGATGTCCTTTGGGAGGGCTCTCATCCTGGACCAAGCAGTTTTGAGAAAGCCCCCAGGTGGCTCTTGGTCTCAAGCAGCCAGGATGCTACCAAATTTAACCTCAGAGGAACAAAAGCTTAGGAGTTGTTTTGATTTGATGGCTGAAGCATTCATACTCACTTGGACATTATGCAGTAGAAGTCAAGAGAAGCTCATGTACCAGTCTGGTATGTGAACCTGGCTTGCTGATGTGTCTGTACCAAAACACTGGACAGGGTCTAGGACAGATGACAGCAGCATAGCTGCGGCCAAGTGGTGATGTGGGAGGCTGAGTAGGACAGTAGCATCTCCCACAGCTTTAACCTTTGGCTTGTTAGGTCTGCTGGCAATGGCCCTGCTGCAGCTGTCGTCTAGGGCCTGGGGCCACCAGCTGCAGCCATGCTGGGAGGTTCCTGTGTGGTTTTAGGCTTCTCCCCAGAGCTCAGCTTGCCTCTGAGTGAGACAAACACTAATCAATCTCAGCAGACCCAGAATTTATTTTTTCCTGTGCTATGTTAGCATTATATAGATGTTTCTGGGAATTCCTCTTGCTTCTGAAGCTGAGGAGATAGTTGCCTTCCTTGGTAGATAGAGCTTAGAAAGCTCCAGATGTGTGATTAATATAAAGCAATACAGGTAACTACAAAGCAAAGAACAGAAAAATAAGTTCAATCAAGACACGTTTCTGGGTGAAGATGAAAGCAATGTCTTTCACACCCTTAATATAGTTTCACTAGCGGTGAGTAATGCAACACTACATACTTCAATGGGCTTAATTTTAAGAAGGTGGGAACAAGAAAATATATTTGGTGACATATCTCTGTTAACAGTTAAAACTTTAGATACTGAATTCTAGATCTTCCGCTTTCAATTTGCCACCCCCACAGAAGAAGAATCTTAATGAATTTTCCCTGCTATTTCAGGGAGTGAAGCACCAGAGGAATGTGAAAGAATGTGTTATTTCAGTTACCTGTTTGGTGCCTTCTCAACGTCAGCTGACTGCAGCTCATTCTCCCAAGCCTACAGCTGATTCCTATGTTGGAAAATATAATGATCTGATAACCTGAACTTGCGTTGCAGTAGTTAATCTTGGTTGGCAACAAGTACCAGTGGTGGCACTTACCATGTTCTTTGTGCCGTGGAATCTGGTAACAGTACTGAGATAATAGGTACAACCCTGTCGCCTACCTCTGGGAAGTCTTGCAGTGAATATTCCTTAATAGCAGGAGCCTTTAGTGGCAGGAATACAGATACAAAATGGTTTTATAGATTGTTTGTAGGAGAAAAGCTCAAGGGGGATCTGAGCTCAAACCTCATTTATTCCTCAAACCTAATTTATTCCTCACAATAGCCAATTGAAATTTTGCAAAAATTTTGCCACATCTTCCCAGCACTGGCTAGTTCCCAAGGCTGAGATGTGTATGATATTAGCAGGCTGCTTGAGCTTGCTTGTGATTATTTTACCTTGTTAACCTCCACTTTTCAATGTGTTAAAAGCACACTAAAAATAATTGAGAGGTAATGAACCCTGCTTTTCTTAATCTTAAGGAGTGACCCAAGGTAGCTGCTGGCAGGTCACTTTGTGAAGTGTACAATGGCTGTGCTAGTGCAGTCTCCCCCCATCACCGCTCTCCCAGGAGAGATTAGTCTCCTCCCCCCGAGGAGGGCCCGATTAAACCGTAGCAGAGATCACCTCCCTCCTGCTGAAACCATGACATGGAGCTAAATGGGGCAGGCACCAGCTGGGTGCGTGCTGCAGGCTGGTCATCAGCCAGAGCCCTCCCTCTGGGGCTGCTGAACATCCCTCTTTCAGCAGTGCAGTTATGCCAACCTCTGTGCTCAACCTGACCTCCTCATCCACCGCTGCCCCAGCTATCAGCTGCAGCAGAGGGAATGCGAGGCCTGGCATTTTTAATCCAGTAAAACCCTTGCTGTTAATCACGGCAGACAGAACTAGCAGCCTCCCCGCCGTGCCTGCTGCAGACTGGTTGCTGCTGCTATTTCTGTCTGACCACCTCAGCCTGCCCCATCTCCAGGGCATTTCTTACTCTGCCTGTGCTTGGTTGCCTTCCCCAGTGGTCAGCGAGCTGCTTGAACAAAAGGAGCTCCGCTCACTTGCCCCCAGGACATGCAAAATCCTTTCCCCACCACTTGCTTCTAGTTCAAAATTGCCACTAAAGCTTCTGCTATCTTCTCGTTCTTTTCACTTCCTCATATTGTACTTGCAAAAAGAGCACATCCCTAGTGAGATTGCTGCTGTGGTGCCAACACAACATGAAGCTTGCATGAGTTTTACCAAGACGAAGTGCCGAGTCCTGCACTTGGGTCACAACAAACTCATGCAGTGCTACAGGTTTGGGTCAGAGTGACTGGAAATCTGTAAGAGGAGGAAAAGGATCTGGGGCTGTTAGTTAACAGTTGGCTGAACATGAGTCAGCAGTGCGCCCAGGTAGCCAGTGTGCTACCGGGCATCCTGGCTTGTATCAGAAATAGTGCAGCCAGAAGGACTAGGGAGGTGATCATCCCTCTGTATTCAGCACTGGTGAAGCTGCACCTCAACTACTGCGTTCAGTTTTGAGCCCCTCTCTGCAAGAAGGACACTGAGGCTCTGGAGTGTGTCCAGAGAAGGGCAGTGGAGCTGTGAAAGGTCTGGAGCACAGGTCTTATGGGGGCAGCTGAAGGAACTGGGATTGTTCAATCTGGAGAAGATGAGACTCAGGGAAGATCTCATCATCCTCTACAGCTCCCTGACAGGAGATTGTGGTGAGGGGGAATGAGAGGGGATAGTCTTAAGCTGCATCAGGGGAGGTTCAGGTTGGATATTAGGAGACATTTCTTCTCAGAAAGAGCGGTGAGTCATTGTAGCAGGCTGCCCAGGGAGCAGTGGTGGAGTCACCATCCCCCAAGTTGTTCAAGAACTGTGTGAATGTGGCACTGAGGGATGTGATCAGTGGGCATGATGGTGGTGGGTCAGCAGTTGGACCAGATATTCTCAGTGGTCTTTTCCAACCTTAATGATTGTATGAGAATGATTGTATGAGAATGATTGTATGAGAATGATTGTATGAGAATGATTGTATGAGAATGGAGGGGATGTGTATGTTCTACAGAGAGCTATGATAATGGGGGAAACTCAATTTGTGCACTTCCACCAAACTGTTGATCATTAATCAAATTGTGTTGGTTGCTAGTTTTTCCCCTTTTCTTTCAGCTTATCTGTTTGTTAGCTTTGGGACTTTTTTGAAAAGAAGAAATGAAGATTGGACGATTACCCAGTTCAGGAGTACTCCCGGGCTTTTAATGCCTGTATTAGAAGGAGCTATGTTGATAATTCCTAGGTATATTGCCTTTTTAAGCAGCCGCAAGCTCGTAATTGGATTGTTTGCTTTTACTTAGTGCTTCATGTTCTGGTCAGAGATCTGCATGTGCACAGATTATAGAGTGAAAAGGGAAGAAACACAAAAAATGGGAGGAGAAGGTAAATCATGGTGGTTCTTTCAACACATCTTTCATCACCAGCAACGATGTCCAGCTAGCAGTAATAGTTTCACTCCTCCTTAAGGGCCTCCCGCTCAGCAGGGTTTTCTGCTTTCCCTTGGCAGAAGTACAAAGACGTGGAACCAACCCTGAAGATCAAAGAGGTGGATGGCCTGGAGCTTGTGAAGAAGTTCTCAGAGCAGATGGAAAGCATGCTCCGCAGGAAGGTGGAAGCTGTTGAGGTATGACCTTGGGCGCTGTGGGAAGGAAGTCCCCTCCCACTGGCTCCAAAGCAGCCGGTGCTGGCCTCCCTCTGCCTGCACCAGGGGTGCGTGGGCACAGGGGTTGTGTGAGGACTTCCTTGCTGAGTGGAGCAGCTGGCTTCTCTGAGCTTTAAGTAGACACTGGTGGGAGGACGTGGGCGTTCAGACAGGGGAATGCTGGCTGCTCTGTCAGCCCGGAGTAAGAAATAAGACGAAAACAAAGTCTAGGAATATGAGGGAATTAACACTTTTCTCCTTAAAGGTGTTTAATTCTATAGCTGTTAAAAGAAGGGAAAAAGCCCCTGATAAGTGAAAATAAAGTTCATCCTTGCATGATGCCTCTGATAAGTGAAAATAAAGTTCATCCTTGCATGATACCCTCTGGCCACTGAAGACTATAGTAGCTTGTTTCAGCTGTGTGTAGCTCGGGGGAAATTCCTGCAGCCCCTGACAGGAGCTTCAAGAAAAACACTTGGATTTTCAGTGTACAAGGGGAAATGTGGAGTAGGTGGCAAATGGACTTCAGATGTTGCTTTGTTGTAGATGAGGAGAGCAAGTAATCATTATGGCACCTCTCACATCTAAGGATCTATCATATTCCTTTATATTTACACACTATACAAAGCATATTTCTGTAGTCACAGAGCCTTGACTGTTTAAGACATCTAATGTGGAAAAGTCATCCAGAAACACATCATTTGAATCTTGAAGTGAAATGTGGGCATATTTAGATCCAGGGCTTTGGCCTATAATGTTAAATTCACAGCCAGACCTTTCCAGTGTTTGGATTGCCTTATCCTTTGTGAAGGAGCACAAAGTATCTTTGCTGAAACTGTCACTAATTGTGCAACTCTGAAAACATGTGCATTCTTATCTGGATTCTTTCCCAGACTGCACGTGAAGTGAGAATTAGTGCCCTGAAGCATCATATTGGAGAATACTAGTGATTATATTGGCACCATAAATGGTCAGATCTCATAAACAGCCGTAGCATCACTGAGTCCTTTACGAAACCAAGTTACAGTCTTTTTTCTTGGCAACAATAGCAGTCTGAGACTCCTTTTCTTTTGACAAGTTATCGACATCAGACTGGGTCCAAAATGCCTTTCCCATGGCTATTTGAAAGGGTTCATGGAAAATGAAATATATCTGTTTTTCGTCTAAATGAATATGTTTCTATTTGTGTGTACATGTCCCACAATGACTGAGACTCCTTGAGGGGCTTTTAGGGACTCCAGAGTAAGCAGGTGTAAATATACTCAGCAATAAAAGCTGTGACTATACCTTCCAAGTCATAAAGCTGCAGCATGGGATGACAGCAGAGGAAAGGGAGTGTTTGTAGGCCTGTGTCTATGCTGTAGTGAAGGAAGCAGTCACGTCTTCTCATTATATGAGTGCCTGTTGGTGGTGGAAAAGCTTCTGGGGACTTCCCACAGCGTCTCTCATCTTTCTTTATCTGTTTGCATTAGAGATTGGTGGAAGCAGCAGAGGATGCAGATCTGAACCACGAGTACAACTCCTCACTGGAGGTAAGTTGGTCCCTGTCAGTGACAAAATATGGCATGTATCCTCATAGGGACCAGGCAACAGGCTGACCTAGCAGCACCCTCCCATCTCTAGTACCTCATGCAGCACACCTGACACTCTATCTAGGAGCCAGGTTAGGAGTATCCTTGTTTTCAGAACACTCAGCTCATCTAGAAATCAACACGACTCCTTGGGCAGATCCCAAGCCTAAGTAACACCTCAGGGATTAGTCCCTTTGACACAGGGATGAGAAGGATTTGGGAAGACACTGGGTTGCATGATGTTACAATAGAGGTTTTACGTTTATTGCACACCAGCATTGTCATTATGTGACACATTAACAAATTAGCTGGTGCTTCCCTGTTTACTTCCCTGGGAAATTAGCTAAAAATTGGTGTATGAGCAACAGGGAGGGTCCCACTGCAAAGGTCATAATGTTACTAATACCCGTAGCAAACTATTAATCCCAATGAGCAGAGTTTCTCATCAGCTGCCATTATCTTTTCTCTAGCTTGCAGACACACATTTGTCAAGACTTCCTGTTGGATGAAAGTTTGGTTCTGTCCATGCAATTTGGATAATTGGCTTTCCCTTACTAACTGTTTGTAACTAAGCAATGGGATTATTGCTGGTGAAGGGAATTGGAGTGCAAACTGATTAATGAAGTCCATTATCCACACTGTAAGCACTGAGTGTGCAGCACAAGTGCAGGCTACTCTTGATGCTAGAAAAGGCAGGGACTGAAAATGCTTCATGAAGCCAACCCAGATATCAATTTTGCCTCTTTTACTCATTTGTTTAAGAATCACATTATAGTCATACTTCTTGCATCAGCTGCATTCGCAGTATCAAGGCACATGGCCCTTTATTCACACACACAGTTCACACCTCTGAGTACTGATAGTACTTGAACATAATAAGCCTTTAAAGGGCCTCTTCCCTCAGATAAAGTGAACAAAACACATTAAAAACGGCTGTTATCCAACAGGGAAGACTATCCTGAAGATTCTAACATGTCTGTAGCTGCTAAATCCCCCAGAGGGCCTTAACAGGGGAGATTTGTGTTGTCTTTGAGCACCTTCTGCTCTGTCCTTTGCTCTTGATGAGCTTCTGCTGCCTGGAGTGACAGTGAGAGGATAATCCAATCTGAATGTACATCAGGAGTTAACTCCTGTACATGACAGTGGTAGAGACAGGGCGACTAAGGTCAGCAAAGGCATGCTCTAGCAAACCTGAGATCCAGACCCAGTGAGACACTCCTCCTCTCCAGACAGCAGCTTAAATGCTGCTGAGTGACCATGGGAATCTATCACTGCATCCCTTCATTCTTAGGAGGCTCTTCGGCAGTTGGCTTGATTATGCTTGCAACCTGCCAGTAAGAAACTGGGCAGAAACCATCATTTGGGCAGCTTGACACATTTCATTGGTAGTGGCTGTCATTTGGTATTCATCTTGATTCTAGTTGAAGCCCGCATTCTCCAGATTTCCCTTCTTTTTTATAGGTGAAAGAACATTATTTTTTTCAGGTAGTACTGATCACTGTACTCTCATTGTCTTTCTCTTTTTCGTTATCTTCATCAACAGTTTGATTACTACAACTCCCTCCTGATTAATGAGAAGGATGAAAATGACAATTATGTGGAGCTTGGAGATGAATTCATTCTGGAGCCAAATGAGCATTTCAATAACCTGCTGGTAAACACAACATACAGTGATATCCAGCTCCCTACCAATGTCTACAACAAAGGTAATGGATGGCTTGCCTTTACTTTCTCACTCCTAGTAGGGTAGTGTGAAATCTAAATGGGAGTAATAATACCAGAAGGAAGGATGAGGAAAGGAAAAGGAAATTGAGAAAGAAAGAAAGAAAGAAAAAAAAAAAACAACAAAAAAACAGGTCTGGAAAGGTGTTTTCTCAAGACGTAGTTATGCCCGTGTTGCAGTCTATCACTGTGACAAGGCTCAGGTATAATCTGCTCTTGGAAGACTTCTTAGTGATAGGTAGTCCTTCATTTTAGGCAGGCAGTGTAGTCTGTTAGATTCATCTCTATAACCAGAGATGCTATGAAATGAAATGTGATGTGGATTTATTGGCAATTGCTATTCTGTACAAAGGGTCTGATCTATCAAGATGTTTAGATGTCAAGGATCTCATTGATTTCAGCTGAGAAAATAGATCCCAAGTATCTTTGGGTTATGAGAGCCTAACACCTCATGGAGACACTCTTAATTCCCAGTGAGCACACTCACAGGAGGATGCTGACAATTCACAGCTACTACTGGGGTGTGACTGTTCTGGGCTATTTGCTTTTCTCAATAAGACTTTACTAGCTGCAGGAGCCCAGGAAGACCCTGAGGCTCATACAGCCTCATTTGAGCCCAGTCTGTCCTTTCTCCCTTGCACACTGATGCCATTCCACCTATGCACCAGGAAATAGTCCATCTTCAAGACAATGCACACACTGCAGAAGCTGCTGGCTAAAACCCAGTTGTGACTGTCCTAAGTTTACTGCTGTGTTTGATCAACACACAAAGATGCCTTGAACTGGCTCCTTGCCTGGCACCCAGTTGGTTCTTCCTGTTGAATACGTTTGGGAAACAAACAAAAAATCCATTATTTCTTTCATAGATGGAGCTCGTTAACAAGCCTCAGGACCAGATGGGGCTGGCACTGTTGACTGAGTTTACAACTGGTACATTATTTAGAGAGACAATAGAAGGAGTTTCATTTCTCGCCAGATTTTAAATTAATTTCATCTGGTCTGAGACCCCCAGACACAAAAACTTGCGCGCAATCAAGCTACCAGCAGGGCTGGCTGCAGCTGAGCACGAGGTAGGCAGCTGGCTGCAGTGGCACACGAAAAGGTGGCCAAATGGCTGCTGTCAGAGACAGCGGAGATGCTATACCCAACTATCTGATTTCTTGTCTGTACAACTAGACAAAAACCATCCAGCTGCTCTTGCTGCAGCTGGAGAACAAGCAGGATATGGAGGAGAAGGTGGTGGAGACCATTTCCGCACCCGGAGCTCTTTTCGGGAGCAGACCTGGCAGCATTTGCTCCCTCTGGCATGTGTGACAGTGGGCTCAGCAAGCTTTTGCTCTCCACAGCTCTTTTGGTTCCTTTCCTGCATGAGCTACTTTGATCCCATCACTGGGGAGCCACTGTTAAATTTTGCCCCTACTTTGATCAAAACTGAAATGACTGAACAGGAAGTGGTAGGTAAAATTCCTATCCTGTTTGACATTAATACTGTTAATCCTGTTGTGACCATTTTCCTGCAATTCCCTTCTTCTATTGCTGCTGCTCTGTTTGGTCCCCTGAGGCAGTGACTCAACACAGACACTGCATGTACACTGCTTCCTACGACTTCACACAAATCTGCAACTTTATATTGGTTCTGATGAGATCGAGGGCAGGGGAGGACAGCTCAAGCTTTCTGAAGGAGAAGGAAAGCGAGGAAGAAAAATGCGAGGAAAAAGTGGAGAGACAAAAACAGTATGTAAAACCTAGGGCTCCTTTGTTTTGGGTAATTGCATCATGGGGACTAGCATAAATTTAAACGCTGCAGAAAGGCTGTTCCACTTAGTGGTAAGCAATTGCTTACAACAGCTCACACCTGTCTGTGCTCACTTGCTAATCATCTCTAGTCTCTCAGAGCCCTCTTCCAACTGGGTGTAAGAGAAATGGGGATAATGGCATATGGCCCAGCTGGGAACACCTCCAGCCACCAGGGGTGACCTGCCCTCCATAGTCGGCTTAAACCATGCATTCTGCTCTCTCCACTGCTTCTATTGAAGAGCTGCTGGTGAGGTGATAGCTGTCATTGTGAGGCAGTGTGATGAAGAGACATGACTTTGGGCAGATCAGGAAGAAACACCTTTGGAGAAGGCTGTACTCCTCCAGGATCATCTTCATTCCCATCCCAGTCTGCATCCTGAAGGGTGAGGCAGGAGAGCCTCCCCTCCTGTACATCCTTTTTTGCTCATTTTCTATTCTTTTTCCCTGCAGATCCTGACATCTTGAATGGTGTTTACATGTCAGAAGCCTTGAACCCTGTCTTTGTGGATAACTTTGAAAGGGATCCTACGCTGACCTGGCAGTACTTTGGCAGCTCCACAGGGTTCTTCAGGCTCTACCCAGGTAAGAGCGCAGCCATCAGCCCAAGTCTTTCAGCACAGAGCAGGATTAAGCGGAGCTGTGTGAGAGCCCAGGGTGGGAATAGCATGTCCTCATGAAGGACAAGGTGTGGTGAACCAAAAGTCTTACTGCTACCTTAGGCTGAAGGAATAGCATCCATAATAAGGCATAAAGCCTTATTTCTTCCCTGGATTGGCTGCAGGTATACTCACTTAAAGCCCCAGAGAAGCCTGTTTGTAGGACTGTGCCTTGGACAGGCTGCCCGGCATATAAGCTCACTGGACTGGGTGTAATCTTTTCACTTCCCTGCTGTTTTTAGTTGCAGTCACAGTGCCACAGTTCCTTTTCATCCCCAAGGCCACACATGCCCAAAAAAGCTGCTCAGCCTGACTTACCTGATCACCAGTTCTGAGCACTGTGTAAGGTCACAGCACTAGAGGGAGGGTCCACGCACGCTCGGAGGAGTCTGGGAGACCCTCCACAGCTGCAACGTGGCCTGGTGGCCTCTCTGTCAGATGGCTGTGTGCCCTTGCTCTATAACCTGCCTGCCAAGTGCTATGGAAGGGAACAGAGGGATGGCTGAGCAGAGCCTCCAGCAGGGAATGTAGGACACATTGCTCTCTCTGCAGCTGCTGCCTTATGCTCTTGATGAAAAAAAAGATGTGGAGAACTACATCAGAATGTTTAAAGTAAGTGCAACTGCTCCTCAAATTTTACCAGACTACAAGGAGACACCA
The DNA here is from genome assembly GCA_028571105.1 of Tragopan temminckii. Taxonomy (NCBI): domain Eukaryota; kingdom Metazoa; phylum Chordata; class Aves; order Galliformes; family Phasianidae; genus Tragopan; species Tragopan temminckii. The sequence goes on along the minus strand of JAOWBP010000001.1, from coordinate 53,647,039 downwards.
GCCAATACCTAACAATATTCATTAATAAAATTTTAATAGTTTTCTGGGAACTGCTGAAGACCACACAGCTCTGCTTGTGCTTTGGATACACTGGCAGGGAGTCCATGCCTGTTTGTGTACATGCTCATTACTCCCTTTGCTGCTCCCCTCAGGAATAAAGTGGCTACCAGATGAGAATGGGGTCATCTCCTTTGACTGCAGGAATCGTGGCTGGTAAGCATTGTGGAGAAAGTTGGTTCTCCCCTCTTCCTCTTTTTCAAGGTGACACCTGGGGAGCTGCTGACCAGCAGTCACTGTGCCATGCTGTTCAGGCAGGAGAAGGGTACATAAATAGAAGCTTGACAGCAGACAGTGCCAGCTTTCCATAGGGGATCTGACATGTGCCACATGGAAAGTACTACATGTGCATCCTTCCTCTGTCCCATCCTTCTTAAAACTGCAGCTAGAGGAATAGGACTGTTTACACAGAAAGGCAGGCATTCACTCAGTTTGTTCAGCACAGCTAAATGGTATAGTAGCAGTTGTCACTCTTGGCTGAAACCTGGACATATTTCTGCAGCTGTCCCAATTCTTGTCCATGTGTGAAGAGGCTGGGGCCATTGGGAGAGGCAGGTGGGTAGCAAGAGCCCTGCTGTTGAACAGCTGGACCCTGTGGGATAGCCATACTCACAGTGCACGTCATACTGTGGCTCACATAACCCAGATGTGTATGCCCAGAAATCCTCCACTCCACACTTTCACCATGGTTTCTTGTATTCCTCTTGTTATCAAGGTACATCCAAGCAGCCACCTCTCCCAAGGACATTGTCATCATTGTGGATGTCAGTGGAAGCATGAAGGGCCTGCGGATGACCATTGCCAAACACACCATTGTCACCATTCTAGATACTCTTGGGGAAAATGACTTTGTCAATATCATTGCAGTAAGTATGTCTTTGGTCGGGATGCACTGGTGCTACTCTCTCCCTTTTCAAGACCCTGGCCATGATGAGAATGGTCTGATTACCCAGAGAGAACCAGCACCAATAAACACAAAAGGAATTTTTTTCCATGATTCACAGCAAGGCTGGGGGATTCTGAGCCAGGTTAAAGACAAATGACTGCTCACCTTTTCATTCTCAAAGCTAATTCAAGCATTGCCTCTTTCACCAGGCTTTCCATATGAGTCTGCCAAGGCACAATCACCAAGATATAAAATCTACTTTTCATGGCAGCTTTCCCATTGTGTAACATGGTTAGAAACTCCAGTGGTGACAGCTCTATCTTTATGTGGATGAATGGAGGGAGGGATGAATAGTGTTGGCAGATAAAAGAAAGGAAATTGTTAAGAAGATGTAAATATAATCTACTCTTAAAAAAAAAAAAATCACAGAAAGGTCAGGTGATGTTACACCTACACTAAGAGTCTTCTGGCTCAGATATATTACAGCCTGACCTAAGCTCCTATTGATAAGCTGAGCATTGGTAACCATCAGTAAGTACCACCTTAGCCTATGACAAATATACTCATCTGAGCCTTAGAAGAAAAGGTTTATAATGGCATCTCCTTCCTCACATACATATCAGGCTGGAAGCAGACACTGCATTAGTAATTGTAATTCAGTGGATGTGGGGTAACTTGATATGTTATTATTTAGCCGAGTGCCAGAGACATTGACTGCTGGGCTACAAAACCATTGACAAGGTTCATCTGATGACTGGGGCTCAAAGTCTACGGAAGTAAAAAAAATATGTGCAAATATTATAATAAGCAATTGTAAGAAGGGGCACGAGCTTGTAGAGTGTGGAGATCTCTAGAGTGTCTGAGTGGGGAAAAAATTATTGTATGTGTGGATATGCCCAAATGTAATACAGCAAACCCTGTAGTTAACAAATTATTTAAACACACATGGGTTTTATCAAAATTATATTTTTCCTTGATCACTACAAACAATTTGAAAGGGAAAAATTTATAAAATGTGTTAACGATTAATAATGCTTTTCAGCCTTCACCCAGGACATTGCACCAACTTTCTTCTCATTTTGTCTTTGCAGTACAATGATTATGTTCATTTTATTGAACCCTGTTTTAAGGGTATCCTGGTCCAAGCAGACAGAGACAACAGAGAGGTGAGTACCAGGCTTCCACTAATGCTACCCAGGCAAGGCAGTGATAAGTGTGTGGGGTTAAGATGCTGCAACGTGAAATTCTGGGAGCAAGAAACAGTTATCTCCTAGAAGCATGTAGGTATGCATTTCAGAAGCAAGCACCAGCTCAGTGGTGTGTGCTGGCTCCGGTTCATCTTTGCATAAAGGTACCGTGACATTGGGTTAATTTGTTGCTAAATGGCAGCAACCAGGTAGTGCATCCCTTCACATCTTCATCAACTTTCTCTCCAAATTTCTTTCCCAGCCTAGCTCTGGGCTGCAGAGTATGCCCCCAGAGAGTGACATCTCCTGCAGCATTTCCCAGCGGACCCTCATGTCTGTTGGACCTTGCCCATTTTGTGGAGAGCGCTCTCTGAGGATTTTGTCTCAACCAGATCAAAGCCAGTTTGAATGCTTGTTTTCTTCTCCCCTTATTCTGTTGCTCTCACATGCACAGGAATGTTTTTTGTTGTTGTTTTTCCTGAAGGAGTGGATAGAGGAAATTCTAATTTCTAATTTATTTTTTTTTCCCCCTTTTGTGATGTTTCACAATCCACTGGGAATTCACAGTCCAAGGGCTGTGCTCTGTAATGCAATGGCATTGCTAACAGCACAGCCACTTCTCCACCTCCATCCATGGCGGTGTGACACTGCGCTGCCAGCGATGAAAAAAGGGTGGGAGCCCACAAGGATGGACTTTCCAGGTCTCCCTTTCTTCCCCCCTCCAAGGATGAGCCTGCCTGCAGCTCACCACTGCTTTTCTGGGTTCTTGACAGCATTTCAAGCAGCTGGTGGACGAACTGCAGGCAAAAGGAGTGGGAACGGTGAACAAGGCCTTGACAGAGTCCTTCAAAATCCTGAGGGAGGTAAGAGGCTCTCTGCCGATGCTCACACAGGGCATGTGTATCCCCGCTCTCCTCTTTGTATCTGATGTAGCATATTCATCATGATGCTGTGGGGAGAGTTCATATCGGTTGTGCAAACTACTCTCACGGGTCTCGAGTTTGTGACAAGAGTGACCAAGTGTAGGTTTGTGTGTGATGCTGCTGAACCTGCCCAGGATGGCAGTTGAGTGCCCAGGGGAGCAGTGCTCGTGCATATGTAGACCCCACAGGTGGGGGGACATCTCCTCACTTGGCCCCACTGAATCAGCCTCTCCTCCTCCTCGTTGCTGTGTTGCACTGGCTCATCACAGGCCAGGAGGATTTTGGCTGTGATAAGACTCATAAATAATTCATTGCCTTATGTGAGCATTTGCAATTTCTGCTTGGAGGTAAATGTGTGACTGAATTCTATTCCTTAAGAAATATTAACAAAAAAAAAAAAGGCCCAAGAGCTGCTGGATACCCCCACCTCCTCACTACTCTATCTGCAGTGAGTTAGGTGGAAAAAAGTTCATGCGACTGGTGTTACCAAAATATACATAGCAGTATGATGCCAGTGGTCCAAATAAGGGTGATGTTAAAGGTTGTAACAGAAATGTTGGAAAAGATACTCCACTCTTACTTATTTGGCAGACTGTAAGTTTAAGCTCATTGACTATACAGTGACCACATTCCTAATTTATGCTGGTGCAAGTATGATCAGAGCTGAATCAACCAGTGGTGGTGGCTGAACTGACTTGGCAGTGGTAACTAAAGCGTGATGAACTTAATGGCAATCTGAGAAGAATAGTTTAGCATCATTACTGATGTAATTTGACGTATTTTGGGAAAGATAATTGCTTAGATGACCATGGAAACAATAATGATACAAACCTAGAACAATTACACGCACTAGATGTCTGCTAGATTTATCTGAACGTATCCTCACATTTTATGGCAAAATAGATTTTATCTTCATAACAAAAGACCCAGAGCATATGTAGGCTTGAGTAGTATAAATAAGAATACTGAAACCGTTGTTCCCCCAGAATAAAACTGGTTTCTTAAAGTCTAACATCTCACTGGTTATGTACAGTGACAACAGATTAAAGAAGCTTAACGCAGTTCAGCTGCAGGCCCTCTCAACCAGCACAGCTTTGCAGGGCTCAGTGGAGAAGAATGGAGCACAGCCCAGAAGACAACCTCCTTGTCCCAGCTGACATAGCAGGCAGCTCTGCCAGGCATGTGCACCAAAACCACTCTGGTCCCACGAGAGAGGAGACTATACAACTCCTCCCTCACTGGACTAGGCAATCCCCAAGTCTGCAGAAGGACATCCCCTGCAAGCATATGTGTGCTTTAAGGACTTTGAAATCTGTTAAAGCTTTACTAGATTCCAGTCAGTCATAGGGGAGGAAAGGGGTCTGCATCACCTTGTCCTGAAACAAGCCCGTGATGCTGCTGCCATAGTCATGCAGGTAAGGCACCCAGCGACAGGTCTGGAGTGCAGCCTGGGTGGAAGCAGCCATCCCCCCTCCATCAGATAAAATTCACATTCTCAGCCTGTAATCATAACTGTTCCTCGCAGATTGTCTGTCCTGTTATTGTTCACAGGAGCATACGCAAGAGAATGAAAGATGCTACATCACACTGATGAAACGGGCTTTGCTGATTACAATAGACAACCAGCAATAATATCTATAATGAAAGTGACTGCAAAATTTCCCCGGTAATTTTCCTCAGCCCAATTGCTCTTAGAATTAATAGCCCAGCAGAGACGTATTCGGTGAGCTACGAGTGGCAGAGGGGGGTGAAGGAGAGTACAGTCTCTCACCGCCCTTGTTTCCCTCCGTGATGCCCTGGGGGAAGCAGGGCATATTTTAATCTCAAACGCAATCTGCGCAGCAGCTCCAGGAGCACAGTTAGCCAGAGCTTCCCCTGCTTTTGCCACGCTCCATAAGCCACTTACACTCTCTGTTTCAATTTAGCCACACACCATGTACTTTCACTGAAATATGCATCGCAGGGGAACCGATGGTGCTAAGCGTGGCATTCAGAAAGCGCTTTCAAATTCTCAAGTGTCAAGCACAGTCTTCTGAGTTCTCTTCTGGGTTATCGAGTTCGAGTCTATCTCACTGCTGCCTTCTCTCTTCCCGCATGCTGGGCACATCTCCTCGCTCTTTTCCTTCAGGTTTGTACATCTTACTTTGGCCGCTCCACCCTCCCAGCAGTGCCGAGTGCTGCAGCCGAGAGCTATCGAGTGTTAAGCGGAGCAGAATAATTATTTTCCTTGTCTTACACTCCACAGCCCTCTTAACGCAACGAAAGACAACAGTTACCTTTCTTCAGACGCTGTCACATTGTTAATTCATAGGCAGCTGATCTGCCTCTGCAGTATTTCTCTCCGGCCAATGTTCAGCCTCCTCTTCTGCACTGGAGCCTCCGATTATTCTTCCCAGTGTAAATAAACTGTAAATATGTATTTTATATTTGTATAGTCATGCCGTATATATGTATGTACATACATACCTATGCAAATAAACTCCCCCAAATCCTAAGGGCATCATACATACCTTCATATATTCATTATAGTCAACCTCTTAGGATAAGGCAGTGCAAAATCTGGGGCTCTTTTGTGTCCTCCTTTCTCAAGGCCCTTTAAGTAAGCAGGCATTTTGAAAGCTGATACCACAGAGGAAAAGAAAGCCTGGGTTCTGCTCCCTGAAGCCACCACAGAACAAACTCTGCTCCTAACACCAAGCTGTTTTAATGGCATCCTAACTCACTGCTGCACTCAGAAGTGACAGAAATTGTGAGATTAATTATGACTAGCTCGTTCCCAAATGGCTATAGGTTAAAAAAAAAAAAAAAAAAGAAGAAAGAAAAAAGAAAAAGTGGAACTGGTAACAAGTTGGCCTTTGATGAAATATGAATATCTGAGAATGGAGAGAGTAAACCTGTCTGATGTAAGAAATCAAAAGATCTTGTGGCCTCTTACATCCCACCTAACTGGGACTTTACCTCTGCATACTCATGATAGGACTGTCACTATTTTTTCTAGGTCTGGTGTAGATGCTTAAGAACAACTTACCCATCTTCCCCATCTAAAATGTACTTTCTGTCAGTTCCTTGTTGCCCTTTGGGATCTCAGCAAGGTCCCAGTCTGGTCTCAGCCAACAGGGCAAGCAGTCCAGTAGCACGTTCTGCAGTTCTTACCCTTTCTGTTCAGCACAGATTATTTGAACGCTTTCAGTTTGCCTTTTCTTTAATCCAATCACTTTGTGACCCTTCCTGTAATTCTTTCTTTTCTTTCTTACCACTTCAGACTGTACCTGGCCACTACAATACTGTTCTTTTGATGATAAAGCATGGAGGCTATAAAGCATCTCTGTCTGATTATTTCTCTGCCGTTTTTGTTGTGGTTTTTTGTTTGTTTTGTTTTGTTTTACCATCTGCCAACGTACTCTTTGTATTCCTTTTCTTCTCACCAGAAAGTTTATAAATCTTTTCTTGATTCCACTCACATCTTTCTGGGCTTGGATTCTGCAGTATATTTTCCAGGATATGCAAAGCTCAGAATTTCCTGCTTGCCAGCCTCTGCAGTTCTGCTTAAAGCCATCTCTTGTTTCTCCTTCAATGACTTTCTGTTTCCTTCCCTAGTGCTAACTTTTTGCCTAGGGGGGACTTATCAATAAGTTTGAATGCCTCATAATTCTGAAGGCATGTCTGTGTGAATGGGGCAGACAGAGGTGGAGGGGGACACTCAGCCATTTGGCCAGATGGGTGTACCATTATTCTGGGGATGTGTATGCCACTGAGCTTTGCCGATGTTCCCATTGCTTCACCATTGTTTTGACCAGGCTGAAACTGCAAAGTAAATAGCAATGAACAAATAAGTCAGCATAAGACACCATGACCCTGAATGAATTAGATCATGCCTGTTCCTCCTGGCAACATGACCAAACTTATACAGGAGAATACATGGCTCCAACCCTCATTTACAGACCGCATCCCTAGCCCACACCTCTTCAGACACGGTGGGGATGGGCTTGTGGTTGGACTGGATGATCTTAAAGGTCTTTTCTAACCCTAAGGATTCTCTGGTTCTCTTTTGTAATCATCTGTCCAGATTCTGGTCAGTGATACAACATGATTATTAAGCAACAGAGAGGGATGGGATCATACATGTGATTCTAATAGTAGTCATTCAGAAGCTGTTGAATTCATGGTCACTGAAGTAGAGTAACATTTATTTCAGTAATATTAAGAATGGTGTTGTAGAAGACAGGACCGCTAACATAAACGTAAGGAGACATTATGGTGATATTAACACTGACTCTGGTATTTTATATAGATGAATAATCATAGAGGTAATGGTAGGAGTGGTGAAATGACTGGAGAAGTCTTGACTTTGACTAGGTTTCTGGATATTGATGGTCATGATGCCTATCTGCAGTAGTAGCACAGTGCCATTCATACTGGTAAAGATGCTTGCCTTTTGTTCTAACAGCCTTGCCAAGCCAGAAGAGACTTATGAATTGAAACATGAAACAGCTCACAAGTCCCAGTTCACATCCTGCATTCCGTTCTGTCCAGTGTTTACTTTTATTTTATGCAATTAGTCTTGCCACTTCAAGTCTTTATTCCTAATTTATAATATACGTCTATTCTCTCCAGCTTAAAATTGCTGCTGTTTGATATAACCTCAGTCACCCTTCAATTAGCCTCCCATACCTCTCCATCTCATGCCGTTGCCTCATTAATTTTCTGTGCGGAGCTGTCATATTTTCCTCTTTCTGTACTTTTCACTCTGCATACCGGCTTCTGCAGCCTTTTATGATGATTAGACCTCTCCTTGGTCAGAGCGCAGAAACAGAGCACTGATATTTGTACCAGATTCCTAGCTACCTCTATATGCCTTGAATATCACTTAAGCACAGATACCGGCCCTCTCTCATTACAGCACATGGTCTCTCTATCTGATGCATTTGTGCTCTACTTCAGTGCTGATGGCAGCAGCCTCGTTTTTTCATGTGTTCCTGTCTCTCATTGCTCTTTTTGGTAGATTGATGGATTTGCCTTGAAATAATGAGTCTGATTTCCCCTTCCTCTCACATTTTCTGCCATAAAAAGTGACAGTTATTGCTATCAAATCAGAATGGCAGTGTTTATGGTCAGTCTATAGCCATTTAGTGTAAATGAATGTGACTGCACAAGCTGTAAAGCAGCAGTGAATTGCACCCTTCCTCTACAGTGCTTTTCTTCTTATTTTACTTCCGTAAAGCTTTCAGCAACCACATTAGCTAGTAAGTGCTGTAGAAATTAATATATATATATATACACATGCAATATAAAAACAATGTCCTTTTGCAAGGAGAGATTTCTGTGCACAGGGTGAGATTTGCAAGAGGAAGACAGGATCTGGCCCTTGGTGAATAAAGACACTGCAGCAACATGGGAAGGGTCAGTGCTGCAATAACTAATCCTCTTCACTCTGCTTGCAGTTCAGAGACGCTGGCCAAGGAGGCTTGTGTAACCAAGCCATCATGCTGATCACAGACGGAGCAGTGGAGGATTATGAAGCTGTGTTTGAAAAGTACAACTGGCCAGATCGAAAGGTTTGTCTGGGAAAAGACAGATAGGGCAAAGAAAGGTGCTGTCCAGCCACGGTGGGAAGAAGACGATCCAAGGGGCTGGGCAGGGCTGAGCATCCAAACACCTGCGTGCATCCTGCTGCTAACACCAAGCAGCCAGACTGGACTGTTTATAATTGGCCCTGTCTGGGAAAGCTTTGTCTGTTACCAGTCCATATGGTGGGCAGTGGAATGGCCCAGACAACCTCTCTCAGTACCTCCCAACCATGCTTGCTTTGAAAGTGAAATAGACCAAGCTCATCCTAAACCCTCCAGATTTATTTGTTTACCTCATCCCAGTTAACAGCAATGCACAAAGGGAGAGAAGCAGCCTACCAGAGCACAGGGCTGTTAAGGCTGTTTATTTCAGGATTCACTCCTTTGTTGTTAATCAAACACAAGAAATGGTGAAGCTTTCTTTAAATGCTCACATGACCAGCTGTTCCCCTGGGTAAAGGATTCCTGTGAGCTATAAACCTCTCTGCATGTTGTTGCTGAGTGCCTAGCAGAGCTGCTATCTTAAAATCAAACAGAATTTGCAGTTCTGCCTTGTTATGCAGATGATCCTGGGTGATACTTGGCTTTCTGAGCTTATTGTAATTGGAAATGAAGTTCCAGCCCGGAAAATGCGAAACAAATGGGAGGGAGAGGCTCCTGTTTCTGCATGAAGGCAGAGCTCTTGTCCTGCAGCACAAGCAAGCACTCACTGCTGCATGGCGGGGTGTCAAACCTTGACCGCTTGTCTTTGGTAGTGTGTGACAGCTTCTTTTAGGCTACCTTTTCTTTCTTGTTCCCAGGTCCGGGTTTTCACTTACCTCATTGGACGAGAGGTCACTTTTGCCCCCAACGTGAAATGGATCGCCTGCAACAACAAAGGTGCTGTGTGGTAATGGCTACCCAACTCCAACCACTCACCTCACATGTGAACCGTGACTGTGGGTCCCTGGACTCCCCCACTAGTTCCCCACAACAGCTGGGGCCCAGGAACCGTTGGGTGGAAGATGACCTAAGGAAAGAGCAGGCCCTGCTAGTCTGCATGGAGTATGCCCATGTCCAGCTAATGCAAGTCCTCAGTGCTGAGCCACCATTTTCCTGTCTCGGTGCCAAGGGACACTGTGACCGAAATTCATGCCAGCTGTAGTCCACCTAAGTCCCTGTGCTTACTGTGTTCCAGCTGCTGGCTTTAGACAAGCTGTCTAAACCTCTGTCAGTAAGCCTGACATCTTTTGACTCAGATGTAAAACAAGCATATTTTTTAAGGATTTTACAGCATTTTTCACAATGCCTGCAGGTTAACCCCTATATGCCAGCCAAATTCTTTGTGTGCCAGTGATTTCACTGAGGTACCAGGACAGCTTGCTAATTCTTCTCCAAAACCAGTGTTCTCTGTAGCCAGCATGAAATGGCATGAATGGGAAAGTTCATTCAGAGTAGGTGAGTCATCCCTATACATTTGAGGCCAGTTTAAAAGTCCAGTTAGACCAATCAGACATGGGAAAAGAAAGGGAAAAAATGTCTTGTCTGTTTGAGCTTGACTTGGTCCTAGTACATCTGGTGATGGCCAGCAACCTGCAGTGCTTGCTATGTCTGTACGCTTTTTCAACAGATAAAGGAAAAAGAGACTGAGCTTGGGGCCTGACCACTTGGGGTTATGGATCTCTTTCTGTCTGAACGGTGTCTTCAACAGACTCTGTGAAAGACATGGGAATATTTGCTATTGAAAATAATTGACATACAAGAGTTGCTGGTCTGTAGAATGTACATATGCTGAGGATGCCCAAGGTTCAAATGTTTACCTGTTAGCACTATGAAACGCAAGTAACATTTTTACTTTTTATGAGTAGATGAAAAAAAAAAGGATTTCAGATTGCATATTCAACTGTAAGATTAGTGACAAGAAATTCACAGTACTGTTGGTTCACTATAAAATGTGAGAATGGATTATCCTTGAGAACAAAAATATACTCTTCGCACTTCAATTCTCACTTAGCTCGATCTCCAAGGAAGGCTCACTGATCTTGGCTCTTCCATTTCAACATGTTATACAGCTCTTTAATCCTCGTTTTCAAGCACACAAAATGTTTCCACGTCACAAAACTTATCAACTCACGAGCCATTTCACATGGCATTGATTTCCTAGTGATAACAATTTTCCATACACTTGACATACTCTGTGCTACACCAAGTGTAACCAATGAGATCCATGTTTAGCATTTCTAACCAATTAAGCAGCTAGCATTTGACAATCTTTTGATAACTGAAAGACATTCTTTCCTTATACTCTTTGTTGTATATTAGACTGATATAGGTCCATCTGTGGAGAGAAAGCTCTGGAAATATGTAGCTTACACTTTTGGCTTCTGCTTCCAGTGGGTGGATGACATAGTACCCATGGATGCAAAGCTAGGCAGAGCGAAGAGCAGAGCACTGTGCAAGAGAAGAGGAGAGTTGGGTTTTATGTAAAATGGGACAGGGGAAGTGAGTAGCTTGGTGGAATACCTTCTTTGTGTATGTTTGGCATTCAGGACCACAGGCAGCCTGATTCGTGAATGTTTTTGCCTAAGACCTAAAACAGCCTTTTACATCTGCTTGTTGTGTTATATCAAGACTCTGGTCTTGAGTACTGGTCCAGTGCTTTGAGAAGAACAGAGCCAGTGCTTTGAAACTCTAGATTTCCATGGAAACTTGAATACATAGAAAAGCATGGCTACAAGGCATGTCAAGGCGCTTTTTGTAAAGAGCAGATAAAACTGTCTGGGTAGATGCAGTTTTTGACATACCATTTTCTAACTTCACATGAACACTCATTTGTAAACATGAGGGACATGTCAGAAGAGTGACTCATGCCTCTGTTTCTCCATCAAGGCTATTATACCCAGATCTCCACGCTGGCGGACGTCCAGGAGAACGTGATGGAGTACCTGCATGTTCTCAGCCGTCCTATGGTCATCAACCATGACCACGACATTATATGGACTGAAGCCTACATGGACAGTGCGGTAAGGAATGACACCTCAAGTCTTTAGTCAGCAAACAGTAGGGCCTATGAGGGCTCTGGCAAAAGTGTTAAACCTTCAACGAGTATGCTAGGCATATAACTAGTCCCAGTTCTCATCTAAATGTCTTATGTATCAGAGTAGTAGTAGTATCAGAGCCTAAATGAAGTATTGAAATTATGTAAAACCAGGAGTTGGTTGGCAAATAGAAGTTACAGGTCTCTGGCCGTGCTGAGACAGGCAGTATTTCTTTTCTGCTTGCTCCTGGAGCTAAGATGTATATATAGGTATGTATCTACAGTGACCCAGTAGCCCAGGACTAATCACACAGACACAGCATGACTTAAGAAGTGCTCCTGTGAAAGACAGCTACCTTCTAAAGGATTATTCACAGGAAAGGCTATTTACAGCTCAAGATATGGGTCACAGAGATTTACTTCCTCTAGCCCAGCACCTGAGCGCATACTGTTAGTCACACAAAGATACAGATCTCAGTTTGGGAGGCAGGCTCATGTTCTCATTCTTAGGGTTAGTAAGATGTAAGGTCGCCCACTGTACTGGCCCTGTGGTCAGCCTGTGGGTAATGGGCACATCTCACTTCCTGGGAGGGAAACAAAGAACCAGGAAGTTAGGGCTTCCAACACCCCTTTTCCTTGCATCAGAGGAAAACTTCAGAAACTGGGACCACAAGCAGGTGCCATCATGATGTTATGTTGCCCATGCACCTTTGAAATCCAAAGGAGAGAAGGGAAAAACAAAGTTGATTATCACTGAAGGTATTTTTCCCTGCACTACCTCAAATAGAAGATGTTTCTCAGTCTTCATCTCCACTTCTATTTGCACTACAGAAGGGGAAAATTACGCTTCTTTTTGTGCTTTCCACGCTTCTAGAGAGATGTGTTGGTTTTGTTTTTTTCATACACTGGCATCTTCACCACAGAGAGATTTCTGCATAATTGTGACAACTAGAACTGACCAGAGGAAAAATTCTCTAGAAGCAGTGAGAATGTTCCCATATACTATTTCCTGGACAGAATTCCACTGTGGAACTGCACTTACTAGTTGTGATCAGCAGCATCTTTAGGATGTCTGCCACAGCCCTGAAAAGAACTGGGGAGAACCCACAGTTTCTGGGATATGTCTGTTGCACTTTTGTTGTTGTGCCTCTTTCCTTGCCTCTTGCCTTGGTTTGCAGTTCTTCTCCTCTGCTCCAAACTCTTTCATCTTTGTCTCATTCCTCCATTTGTGTATTCATTCACCTGTTCATCCATGTCTCCCACTAGCTGCCACAGTCCGAGGAGGTAATTGCTGCCCTGTGTTTTGTGAGCGTGCCGTGCCGTTGCCGTGTGCTGATCGGTGTGTCAGTGCGAGCACTCACAGCCACAGCTGGCCTCTACATCTGGGGGTGGGAGTCTGCTGCTCTGAGGAGCCCTCTGACACAAACAAGAGGGAAGGCAGTGCTGGATGTACTGGAGAGCTGTGCTGTGGGTCCAGAGTAGATAGGGATGTCTGTGTCGTATGGTAGCTTAGTTCACTGGATCTCTTCCATGTGTTCGATAAGTGCTGGGGACAGTAGTTTGTTGTGTATTAGCACAAGTGTTACTGTGGAGGGGAATTCTCTACAAAGAAGCATCCAGACCAATAACTCAAGACACTGGGCTCAAATCTCCATCAAGCAACTGCGTAGGTTATTGGCTGGCTGCTGTATGGCTCCTAGCATGTACACTAATGGAGACAGGAAGTCAATTCTTGCCTTGCTACTAACTTGACCGAAGCAGAAATGGAAGGGAGATACTACTGGCATCAAGAGAATAGGTCCTTTTCACTTCTAGGCATGTTTATGTTTGGGAGACTCTTGTGCATGTATCTTGCCTGTTTTACCTCCTTTCTTGTATGTTTTTAGAGCATCTGTCTTCTGCAGTAATGGGACCCTCTGCTTCCCCGTTACGTGTGCACATGAACTGTACAGACAGCTCACTGTGTTGTCCTCTGTCTTTCCCATGCATAGATGCCTGAGTGACAAGTTTATATAAGCAAGCTGTGTGTGCATTTGTGCCTGTTAAACATTTGCCTATGCTGTTTCTCATTCATGCTATTCATGTGTTTGCAGTATAGATGATATTTGTGTTTTGCTCGTATTTGTGTTGTTTTTCTACAGTCTGTGCTCAACGTGTTGGTGGTTTTTACACTTGTTGCAGAAGTACCTATGTCTATACACTCATTATGTGGCGGTTTTAAGTTGTGTCACCATTTCTACAGGTTTCTTCATTCTCCTGCTTCAACACATTTCACTGGCTTTCAGCCCATTCTCATCACCCCACATGAGCAAGCATCCATCCTACGATCCTCTTGGATACAAAGCATTGAAAAATGCTGCCATCTGTTTTCAGAGGGGTGCAGGAGGCAAGGAGGTGTCTGATTGTACCCAACATCTGGGTTCCCTGGGATTTCCAGTGCCTTTTGCTTGGATTATCTGTGATACTGCATCCGCTAACACATGGCTTGTTGTTCTCTGGCAGCTCTTTGCATCTCAGGCTCAAAGTCTGTTGCTCATGACAACAGTGGCTATGCCAGTCTTCAGCAAGAAGAACGAGACGGTGAGTGCAACATGGCCTTTGCTCTCCTTTCCACTAGCGGAGGTGTAAGACTGCAGCAGACCTTTGTAGGGTTTTAGAGCCAACGCTTCTCTGAGAGACTGCCTGGTCATTAGAAACTGCAGTAGACTTCAGGCAGGATGTGCAGATGATAATTTGTCTGTCAAAATGATAGTCTGTCATTTCCTCTGAATACTATTTGTTCCAAATACCTCTTGAACATGACACTCCTCCCCATTTTAGCCCTCCATTTTCAAAGGCAGCCTAATTCACAGCCGTGTAAGATTTGAGACTGAAAGTAATCATTACTTTGTCTCGTCTATGCATTTTATTACAGACCTCTACATTTCACATAACACTCCTTCATGAGTCCAATAACTTGTGTTTGCTCAAAGTGTCCTTGAAGAAAGGCATCCAGTCTTGACCTCTCCATTGTGGTTTCTCACTCTGTTAAAAACTGGTGTCTAAATTCCACTTTGAGTCTGTCTGGCTTCACTCTCCCATCATAATGGCTTTCTCTGCTGAATTAAAAAGCACGTAGCCTTTGGCATTTTCTCCTGGAAACTATCTTCTACACTGCAATAAAGTCAAACCTGTCTTTATTTTGATAAGGTAAAAAGGTTAGAAAATTTAGGTGTCTTTAATGAGGGCATTTCCTCTGGATTTTGAAACCCTTTACACACTTTTCTGTACCATTTCTAGTTTTTCAGCCTCATCTCAGCTTCTGGTTCCTCACTGTTGCTGTACAAGGCATAAACTCTCCACCTAGATCCTGTGAACAACTGTCTGTCTTCTCTGCCCTAGGCCAGCCTTAGCCTTTATTAACATAGCACTGCAGTGGGAGCTTCTGAGCCATTTTTTTCCTCAGACGCTTATAAATAAACAATTTCCCATTTTGTGGGGATTTCATGCATTCATTTGTCCTAGATTGATAATTTTGTATTTGGCATTTGGTTCACTTAGCCCGGTGACAAACAAATACGTATTGCTTCGCATGGTTGCCTTGTCCTTATTGTTATTCACACATACCAAATGAATACTTTTGCCCTCAAATCTTGTGTTCAGTCGTTTTATATTACTTCTGAATCATAGTAAAAAATGTGGACTGTTGTTGGGTAGAAATGCTCCTATCCATAAACACTGGAGCAACCCTTAAGATTTTCTAACGTATGCTAGCTGGTTTTAAATGAACATACACAAGTTTGGAGAGAACACGTGAGAGGTCGGTAGGAAAGCAGCAATGTGTATTCAGGCAGAAAACTACCCAAATTTTACTTCTGAAAATGAATTCTTGTTTTCAAGCGATCTCACGGCATTCTCCTGGGTGTGGTGGGCTCTGATGTGCCACTGAGGGAGTTGTTAAAACTTGCTCCACGTTATAAGGTAAGATTGAGATAAAACTTGCTGTTTTATATAGCAGAGTCATTAGTCATTCTTCCATGGGCATGTCTCTGAAAAGTCATTCTTCTGCCTGTAGGAAGAAGAATGAGCATAAAGCAAGAGCAGTTGGTTGTGGTGATACATCATAGGAACACAGAAAATCATTCACCCCTTAGGGTGCCTCAGAAACACAGGGACTGGATGATCCAGTGGATTCACAACCGGTCACCAATTTTGACTTTATGGTCACCAGCTCAGATCCCTCAAAGATGATATGGATTGGATAGTCCATCTCATCAAAATTAATGTTTTATATCCAGTTCCCAGTGGATAAGCTGCCATATCAGTTGCCAAAAAATAAACTAGTTTCTCTGTCAACATATTCTTGGCAGAAAATCTAACAACTGAATGGACTTGGGAAACCAAATGGTTTTGTTATGCATAGTTGTCCTTTTTTTTCCAGCTCAGCTTGAAGACTTCTTGGCAGCGCAGTGAACAGGAAGTTGGCTCTCACTCACTGATGCTATACCTAGACAGAGTATTTGCTCTCCAGAATTAGTCCAAGAGTTTCCACTAGTTCAGTGCTCGATATATCTTAAAAAAGAAAAAGCATTCCCCAATAGGCGAACACTCCAGAGATGCGCTGTTTAGTTTGGTTTCTGCTGTAAGTTCTGTGCAGTGACATTTTGTTCAATCGGTCTGCGTACCAGGAGATGGTAAACTCATCCTAGAATCACCACAGAAATCAGGTAGTTTGAGCCATCATTTCCAATTTCCAGTTTCTCCTAAAGTACTATTAGACAACAACTACCAGTTAGGCAGCTGTCCAAAATCTGATTGCTAGAGACTCACAAGAGTGGAAGTGCTGTCAGAGGCAATGCATCTGTGTGGCACTTGAGACCTAGATGCCGGATTTGCAGACCATTTGCTCGTAGCTACAGCAAACTGCCCTTCAGGCAACCCAGGTACTGAGAGTATCGGGGTGCCTGTGCTCAACAGACCAAAGCCAGCTGGTTTGGGCCTGCAAGAGCCTTATCCAAGAGCTTCACTTTTTATACACATTCATTTTCTGTAGAATACTTATTCCTTTTCCTTTTCCTTCCTCCGTGTCACTCAAATGCCACATGTCACAATAATCTTCCTTCTAGACCTAGAAGGGGAATGATCCCTTACTCCAAGCAATGCCATGGAAGGAAGGAAAATATTTGAAGGGTTTCTTTACATCAGAGGCAGGACATGATTTCCCAGAAGCTATTTCGGTTTCGGCTATTTCATTTCTTCACCTTGACTCTCCTGGCATACTAGCAACAAAGGACCAGTTCCAGAGCTACCTTGAGAGCTCACTTGAGTCCGCGCTTTTCATCTTTAATAGGCCAGCAAGGAAATTTGATGTAGTACTGATCCAGTGCCTTGGATGCATCTGCCATGCTGAGCTCTATGCAATTTGAAAAAAAAAAATCTTTTAAATAGAGTCCAAGTTTTGATCTAAGATGTGTGCAATACATAATCCATTCCCTTCAAAAAAAGTGCAGTGAATGACTTACCTCCCTGCTTTCCTATTGTTAGCCCTCCAAGATAGTCTCTATAGGAACATAAAGTTGCTACATTTTTTTTGAAGATAGAAACCTTAGCCATTCTTCCTTCAGACACCTCTTGTTTTGGCAAGCGCAGGCTATCCATGGGTTTTCAGCAACTCACGAATTAAGCTGGAATTTGTATTATGTATGGGCTTGATCTGAGTAATTGCTCTCTTGGAAATCCCTTGCAGATCAGGTCAGACAGTGCCTGCTCTGGCTTGATTATGCTACTTCTTAAAAAGCATTGTAAAGGGGAGGCCTATACAACTGGCTCAGGCTCCATATGGTCTTGCCAACCAAAACGTAACACAGAGCTCCTCTGCAGACTGACCTGGCTTCTAAGGGAGGCATCTGGGCCTCCCCACTCTAACATGGTTGGTCCTCTCAGAGCAGCCAAAGGGGCAGAGAGAAATGCTTTAGGATTAAGCTTGTTTTCTACCAGTGTATACCTTTAATAAGAAAACATTTCTGAATATTCTGAGTTGGCCTGGGTACTAGTGGCAATCCTTATGCAGCAGTTTTTCTAGCAAAAGCAGAGCTAATTATTCTCATGCCTCTTTCTCCAGCTGGGTGTCCATGGATATGCCTTTCTGAACACCAACAATGGCTACATCCTCTCACACCCAGACCTCCGTCCTTTGGTACGTACAACTGAGAATTTAAAAAGCTTTGCTAGTGTGCAAGAACTGGCTTTCAGGAGTGCTCCTGACTTCTCATGTTTTATTGATATACCAGCCTCAGAAACATGAGGAACAGAGAAATCAAAGCCACACCCATAGATGTATATATGCATGCATGTGTATGAAGTGGGAGGTGTCCTGCCTTTCCTCTCTGTAAGAATGCAGGTGGGTGATATATTTGTGCATTGCTGTGTTGTGGGTACACGTGTATTTGCATGCATGCAGCATTTCACTGCTGGGCTGAAGGATTCCTCACTCACACACACCTCCTTCAGGAAGATTCAGCACCCCAGTAATAGCTGGCACACAGCTGTAGTTTTGGACATGTGGAGAACCTGAGGCTAGCAGGATCCAGCACCACAAATCCTAGTCACGTGTAAGTCAGAGACAATTTAGGGACCAGTAAACCAGCTGGGTGGATGCAAGGATAATTCTCACTTGTGGTACCACCACACATCTCTGCAAACACCCAGCAGGTTTCATTACCCAGGCATGCTATGCATTTGATACTTCATACGTGTTCCTGTCAACACAAATCTCCACATGAACAGCAACAGTAGTTAGTATGGCTACCGGTGAAAGAAAGTGCAACCACAGGGCTTCCCAGTAGCCATCTTCATAAAGGCATACCACAGATGTGCAGAGTTACTTCACTAAGTCAGGAGGAGGAATGTATCACATTTCCAGAGAGGCAAGGCAAAGCCAGGTAAGGTTGCTATCTTATCCTCCATCTGAAACTGATCTCTCTTAGTCTACTTCACGCCTTTTTCTTCATCAGGAAGATTACAGGCAAATAGTTGTCTTTCATCAGTTAACCCTGAGGTGAAAAGCCTCCTTTTTTCTCCGTGAAGCTGAAGCCTAATACCCATCAGAAAAGATCTCCTGCTGGTGTAATAGTGTTAATGGGATTACACTCTTAGCTGTGGGGAAAAAAAAAATGGTTTCGTGGAGGTGAGCGTATTAAGTGTATCATACTGACCTATTTAGCTGAATATTCTCACAAACCAGGCAGTACCCTTTGTCTGCAAGTTCACCTATGTTCTTACTTGTCCCTTTTTCCTGAAAAAGCCTTTCCCACCTGAAATATCCCAATACTGCCTGCATAAAGAAATACACAGCATGGGATTGAGAAGGCACCTGCACCCAAATGCTGCCTTCCCAGTTAGAGAATGAGACAGATTATTCTTCAAATTCGATTTAATTCTTCACAGGTTAGTTTAGAAAAGATTAGTTTATCTGGACACTTGCTTGAGTGTTTTTCTTCTTTGATTGTCTTTTTTTTTCAATAAATACCAGTATAAAGAAGGAAAGAAACTGAAGCCTAAGCCGAACTACAACAGTGTAGATCTCTCAGAAGTGGAATGGGAAGACCAGGATGAAATAGTGAGTATCAGAAAATGAATTCAAGCTTTTTGTAGCTCCTTCTTACTGTTACTTAGCATACCTGTACAGAATGAGGAGGAGGGAAGTGGCACTCCTGTTTTTCTGTGTGTAACTGGCCCTATGAGAAGCTGGTGAGGAAAGAACAAGGCCAGCGCTCCCTACAAATTGCTTGCCTTCTTTATCTGTGTGAGCTTTTGTCCCCACGGAACAGGGAGGGAAAGTACTTGCAGGAGAAAGGAAGAAGTTGGAGGATGCTTCAGGGAGTCAGTCTGTGTGTACACGGCCCACGTGCTGGTGGTAGCTGCTGCGTCTCTGGATTCAGCTTAATACAAAGCCAGAAAAGCTTGGGAGTACGGAGGTGTCCCATGATGTTGCCCACTCAACTAATGAGATTCACAGCAAGGAAGAAAGTGCAATTCAAAAAGAGACTAAAGCTTGCAGTCACTTCTAATGATAGACAAAGAGCATATGGGATATATCACTTCAGAAAATGGTTTTCCAGAAAACACCTTATTGCACGCATGGAACCTCTGAAAACTATAGCTGACTAGAGGGAAATGACTTGAAAATGCTTTTTCTACTCTCTCTCAAGCAAAACTATTAAAAAGTGGTAAACAAGAAACAGCATGCATCTCAACAGCTGCGTGTTGCAGTGTATCAGAACTTGGAATCCAGATACAACAGGGATGTAGACAGGCTCCTCCATAGCTGGTTTTCTTTTACTCAAAGGAATTAAGAGAGAATAGCTACTTAAGTTACTAAGGTAAGAACTGAATTGGGAGTAAGATAGAATTAGCTGTAGGACACATGCTTCTGAATTACAGGGGAGACTGCTGAGATAAGCAGATCTGGTGCTATAGATGCCCACTTAGGTGGGACAAAGAGCCCAGCAAGGGGATCACAGCAGCTATTGTGGCCAGTGCAGGGCAAGCACTCAGGGCTGTGCTGGGGGAACACGAAAAGTGGAAGAGTGTGGCAGGCTGAGAAAGGAAACGAGACTGAAATACAGAATCAAAATCACAGAATCGTCAAGGTTGGAAAAGACCTTTAAGATCATCTAGTTCAACAATCCACCACCAATACTGCCCCCCAATCCATATCCATAAGTACCACATCTACATATTTAACATAGAGAATAAGGTAAAAATAAGCAGTGGACTTGTCAAGATACGGGTTATCTGTGGTTTTGTGTGGGTTTGCTGATGTCTTCTAGCATTTCTGCTCCCATGGTAGTTTTCTCTCTTGCTGGAGCCACTATGGGAGCTACTTCTCTCTCTACCCAATATGGTCTTTCACAAATACATACATACATGTGTGTGTATGTGTACATATATATATATATATAAACATTTTGAGGAAATTAAAACCTTGCTGCCATATTTATTTGGCTACCACGTTACTGTCTGACCAAATAACATTGCTATCTGAATGCTAATATGATGCACAGTGTAAGGTTTCAGTCCTTACAAAATCATAATAAAAGGATAAAATGTCAAAAGAGGCATGCGAAACAAAGCCACTTTGTGTTCTTCTGCTGCATCTTCCAGAAGAAAGAAAGGCTGCAGCCACTGAGAGTACAGAGACATTCAGTGACGTGAGCAATATCTGCAGTGTGACTTCAGCAAGTTGAGAGTCTCTCTAGATACACCCACTGCAGCAGAAAGCTGCCAACGTTTCAACACTCAGATTCACAGCTACAGTATTAGATCAATGACAGACTCAACATCAGTTGCAGTGTAATCTCAGCAACACTGATAAGCAGCAAAATCAGACTGGAAAAATATGCCTAAGTGCTAATGATGTGTAATACAGCCAGCTGCTAAAGAGAAAAAGAGGGGGAACATAGCACTGTCTGGAAAAGACAAATTGATGTAGAATGATGTGACTTGCAGCTAGGAAGTTTGGGCTTGCTTGTAAAGAAATTCTGGGCTATTCTTAGTGTGAGGGGGACAGGGAAGAGTTGAGGGATCACGTCCAGCATCAGGAACTGCCACCCAAACGGAGTTTCTTCAGCCTTGACAGAACTTTTGAAGAGGAAATTAGCGTGCAAGGACGTTGTGACTGAGTGGCAAAATTCCTAGATGTTATGAGACCCTCAGGAAAACTGTACGTCTATTGGTTTGAATCTACATGAGTGGATGGGGAAAAGGAATCACCAGCACTCATTGCTTGTAATGGTGACAGCATGGATCCATTGCTTCTGAGATCTTGCATGCCAGGACTGTGTCTGCTTTTGAATATTCAGAGCAGGAGGAGCTAACATGGAAGAAGCAGCAAGGTTGGGCTGTGGCACCAACCTACAGCCACTGCCACCCCAGGTGGAGGTCTGTGGACAGGTTGGGGCTGAGGAGATCCAAGATCTCATTCCCACTGATTTACTTCTCCACTGCCTCATGGTGCAGTGAGGGATGGCTGACATTCAAGAAGACATGGATGGAACAACAACAACCAAACTGAACCCAGGACCCAGAGAAATTGCTTCAGGCTGTCAGACCAGAACAGAGTATGCTGTGGCTCTGGCAGGAGGTCAAGCTCTCTTAGTTAGCAAGGAGTTACAGTACCAGTCAGTGTTTGGATTTCCAAGACACGGACTTTGGAAAACACAAGCTTCTAAGCCCGTAAATAACCCACATCAAACAGTCATGATAAATAGAGCTGTGGTCTTGTAAAGCAAATGCAGTTGAGTCTGGCCAGTACCTGAATGGAAGCCTGTCTCTGGAAGTACGGAAGCAATTTGTGTGAATGAATAAGCTACTTCCCACCTTTTTTTTCTACCCAGGCTGAAGCAACAGGCTGATATGCTCTGGCAGGCTGAACCTAATGTCAAAGCCTCTGCACTTATGGAAAAATTTCCTGGCTCTTGCTCGCAAGAGGCTGGGAGTCACTGTGAAAATTATATTTTGACTATGGAACGTGGATTGAATGAAGTGGGCTTCGCACTGCCTCCCCAGCTATCACACAGCCTTGCTTTGCTATGTTAAACAGCTGCTTTGTTGCACTCAGATGTGGTACTCTGTACAGTCTATAATTTATAAATCAGTTTAAAGAAATGCCAAAGGGCTTTGTAGTCAGCCTGAGGGAGCCGGTGGGATTCTCAGGTGTCTCCTCTTTCAGGCTCTCAGAGAATCACGCTAATGACATTCTGGCTGCCAAACGATGAAGTCTGAAATGTGGACTGACAGTTTCATAGCTTCCAGATCCTTTCCTTTAGCTCAAAAGACACATCAACAAGCTTTCAGCATAAGCCATTTTTATTCTGTGTCACGGATTGGACAAGGATCCTGACCACCAAGAACAGGTTTTCCATTTAAAAGAAGTAAAAAAAAACAAGCTGTGGGGGGGGAAAAATGACACCCACTCTTTCCTGTCAGGCCCTGTATTTTAACAATGAGCAGCTCTATTAATTCCCATCTACCCAGAGATGCTAATGATGATCTTGTTCACCTCTGCAGCTGAGAACTGCCATGATCAATGGAGAAACAGGCTACCTCTCCATGGATGTGAAGGTCCCTGTGGATAAAGGGGTAAGAATGATCCTGCTCAGGTCACACAAAGGGAGGGGAAATGGATGCTGAAGAACCATGAAGGATGTGGTTTTAACTCTCAGCATTTCTGAGTGTGAGGATTTTATTATTTCACCACATACATTACACGTGCTAAAGACATAAAATAGAACGTAGTTAGAAGTGCACTTTTTACCTACCAGCATTCTGCATGAGCAAAGGCACTGGAAATGCCTCACAGCTCCCTGCTTTGTCCAGGCAAAGCTAAAATGCATGCTGTTCATTGTTTATAGGGCTGTGAAACGAATCAGAGATCTTCAAGAGTTTAGAGATGGGGAAGACATGTTGAGCTGACAGAAAGAGGCCTGGAGGGTTTTTTCAACTCTCCTTCCCTACCCAAAAACACTCAAGAAAACTGTCCCTCACTCTGTCAGAATGTGTTTTCCTTTATCCAAGTCCAGGATCAAATTTCTACGCAAATATTTACAAGCATTTTATGAAAAGTTCTAGTGAAATGGAGACTTGTGAATGTTCCCTACCAGCTCTAATGTAAGGTTGTACATCTTCCCCTGGAATCAGTGCAAAATTGTCTTGTATATTTAGGTTCACTGGTACTTTTTCATTTGGGTTTATTTAACTTTCCCAAAGAGTTTGGCTTCCATCATTTCCTCTTAGGAAGTATTCCAGAGGCCTGCAAGTTTAACTGCCCAGAAGTCTTCCAAAAAAAGTTTCCATCTTTTTTTATAGAGCTGGCTGGTCTGCTCCTATGCTAAAGCAGTCAGCACCAATTCCAATAGGCCAATGCTCACAGCCATAGGCTGAAATTATGCCATTTCTCAGTGAAGATACCCCTCCATTTCCTCTGAATGGTTGCATTGCTAGATATTGTAACTAAACTGCCCGTCTCTGTTTTTGGTGTTTACAACTATCAGGTACTGTCAGCTGTCAATGGGTTTGCCCTTCCCCAGCATCTACATTTGAAATACAGGATATTCAGTCCAAGCAGCTGAGCAATTATTTTTGTTGCCTTTGTTTCTTGTTTCATTTCTGGTATCTAGGTATCAGAGCTTCACTGAACTATTTGAGCACTGTTTCCCTTTTTCTCTGTAGAGCACTTCTATTCTCTGCAATAGGATATTTCTAAACAGGAAGCCCCAGACCTCCTTTTTGCTGTCCCTTCATTTTTTTCTCCATCCCACAGTTGTCCTAGAACTACTGCCTACATTTCTATGTTTCTTAGCTATTTTTTCCAGTTGCCCTTTTTTTTTTTTTTAACCTGAATTCCCCTCCTCGTTTTTATCTTTATAATCTTTACAGTTGCTAACACAATATGCAGAGAAATGTTGATTTATTTTATCTTACAGATCACTATACAGAATGGCTCCTAATACAGTCTCTCTCTCTGAGTAGGTCATCTTCTCCTGATGCACTGTGTACTGCTTCTTTCTGTTTAGAGTACTGCTGTTGGTTGTCACTCCAGATCCCATTTAAGGTCACATTAAATGATTCTTTAGAATAAAATTTCATGAAAAGCTGTTTCAAGTGCTTTATATAAACCCAAATACAGTGCATGTCCTTTATTCTCTTCATCCATTATCTTTGTTATTCTGTTGGAAAAGAACAGGGTTTTCCAACAAGATCTATTCTTGCAGTCTAGATTGCTTATTTCTTTAATTTAACCTCTTTTTTTCACTCTGTTTCTGGGCACCCTCAATAACATATCTTCTGAGTCATCCAAAGATAGCATTTTAGTTCAATATTTTAAGGGCATCTTTCTGCTTTCCTACTGAGGAAAAAAAAATAACAAAAAGTGGCCTTGGTAAGAGATATTATGTGTTTTATTCTGCAACACTGTGAGCCTTATGAAGTGTAATAGGAGACAGAAATTGAGCAAGTTACAATTTTACTATTATCTGAATATACAGAGTAGGGACCAGAAGTGAAATTGCATTTCCCACTGTTGCTGTGCTAGCTGATGAAGCAGAGCAGCAATTGAAACAAAGAAAGTGCTGACAGAGTCTGGAACCACAGAGAATGAGGCAGTCAGCGGAGAGAAGGCCTGAATGAAGGGGATAGGAATTATTCTGTCAGCCACACAATAGCAATTCCCCAGGCTGATCTTGGGAAGGTATCAAGGGCAGAGTGAGCAGAGAAGGAAATACAAGGAATGAAGGTGAAGTTAGATCTGGTGGCAAAAACTGCCTTTGTTTTCAGCTTGGGGACAAATGAATGGGCCTGTGGCAAACATTGATGGCGTTAGTCAGGAGTCGCTGCCTAGAACAGTCACAATACCAAAACTTGAAATGTATGTGTTCCCAGACCTTGGTTGCTGGAGTTGAAGGAACTTTGGGACACTGCTCTCAGAAATGGGGCCTGATTTTTGGGTGGTCCTGTGTGAAGCCAGGAGTTGGACTGAATGATCCTTGTGGGTCCCTTCCAGTTCAGGATATTCTGTGATTCTGTGTGCAGAAGAGGGGCAGCAGGCAGGGAGTAAAGGATGAGCAGAGCAAACACTGCTGAAGCATCTCAGAACAGTGGTACCCCTGGGCTGTCATCTGTTTATCCTTGCCCACATCCCCTTCTTTGCTCTGCCTCTTCCCCATCAGATCAGACTATAAAAAGGGAGTCTCAGTCTCTCTTGTACTTTCTCCATAACCACCAAAACACCACTGTGCCACGTTGCCTAGATCACTGTAGCCCTTCTGGAACATCTCAGCTCAGCAAAAGGCTCTATTCTGTTGCAGTACACAATTACCATACATGGAGAGAGAGGGAAGAGAAAGGGCTGAGCTGTTTGCCATCTCCTCAGTAAAAAAAAAAACAACAGCCTTTCTCCATTTTTCATCTGCCCAGTGCTAGCCTGTCCTTTGTGCACTGTACCTCTTCTATGGCTGCATGGCTTGAGCAGGTTAGAGCAGGCATGACTTTCCCTGGGGAACAGTGAGTTTTCTGTATTCACTTGCTGTCTCCCACACACATCCTCTCACCTCATTTTCAGACTGGGACTGGGATTTTAAACATATTAGGGTTCCTATTCTGCCTTAAGGGTGGGATAAAAATTTTCCAAAAACTTTCCTTCTTTGGAAAAGAGTTCCACTTTCCTATAGGAAAAGGCCAGTCTGGCAAACAGCTGAAGTTCTGAAGCAGCTTTCTTGAGTTGAAATGTCAGTCAGAAACAAATATTTTTATATGAATCAAAATGGCTTGGATTTGAATCAGCACTTTTGTTTAATTTGAAAATGTAAATTGTTTCTTTTACGGGTGTTTTTTAACAAAATTGGAATATGTTAATGTTATGTCCCAGTTTGGCGTGAAAGCAAATGTCAGGAATCTCATCATTTCCCACAGGGCTGAGGAGAGCTGGCCCTAGCTGCCAACCCAAGCAGTGAGTAGGGTTGCCATCCTGCCTCTGTTCCCACCCCACCCCTCCTTCTTACCCGCCTCACTGAATCCCAACTCCTGCTGGGCACCATGTTGATGTGCAAAGCTATCAGGGTTGTTTCGTGCTGTAGAAGAACAGCAGGACTCCAGTGTGTTAGCTTGGAGGATGTGAGAGAGAAGGCAGCTTTCCTCCATCTCAAGCAGGAGCCCTAGAGCAAAGGAAGATTTCACTGAAGACCTGGATGGAAAGACAGGGTGGCTGCCTGGATCTTGAAAGTCACAAGTTGTTAAATATACTGAATGCTACGCATTCATCCCTGCCTCCAGCCTGTCCTCTACTGGGGATGATCAACTTATTTTCCTTAACCCCAAAGATGTTACTCTCAGGTCTCCATTGCCACTGTGACCTTGATCTGTCCATGGTCTCTCACTTTCTTATTCATTCTCATTCCAGAAACGAGTTCTCTTCCTCACAAATGACTATTTCTTCACGGACATCAGTGGCACACCCTTCAGGTGAGAATGGGCTCATACATCAGCAATGCAATACATCAGAAGTCTGCCATCAGGAATGGCAAACTGGTCATAGAGCAGGCTGTGACTCATGAGTAGAGCAGCATGAATAATTGACATATTTGTTCCTATTGCCATCAAAAAAGTTACTTATCTGAAGTTCAGAGCCCAAAAGCTACACTTTAGGTGAAGCACGTTGTTTCAGTTCAGAGAAATGGAATATATTCAACTTTCAGCTCCACTGAATGTTTTTGTGTGCCAGTATTGGTTCTAAACAAAATTATTATTGTAAACTGAAAATGGTAAAACTTCACATAAGAAATCAAGCTAAACATTTTCTTTTTTTTTTCTTTTCCATGGCTGAAATGGTTTAAAATTGGCACAGATTTTATATGTGTTATTGTTGATTTGAACCTACAACTTTGGCCAAGTATGTTGTCACCAAAAATGTCTCATAGCCCTATAAGCAGGTTCCTTAGCCTCTTGTGCCACAATCAGATCTCACTTAATCCTCTTTGATGATGTTCTTTTCTTTAATTGCTGTGAAGGGACTTAACGTCTTTAAGGGCTGCAACTGCAGGGAATGCATTGTCATGTTTCAGGATTACACCTCTTCTTGCTGACCAGCCCTCTGTTCTCCCTGCAGCCTGGGGGTTGTGCTGTCCAGGGGACACGGGGAGTACATTCTGCTGGGGAACACTTCAGTGGAAGAAGGTAGGTTAATCTGGAACAGCCCCACTGTCCTAACAGACAACGTTGCTACCCTCAAATGTACTATTTCACTTCTTCACAGCCTCTATCTGTCTGTCCGCTACCTAATTGAATTCTGAGTGTGTTATTTGGTTTCAGGTTTGCATGACCTGCTTCAGCCAGACGTGTCTTTAGCAAACGAATGGTAAGTGGAGGAAATCCTGTCAAAGACAGAGAACTCTGTCATGAGATTTTGACAAAATTCCCAACAGTTTTGCTTGAGTTCACCACCCTCAGTGGCCTAGAAAAAAAGCAACACTGTTCAGGGACAAGAACTGATGGTCTCAGGGTGATGTAGTGGTACCTTCAGATCTCAATTCCATCTCTTCCTTTGGGGGATCCCACCAAGGCCTTGTACACTACCCAGGAACTATCTCCTATGATTTATTCTCAGTATTCTGCACTCCAACTCATTTTTTCCTCCTCATGATGCTCAGAATTGTGCTGCAAAACTCACAGTATGTCAGACCTGTCAGTGAATTTTGTAGCAAGCTTAGAGAGAAACTGAAATGTGTTTTAAAATCGTTGCTTATTTTTGGTTGGCATTCCTCTGAACTAAGTCTAGACCTAATTCCTAGAGAACACAAAGGTGATTTATGACTGCTGTTTCAATAGCATGCATAATTTAGAGTTTTGCTTGGTTTGGATAGAAGACAGGGTAAAACATGGCACTTTCCATTTATTGCTGTGAGCTTTGGGATTTTCATGAACCCAACATTCAGTTACACTCAGGCACGTGAACCCATCCTGTATCAAAGCCAAAATAACTATATTCAAGAAGCCCCGCAGTCCTTCACACCTCTCATTACACTGTCAAGTTTCATAGGCAGAGCACTTGAGATGCATGCAGTGACTTCTTCTACTCCCAACTTGGGGTGTCAGCTTACTACATTTTACATATTCATTTCTCCTAGACTTTCCTCATAAATCATTCCTTTCAGCCCCTTAATGAGATGCAATTCCCTCATATAATCCCTTCCTTTCCCTTGTCCCGACAATGAAGCAGTCAAAATTGGAAGCAAGATTAGAAGGCTGGTTTCTTTTATTATACAGACACCCACGCTAGTAAAACATTCTCTCATTTCTCCCTTAAATGCATCCTACAGCAGTGTCCCATTGGAAAGTTTTTGTTGACACTATATCATACTGCAGGCTCATTCCTCATCTCACAGTTGCATCTCTGTCTCATTTTTTTCTGTTCCCAACCCAGTGTTACTCATATTGCATGTGGCCCCCTGCTTTTCAGGTCTCTCCATCACATTGTTTTTGTGTATAAACATGCAGGTACACATATTACACAGTGTACAATATTGATAAATCTGCTGTAATTATTTGGGAGTGATAATATGTTACACTGTGAGCTTATCCTCATAGCCCTACTATATTCATGGCCTTAATAAGCACAGCCATAATTGATGCTTGGTTTTATTGGTAGGGCTTCACTTAAAACCGCACTGATGGAATTTGAGTGGTCATGGCGTGCAAACTCTTTGCACCCTAAGCTTTCTTGCTGAATTCTTGCTTGTAGTTATTATTCTCAAGAAGCATTTATTTGATGGTGATATCTTTTTGCCTTTTTGGGCTTCTCCTCCCCTGCCCACCAGGATTTACTGCATCACAGACATCGATCCAGACCACCGGAAGCTCAGCCAGCTAGAGGCTGTGATCCGTTTCCTCACAGGAGAGGAACCTGACCTGGAATGTAAGTTCTCACCATCCCAAAGGCCCTGCTGGATTCTCCTCTACCTGTCACAGAGGAATGAGAACTGTGAAGCTGAATGGTGTCAGACTGAGTTCCTGAGGCACCTGTTCATGCAGGCAGGGCTAAACCTAAGCCTAGCTTAATCCACAAGTGGAAATGAGCTGAGGATCCACTTCCTTGTCTTCAGCAGAGATTTTATTTATTTATTTATTTATTTTTGCCATTTCAAAGCTGTCACATAACTTGATTTCACTGAGATCTTTAGATACATAACATCGAGAGGCTTGAATAGGATGTGGTGGGGGCTGAACACCTTGTTTCAGAAAGGCCAGCCAGCAGGACAAGAAGGGTGATGGCAGGAGGAGCCAGAAAGCTGCTGTGGCTATTCTGCTCCCCAGGGCTCCAGCTAGCATCCTCTGAGGGCTGCTCTGTGCCATGGAGACAGCTGATCACTTTCAGAGAAATGTTACTAATTTTGTTTTCCTAACACAATTTGTAATTGATTTGAGGGGGGGAAAAAAAAGTTATAGAATGATTACCTTCCTTGCTGCTCATCCCTCATAACAGGTCTGATTCTCCATGTGAAGTGCAGCCACATGAGGAGCTGATGCAGCACCACTACAGAGTGAGAACTCTGTTGGTAGGCAGAAGTGGGCAACTATGCATGGGATCTCCCTACAGCACTTTAGCTTTAGGATGTCCTTCAGTCCACCCCACTCTCCATGGCTTCAGCATTCTTAGTTATGCAAAGTGCTAAATCAATATTCTGTATGTAATGGTTCAAAAACCTCTGATACATGGATTTCAAGGATTTGAATCTCTTAAAACTAAACCTAAATGTAATCTGTAATCTGATAATTGCTCCTCTCATATACTGTGTGAACAGACCCCTCCTGACTGTGTTTTGGAGAAGGCTGAAAAGAGATGTAGCAGCTGAAGAGGCCAGGAAGAAGGAGGAAAGTTTTGGGAGAGCTGACTGGGAGAAGCATGCAGATTGGAAGTGCTGTGAGAGAAAAAGAAATATGACTAGGACACAACCTAGGCATGTAGGGCCTGAGGAAGCAAAGATCAGCTGATGACCTCTGATTTTGGGA
>JAOWBP010000001.1:53588662-53610529 GCA_028571105.1 Tragopan temminckii | reverse complement strand
TTAGGTTTTCTGTCTCAATTTTCTTCCAGCTGTGCTTCTTTGTCTGGGTTGCAAGTACCTTTTGATTGAGATGAGAAACTGTGTGTGCCTTTGTGTGTATACTAGTACGGAGGGGATGATATTCTGCATCAAGAGTGATTCGGTGGTGAAGGCAGATATATGTATCTGCCATATACTGGCTTAAAGCTTGGCTTAAAATGTGATTTTTTGTTGCATTGGTGGCTTGCTTTGGTGGGCCAGTTTAATGATAATTAGTATCCTTATGCTATGATCTGAAATGGTTGTGCATTTGCATGAGTTGTATTTCAAACTATTAGCTGTCACGCTATAAAATCTGGAGGGGCATTACTTAGGAGTAATCAGACAGTTCACTTGTGTCGGTCTCCAAATTGAGTGAGGTAAACCAGCTTGTGTCTGCTGTTGATTCCAGCCTTTACACTTGTAATGACCAGAAGTACTTCAGTATTTCTGTAGGACTGACAGGTTTCAATTTTATCAAATATTTGTAAATAGCCTGTGACATGTTTGGTCAACTGGCCAAAAAGTGAAGCTGTTCAGCCTATCTTGCACGTTCAGTGATGTTTTATCAGTACTATTCTACACTGGAGATTCTCTTATAACAAAGAAGAATCTTGATTAATTAAAAAAATTTTGACTTATCAAACTACTACACTGTTGCACTGAATATTATGGCTGTGGTATGGACAACACTTTAAAAGATCATAAAATATTTGAATGTGTTGAGTTAGAAAGATGTGTGGTTTTGCATTACAGGACAGTATATTGGAACCTTGCTAATTATCCACATGCTTTTCTACAGGTTTGCAATTTGTTATTGATGGTATATGTTAAAATAATAATGT
Source organism: Tragopan temminckii (assembly GCA_028571105.1). Taxonomy (NCBI): domain Eukaryota; kingdom Metazoa; phylum Chordata; class Aves; order Galliformes; family Phasianidae; genus Tragopan; species Tragopan temminckii. Next base: position 53,609,666 of record JAOWBP010000001.1, on the reverse strand, counting down.
CTATTTTAAAGGCGTATTAATATTAATGTCCATGTTACAATAAGGTAATGATCTAAGTACTTCAGCTCGTATGTTGCACATCTGTAGCTGGATCTTAGAACCACTGAGGTATATTGTTACCTGTGATTTTTATGATGAATAACAGAAATCATGATCAAACTTCTGAAAATTTAGCCATAAAAAGTACTATATATATTATAAGAGGTACTTATTGTCTGTCTACAGGATAGCTTTTTAAATGCTTTTCACCACTTTTTTTTCTGTGTTAAATAGTTGAATTATTTTTAGCTGTATAAAAGACAACACGTGGCTGAAAATTAGAGGGGAAATGGTGATAAGTACTACACTTCTGTCTTGCAAACAGCTGCACATGCAGTTTCTTTTCAAATATTAACAAAGCTAACTTATACTTTATGTGTCATGGGTTTGTTCTTTGGAACTGCAGGAGCGATTGCTTTTGTATTCCTCTGATACAAGGAAATATTGCATGATCAGTGTTGGTGTTGTAATTCTTTTTAAACAGACACTCTATCCACTTTCTCTCCTTGCAAATAGAATCTAGCCCTACTGTGTTGGAAGGCATGCTAGAATTGCCTTATCTTAAAGGAAACTTTTGCTACAGTATAGTAGGAGGGGAAGGAGAGAAACAGGGTGGCTACCTATTTGCTACCGTCTCGTATAAGCAGAATGTGTACGTTTCACAAGGTTACAGAGGGATTGCAGGGTACAGAGGGGAAGGTCTGTGTTTACCCTGTAAGTGCTTCGTCCTTTCCCTTCTCAAGGCAAATTTGGGCCTCAGGTTAAAACTGAAAAATATGGATGAATCGTTCACGAGAATATGACTGGACAATGTTACACATTTGTTCCTAGGCTAACAGGAACTGTATAATAAGGTGATGGGTGGAAAAAGCTCTCTGTTTATGATGATTGTGAAAGCTGCACTAGCTACAGCTCCATTATGGCTATTACCACAACGGTGGTTAAGTAGAGTGTACATGGGAGAATTTTGAAGTGTTAGTACACGTAAATCTTGTTGCTGGGCAAAGCTGCAAGCACTAACTTTTGTGGAAGCCAGAATCAGAAGTCTGAATTTAGATACAGATTTTCTAATCCTGATGTTGGATACAGATAATAACTTATGGGGGTTAAACTAGTTGACAAAATTACAGGAAATCCATGAGGAAGTAGAGATGTGTTCATACTACCATAACAACTTTGACAGTATATGAGATAAGCCTCATGGTTGTTGAAAACTGAACACGTCTTGCATATATTTCTGTGCAACACTGCCTGCAGTACTTAGCCCCTGGGATCTAATCATTATGATATGACAACTGGGAAATTCACTGAGGACAAGTTATTAAGGGGAAAAAAATGCAAAATGACAAGCCTCTGTTTTAGTGTTTTGAAGAAAAGGATCAGAGGTACCTTTGCCTGTAGCCAGGGTTCAGGAGCTTCTAATGTACATTCTTAGGTACACCTTTTGATCTTTTTTGATTTTGCTGGAGAATCTGAGGTGTCATTTTTATAGAAGGGGAAATAAAGAAATAAAAACTAAAACTTACAGGTCGCTTCTAAGTATCTAGCAGGCAGAACTGCTATGAGGTAGAAATGCTGTTTGAGAAGATGCTCATAGTTTGTGTTTGATGTGCATTTACAGTGTCCATATATGGGATTTGGTTTTATGATAAGGAAGAATGCCAAAGAATTGCAGAACTCATGAAAAAGTAAGTGACGGGTAAACAAGACTTTGTGCTTTTTTTAATGTATGTATTCCTGTACATACATGCACATTATATTACTAGGATGGCTGTACCTTTCTACTTAAAACCTGTTCGTATAGAATTTGTTGCAAGTAAAATTGTCTCACACCTGCATTTGATATATTCAGAAATAATTGCGGTACTTTTTCCATAATTTGCAATGCAGGTTTCTAGCTACATCAAAGTGTAAAAGTTCATCTGAATTGTTTCTTGATGATTCAGAGATCTGTTTTATACAGTTGTATTCTTTGGGAGGGGTTAATGCATTTCTCAGTTTGGGGAGATTTCCTTCTTTTATCAGTGTAAGTATGGACTATCATGAAGGAATGCTGCAATAATACAGTTTATTGTTTTTATCCTTTTTCTACATCATGGTTGAATTCTTGTTTCTTTCTTTCTTACCAGTATGTAAAGAATCCACTTTGGTTCAGGAGTATAAAGAAAGGCTTTAATTAGCTTTGAATTCTTAACTCTTATATACATGTTAAGAATATTTTATGTGTTATTCAACCTTAATTCTGCAGTGAAACAGGAGATCAAAATTTCATACAAAACTGTATTAATCTTACAACATAATGGATGGCTTTTTAACTAACAACATAGTGGCTATTTTTTTCACTGTCACCACTTTTTCTATTTGTCCAGGATTGACAGTTCTCATTCTGTTTTTCCCTCTGCTTGATCTAATGACTGCCTTGTTTGCAATGATTCCTTTCTTAAGACTACATTCTACAGGTTTTCGTGCTTGCTTGGAAGAGGAAGGAGCTGAAATCTTACAGATTTTATCAACGTATATAATCTGCTTTTTTTTTTTTTTTTTTTAGGGGTATAATGTGGAGTATATGTAGGAAAGGGACAGTGTAGGAATGGACACTTTAGATATAGTACTTGTCTGTGGTATAGAGGGTTGGACTTACCACTGTGTCACAGTTCATGTAAGGGATAGGAAGAAGAATGATTCAGAGCTCAGTCCTTGTCATCCCAGAAAAGCCATGAGAGACTGGTACAGTCAAGCCAACATCATTAGATACTAACAGGGTGCAATGTGAAAGCATAGACAGAGCTGTGAATCTCTCCTTTTCATGTCATCTATACCAGCCTTAACAGCCTGGTTAGCAAACGTGTTTCTGTAGCCAGAAGCATGCTGAAGAAGTGACATCAATTCTGATTGCCAAAGTATCAAGTGCCCATTTTCGTGTCCTACAATTGAAGTCCAAACAAGGCTCATCCTTGCACGTCTCAATCCGCAGCAAAGTGCCTTGATTCTTCTGCCACTGTGTTTCAGATTGGACTTGTTACAAAATGCTGGATGGGAAGTTAGTCATGTTTCCCCTACATTTCTTTTTAAAGAACTGCCTGCTGCTTTACATTTTGCAGTGACAAAACATTGTTAAACACTGACTGTAACAGTGGTGGGGTTTTGTTTGGGTTTTTTTTTTTTTTTTGCTTTTGTTCTATGTTCTGCAGCTCTAAACCGACTCGGTTATGACCCAAGGAATAATTGATGGGGATGAATTTCCAGAAATAAGCAGTGAACCCTAGGAAACCCATTTTTTTGACAGCTAATTTTAGTTAACTAGATCAAGCTTCAGTTGGTGGTGATTAGGTACTCTCAAACTGGTAATTTACCACAATAAAAACTAGTTTGCAGAGAATTCATGCTATTTTAAACCATGTGTAGTGGTTTATAATAGTGGTGTTGCACATAGATTAAAAAAAAAAATACCTGTCATTCAGCCAATTGGCTGTGTTTTAATTCTCAGCATTCTACAATAATAATAAAACAGCTGGGGCAGGAAATTGGTCATTTGCTGGTAGTTAATGACTGATTTGTGTGTGTTTGCCATCTCTATCACCAGCAGAACTGAATAACATTATACATTCCCTGCTCCTTCTGGGTATGGAAATTGTGACTGAGTTATGGAAATTTTACGGTATGACCTAGTCTGTTCAAGATTGAAGAAAATGTTTCTTGCACCTGATCAAATTATGCTTTATTATAGATATTTAAATAGAGATTTTTAACTGTATTGTTATGTAGTTTGGGAGGTAAGGGAATTAAAATACATTTTTTTTAATTCTTGTGAAGTAGTTGTAGTGAAACTTTTTATATTTTACCTGTTTTTGTCTTGTGTATTCTCCTCTCACCTCCTATTTTCAGCCTAACTCAGCAAGAGCAATTCAAAGCACAGCAGGGCACAGGAACAGGAGTGTCCCCCATGATCATGAATTCTGCTAATAACAAAGAAGTGGATATCTTACGGATGCTTACCAAGGCCAAAGATGAGTACACTAAGGTGAGATTTGCTATCTCTAAGATCTCAGCTTTTGTTTTTTGGTGATACTGGGTTGCTAATTTGCTCAAACTTTACATTTTAAAACTTTTTATTTTGTAAACTAATTTTACTTGAAGTTAAACTAATTTTTGGACAGAATGCTCTGTCATTTTGTGAAAGTATATATGTTTTGTCAGAGTTCTCTGAAGATTGGAAAAAACTGAATTCTGTCAGTAACTCCTGAAAGGAGAACATGAATGAGATTTGATCATTTGTTGAATGCTAGAGTGTAAGAGTAAGTGTAAATCGGCTTTCATTTTGACATTTAGAGAACCTGTGCTTTCAGTACATGAAATTTGTGTCCCCTTTTAGGGTGAAATATTCAAAACTGCTAATAGTTTCTGTGGTTTGCACAAATGATTTACCTTAGGCAAAACCTTTAACCTCAAACTTACTGCCTTTAGTTGCAGTTATTGTCTATCTCAGACGCTACTGGAAGTAAATGAAAAGGTTGAAATCTAGTATGATCCCATATGCTGCATTGGTCTTCTGAGGCTTCTAAACCACAAAATAACTAATGGACTAATAATGTTCTCTATTATTGGATAATCAAAAATGTTTTACTTTAGGGAATAAAGATTTAATAATTTTAACTATTCATATATATGCTGCAAATTGTTTCAGAGCCTGCAGGTTCCTATTGCTATTTCCTGTATTTCATGTGTGTTGCCATGCAGTAATAAAGGTCATTACGTAAGTGCTAAGAGTCTAGAAATATGTATGTTTTAAACATAAGTGTAACACAAAAAAAAAGTTCACTTTCTGAAATGTGACTTCTTATCCTCAAATAATAACTATTTGAGTTATGGTAATGTGTATGCCTTTTTTATGTTGGTATAGTTTATTTTGAAGCTAGGATCTCTTTTGTCTCTAATAAGGATTTAATGTATTAATAGTCAACTTCCAGTTCCTGGAATCTTTTTTTATTATTTTTAAACTGAATTGGTATCTAGTCTTGGAATAAAAGGGATTTGATTACTTAAATGTTTCATAATATAATTTCATTAAATGCCTTAAAAATGGAAAGCCTGAAAAATATTAGACTGTCATTGGATACTATGAGAAGGATGCAGTACATGTTTTAACAGTTACCTTTCACTTCTACATGAACACACAGGAAATCAAGATCAAGGGAAGGAAATTCTAGATCTGTGTTTTATAGTTTCTTGATTTTATTTTATTTTTTTTTCTGCAGCTAAGATCTTTACCAAATTTGCATCTTCATCTTTCATCTTTCTGCTTATAGGGAAATAACATGAAAACTTTTCCGCATGGGACGAGTACTATTATCTGACTTCTTATGAACTGTGTGCTTTTTCTTGCATGTTGGTAACACAGAATTAGGAAGGGCATGAAAGATAAAGGCAGTGACAGCTATTGTTGTATTTTATGTCAGTATGTTCCATAGCAATTGTCCTTTTCGGCTCCTTATGACATTTACTTCCCTGTCGACGTATGTCTTAAAGTTTACAATGCTAACATGTTGAGATGAGTTATGAATTATGCTGTTCTTTCTGAATTCCATGTGGTTTCAGAAAATAAGGTGCTTTAAATTGTTGTGAGCTTCAAGATAAGAATATCTTTTTTTTCCAAGCGTCTAAGGAATTCTACTTAATTTTTAAATCCTAGGATATATATTTTTTAAATCTGATGAGAAGTGTTTTTAGGAGGCCTGATCATGATAGCTAGGAAGATGAACAGTTGAAGAGCTGTTAGGGTACAGAAAAAGTACACCAAAATGTGTTGCTCCTTAACCATTGTGCCTTGCCTTGTACTACAAGATAGAGTGGTTTTAGCTCTGTGCTACACAGTTCCTCTATTGCATCCTCCCATTTAATTCACTGTCCTTTGATCTGTTAGAGGTCCGATGAGGTGCACAAGCTTTGTCTGGTTGATGTGACCAGAGTAACTGAAGCTTGGCTCTTCATTACTGAGGACACACAAACATTTGATAAGAACATCTTGTCTGGTAGTGAGCAGAGGCTTCTTGGCTTTTATTTCTGTTGACTGCTTCTGCACTGTCTTTCAGCAAAATACTCCAGTGATACTGCCCTGCTTGAACAGAAATAGAGTTTCTAGGTTTTCAGTTGTCCTAATAGCTTTTGGTTTGTTAGCAGTATGAAAGACTTGATAGTAGCCTATCACCTCCCCAGAAGGCCTGTCCTTCCTAGGGACACTGTGCTATACTCAGGCTGGATGATGCAAACTGTACGCTACTAATCTTGAATGGTCTGAGTGGGGCGTGAATGTTTTGCTTAAGGAGGGCTCTGTCTGAATATCCTTGCTGCTACTGCTCTCTTTGAGACTGTTCTTGTCCTCCAGCTTTTCTCTTCTGCAGAGCACCCTGCTCATTTTTGTGTCTGTTCACTAATGTCTTCTTGTGGTTGCTTTATATCAGCTAGACATTTCCAGGGATTCTCTACATTTAAGTTCATGAAGCTTCAGAGTTCTCTGTTGCTTTCAGCTGACCATCTACATAGCTCTACTAAATCCCATTAAATCTTGGCTGAGAGTCTTTTCCTGATATCGGGCCTTCTCGCATCTTGTTTTTGTACTTGAGACGTCTTTGCAGCTTGTTTCTCAGTCACATTTCAGCTGCAGACCATGAGATGACGATGTGACGTGGCATTTGCTTCTGGACAGCTGCACTACTTATGGTACCATGCTTGACCATTGTCTGATTCCTTTTGGCAATGTCCTGTTCAGCTTGAGCTTCATATTGCACAGGTAGACTATGAAATCTTTTAGCAGAAAGCAGTTGTTTGGTGTAGTCAGAGACATTTAAGGCAAACTTGCCTAAGACGTCTTCAGTGAATGCCTTTATTCTTTTTGATCAGTGTTTTCCTTTTTCTTCTTTTTTTTTTTTCTAATGCTACTTGGTCTTCAGCTTGATCTTAGAACTTTTTAATTGCATACAGATTTCTTGTAGGGGCATAGTTTTGAACAAGACACATGATTAAAGGACTGACCTCTGAAGCAAGATGTGGTAATTGTGAAGTATTGTAGCACATCAGTACTCTGACGGTTCTAACACTAGAGCATGTTGACATTTTTATGAAAGCTGCTTTTTGCTGTTTGATGATGATAGGAGATTGTATCTTTTTTTACCTGTCCACCCAACAGTGGCTTAAATGTCAGGATGTTGTTCCTAATTTACTCATCAGCTAGGCCGTGCTGCTGGTATGCCAAAGTGACCTTATATTCTGAGCTTCAGTAGTAGAAATCAGCACAGGGCTTTTCTTCTTCAGTATATACTCCTGTATTGGATACCAGCCTACTAGCCATGTTATCAAATCATGAAAATTATACCAAGTCAAGGTAAAAGTCATCCACAGTAGTCCTTTGTGTATACTGCTATAGTTTGCATTTTCATTTTGCTGATGAATAGCATCTGAAAAAATGCTCTTATGCTGGTAAGAGCTCTCCTACTTCTCATTTATATACACTTAGTTTTGGCACTATGTAGGCTATGGCAGTGGTATCTAAGGTACTCGCGATTTCTGAAGAATTCAGCTTATTAAAATACCCTGGAGAAATAAGGGCCTAATGCATTTATGGAAAGTCTGCAGAACTCATTATGAAATATACAAGAGCATGTCATACATCATGTTGAAGAAGTTTATATAGATGCTTATATGTTTTTCCCCAAAAACCTGTGCTGAAAAATGGCAGTGAGGAGGCATGTTGAAGAAAAGGCAGCATCCTGTAGAAAGAGAACAATCTGGGAGAGAAGAGATATTTAATCTTTCTGAAGTGTGTGTTTGTTCTGTATAACATCATAATGGGTTAGGATATGTCCAAACAAAAAAAAATAAAAAGGGAATGATATCCACCTGTTTTAGTGTAGGTCAAATAGTGGCTACAGGAATCAGTTACTTGAACTATCAAAATGTTTTAATCTGCTAATTAGCAGGTAGGATATTTAATTGTCATTAAGTGAACAAGAGACAACAAAAGTCACTGGTCAGAAATTGAGAAAGTGAAGTAACAAAGTGATTTAAGAATAATTCAGTCATTTGTCTTTGTGTGCTTAAAAAAAGATTCCTCAAATGCAAGGATAACAATGTGTCAGCTGAAAAGAATCTAAGAAAATAATTTCTTTGAGCAGTGCAGACTAACCTCCCTTGGAGTTCTTGTGTTTATTGCTTATTGAGTGGTATCTCAAAGTTCTGTCCAGCCTCATTTGCTTTAAGCACGTTGCCTGGAGGCATGTTAATTCAGGGTTTGAATATTTCCATGCACTTCAGGCAATCCGTTTGGTATTTGAACAGCCTTAAAGTTTTTTTCTTAGTTTAAACAGAATTTTGTATATTCCATATTTTACCTATTGACTTTTGAACTTGACGTGAGCCAGCAGTATGCATTTACAGCCTGGAAGGTCAGTGGTATCCTGGGTTCTATCAGAAGAGGGATGGCCAGAAGGACGAGGGAGGTGATTGTCCCCCTTTGTTCTGCCCTCGTGATGCCACAGCTGGAGTACTGTATCCAAGTCTGGAGCTCCCAGCACAGGAAAGATGTGAAGCTTTTGGAGAAGGTCCAGAGGAGGGCCACAAAGATGATCCAAGAGCTGGAGCACCTCTCTTGTGAGGACAGGCTGAAGGAATTGGGCTTGTTCAGCCTGGAAAAGAGAAGGCTGCAGGGAGACCTCATTATGGCCTTTCAGTATTTAAAGGGAGTTTATAAACAGAAGGGAAATCAAATCTTACGCAATCTAATAGTGATAAGACATGGGGGAATGGTTTTAAACTGAAGGAGGGGAGATTTAGCTTAGATGACGGGGAAGATTTTTTACTGAGAGAGTGATGAGATGGTGGAACAGGTTGCCCGGAGAGGCTGTTGATGCCCCATCCCTCAAAGTGTTCAAGGCCAGGTTGGATGGGGCCCTGGGCAATCTGATCTGGTGCTTGATCTAGCGGTTGGCAACCCTGCCTGTAGCAAGGGAGTCGGAACTTCATAATCCTTGGAAACTCTTTCACCCCAAGACAATCTATGACTCATGTCTATCAGGAGCCCTGGGTCAATTTTGCAAAACTACTTTCTGGTCATTTGGTCCCAGCCTGTATTGGTGTATAGGGTTATTCATCTTCAGTTTCCTTCTGTTAAACTTCGTGATGTACCTCTGAATGGCACTACAACCACCGGGTCTACTGACTACACAGCCTCATTTTATATCCTCTGCATGCCTGCTCTGTTCCATCAGTTAGGTCATTACTTATGTTAAACAGTATTGACCCAAATATCAAGCCCTGGGGTATACTACTAGCAGCTGGTCCCCAGTGGGACTTGATGCCAACAATATTTTGAGTTCAGTATACCAGACAGTTTTCAGTCCTAACTGTCTGCTTACCTAGCCTGCATTTTTATGTTCAGTTTGCATCAGTTTGTCTTTGAGGATGTTATGTGTCAAAGGCTTTGCTGAAGTCAAGCTAAACAATGTGCACTGCTCTGCCATTACCCACTGAGTCACTCATCTCCCTAAAGAAGGCTATTAGGTTGAACAAGTAAATCCATTCTGGCTACTCCCACTCACGTTATTTTCCTTAACACATTTAGAAGTGGCTGCCAGGAAGATTTCTTCCATCACCATCCCAGAGAGTGAGGTGAGGCAAACTGGCCTGAAGTTCTGCAAATACTCCTTCTTGCTCTTCCTTGAAGATAGGAGTGATACTTGTTTTCTTCTAGTCCTAGGTTGTAGGTATCTTTAAAAATATACATATATATAAAAATCTTCTCAGTTTCTTGGTTTCAGTCGTATCTAGAGACAGTGACTTCTGAGGTAGTATTTTCTATTATATTGACAATAGCATTCCTTGTACATTCAGTACTTCTAAATTTTGTTGACTAGATTCTTCTTTTGGATACAGTGTAAATAGAACTATCTTACTCACTTTTTCCTATTCCATATTTTCTTTCTCTTTCATGCAGTGTTTTCTGCACATTTTCTGAACTAAACGATGGCCTCTCTATGTCTCTGACTACTCTTAGTCATCTCTTTCTGCCTGCTCATTTATAAATACAGTTATTAATTCTGTCATATATAATAGGTAAACATGCTGATCTACAACTTGATTAAATCTTTAATCATTTTTCTGTGTGAGTATACAAGTTCCCACATTGTGGAATGATTATGTAAAAGAATTTGAGTTAAAATTTCAGCTTTTAGCAAAGAGCATTTTAAATACTCTGTGTGTGTACATAAATCCCTGTATCTAAACTACTTGAGACTATTAAAGGTCTAGCTGACTCCGATACAGGAAAAATGTGTCAGATTGATTTTGTGTTAAGTGCAGGACAAGCCAAAGACGAGAACTGAGTTTCAAGCTAAAGGGAAACCTCGTGCTCAGAATACCTTGGAGTTAAGTGTTTATTTTTACATACATCTTTTGATTTTAGAAAATCAGGTTGTAGTTCTTTCAACAGCATAACACCTCATAGTGCTATGGCTGTCATTTTTGGTAACTGAGTACTCAGCTAGGTCTGGATTTTACTATGGTAGATAACTAAGAGGAAAAGTACAATAACAGTTACTAAAAAATACTGTTTTTTTGTTTCAGTGTAAGACCTGTTCTGAGCCAAAACAAATAACTAGTTCCTCTGCAATCTGTAACAACCCCAACCTGATCAAACCAATTCCAGTGAAGCCTAGTGAAAATCAACATCAACGAATATCTCAGCAAAGCAAGGTAAAGTGTTTTGTGTGTGTTCTGACTAGTGTTATAACCAAGTAGCCAACCAGGAGTAGTTATTTAGATCAGAAGATCAATGCAAGAATTTGTGGTAGAACCACAGTAAGGATTATGTTTTAAATGCAAAACTAATTTATATATAAAAAAAGTCTGCTTCCATCCCACCAATCTGAGTACTGAGACGTGAAGCAGTTAAAAATAAATTAAAAAATAAAAAAAACCTTGTTTTTCAATGTTGAGATGCTGCTTTGATCCCAAGCTGGTGTAGTTAATTTCTGAACCACATTTTTTGTGTTTGTTGTCTTCAAGGGAATTTTAGGTAATCTAAATAAGAAAAGTCTTTTGCTACATCTTCAAACTATGCCATATTCCAAAAGCTGAATTCAGTCAACTGTGACAAGGAATGCACCAGAAGTGACCTTGCTCTGCACAGAGGGAGGTTTTTGTTCTTTATTAATGTTGTACGGATGGCTGGAAGGATAGATGCTCTTTTATGGTATTTAAAGTGAAACCACTGCTATCTTTCAGATTCACTGGTTTTCTCCCACATTAGCAGCTTGACAACTGTTTTCTTGCCCTTCTGATGTGACTGAACTATTAGAAATTCTCTAGGGAGAAAAGAGCATAGCAGTTCTCTTGGCTTTTTCTTGAATACCACTGGCTAAATATTGTCACCACTAAATGTGATTTATCATGCATGAGATAACTACACTTAAGACTTTTTTCTTTGTCCCTTCACAGAATGCAGATCCTGAACCACAGCACTTGTCTTTGACAGCCCTGTTTGGGAAACAAGAGAAAACAGATGTCACAGAACCACTTAATAAACAGCATCAAGAGAACCTTCCAGTTAGGCAGGGTGTGGTACGTTCTCTCTCCTATGAAGAACCTAGCAGGCATTCTCCCTGTGCAGAGAAACAGCTTTGCCCTGCTATTCAGAAGCTTATGGTGCGTGGGACAGACCTTCACCCGCTTGCTGAGTTTCCTGAGAACCGACTCTGTGAAAATGGCAATATCCACCCTGCGGGTGAGACTTTCACAGGACTCTTCCAGCCTGTGACTTCTCGTGGCATTGCAACATCTCACGTAGTTCAGGATGCTGCTGGTACTCAGAGTTTGTTACAGAAATTGCAGAGTCAGTCAGGGTCGATGACTAAAATGGATCCCAGTGCAACAGGATCTGTGAACTCAACGGCTTCTGTGTTCAGCAGGACTCCTGCTGCTGTTGGAGCGCCAGCAGCACAGATGAATAATATGACCCAGCCACCTTTGGTATATTTCAATGGTTCTCTGCCAGGTCAGACTTTAGAGTCTCAGACGCTTGGTAAAGAACAGTCCAAACTTCCTAGACAGCCAGTTTCTCTCTCTGGCAATCAGACAGCCAATTCTGGGGTGATATCACCTCAGGAGTTATTGAAGAAGCTCCAGATAGTACAACAAGAACAGCTGCATGTGTCCAGCAGACCAACCTTGGCAGCTAAGTTTCCTGTTGTTACTCAGAACACCAACACCTTGAAACCACTGGATTCCTGGATAGAAAAGGCACCGGGTACGGAAAAGCAGAGCTCTCTCTTTCAGGTAAATAAACAATTGCAGAAACAGTTTTCTAAGTTTTTAAGGGCTATTCTCTCTGTTTCTTTTTGGCCAGTATATTCTTCTTTCTGCCTTACTATGTGTTGCTGTCTTGCACACGTGATTCATTTTGCAGGTGATAATTCATCAACAGCATAAGGAAGTTCTAACTTACTAAGCAGTGATATTCTAAATACCAAAGGAGACGTCTCCTGTACATCAGTAATGACAAGAAGTACTGTAGTATTTATGTAGCTTTTCTTTGTTTTTCAGACATGCTTAGAAATGGCATGTAGGTTTCAGTGGCCATACTTTGTAATGTTTTGGGTATAATAGTATTTTTTCCTCACAAAATTAGTCATAACTTTTTCTGTGCAGGTAAGTGTTCCTTTTTGTGCCTGTTGCTGAAAGTGCTAAAGATGCTGAAAGGATGCTTACTTTCTAACAACAGGTTTTTAAATTATTTTTACATTGCTGAATTCATTATCTTGGAGCATAACCGCTACTCCAAGCTGTTCAGTAGTTTTGGTTTTTTATTCAATAAGTATTGTTTGAAAAGTCACCCTGTGCATAAAAGTCTTAAAAAGAGAGGGGGGAAAAAATAGCAAATCTCCAAGACACTGAATTCTTTTGATTGTGCCCCTGATATTGGGGTCAGAAAATTCAGGAGACATCAAGAGATGGTGTGTCTCTACTGAATACGTTTTTCTGTCCTCCAGGAGAACCTCAAATGTGATTACTAAGTGTCCAATCCTAGACAACTGATTTCTGCTAACAGTGTCATTCTTTGTAGGAGCTTCCACACTTGAATGTCTTCATGTGTGCTCTGCTTGAGGATGAGCATTAAAGTCCCTTTTTACTTCCTTTATAGGAGATATAGAATCTACAAGCCTTACATTGTGCTGGAGTCTACAAGTTACTTATGCAAGTCATAAACCATTCATTTTTTCTGCTGCTTTTCTACTGCAACTTCTTAAATAGCTGAATGAAACACTACTGCTCCAAATATCCTCCTTATTTCTAGAAAGCTATTTTTCACCTGAGGAGGCTGAAACAGCCATTTAACAATTAAGGGCCACATGGGCCACATCTGTCATAAACACTGACAGATCATGATTTCTAATTTCATGAGAGAGGTCAGAGGAAGATGAATTTGATAGAACAAATAGCCACCATTATTTTAATTCTTTCAATAAAACCAGCATGATTTTGAATCTGTGTGAAGGAGCGTTTGGTGGATTAGTCACTGAAATTTTTCAGGATCAGTTGCTTACAGATGGCAATCTGACTTTCCAGTGAAGTACTAAAGAATAGAGGATCTAGAGTCACAGTAATTTGGTGTTTTTACTGGGAATGGAACTTGCCTGCTGTAAATGAAAGAAATTGTTCGGTTCACTGGGAAATGCATGTATAGCATGGAGACTTAGGACATTCTTACTTCGAAGGTAAAACTGAAATGAGGCAAGTACCAGGCTATGCATAATAAGCTGGTACATGTGGTAAAGAGTGGGGCAAAAATCTTGATGTGTTTTCAAATGAAAAATCTGTATTGATGCTGATGAGGCTAATGACTTTGTGTATGTTTGAGAAAGAAACTGATGTCAGCATTAGTTTCAGTATGAAAAAAGAGAGTTAAGGATCTCACCAATAATGCAGTTACAGTAATATTATAGCTTTAGTATAAACAGAGCAGTAGCTTGAGAGAGGGGACAATTTTTACTGGAAGTCACATCCGCTAGAATTATTGCTGCAAGTTTGCTTTAACAGGGAGGAACAAAAACAGAAACACACACAAACACAAAAAACACCTGAAGAGACTCTAAATCCCACTTTGCATGGCTATGAGCAATCCAAAAAGATTGAAGTCGCCTAGGAATGGCTGTGCTGACACAGCTACAGCCGCTATCGAAACACCATTAGATCCAGTTTTTGACACATTTTTTTATAATAAATAAAATAGAATAAAAATAATAATAATAATCAAACTTAATAAATAGACTAAAAATGATGAAAGTATGACTAGTTATTGTTTGGGACACCTAAGGCTCTGCAATATGGAAGGAATGGCCTCTTTGACATGCAGCAGATTGTCCCCCCTCCCCCCCCCCGTAAAGAAAAAAAGGGATAGAAATTAAGGAATAAGTCTTTATTCCCGTAGGTTGCCATGAATTTGCCATATGAAGAGATTCTTGAAGGTAGCAATTCAAAACAACTTCTAAAATCAACGTTAATCTTTTTATAATCACATCCGTACCGTAGACAAAAGCTTTAAGCGCTGCCACGCCTGCAGACAGACATTTGAGTGAAATTGAGTTGGCACCAGTATATCTGCACATGCTCATGCAAAATTGATCAAAGTAGATTCTGATGACAAATATGGCAAAAGGTTTGTACTCTGTAATTACTTATCTTTTGGTATTGCATCTTTTACTGTAATCCAGCATATGAAAAAAGCGAATGCTAAAACACTTGACAGGAATAGAAGGGTATCTGGACAGTGTCTTTGTTGTTTGGAAAAATCACATTACAGGAACATCCCAGATCTATCAGCAGTGCTGAGAAAATTAAAGCAATAGTCTTTTCCACAATTGACACATTGCAAGTCCAATTTTAAATTGGCTTCTGCATCTCCATATGGTGTAAGAACTGCGCTCTCCCACGTGGAGAGGAAAAGACCAGTTAGAAAAAGAATAAAAAATAAAACATGAAAAGCTAAGGAATAATGCTTGGAAACGTTTGTCTGATGCTAGCCCTACTCTGAGAAGTATTCCTTATGCAGACAGTGAGTAACACGTGCTTTGATGCAATAAGAACACATTAATCTGCAATGGGCTTTTAAACATGTGCTTAGTGTTAGGCATGAGTTATGCCAATTATAGATTCATGCATGCTGAAGTGTTTATGTTAATCAGAATTGTGATTTTAAGAATGCTTACAATAACCTTGACACAAGTTGATCTTTTCTTCAGAAGTCCACTTATACTGTATACCACTCACTTGATTTCTTGGAGCATTTTCCATCAAAAGTGTGTCATAAACCTACTGTGTTACATGTTCTGAATGTGTATACAGTACATAGTAGCTAGTGCTATGATGCCCGCATCAAAGATACCTATTACCATAACTGCAGTTTCAGCATGAGATTATAAGCATGCCAAGGAAGAATGCAACAGATATGTTAAACTTGTCATGAAATGTAATCTCAGATTCCATAGTTACGCATCAATTAAAATTTTCTGGGTGATACCCGAGAGACAAAACAGTTAAGATTAGCATTATAATTGGCTGTATTGTAACAGCAATTGTTTTTAAAATTCTGGAGCCATTCCTAGATGAAGTGTTCTCAGCTCTAAATAATGCCCCTACAAACAGCCCATGGCATCCCCTGGGTCCACATGTTCCAGAGGAGTGCTTGATGCAAGTGGAATTTTGCACATGCAGGAAGAGGAAGCAGGGCCAGGTCCCAGTCTCCATTACAGGAGCACCATGTGTTTCTTAGTGCGTGGTGTTATGTGAATTTGCCAGCTGTGATGTCTAGCTGCTAGCAGCCATGCAGAACATCAGACATATCTTAGTGAGCATTTGTGCTTCAGAGAAGGAAGAGTACGTGCTGCGGGGACTATTTTGCACATTTTTTCATTGTTCTTACTTTATTGCTGCACAACTGACAGTAGACTCCCACTCTGTTATTAGTGACTCAGAGATGTAAGTGTTGACCTGAAAAAGCTGGAGCTAATTCAGGGAAGGCTGGATGCACGAGCAGCTCTTGTTAGATTCTGTGAGAAAGAAGGGGATCAGTAGTGTTTTGGAAAGGCTGTTGCGCCTTGTACAAAATTTCTCAAGGCTAAAAGACTGGTTTGAAGGCTGTATGTCTGTACAGAGTGTTTCCAGTGCTCTCGGCAAAAGCTCTGCTCTGTAGGAATCACACTAGCAATTCCAGTCCAGTGCCCTACATTTGCTGATGGGCATCAGTTGTCAGGTAGCTGGAGATGATCTGAGTTGAATCTAAACTGAAAATTTGCCTTTATGTTTTAAAAGGCAACCATCTGGTTTATGTATAAGTTTCTTAAATGGCAGAAGCTTTGAGCATGATCTCAAAGCTTCTTGTGCATGAGCAAAAGAAAGTACATTTTAATGTTTGCACACAAAAGCACTTAGTATGGGCTGAAAATAAAAGATACGTGTATTTTCTGTTCTTCTGAGGCAAATATTTGAAATACCGCAGTAACCTGTAGATATTAGCTCTGTCACCAGTAGATGGCAGTATTGCCTATTCCAATATACCATCCATATGATTGGAAAACTCTACCAAAAAGCTGTTTCTATCCAGAACAAAATAAACAATTTTTGACATGTCTGTTAAAACAAAACACATGTATGTTGGACAGTAGTAACTATTTGTTACATAATTTGTGTCAGGTTTTGTTTGTTTGTCTCAGACTCTAAAGAGAAGTGTCTTGATTTCAAAGGACTTATAATTTAGATATTTGACATCATCACTCTTACGTTTCTGTGTCTTAGTGAGACAATTTACCTCCTCTGTCTGCTCCCCACCACTCCTTTGCTGGATGCTCCTACCCTGCAGAGCAGTTTGTACATGCATTCTTTACATCATGTTAGGAAAAATCTTCTGATTTCAGGTAACCCACCAGTTTTACTTGGGATAAACTAAAGAGGAGTTATTCAAGCTGCATGGATGAGTAGGTCAGAGATGCTGTCATGAGTGTCTGGAGGCAGCCAGTCTTCTACAGGCATATCTGCAGGAAAGTGTGTGTGCACATGCTGAAGGTCTCAATCTACATCAGTAAGTCCCTGTGGACTTCTGATGGTTTTCCTCTAAAATGAGCATTGGTTTTTAAGCATAGGTGCACAAACATCTGTGCCACCTTGCTTTCTGAAGCAAACCTGCGATAATCTAGAAACACTGTTAATTCATTCAGGAGCTTGTAAGACAGACTTGATTATTTACTTTGTCATCTCACAGGGGAGAAAAAAAGGTAGCAGGTAGAGAGTTGAATTTTTAAGTAATATTCTGTATTTGAGAAACAGAGGAACAATGTTTACCTAGAAAGCGTACTGGGAGATTTTTGCCTGAGACGCATATTGCATGCTTTCTAATGTGTATAGGTCTGTCCTGGCCCCTAGTCTTTCTGCTTCCTTCAATTTAGCACCAGTGAGCATGAAATCTCAGTCTTCATTATTCTATTCTCTTTGTATTATTGCTTAATACTGCTCAGAAACGTCTTGTGTAGTGCAGATGTAGCTAGGACTAAGAGAACCAATGAAAGAAAGAATGCTTTTTAATGTTCGTATGCATTGTGTTGCACACCTAGGAGATCAACTTCAGATCTATTTTCTTAGTCTTAATTTCTCTTCAGAATTGAAATGTAACTCAGGACACAGAGCGGGGTGATGCTGTAGTCTTTCACCTTCATGGAGTAGCAATAAATCATGCTCCAGTTCCAAGCACGGCGGGCTCAAACTAATTTCTTTGTGCATTCTGTTCTTTGAAAAAAAAAGATTGGATGCTTGAATGCTGAAGAGACAGCTGATAAGGATTTATTACTAGAATTACCAGCAGAAAGTTTCAATATCTACAAACTTAGTGAATAAACTTTGTTATGCTATATAATGTATTTGCTAGTACTGACTAATCCTGCAGGTTTTAGAGTTCTGAGATGTATCGCAAATTTGAAATGTAAAAATTCTTTGACACCCATATTTGCATGTTGGCATGGATATGACAAAGAGAGAACTTGTGGAACTTCAGCAGTGACTGGCTTTTCCTTCTCTTTGAGGGCCATTTTGATTTTATGAGCTGAGTATTAGTTGGGAGTCAGTTCTGTTTCTGACAGTGCCACTAGTTCACTGCAGGTCTTTAAATAAATCATTTAATCTCCATTTTGTTTTACTTCTCCTAACATAAAAAGAGAATATAGATGTGTGTGTATGCACGTACATGTACGTATATATGTGTATGTGTACATACATATAAACAGCAATTTGAAAGTGATAATTGGCAAATATTTTCTAGTATTAGATACAAAGACTGAGCTTTATTGTTGGTATTTGCAAGAAAGAATATCAAACTTCAGGGCTTACTGACCTTATGGAAAACTTCACCGCTGCATTCTCTGAAAATACTCATTATTCAGTAATAGTCTGATTTCTGTGATAACATGCTTTTATATTCAGATCACTTGCCTGACAGGTAGACTGTATTGTATTTGAACTCATGACTGCGTTCTCAGTTTGGATGGAGGTCCTTTTAATCTGGAATTGAATCAGTCCTGAGTCCTGAACTTGGAGGTTCATGTAACTGCACCAATCTCCCACAATTTCTGTACCTGTTGCTAATCAGTCTGCAACTTTAATCATCTCAATTCATATATAATTAATTAAATAGGTTATTTAATTGATAATTTTTATATGGACAGGTAATCTCACCTCAGCGCATTCCTGCCACTGTGACTCCTACCTTATTGATGTCCCCAATGGTGTTCACTCAGCCCACACCTGCTGCACCAAAAGCCAATGAAAGTGGGCTGTTAGCAGCATCAAACCAAGAACCTGCTGCCAGCTCTGCTAACCTTCTCCTACCACTGCAAACCCCAGAGCCACCTGTGATCACCAGCAGCTCAGTGACAAAGATGCAGCTGCAGGAAACACTTCTACACCTGATCCAGGTAAAGTGCCAAGAGTTCTTCTACTTCAATTTAAACCTTTATTCCCATTTTGATATAAGCACCTGTTCACTTAAGCACCTAGGCATCTAATGAGTTGTATTCATCTGTGTAGAGCCTAAGGGGGTAATTAAGTATGTGCTGGAAGTTGTGCTTTTTATGGCTGTGTTAATTGAGCACTATTCCATAGACCAGGAAGGCAATAGCCTCTTCTTGTATACTGCTAGCTTAAATGCACTGTGATTAATCAATGTAGTTTGAGATTAGGGAGAGATGATACAATTGAAGGAAAAGAATAAAGATGACTGAAAGCTTCAAAAGGCTGTCCTGAGAGCTGGAAAGATACCTGTTGAATTTTTAGCGAAGTAAAGGTTGTTTATCTTAGCAGGCAAATACTTCAAAGAGGCATGCTAACAGCAAGAAGAACTCAGATGGGAAGTGTGAGCGACTTTAAAATATGGGTTAGATAACCTAACAACATGCTAGTTCAATCTGTTCTATGTAATTCTCTACTTGAAGTGCTAAAATTCCTCTTGCTAGAATTATTCAAGCTTAAATCGGACAAAGTATTAACAGCATATAAGAGATGATTGTTTACTCCTTTGGGATTATATGAATGATTATGATTTTTTTTTTCAGTAACTTGCTCTGAAATTAATACCTGAAGAGTGGAGTTTGAGACTGTAGAATTAAAGAACTGGCTATAGTACATAATGAATGGAGGCACGGGTTGAAGTGTCCAATTTGTAGGCCAAACTATGCCTATATGGCTTGGTAATACAATATGTCTTTATTGGAATGCTGAAGTGACTCACGTAAAATGAAGTTTAAATTATAGACCTAGAAATAAAATAGTGTCTTTTAGACATTAGATGTTCTTCTCATTGTCCTCTTTATTTTAATGTTGGGTTTAAAAAGAAAAATACCGTAATATTCTGTCTTGCATACATGGAATATCTGGATAGTAGGAAAACCGTGTATGAAATTGAGAAGGAGGCTACTTGTCAAAGAAGACTTGATTCTGTGCTCTGAAATTGTATTTGTAAAATGCATTTTCAGTCCTGCTGTTCTTGATGACAGCTAGGATTAACTGTGTTACCTGGAAATTATTTACTGCTTAATAACATGATGCTGATTGCTAGTTTCTTAGCTATCATTTTCAGTTATATAACACTACAATCTCAGTTGCTCCTGGTTTTCCTCAAGGACTACCCTGATTTTAATTATCTTCATATGTTTACGTAAGC
Organism: Tragopan temminckii; assembly: GCA_028571105.1. Lineage (NCBI taxonomy): Eukaryota > Metazoa > Chordata > Aves > Galliformes > Phasianidae > Tragopan > Tragopan temminckii. The sequence continues at coordinate 53,589,379 of JAOWBP010000001.1, read as the reverse complement.
TACTTACTTAAGACATTTTTTCTTAATGTGAGTTTGCCAGTTCTTGAAAAAAATGGTCTTCTAAAGAGAAAAGTTAAACATCAGAGCAAAAGGAGCAGTGAGTGGTAGGAGCATTAAGTCTGAAATAATTAAACACTCTAATAGGATAGGACAAGGGACAATGGTTTTAAACTAAAAGAGGGGAATTTTATGTGAGGTGTTAGGAAGTAATTTGATACTCAGAGCAGTGAGGCCCTGGCCCACGTTGCTCAGAGAAGATGTGGGTGCCCCATCCCTGGAGGCGCTCAGGGCCAGGTTGCATGGGTGGCAGCCCTGCCCATGGGAGGGGGTTGGAATTGGATGAACTTGAAGTTACTTCAAGCCCAAGGCATTCTGTGATAAACAAGATGAAAGTGTTTGTCCAGGTAGGATTTAGTATAGGAGCAAAACCCAAAGTGTTTCACTGTTTCTTCAGAGACACTTATAATAATCAGTGGGCTAATGGAAGAAACTTAAGGAAACTATTAGGTAAATGGAGGCAAAGAGAAGAAATTACAGGATTATGTCACAGAATCATAGAATCCTCAGAGTTAGTTGGGACCCTTAAAGGTCATCTAGTCCAACTCCTTTGCAATGAACATCTCTCCTATGAAGATCCTATGAGCATCTCTCCTATGAGGAAAGGCTGAGTGAGCTGGGTCTGTTTAGCCTTGAGAAAAGAAGACTGAGAGGAGACCT
>JAOWBP010000001.1:53578117-53588562 GCA_028571105.1 Tragopan temminckii | reverse complement strand
GCCCAGAGCCACATCCAGCCTGGCCTTGAATGCCTCCAGGGATGGGGCATCCACAACCTCCTTGGGCAACCTGTTGTGTCACCACCCTTTGTGTGAAAAACTTCCTCCTAATATCCAACCTAAATCTCCCCTGACTCAATTTAAAACCATTCCCCCTTGTCCTATCACTATCCACCCTCATAAACAGCTGTTGCCCCTCCTGTTTATACGCTTACTTCAAGTATTGGAAGGCCACAATCAGGTCTCCCCGTTGCCTTCTCTTTTCCAGGCTAAACAAGCCCATTTCCCTCAACCTTTCCTCATTTGTTATTTTTCTTTATGGGAAAAAGGTGAAATGCTGATGGTGTTGATTAAACACAGATAAAGGAGCTTGCTTGTGCCTGGCAAAACGCAGCCCTAATTTAAACTTTTTTAATGTTCTCCTTCAGGAGAAGACAGATGTGGAAGGAACGCTGTTCGTTTATACAAGGTGAGAACGTTACGTGTTAACATCAGGAGGAGCCTGTGGGTGTGGGAAAGCTGGGATGAAACTTGGCTGAAGGACAGAGAATGTTTCCAACTGTGTCATGCTCAGAGGTGAAAGGAAACTGAGATTGGCAAAGAGAAACACAAGGGAGGAAATGCAGAAAAGCAAGGATCATCAAAAAGGAGGGATCAACATGTACATGACTTCAAGATGTGGTTTAAATTCATGTGACTGAACCATAGAAGTCTGTGATACTGCCTTAAATAGGATTCGGTGTTGACGGGTTAAAGGTGCCTGAACAAAAAACAAACAGAAATAAATAATGATATTTCTTAAAGAAAAAAAATGGTAGAAGATATGAGCACTGTTAGCAGAGTTAGTATTTCTTCTGTCTGACTATTCAGTTTTGTGGATGTTCCATCCAGCATTTGGATTTTCTCAGTGCTTGCTGTTTGCAGCATCTCTAATTACAGCTTTTCAGAGCTTAGATTTGGTCACTTACTCCAACGTGTACTTTAGCTCTGTTGTAAACGTGTTTTGTTTTTAGATTTCCAAAGTAGCACCCAAGCATTTCCTTGTAGCACTGTTAAAATCAGAAAATGACGTAGTGAGCACATCTTCAGTAGCTGATGGGATGGGATGCTGAAGAAGAAACTTTCAGTGTTTATTTTTGAGGAGCTGGTAGGAAAACTGAGGAAGCAAGAGACTGTTTTCAGAGGGCAAGAGGTGTGTGAGTAAAATGTCAAATGGACAGGAAGGCCCAGGAGACTGTCCTTTGCGTGGAGTGGGAAGGGTGGAATTAATCTTTTGAGTTCTTTTGTACCAGCAGTTGAAATTGTCATCAATAACTTTTCTAAACTTCTTTAAGGTAAATGAGGGGGAATAAAAAGGTTACCACTGCAAGAGGAAAGAACTGGCCCTTGATTTTGCTAGCAGTAGCTAGGGGTAGCTGGTTGCATGCAGCAAAACGGAGGTATTTGTCTGGTATGTTGGATTTAAACCTCCAGAACTGACAGCATGTCACCTAACACGTGTTGTATCTGTGATCTTTCATTGTGCTATTTTGTTGGCTGAGGAAGTTTCCATTTACAGGAGAGATTGCTATCCTTCCTGCCATGTAGGTGGCTACAGCAGGTTGTGAACAACATTGCGAAACAGGTTGTGAACAACAGTATACAGGGCCCTTCCCACCGATTTTATTTCTTGTAGCTTTGAACAATGGTATAAAATCATGTTACATCATAAATGTTGCCAACAGACTGCAGGTTGGAGTCTGCTGATGTTGCTTTGTTGCTTTTTATTACTGCTATGAGAATGTAACGTGGCTCTTCTGCTGGAGCTGATTTTTATCACAAATTGAAGCTTTGCAAATTCTAAGGAAAGGTCAAAAATCAGGCTTCCCACTGAATTAGTACCAATGGAAGTTCACTCTTTTAACTTAAGTACTGATTGGATTCTTGTTAAGGGTTCTGCTTGTTTCATTTCCTGTTGCATCCTACTCTCCACTGCAGGTCCTCATGCTTTAGATTTCTTAGATGTCCACCAACAGGCAATTACCAGAGATAGCAATTTTACCAGATGTTTAAGCATCATGATATACTTTTGTCAAATTTGAAAGTAATGTCTCCTGTCAGGATGGTAATAGGTTTAACACCTCACATTAATAAAAACTGTCTGATTGCTTGAACTGTAACCACGTTGTCACGATTTTTTCACTTACATTTTAGATAGGTTTTTCAGTATTGTCCACAATTGCTACTTGAATGTTAGTGATATAATAAATATAATTGCAATAATAAAATATGCAGTGCTCCTTGCTTATGGCTGAATGTAATCATCGTTTTCTATAAGAAACTGTGGTTGGAAAGCGTGATGCTAGTGATCTGGGACAAAATGAGAATTTTGTAGTATCTGTGAGCGGGGAAAAAAAGCATTTTGGATGACCATGCAACAACAAAAAATAGTAATCTCTTTTTTTTTTTCTTGACTTGATGTGATTTCTACTTGATAATTTTCAGATCAGCTTCTCCAAGGCATGGCTTCACAATTATGAACAGGCTGAGCATGGAAAATCGAACAGAACCAATTACTAAAGACCTTGATTTCCAGCTGCAGGACCCTTTTCTACTTTACAGAAATGCCAGATGTAAGTATGTGGTACGCTGAGTTAAATGCTGAAGAGGTGAGCCCTTCTTCAGCATCTATTCTTAGTTGAGGTAATTAGATTAGAGTTTAGCTTTAAAGGGCTGGAACTGGCTGGTTAACATTTACAATTGAAGGAGTATATTTTGCTTGTTGACATGCGGAAAGAGTTGTTAAGTGCTACCTGAAATGCCACTGCTGAAAAGAAAGTCACTTTAAACTGGCAAATAATAGACTTTTGTGGCCCCATGTACGTGATGGGTGTAGCGACTCACAGACACACGTTGTATGTTCTGAATATACCCTGGTCAGTGCTGGGATATCTTGTCATAATACAAGCCCACTGAAGATTGGAATAATCCTTGTGAGCTGTGTAAGGGTAAACAAATGCAGCTAGTTCAGGCCCCTGTGCTCCAGCTCTGATGAACTGTCCTTAGAGCATCTTAGAAGGTGGGTTACTTCCCAACTATTACGGGAAACCGTGACGCTATAATGCTAAGCCTAATTTAAACTCCGATGAAAGATGAAGTTATTACTGTGGGCTGTGTGTTTGTCTTGCATAATTGTCAAACCTCTATAGAAGCATGCATCTGGCAAACTCAGAAATGAGTGGAAGACATGAAAAAGCTGTGCTTTTACACACAGATAGACACACAGACTGTGATAATGTGCAATTGTATAAGAACAAACAGTTATAAATTTTGAAGTTTATATTTGTACTTGGAAATAGAGCTATAGTATGATTTAAATTTTGTTCTTGATGCATAAAAGTACATTGCAAAAAATCCTTATGTGAAATGTGTTGCAGAAGTGTTCCCTCTGGATGAAGTAAAAGCAGAGGAAATTGATGGCATACAAAGCAGCTAGACCTTTTTATTTCATAAACTTAATTTGGAGTTGGCATGTATATCAAGAGGGAATTCTGTTGTTTCTACCACATAGTGTGTGTGAGCAATAGAGATAGCATTTTAAATAATCTAAATGAAACTTCTATTTCTGAGAGCATTTGGTGGGCTGAAAAACAGTTTAAATTTGCTATCTGAAATTCCCAAAGAAGCTGAAAAGAAATACAGACATCTCCAGGCTAACCTAGGCTAGACTAGGCATCAGGATTTTAAATACCATGAGACTTTTCTCCCATGCGATTATGAAAACTTTCCTATGTATATGTAATCTATTTTTGTCTTGTTTTGAAATTCCACTAGGAGTTTGTATATGTTTATACTAATACCTACTTTTTGAAGCCTGATCCATTAATTCTTTCTTTTTGATGGGACAATTAGCAATAAGAATAATTAGAAGTTATCATAACTATGCTGTCACGAAGGAAGACAGTCTTCAGTCCAAATACTACATATGAACTGATTTATTTAGGAGAAAAATCTGGGGGCTTTGGAGAGAAGTATAAGCCATTTGTTTACTAAGAGATGTCATAATTATAGATTTGCAGAGTCTCAAATACAGGTACTAACGTGCTTCTGAGCAGTGAATTTGTGTTCAGATAACGCGTCTGGGGATTTTTTTGGCTAATTGTGCAACAGCAAAATGCAGAAGGCTGCTTTTCTGGGCTTTGCGTAGGCAATGATTCTTTTGGAGTAGGATTTGAAGATTTGTTGCCCATCAGCCTTTACAAAGCTAAGAGTGCTTTGTTGGTGTCTCTTTGCACTTCTGTGCAATTTTATTAAACCCTCCTATGTTCATAAACACACCAGAGGATCTCCTTTCACCTGGTAAGGTAATATTCCCTTCTGCTAGGAGACGTTGTAGATCTGTACTACAAAGCAGCAGCATAAAGAATTTTGAGTGTAATGTTAGAGATCAAATGCAAGAATTGTAGTAGACAAACTAAGGACGACTGGAGCCACAAAAGTGAAAAAGATGTCCTTGGAGACAAACTACTGTGCTGGTTTTAGCTGGAAGAGAGTTAATTTTCCTCATAGTAGCTTGCATAGTGCTGTGTTTTGAATTTGTGACCCCAGCAGCGTGTGTTCACATACTGATGTTCTTGCCATTGTTGAGTATCTGATATAGTTGCTTTCTCACGTAAGAGGACATATATTTTCAGTCCTGCCCAGTGTTTTGCAAGTTCTAATTTTCTGGTCTTGTTATATTACATCTATCATCTTAGAAAAATTGTTTTGCATCCAATATATTATTGCAATAGAGAAAAGGCTTTCTAAAACCATATTAAAGTAAATTTTATTAATAATTAAGAAACTTCTGATCTTTTACTTTATTGTGCTTCATACTTCTCCTGCTGGTCCATTGTTCTTAGTAATCAAGAATTGAAATACTATCTAAGAACCCTTTTCAGACACCTGTAATCTATTCACAGGTCTTTGAGTGTTGGTGTTGGGATCCGTGCAAGTAAATGAGTGCACTGATCCACTCTTTCACAGAAGAGTTTAGTTTGGAAAATCTAGTCAGGCAAGCATAAAAGTTATTCATTTCAAAGCCAAGAGCATTAGATACAGGTTACAGCATGTTTAATGCCAGAAGAAATCTGTAATTCCAACAAGAAACAAAAAACATATCAGTGAGGTAGCCTTCCAGTACTTAAAGTGTGTATAAACAGGAAGGAGAATGACTGTTTATGTGGGTGGATGGTGATAGGACAAGGGGGAATGGTTTGAAATTGAGACAGGGAGAGGTTTAGGTTGGATATTAGGAGGAAGTTTTCACAGAGGGTGGTGACACACTGGAACAGGTTGCCCAAGGAGGTTGTGGATGCCCCATCCCTGGAGGCATTCAAGGCCAGGCTGGATGTGGCTCTGGGCAGCCTGGTGTAGTGGTTGGCGACCCTGCACACAGCAGGGGGTTGAAACTAGATGATCTTTGAGGTCCTTTTCAACTCAGACCATTCTATGATTCTACAAAATATTTTCCATGTTATTTGTAAATGTTGGTAGTTAACCACAGTTTCAGGTACTTTCTGTAAGACAGTACTGCTTTTTTAACATCTAGTGATTTCAAAAATTTAAAGTATTTCCTGGATTATATATTTGAGTAATCTTATCTACGTAATTAATACTTTTTTCCTTAACCTTTGGTGGTGTTTATTGCAAAAAAGAACATTTGGAACCTCCTGCTTGAAACTTGATGCTGGTTAATGTGAAATAGTTCAGAAAAATGCATAACTGTAAATTGTTGGGTGAAATAACTTCAGTTTCTCCTTCTAGCAGTGATCAACTATACAGTAATTTACTTGCAGCTATTCCCAATGGTGTATTTTGTACCAGGTGTATGTGATTGTATGCTGGGCCAGCAAATTATTTCTTACGTTGACTGATGTACAATTTTATCACTGAATACTGTTTTTCATGCTTATAGGACATGGAGTACTTGAGGAAAGTTGCGTATCTTAGAGCTCAGTATACCTTGTGTGTTTCAGCTGCCAGAAAAAGATACCAGATCCAGCTTATATGGAGCTTGTACGCCAGTTATCACTGCTAATTATTGTACTACAGGAAGTGGAGAAAGAAACTGTGGAAGCTCTACAAATAGTCTCACCAAATCTACAAATAGAATCTGACTAGATTCTATGCCCGTTTGTGCATTCTGGGTCATATTTGTAGCAAGGCCTTTGGTCACGCTATCTAGTAAAATTGAAAGTGAATGAAGCTTTCTAGCCAGATGTGACATATTCTATTGAATATCAGGTTTTGCAGAAGTCCAGGAAGTGCTACACAGGTAGCCCAGACGTGCTTGCTTCTCGTAAAGGTGCCTTGTAATAATTTCAGTTTAACTTGCCACCTTATGTTTGTCAGAACCCTAAACAACTGACATCATTTTTCTAGATTTCTAAATTGCAAAGACTTCTAGTAGATGAGATTGGAAGTTTGCCAGCTGTCCAAAGAAGTAGCTTATGTCATGGGTGGGTTTTATTGTTGCTGTTTTTTCTCTCTCCTATGTCATAACTATTTTTATATGATTTTTTTTTCCCAAATATAGGTTTGTGTTTCAAGGCAAATTATTGTAAAATGTTAGGAAGAGGTAATGGTATATATTTTTCTTAAACTTTTCATTCGTAGATTCTGTGTTGCATCATACTAGAGCACTCTCAAACAGAAGAATTCATCTTCTTGGGAGACTAATTCAGGTCCCTTTCATTAACTCTTCCAATATTTATATATTGTAAATAAATATATACTGAATAGCTAATGTGTCCTGATTCTGTAGGCATGTTGGAAGACTCATTGATCCTGCAGGTAGACTAATGGTAACATTTCTCTTGTAAGGAGCAGCTTGATTAGAAGAATATGAGAAGTTTACTTCCCAAGAGAAAAGAGGAGACCACAGTAGTAGAATTTGGGTGATGTGTAAAACTAAATATAGCATGAATAAGTGTCTGCTTTACCCTGAAATTTATTCTTGTTCTGTCATAGATTATATATTCTATAATTCGGTATTATAAATCTCTTCTTGCTAACCAGATTTGGCTGTTTTTTTTCTAAAAGCTTGCCTGGATCAACCACTGATGTTTGCTCAGAATACAAATGTGTGTGTTTTACCTGAGGTACTGTCCTTGGGAGACATTTTTGTCTTGGAAAAATAAACAAGTAGCTCCTCCTCTTTTCCCTTCTACCACTTCTCCTTTGATCAGTGTGATAAAAATTCATCCTGTCTCCAGCTGGGCAGGAACAGCAGCCGAGGTCAGGATTGTCCTCCAGGGATATTCTTCACCTCTGATTGAAACCTCAGTTTTGCTGAGAACATTCAAATCCTAATGGTTTATATTAAAATAATGTCCTAACAGATGTTATTTTTCCTTTTTAAAAGGAAAATATTCATACCAAAAGTACATTAACATTGCAGTGTTGTTTCTAAAATCAGAAAATTAAGTTGACTGACAGGATTAACTGTCACGTTACATGCATGTTTTTAAAAACCTGTTTTAGCATCTGTGTGGCTCAAGTGTCGTATAGTTCATTGTATGCAGATTTTCTCAAAGCAAATTTATTCCTCCTTCTGTTTTATTTACTTGTCTGTTGCATAGTGACTATAAGTTTTTGGTTATTTTTTTTTCCGTGTGAGGTTCTGTCTTCCTTGCAACTGCTTGCAGAAATTATCTGTTCTTAGGCTGATCTATAAAAGCATATGTGAAAGCATTATTACTTCACTATATTTCCCACTTAGTGCCTTCCTTTGTGTTCTGTGGTATGCTATTGTGCTTAAAAAATAAAAAAAATAAAAACAAGAATAATCTGCCCCTTTAGGAATGACGTAGGTATTACTTTACACTTTTATGCTTAGAACCATGAAGTAGGTGTGTTTCTATATTAAATGTTGGCGTTTCTGTCTCATATTCTAATTTTCAAGGGTACCTACAAATCCTTAATGTTTACCTGTAGAGATGTAAAAACAATATGATAACTTTATGGCATAATTAAACTGTATTTTGCATGCAAGCATAGATGGGTGTGCAGCGGGCTGGCCTAAGACAGGAGACTTTTAAGGCCAGGAGTCCTGATCTTTTCTCTAGCAATTAGCTAGCATGAATGTTTTAGAGTATACAACCAGATGCATCTGGTTTTGAAATCTAAACTCTGCTCGATGGTATGGAAATTGGATTGGGTTTTTATGTAGTGTGACCTCTGAAAGGGGACAGGATTATGTGTTTGTGTGTGTGTGTGTGTGTGTGTGTACATATATATATGCACAAATTACTGCAAAAATAAATAATCAGCAGGTATTTGTTGATCCTGTTTTCCAGTACACAGGATTTTTTGTGCTTATCACGAAAACTAAATGTAGTTCAATGATTGCAAATTGAGGTTTTTAGAGTTTGGGTCAAGAGGACAAATGGTATGATCCCCTTTCGCTGTTTTTTGTTTGTTTGTTTGTTTTTGTTATTGTTGTTGTTTTAAACAAAACTCTTTGTGCCTGTGAGTATTTCTGAAGTGTTTTTTCTTTCTTTTTTTTTTTTCTTATTCAACACGCTTTCCTACAGATACAATATATTTGTTTTTCAGTGAAAATTAAAGACCTTATCCTTAAGGCATCTGCTCTGATGGATAAAACCATATTACTTTTCACCCTGCCCGATTCAGCTCAGTTATACAGGGTTTCAGTTCACACGTATAGGACACTGTTGTTGTTTCCTCCTCACACTTTCTACCTTAAGAATTTGGTTGCAGTTGTGGAAGACTTTGGCCGTGGAGAACAAACAGTTTAGAACACTTTGTGTTTGTGAATTTAGTTCTCTCAGGATAGTAGGTCTTGCAGCCATGATGACTGCAGCCATCTTCTTGCTCTAACAGTTTCAGTCGTGATGATGGTGGTAAAAAGTACAAGGAAAGAAGTAAAGTACTGCTAACGTAAATTTTCAACTATGTAGAATGATGAATTCTGATTTGAGTATATATCGTGAGGGAAAAAAAAAAAACAGTCTAAGGAGCTGAAGTAACAAAGCTTTTTAGTAGTTTTTTAGTGGCTGATAATTATTCTGAATATGGTGGAATTGTTGCTGTCCAGACAAGAAAATTGGTAGGAAAAATGTATGAAATAAAATTAAAGGCATCTTTCAAGCATCCTGTAATTGTGGATGGTATTCTGAACAGAAAGGAAGGAGTCTCATACTGTGTATATCTGCTAAGCGGTCTTTGCTTCCCATTTATGGGTATTGTCACATAAGCAACATATTAGCTGGTCTGGACGTTTACTGCTGAGAGTGTACTTCAAGCACTGGGAATTCCGGACATCTCTTCAAGATAAGATAGGCATATGATGCAGTAAAACTCAAGAGTTAAAGTTGGAACAGATTTTTTTTTTTTTTACTTTTAGAGAGAGTTATCTTCACATGACTACCTATACACCCTGTCTTTCATACCCACCACCCTGTACAGCATAAAATACTGGATGTTTCCAGGCCAGTGTAAAGGCATTCTGCAATTGAAAATACTGTAGAACTAGTTGGTTTTTAGAGTTCACTCCCATACACAATAGGCATCTGTATCTATAGAGTTCACTCCCTTTACACAATAGATATCTATTTAATATTTTAAGCTTTTGTATGTTCTAAATCCCTTAGCCTCTTTACTTTCTTGTTCCTTATTCCTGCATGCCTTTTTTGTTCCTTTAGTTTTTGCTTCAGTGCGAAAGTGGAAGTGAAAAAGCAACTTTAAACAGGTGCTCAAAAGACAGTACGTTAACAAGAGAAGCTGTCTGCTCAACTCCACAAATGCGGCAATTACCAAAATTTCCTAAGTCTTGTCACACATACAGGCATTTTCAGTACCTTATTCCCAACTATTTACTGACATTACTAGTGTTATTTCATACATCATACAGATTGTTCTATTTATGTAGAAGAGGAATACTTATCCAAGCAGATAGATACCAGTACGGTTTGCATGCACCCAAATCTGAATTGCTCCCTTACCTCCAGGTTTGATGTAGAAGCAGTTGAGCTGAGTTTCATGCACCAGCTTCCCCTTGTACTTTGTTTCAGATTCCCCTTGCTGGTGGCTGGATAGTGGTTGGTACGCTTGCCGAACAAAGGCTTGAAACATGTTTTAAAATTCCAAGGAGCGTTGAAACTACTGAGCTTGAATATATTTTCTCAATATAAAGGAGGTAAATTCCTTTTAGACGATTGTTTCCTAATGCAGTTATTTTATGTAATAGCCTTGTGCAGAAGTTAAAAACCAAAAACCAGAGCTACTGAAAGCTTGGTCCTTTCATCTAAAAACTACTTTTTAGCTCTCTGAAGCCTCCACAATATCTAACACACTTTTCTTCCTTTCCTTGCTCCTCACTCCTAATCCTTTTCTTGTCTTGTGTTCCTTATGCTCTTTTGGTGCCTTCTCCTCTTGTGGTTTTTCAGGAGAACTTTTTC
>JAOWBP010000001.1:53565254-53578017 GCA_028571105.1 Tragopan temminckii | reverse complement strand
AGCCATGGCACCATGGTTGGTAAAGACCTGCACGAGGTGAGAGCAGGGTTACTAGACTGGCTTAGTAAACAAGGGGAAATGGTTTTAAACTAAAAGAGAGATTTAGATTGGATGTAAAAGAAGAAGTTTTTTACAATAAGGGTGGTGAGGCACTGGCACAGGTTGCCCAGAGAGGTGGTGAATGCCCCATCCCTGGAGACACCCAAGGTCAGGCTGGATGGGGCTCTGAGCACCTGATGGAGGGGGGAAAGAAGAAGAAGAAAAGAAAAAGCAAACAAAAATTAACAAACAAACATAAACAAACCATCACTGAGTGATCTGGGCCATGAGTGAAAAGTTGAAATACTGGGGGAAATAGTGGATGGTCATGAGCTAAGTAAAATCTCGGCCTATGAAGGGCCAACAGGTTACTACAAGAAGTGCACAGGGAAAGCGCTCCAGAATCATTTACTCTCACAGTGACAAAATAATCAGGGAGTGTGGTCTTCCTTAAAACCCAAGTGACAATGACTGTTAAGTAATCAGAGAAAGATCAATGATCTCTGAATTATTTAACACCTTTCTTCTTTCTTACTACAGACACCTCTCATCCAGGAGCTAACTGAACACACCAGAGTGTATCTTAAAATACTCTGCATTTCAATAAAAGAGATATACCAGATGTCCTCACCCCCAAAAAAATCAAAGGAAAAAAGAATGTGCAACATTATTTTTGTGTTTCTTCAGTACTTGGCACTGTTTAAGGTATAATGCAGTGCATATTTTGCATACTTTCTTGTTGTTTTTTCATCTTTACCCCCAGTTAGCTTACTGGGTTCAAATCACATTTAGAATGCCATAAAGAAAGAACAAATTCTTCCTTAAATATTGGTTTCAAGACACATCTTGACTTAGCTGAACTTCCACGTCCTCCACACATTATTTCCCAGCCACCGCATGCACTCAGTCAGGATGTTTGTACTGACATCTCCATACCTTTCCCCTCCATCTGCCAAGCTCGATGGAAGCAGGCACACTCCCACTGGGAGTAGGGGAGAGAAGGGGAAGAGAAGATTTATCAGTGCAGGGTAATTCATTATTTAAACATGCAGAAATGGAAACAAGAAGCACTTGACATCTCCTTGCTAACTGCTAGCTATATCTCTGCTTAGGTATACTTCCAAGATTCTTGGCCTACTGTAACACTATGAATCGAATCCATTTTTCTGTGTTTCTCTCCCCAAAGATCCTCTACGTTTGGGGGAGAAAGACAGCACCACTAGGAGACAGCTACAAGAATGAAATTTGATCACAGCATGCTTGTGGCTTTCTATGGCTAAACCTAAGTTTCACGGGAGGATATGCAGCCCTCTTGCTAACCTCGTTTGGAAAAGATTTGGTTTGCAGTAAAAGTTTTAAGGATCTTTGTATGAAATGGAAGATTTGGAGAACTCAAGGCTGCAAGCGCTCTTAATCTTCAGGCAGATTTCCTCTTGACAAGATGCAAAGGGCATGGCAGTCTCTTTGTATTGCTTTTCTCATCCATCACATCCTCTAATTTTCTGAGTCTGAATTTTGACCGTTCTGCATTTTTTTGCTTATATCACCCAAGTATTAGGATAAGCAATATGACGTGGAAAGCTACATTCAAGTAAGCATCCCTTCCTCAGATGAGAAAAATAATGGTCAGAAAACGATTTTTCAGCAAACTAACACATATTGTAAAATCCCTGAAGACACCTAAGGATGATTTGGGAAAAACAGCTGTCCCCTCATGTTGTGGTTTAACCGGGCAGGTGGCTGAGCACCACACAGTTGTTCCCAGCCATCCAGAAGTATTTCTAAGTTAGTCCGTATGTTGGTGCTTTTCCAGACAACAAGACATCACAGGTGTTCATAGGTTTCCCTTAACCAGCCAAAATTACCGAAGTAAATATCCTAAAACTCACTGACGAGGCAGCTGGCAGGCCGTGCAGAGCACTACCTACAAAGCAACATGAAGTAAGACAAATATATGCTTGTCACTGAGCAAGTAATAGAGATTCCAAATAACAAGAAGAGACCTAATTCAAAACTTTCTGAAGTCAGAGTCACATTTACTTCAGTGTATAATGCAGCAGTCCTAAACAAAGATAGAACTTCCACATTTTTCCTAGCGACCATTTCAGAAAGCAGAACTGCAGCTTCAAAGGCTAACAGAGAGGACCGGATAAACTATTTCACCTCTAACCCCAAAGGTATCCTGCCTCTTCACTCATATTGACCAATTGTGGCTTTTTTATATTACTTATATTATATATATATTTATATTTTATATATAATATTTCTGCATCTCACGGAGCAATAATTGTGAAGTTATTTGAAAACTTGTAGTAAGAGAACTATGATTCCATACTAGTACTTCATAAACTTGCCATCTAAATTATTATCAAACTGTCCTTGGTAATTTGACTTTCATTCAAAATTAGCCTATTCTACTCAAGGCAAGTACCATGCAACACTGCCATAAGACATTCTTTTTAGTTTTTGACAGCAAAGTTTTAAATGCCTGGATTTAAAACTCTCAGATTGAAGGTTGAATTAATTCCGCAAGTTTTTAAAGGGGGGGGGGGAAGGAAGAGAAACAGCAGTGATTTCTATCAGAAGGGTAAGAATTGCTTTTTCCTGTAATGTCAAAAAAATCATCTACTGGAAGCTCCCAAGAAGAAAAGCAGAATTGCTCAGATTTCTAGGCCTTCTGTCATATGCATGACATGAATTTTGCCAAACTAAAATTCCAAAAAAAGAATTCTGACTTTTATATGCTCAATATGGAAGAAGAGCAAGCTTTAGGACAGGAAACATCTCAGATCACAAGAGTCACTGACTTCAGAAGCTAGGTTAGAACAACACTCTGGATCTCATTAAGCTCCTCTGCTCAGAGAGCATAGCATTAAAACCCTGGACAGGTGTAATACCCCTGTTTTCTCTTCAGGACTGACATAACAGAATGATCACCTACACTTGTTAGCAGTTATTCCTGTTTTCCAAATGGCAAAATAAGTGCTGTGAATAGAAATCTTTCAGCTGTTTTAATAAACTGTGAAGTAATAGCATTCCATATATTTGAATTTGGGGGTGGGTGAAAGTGTGAGTTTTTCAGGAGATGCATACCAAGAAAATGACATCCAAAATACTCTGTGAAGGAAACAAGAATTACGCCCGGCTGAGTAACCTTGTAATTCTGTTTCCATGGAGTTATGCCTTATAATATTTAAATTACGTTCAAGTGCTACTTTCTCACAAGACCCAAGGAATCCCTTCTGTGATACTGATTTATCTTTCCTGCCTTTGGAACCGAGGGACTGAGGAAAGAGGTCATATTTACAGCAAATTTTCTGCCCCTAGGGAAAAGATGCATCTCTATACTGAATCAAACTAGAGTTACTGTAGCTCCAGGCAGGCATCACAGTCTTTGTTGATGGATGACTGGGCAAGAGCCGTCTGAACACAAGTTATTTTTAACTATGTCATGGCCATTTGGAGATTGCCATCCTATCATCTGGTACTTCAAATCAAAATGTAATCTTTCTTCATAAGCAAGATCTAGCTGATCCTCTAACGAAACTGAGTAATGAAAGTGAATTCTCCATCAATTTTAGCACGACAAAGATTATCCTTGCCTTAGCTGAACTGCAGAACAGATTTCTCACTCTGGAATTGAATCTCACTAGATAAATTCATTAAACATTCACAAAATTAGGAATGTGGGATGTAGGAGACAGGACCCAACATTTACAGTCATCCTGAAAATTTGAATCTTCACTTGCAGACTATCAGCTGTTCTTCTGGGACAGTAAATGTCTCTGTGAGCCTGGGCCTTCTATGACCTAATCATTTCATCTTATTTTTCAGTTAACTGCTGCTTTCTTGTCCTTTGGTAGGATAAGAAAGTGTGCCACTTGTCAACAGTGCCCTCATGAATGTCCTACCTTCAAAAAAGAATAAAAATAGAAATACTTCCAATTACGAATATGTGCATATAGATGATATACAGTAGGAATACAGTGAATATTATTCCCCTTTTATAACTTGTTGCAATTTCATCTTTTTAACATAAAAAATGAGGATATATTTCAGTTAAAAGGTTGAATATCTTGAGATTTAATATTAAGTGCAAGAAATACTGTTACAAGTTTGGTGTGTCTGTGTTAAGTATACACTGCCAAACTAAGCAGCTTTGTTTCTGAAGCTTAACATCCTTTAAATATGCAACAGTCTGCTCTATATCATATCCTAATTTTATCTGTAAGTATATAGTATGTGAGACATGAAAATTTGATGGACATAAGCTTCATTTTCCAACTTAAAACCATTCTCCCTTCCTCATTTGCTTCCCTTTATCTAGAATGAACAAGCAAAGCAAAATGATTATTTTCATAAGGCATTCTTTTTTCCTCATACAACACATGAAAAAATATCTTTAAAAAACACAAATATTTGCATAAGATCTTGCACATGGCCAGAGAACCATTTTCAATCTAGTTGAAAGAAGGTTACAAAGTGCTCTGACCAGATGTGTATAATGGGATATTCACATAATTGTACAACATTTCTTAGAATACTAAGGTGGAAAAAACGTTCTTAGAATTTGCCTCCTTGGACTTCTCTTCACTAATGTCTGCATCCTAACAGTACATTCTGCCTGTATTCCAAAATGTTGCCTTGAGTAGTCTACTCGCCTGGAATTATGCCCTCTGATACACGGATCAAAAGGATGTGCTAATTCACCCAATACTCGTTTGTTGGATAACTCCGCTGTTGACGCTGTGTAGTGAAGTCTGTTCACTTCCACAGAACAAACAGTGATACCCGATCTTATTAGCCTTTTTACTCTCCTGAGAATCTTTATGTAATGCTGCATTAGTAGCCTTTACTAAATTAGAAAACCAAAAGGGATGATAAATCAATATGAATGTACGTTTGCCGAAATCGATTTTTCCCCTCACAGTCAGCATGGGAATATAGTGGCTCCTATTAATAAAAAGAGTGGGAGAACTTTAAACAGTTCAGTCTGGATAATTACCCAGTCATTTTGGAGACTTACACAAACTTCTTTAATCTGTAATTTTGAACTACACATATCACAAAATGAAATCCTCATGAATAATCACATGAAGATGCTGATGACAATTTCTTGATGCAGACTATCAATGAGTTGACTAGGACAGGCATTCAATCTGCTATTCATGAAAAAGGATGACTAGCTGGGCAACATGAAGGTCAAGGACAGCCAAGGCTGCAGCAAACATCATATTCTGCAGTTCAAAATACTGGAAGAAAAAAGCGAGCAAGGGACATACTGGAATCACAGCTCTGGATTTCAGGAGAGAAATAAGCTTGCTTATGAATCTGCTGGGTAGTATCCCACAGGAGACTGTCCTGCAATGCAAAAAGGACCAGTGGTTGGTCCCCACATGCAACCTTGTCAAAGCACAAGAGCAGGCCATTCTGATAGCCAGGAGCTGAAGAAGTGCAGCAGAAAGCTCTCAGGGAGGAGCAGGGAACTCCTGACTGCGCTCAAATGAAAAAAAAAGGGAAGTATGCAGAAGATGGAAGCAGGAACAGGGTACCCAGGACAAATATACAGACACTGCCTGAGAATGCAGGGATGGAGACAAGAAAGCCAAATCTTACAGGCAAGTGAAAACAGTGAGAGATATGAAGGGCAAGAAGGACTTCTCTAAGTGCATTGGAGGCAGAAGGAAAGCCAAGAAGAATGAGGAGCACAACAGCAACCACAGCCACTTTGTCATATCACAAGCAATGATTCAAGTGACATAAAAATTGGCCATGGCAGAAGGGCAGCTTCCACTGATGGTGGCACACTGTTTACCCATCTTTGTGCTCCATATTTCATTACCTCTAAAAGCCCAACACTCCCCTTTCCTCTATTTCCAATTACAACATTTACTCAATTTTTTCTGCCCAAGATCTCCAGTGACTCTGTCCTTTTTATTTCATTTTGTTCCTAGCAGCTTCCTCTTTCTTGCCACAGGCATCCTTCGGTTTTGCTCCCCACGTAAGTCCTGCCTTCCCCTCCACCGTGGCAGGCCTTGTTCCACCTCAGCTCTGGCTGTTCTGCCCCTCATTTCATCAGCTGTGACCCAACAAGAATCTTATTCTCCAGTCTATAAGCTTAGGTTTTACATCACCAATAACACATGCTATAAATAATTCTTTTCCAATCCTGATCTCTCTCCTTTATAATCCTGTCTACTAATTTGTCTTCTGCATTTCCTCTCCCAAACTTTATCTTTTCTCCTTTCTTTAGGACTCAAAGATCCTCTCAGACTCAGAAATAAACACAATGGCTTTTCCATCTAAAGAAGAGAAATCCTATCAATTAGCATTAGGATCAAGCAAGTTTTCTAAGGGTTTAGCAGCAGTTTAACATCTTCATTAATGATCTGGTTAATAGGGCAAAACATACCCTTAACAAGCATACAGATGATGCAAAGCTGGGAGGAGTGGCTGAAACACCAGAAAACATTCAGAGAGACCTCAACAGGCCAGAGAAACAGGCTGACAGGAACCTCACCGTGTTCAACATGAAGCACAAATCCCTGCACCTTAAGTGTAACAACCCCACGCAGCAGAACAGGCTGGGTGCCCTTTGCAGGAAAGGAACTGAGGTCCTGGTGGACACCAAGTTGAACATGAGCCAGCAATGACCCCTGCTGCAAAGAAGGCTGAAGGTACCCTAGGCTGCATCAGGAAAGCACTGCCAGCAGGTCAAAGGAGGTAAATTCTTAATACTATAAGCTATGCTTATAGTATTAATTCAGCATGCTAATAAAGTTAACACATTTGGGCAAATCAGCAGGAAAAACAACAGGAGGAAAGAAACCTTGGCCTATTACTGGTTATGGGAAGTTTTTCTTTGAAAAATCTCTGTAGCTCATGTTTCTGCCAAGCGAGGTAATATGCCTGTAAATTTAATCTGACAGAAGACATAGCACAGCATCACCAGAAAATGACAAAATCAGATTGTAGGAGAGGGACTGCCAAACACCTTCACAGCTCTCTGAATTCACCCGGGGAAACAAATTGACACAAGTGTAATAAAACCAGACTCTGATACTCACTGGAGTTTTGTGGTGCTAATATCTGTAGTTCCTACTCCAAAAATCTCATTCAAAGTGCTTAAATCTACTATTGGGTGCCTGCTGAAAGCTGCCTTTGCCCAAAGCAATCCCTCATGAACAGCAGGCATACATTGTGCTCATGGTTTGCACAACACTTCAAAAGTTACCAAGTTTCAACTTCTGGCACAGTTACATAAATATGGCCTTTCTTCCCATACCCACAAAACCTAGAGCAATATAAAAGTCAAAATGAAGAAATAAAATCATTCTTAATTATTCTTAACTTTAAGTAAGAGGCAAGATGTTACGTTTAAAGCACAGAGGCACCGTGGACCCTCAATAAGAAAAGATAAAAGTCAATTTTTAGTTTGAAAGGAAGTCTACTTTAAAGCATATGCCAGCCAAATAATGCTAGTAACAAGTAAACATGGTCAACGAAATTGTGAGGCAGAAATTTCACCTTGCTTATTTGGTTACTTTAAGAAATCTTGTCTGTATCATCATTTTATCTGTTGTAGGCTTCAGTATTCAGTATTGTCACAACACTCTCACTATCTTAATTTACCCACACTACATCTAAAGATGCAAATTCATTTACCAGAGCCTAACAAACACAACTGTTCTTTGTTAACAAAAATATATGTAGCAAAATACTGTCTGATGTCTGTAACAAATATATTTTTGTCAGTCAGATACATGTACAGTAGAAATCCAGAGCTTCTCCTCTTTCAACAGTGATCTCGAAGAAGCTAATGTGAATGCACACGACACATTTTCCAGAAATGCATCCTCTTTGGCACCAGGGGCACATTGCCTTTCTCCAAAACTCCCCCCATGTGCCATTACCCTGACCAAACTCAACCCAGGCACTCTTCATGCTTGCTACCAGAATCTCAGCAGCAGCAACAGTAACACATCTTTGTGATGACTCCATTTCATTACTGTGGCAAGAGCTCCCATGCCAGGTGAGGTGTAAAAATGAGGTCTTGACTATGTAATTATCCAAGGGAGATTTTCATCTTAGGATTTAATTAAATGAGGTCCTCCTCTCTGTAACTAGTTGGAAAACAGCTCTTATAGAGCTACAGCTGTTTGATTCTGCCAAATTAAATGGCGATTACCAGAAATATGTGGTTGGAAAGGTATTATCTTAGGTGAGATGTAATTACTGGTATATCTTATTAACCTATGGGAGATAATAGGCAGGCCCTATCCTCACTGTTATTTTGGAGGTTTGCCTTGTCAGCTGACAGTGTAAACAATGAACCTGATGGATCAAATCAATTCATGGTAGTTTATAAGGACTGCATTAAAGTAACAGCTCGCAACCATGTTTTAGTGATTCTACACAGTTTTGGCAGCAGAACTGCTTAAGAACTCCAATACTAGCCCCCAAATGGTGACCTCACGACAAAAAAGACAGATATTAAAAAATAATTTAAAAATCTGCGTCATTTTTTTAAGCTGTAATTAAATTACTGTGGGGGTGAAAGCAAAAAAAAAAAACCTGTAAAATTAAACTTTGAGAGGAATATTTCTGAAAGAAGCCAATGATTTCTGATATGCTAAATAAATAAAGGCAAAAGAAGCCAAGGATGTTTCACAGAGTTTTGTTCCTTGTTATAGCAGGAAA
The DNA here is from genome assembly GCA_028571105.1 of Tragopan temminckii. Lineage (NCBI taxonomy): Eukaryota > Metazoa > Chordata > Aves > Galliformes > Phasianidae > Tragopan > Tragopan temminckii. The sequence continues at coordinate 53,569,278 of JAOWBP010000001.1, read as the reverse complement.
ATCTTCAGTGTATGCGTAGAACGTATCAGCATTTGGGAGAGACTGAAAGATGTAATCAAGAATTTTATTAAGAGATCTGATAGGATCATGCTCACAATTGCATAGCTAAGTAGAATTCAGGCAAAGTTTATGGGTAAAGATAACACCTTTTGTTGAGTCAACTAGTATTACTTGAAAAAAAGTGTTTCAGGCACAAAAATCTTTTTCAGGTTTATCATTTTCTCATTTCTGCTCTGAAATCGTATTTCCAGTCAGTGAAAATCTAACACTGACATTGGATTTTTTACTGATTAAATGTACACAATACTTTTTTTCCTAACACTATAATTCAATGCAATTATATTGATAAACATCACCCTTACTCATCTCGAAATGGTCTTCTCCTGGTACTAAATTTCTTTCAGCTCAAATTATATCCCCTGAAAAGTTATTCAAACTAAATAAAAAAGAGTTCTCTAGAAGAAGAATATTTACAGGCCACTGGTAGAAGCCAGGTCTATTAAAAAAGTAAAGTTCAGTATCTTTCAAATAAATATCCACCAAAAAATAAAGCATAGAGTTACTAATAGAATCACTTAGCAAAAGGTAAGTCAAAGAAAAAAACAGTCTTTTGGTAAACAAATATATAAATAAAAATTCTACTGAAAATCATAGTAAGCCTTACATGGTATGTAAAAAATCAGAACTACAAAGCCCACAGTGCCAAAGAATACCACCCCTCTCTTGTTTGGGCTAACATTTTACATAAAATCTCAGAAGAGTCTCACAAACCTCACCAGGAGCAATGTTACAAATACACACGTGTATGCTAATAAAATGCTAGGGTTTATTTGGGGGCAGAGGGGGAGTTATTTTGACTCATAATGAAAATTACCAGATCTAGTTTTCATCTAGAGATTTTTAATAACTGCCCCAGTTGAAATTATGTAGTCATACCTATACATTTTATGGAACTTCTAGCGAGTAACAAATTGCCAACAAAAAGACTAACATTGCTTTAACCACGTAGAATTAGAGTAAAAAAGTGGTCCAACAATGCAACCAACAATTTCAACTGTTGAGCATGAGAAAAGCAGTCTAAAGCTAGCTCCTGAGAGTCTGTAATAAATGTGGGCTAAAAAGATTGCACATTTCACCTGTGTCTGGGAAGGAATGCATCCAGCATCCAGCACTGGCTCCCAGGTGGTGAGAGGTACTGTGCTGCAGAGCTGTGAGCACATCCGCAGCAGTATGCAGAGCCCTGTGGGATCACCTTAGCTCCACAAGAGCCACCTCATGCTCCCCAGGAAGCCAGAAAGCTGGATGGCACCAGGCAAAGATATGCAAGTGGCCATGGATGCAGGAAGAGAAACATATTAATGCTGCCACAGCATCCCTGCCATCACTCAGTTAGAAACAATTTATAGAATCACAGAATTGCAGAATAGTTTGAGTTGGAAGGGACTCTCAAAAGCCATTTAGTCCAAACCCCCAAGAAATGAACAGGCACACCCACAGGTAGATCAGGTTGCTCAGAGTTCCATCCATCCTGACCTTGGGTGTTTCCAGGGATGGGGCATTCACCTCCTCTCTGGGCAACCTGCTCCAGTGCCTCACCACCCTGACTGTAAAATACTTTTTCCTTGTGTCCAATCTAAATTTTCCCTCCTTTAGTTTGAAACCATTTCCCCTTGTCCTATCACAACAGCCATTCTATGATTCCATGATTCTATGAAACAGACCCTGCTGAAGGATCTGCCTCCTTCTTTCTTATATCTCCCCTTCAGATATAGAAAAGCCACTACTGAATGGCAGCCCTGGGGAAGGAATAAAAAGAAAAGGCAACTACTGTGCACTAACAACTTCAAAGGGAATGAATACGAGGAAATGGCGCAAAGTGCTGAGTGGCTGCTCAGCACTACATTTTCTCAAGTGAGTCCTGCTGCTCCTTAAAAAAAATTGCTGCTCAAAGTAAGGCCTGTATATGAACAGTTAGAAAAGCAGTCTGTTGAGGCTGTGATCCCAGCAGCAGTGAACACCTGTTTTTCAATCAGTTCACTTTCTCTGCCTGTCTGGTTCATGCTGTGGCCACATATGCACTTGGGCCAGGACAGAGCAAAGGTGCCAGAATGGCATGGATGAGTGGCTGGGACCTGGAATGGCGGCTGTGCATGCACAGCAATGCCACTAGACACATTCACATGAAGTCATATCCTCAGTGTTGATAATTAAGCAAGACCTGTTTTTTACAAGTAGCATAAATAATTGAATGTGAAGCAAAGACTTAATATCTGTTTGAACAATCCTTGCAAAATGGTTTGGTCTAAACACGTTAACCTTCATCATTAGCGGAAACGTATGGATTTTGCCTTACATCGGTGCGGATATTACCTACATAAAATCCCTCTCATACTGTGCCAAAATCAAAGTTTTTGCCTTTTTTTTTTTTTTTTTTTTTTTTTTAACAGAATAGCATCCCTGTGGGCGGAAGACAAAAATGTGACATTCAAATTATATCCTTCACGAAATTATGACATCTTCAAAGCTAGTAAATGAATTTGTTTCATAAACAAATTACAGCAAAATCATTCTAACTTGATTTGATAGTTATCATGGACTATAGGTAACTGACTGCAAACAACAACTTAAAGAATCAACCTTTTCAACCTGTGACTTTATTGCTAAAAAGTCCTTACCTTCAGATGCACTGAGAATTCAGTCTTTCTCTGCCTTATAAGATTTTGTTTCATGGGAAAGATTTTAAGTCTACTATCAAGTGATACCACAGTGCAGGGCAGAACTAACGGTTTTATTAACTACCTTTACTTCAGGCTAAATGAACAATTTTGGAACAATTTTGCCCCACTTACACAGCAAAGCAGTTGGAACCAAGAAAAGCAACCACATGGTGCCACAGCAACTACACAAGTGCATGACCAGAAGCTTGACAGGTTCACTCACTCAAAATGGAGGGCTCAGGAACCGTCTGTCCAGCTATGGGAGAAAGAGATGCAGTGATCCAGGAGGAAGGCAGCGCTAAAGAAACCAAGGTGCTGAAAAGAGGCAACATTTTTGACAGGCTTACTTCAAGACATTGATCATCACAGTTGGGTTTTCTTTCACAGAGTAAAAGGAAACAGGACACTCTTCATAATCTTTGTATGTCAAGAGAAAAAAGGCAGGAGACACATTGGCTCAGTCTATCTATCTCCCTAAGGTAACAAATGTGCAAAGCCTCAATTACTGTTAAGTCCCTGGTTCCAAAACCACCTGGAAACTCCTAAACTTCAAAGCCATGTCTCATTAGAGCCCCAACTAAAACAAGGTGGCTGTAGAAAAGACAAAGTGAGACAGATTAAAATAAAAGCTTATGTAAAGAGGTTTCCTCTCCCACTCTATATTTACAGAGCAAGCTGTAGCTCCTTATTTGAACGAAGATCATTTTCAGCAGCCTTCTGGGCTACAAGAAAAATCTAAATTTTCTCTCCTGAATGTTAAAGAACAGCCTTTTACTATCCATTCTGAGAGCATATCCATTCCTAACTCTACTTGAGACTCCCTATCCCTACTTTAAATACTACAACATCAAGCTTGCTTTCTCTGTTCTCTTCTATCCCCACTTTCACACTGTGGAAGTTTTACTTCTGGGCTGGCCCAGCTGCCCTTGGATCAGATGCCACTGCTCACTGCATGCAACAGCCTCAGTGCAGCCTAGCACACGAAGGAGGGGAGAAACAAAATGGCAGTCTGCCTCCCCAGTGTCCACCTACTGCTCTTTTAAACACGTAGCATCTGGAACACTGCAAACAAATTAGCACTCATTACCTTTGTCTTTAGTTCTTCTGAGGTATCCCATTCTCTGGAAGGAATTAAACAGCCCTGCTGCTTCTGTCTAAAAATGTGGGGAAGGACCTGGTTGTTCTGGTGGATGAAAAGCCGGACATGAGGCAGCAGTGTGCACTCACAGCCTGGAAGGCCAACTGTGTTCTGGGCTGCATCAACAGAGAGGTGGCAGCAGGGACAGGGAGGGGATTGTCCCCCTCAG
>JAOWBP010000001.1:53553492-53564278 GCA_028571105.1 Tragopan temminckii | reverse complement strand
ATTAAATGGGGAGGTTGGTGGCCCTGCATGTGGCAGGGGGATTGGAGATTCATGATCCTTGAGGTCCCTTCCAACCTTGGCCATTCTGTGATTCTGTGAGGTGATTTTTATCCCATAGATTTAAGGTTTCACACCTCCATCAACTAATAGAGAAGGCTTCCCATAAGAATCAGCACTTTCTTCCTCTGAAAACTATGGGATATTTTTGTCACTGATATAAATAGATGGGATCTAAATATAGTGCAACCTTTGCATGAAGACTTTGACCTTCCTTCTTTCAAAGGTCAACATGTTAGTAATTCTGTTTTCTATCTAGTGTCTGTTTCCTTTGGAGCACTGAAACCTAAAATGGTTGGTCCTTAACATCCTTAACAACTTGTGTCACTTCTGACCACGCTGCCTTGATGGTATAATGGAAATGCTGGATGTTTCCCAGTGCTGTGTGATAACGCATTTATTGTAAATCAAACACTGATGGTGGCAAATTCTTCTCAAATATCACGACTGCTTTGTTTAGAATAATTCTCAAAGCTGCTTGTGATTCTTCTCAACTCCATGTCATCTAGAAATGCATCTTCCTCTCCATTTGTCCTTCTAACTATTACTGAAAAAAATTCATGTTCACACAATAATGGGAAGAGATTTCAAAAATGTTCTTTGTTTGGCAGTTTTGCTTTAGTGGCTTAATTGTAACTGGAATAAAAGTTACCGTTAGTCCTACCTACAGGTATTCAGACTATTATCAGGAAGCTAGAGACCTCTCAAAACTAACAACTAGCTAAAACTCAGGAGACTTCCTCAAGAAAAAAGAAATATGGAATGAAAGATAAAAGTAAGGTTTGTGATCAGGATTTATGGGTGATTTCATTTCTTAAAATCTGAAACGGTGCAACATGCAAATTTTATAGTTAGAAACACTGGTTTTCAAACACAACTTGGAAAACTTGGCCATATTTTTCACGTTGGGATTTCAGTCATTCTCTTTCGTATATATGTTAAAATACCAGCAAACAACTACAAAAAGTTAGAATGAAAATGATGAGATTTATCAGGCTAATTATAGAGTCTACTGAGGCCTAGAATTGGTAAACAACAGAAAATATTAGATCTGAAGGGGAAAAAGGAAAGAATGAAAACTGACAAATGCATAGGAAAGTTGCTATTAATTAGGATAAGCTGTCATTAGACACAGAAGAGGGGTAAGTTAGATGAAATTGAGAACCTTTAAGTAGGTTTTGATTTTCCAGACTGCAGAATCTTCTAGAAAGTAAATAGGCTATCTGTAGGTATGTTTTTATTCAAATCATGCAAGCTAGCTCAGTTTTCAGCTGTAATCCATACAGATGATTTCAGTGGGTGGTGGCAGTAGTGATTTTTCAACTCCAATTGCAGAAATGAAAGAACTTGCCATTTATCGTTTTAAATAGGTGATTAGTCTTGAATGATTACTGGGTAGCACTGAACGAATTCATGGACAAATCTGAATTGTAGCAGCAAACAAATGCTTAAATACATTGAAACAACAAGAGACATTTATCCCAAGTAAAATGTAAACGCAATTATGCTTCCCAGGCTTGAGGAGAACTTGTGACAGTTTTCATGACCCCGTAGGTAAGATTCATTAGGCTGTGGTCATCATGGACATCTGGCCATAGCACTAATTAGCGCACTAAGTAAGGTCTAAGAACTCATCAGAATTTCAAGACAGAAGTAGTCTCTGTTCCTCCAAAATCGAAAAGGTCAGTTAGTTTCCATGCCACAAAAGCTTAAGGGAAAGTCCTGAACGTAACAAGAACACTGCACTGATTCTATTTTGAAATATAAATCACTGGGCCTTCCCTAGATTGGAAATGTACAGCTAAATGTACAGCTAAAAAGGGACCTATCATCAGCAATTCATTATAACTATCACAAATACATTTTTTAAGTGTCATCCTAAAATCATCAGTTAAACAAAATAAATGACCTCATAATGTCTACAAGAGCATCCGGAATGAAAAATTATTTTTTAATCCAATCACTTCACATTTTCACACAAAACAAAACATTCAGACTGTTGGCAATTATATCTTCAATAATTGCCATTGCTTACACAACAAAAACGAAAAAGATATTACCATTCTAATCCTTGAATGTTGCTCTACAAAATATTCAGGAATTTGCAGAATCATAGAATCACAGATTATCCCGAGTTGGAAGGGGCCCATAAGGATCACTGAATTCAACTCCTCGCTTCACACAGCACCACCAAAAAATACCTGTAACCGAGTACCACACATAAACTGAGATCTGTGGCAAGTTTGAAGGAGGACTTTTTTACAGAGCACTAGATTTGTCAGGGAGTAAATTTATGCAAGCTGTTGAGGAATGCTTTACAGTGACTAGAAAGACTGCAGGATGCTGGTACTTTGACACCACCATGGATCTAATTATTAAACAGTGAAAACTACGCAAAGTCAAAATAAGAAGATAATGCAGAAATTACATTTAGTCAGTAAAAATATTCCAAGCATAAAAACTATAAACCAAATGTAAAGAGAATCACAGAATCACAGAATCATTAAGGTTGGAAAATACCACTAAGATCACCTAGTTCAAACCATCACCACCACACCTGCTAAAACTTGTCCCTAAGTTCCACATCCACACGGTTCTTGAACACCTCCAGGGATGGTGACTCCACCACCTCTCTGGGCAGCCTGTGCCACTGCAGCACCACTCCTTCTGAGAAGAAATTCTTCCTAATAGCCAACCTGAACCTCCATGAAGGAGAGATGCAGGTGCAGGCTATAACACCAAATTCCTTCTTTTCGTCATTTGAAGATGATTTTTGGAACTTCTGAATCTGCTTTATCAGACATCATAGAAAATTATTGACGAACTCACAGAAGATGAGACTTTGGAATTCTGGCAGATTTAAGAGGATGTATAATAATTTTTAAAAATGGTCTGAAAAGTCATGGTCATATGTATCAAGCTGCAAGGAAAATGATTAAGTTAATACATTGGTATAGACAACCACTGTGCAACTATTGGCCTTACACTGTCAAGCATTTTGTTTTGTACAGTGGGTCTTTCTAGATCAAAGGTCTACATTTGTTTAGTAAATGAATCTGGTTATAATGCAATCTTTGTGGTGTTCCGGATTTTTTTCAAGATTTTTTCTTTCCAACATGGATAAAATCACAACTCCCCCTGCAATCAGCTTCTGTTTCACCTTTGACTCATGCTATCTTACATCTGCTCTAAACCAATTCTCCCACTGCACCCTGTTAGAATGACTAATTGATTTTAGTTTATTCATGACTCTGGTCAATTCAAATGTGCACTAAATTAAAGGTAATTTCCATACATAACAATGTTAGATTTCCAGAATTGTAATGGTTACAGACTATGCTCAGTCCAGGGTTACCTCAGTACTACCTAAGCCTTGCAACGAAGTACGCTAAAGCTCTCATTTTCAAACCGTTCTTGAAAACAAAATTAATTCCAGTAGATTGCTCAGAATCTCTCTCTTTATTCCCATAAAAATCATCATCAGAACACCACAAACATACGCTGCGTAGACCCTAAATGAATCGGTTAAATCATCGACTTTATAACTGTACATTTTACTCTAGTTCCATCTTAACTAACTGTTCTCCTAGGACATACAGAAACTCATTAGTGGGACTTTATTAAAATGTTACAGAAGTTCTGGAAGTGTAAAACACAGTGTTTCAAAGTGCATCTTGCTGGAAAGATATTAAAAGCATCCTGGAAGGATTCCCAAATACTATATAAATTAAATCCTCCCCAACTCCATCGATTTGGTCTTGCACAGTATAGTTATTCAAATGGATTTAATTTTAACTTGCTTGCATGGCTATCACTGTTCATAAACTTCATGAGTGTTGCAGAATATTCCAGATACTTGGATCAACGTGCAATGTCTAGTCTCCTAAATGGATGTCCTTCAAAGCTTCCTTAGCTCCAGTGGAAATCCAATGGAACTGAAGCAGAAAAATAGTTGAAGTGCCAATTGAGTGCAAAATTGAGAACATTATTTGATTTGGGAGAAAATACCGTTAGGTAAGTTTTGAATCAACATAGTGCAGGAGAAGTTTGTTATAGTCAGAGTTTCTCCAGAAAAAAATCTGTCATTTCAGAATCTGAGAAAATGTTCTATTGTTATTTAAACTGCCTCTCCAGCATGCAATCAGAAGAGTTTATTTACGTCTCCCCTTTCATTTCCTCCCATCTTTGCTAGAACATGTAGATGAGCAAAGTGAAACAAATAAACAACTCTTCTCTAAAGTCTTTACTGGCTCAGTAATTCCACATGTTCTGAAGGAAATATTTATATTTCCTCAGTATAAATACTTAAGAGTTCCGTTATTTTATAATGCCATCAGACGTCTGCTCTAGTTTACGAGTTGCTTCTCAAGAACTGCATGACACCAAGAATGACCAAGTTAAGTTCCTAACACAAAAGCAACAAACCAAACAAAAATCCTTGAGAAAAATAAATAGTCTTTTTAAAAAAAAAATTTAAAAAGAAAAAGTAGAACTCGAGAATAGAAAGTTCACGCCAGTCATATACATAGCAAGGGTACGTAATTGCATCATATCCTTGCCTTTACTCCTCCTTCCCACTCTGTGCTCCTCCTCCTTCTGCTGTTTTCTTAAATCAGAATAAATAGTAGTTGCATCTTATATATTTGTAAAGCATTCAGACCTCAATCCCAACTCAGATTTTTGAGCATTAAACCAATAATCTGATAAAGTATAGTATGCTTACCACGGTAATCTTACTAACTAGGAGGAGGGGAGGGGAGAGGAGAAGGCAGAGAAGGGAATAGAATAAATGTCTGACTTGATACTGCAGGAGGAATAAGTTGTGAAGAAAATAGTAATTGCTTTTTCTGCTTTGTTCTCCTGTTGCTTCCTTTTCAGATGTTCTTTATATCTCACACACTTGTGTTTTTATAAAACAGTTTGAGTCTCTTGAATGTAGAAGGACATTAACCAAGTGAAAGCAAGATGAATATTTCAGGCCTAGCTCCTGAATGATGAAATCCCTGGAGAAGTCTCTCTCTCCAAATCCTCAGTTTCTTTTCATAGGCTTCAAGAGCAAGGCAGAACCAGGATCTTTACACCAGAGACAAGGGGCAATGGTCATAGGCTAATACACAGTATGGTCTAACTTGGCATTAAGAACATTTTTTTACCCTTAGGTCTGTCAGGTACTAGACCAGGTTTCTTAAAGGAGCCATGGCATCTATATGGTTGAACTAGAGGAAACCCTAAGCAAGCTGGTGCCTGGAGGGGAGTTTGGAGTAGGTGACCTCCCGAGGGCCTTCCAACATGAACTGTTTCCATGAGTGTGAATGGAAAAACTGCCATAATTTTTAGGAGGCACTGCTGGTGTTTGTTTTGTCATAATCTGTCTAAACTGTCCATTGATATAGTATGATTCCAAATCAAGAACAAACAAAATAAGGTTCATTCACTTTCAAGTGTACCATGTTCCTTTAGTCTGGAGGGTACTTCTCTTGCATCAAAGAAACAGAAGCTCAAAATCTTACTCAGTTCCATCTGTGTGATAATGCAAATGGTTTGATTGTTCTGCTATTTAACTGAGTAACTGTTAGACAGAAATAGGTTTGTTTTTTTTCCGTTTCAATCTCCTAGGAGAGTCTCCGACTCTTACAGTTACTGTATCATCTGCTGCCATCTGCAGAAACGCAGCTTGAACTTTGAGGAAGACAGGAAGGTGCTGTTATCAGCAATCTGAACCATCACTGGTCACTCCATCCAAATGGAAAAATATGGTTTGCAAGATACAGATTGATTCCATTTAACAAGGTAGAAAATGAATATTTAAATGATATGGGACTACTATGTCCCTCTGATTCCATTTCTCTCCCATCCAAGTGTGTAGTGCTTATGGCAACAGCTACCATGCACAACAGGGGCTGCTGGTTCTCACTGCAGCCTGAGGAAGGAGTCCTTATCAGCACAAGCACAACAGCAAAGCTAGCACACAGCAAATCCACAGTACATGGGATGCACAAAGAGTACCTGATTTAATACGACGTGTGACCGTTGTTCTAACATGAATAGGCGTAGACTTGTGCCCAAGGGATGGACTGACAGATTTCACATTTTGAGCTGTATTTAGCTGTACATTACTGCGCTGCTGCTTTGCAGCCTGACTGATGTCTAGAAGTAGAATACATCAATTAGTTGAAGAAAGAGGCTAGAAGGGAAATTCTGCTCTCAAAATGAGTGCATAGAAAAAGAATACTAAAGAAAAAACTGCATGGCCTAGTGACCCAAAGACGTGCTAGTAAGATCTGACCACAGTCAGAAATGGCTGTGCCTATACTTACATCAATCTTCCTCTTTTTGCTATTCTAGTGTATCAGATGGCTTCAGTTTACCAGAAATAGATCTACAGAAATAGATCTATAACCATATATAAACAATTTCCTCTGCTCCTCCACTTTTAAAAAATCACTTTAAAATCGTGCAGCTATTTTTAATCTAGATTTTTGCAGTTTAATGGCCTATCATATCAAAACAATGTGGTCATCAAGAGTGTTGCAAAGATAGAGGATCGACCCCACTATGGCAGATGGCATTACTGTCAAAATGGAAGCAGGCTGGTGGTTGAGCCTGATCATTCATTGCAAGCTACACCATGCCTGAACTTTCACACAGGAAGAGCACATGGCTTAAACCAGAATCAGAATCCACATTTGTTTTCCTATCCATGGGGAATCCATGTACTTTTCAAGAGAACTAAATATATATGTTTTCTCAGACCAACCCTATTTCCAGTGAAGTTGTTGAGCCTGACAAGATCTCACACAAAATTCTACGGATGTATGTCAGTTTTACCAAGTTACGCCCAACTTATATTATTATAAATGAGATCAAGAGCATATTTAGTCTTCAATGGAAGTTAAATCAAACCCATAAAGATACATCTGCACTTCAGCATTAAGCAAAATGGAAGCGATGAATCATACTCTTGCCCTAAGAGTGACACAGGGGAGTAATCAAATTGAGCTGATGTTCTGGCATAAGTAAGAATATACTCATGATTCCCCATGTTCTTAGTTTCTCAGTCTTTGAGATGAAGCTCCCACAGTCTGCAGTAGCATCAAATCCAGTCACTAATAATATTCACAATGTCTTGCATCCAAAAACTTCAGAGCATACAAAAATTCGTTTAAAATCATTTTACCAGTCACAAAGATAGAAGTGACATTTGAGTTAAAGCTTCCTTTTGAATTAACATCACAGAGTACTTTGAAACATGAAGTGAAAAATACCGTGTGAAGTTATTTAGTTATTATAAAAATTGGATCCGAATGTAATTATGAGAACAGGAAATTAGCTTTGTCCTCTAAACTTTACTAAAATGTTCATTGAGATCTATAATATCATAAGTTAAGCTACCAGATGTATGTTACAGTTGAAAGGTAGAATATTAGGCAGCACAGTGAAACCCAGAGCATATGGATTTGTTGGCTCAGTACTTATTCCAGAAGAAGAATGCAATCCCATTCACTAGCTTTACTATACCTGATATCACCTTAAATCCTACTTTAAATCACATTTGATTAATAACTATAACCAACTCTACTTACTTTGCAAGAGTAAAATTCCAGTTAATATGGCGAGTAAGGAAAAGCTGGAGGACACTAAAGTGGAGAACCAAATTACAATGCCTACATAGCAGTTTAATTCTTTAAAAGTATTGCAAAGCATGGGCTAATTAATATTTAGAGCATCTTTGAAGATAATAAATAGACCTTGTTCCTTATGTTCAGATTCAAGAGGACTAAATTGCAGGAATCTTGGAAACTTTGCCTGTAACAAAACTTACAAGGTTAAGATCAAATGTATTTTCAAATAAGCCCAGTGTACCAGTTCAATTATGTACTAGGAAACAAAAAGATGAGTAGATGGTGGCCAGTAGCACTCCTATATGCAAACGTTCCTGTCTGTATCCATAAACTACCCCTGAGAATAAAAATTTTAAACGGACCCTCACAGAAGAGCATTTCTTCATTTCTGCATTAAGGAAAGAAAAAAAAGTTTGTGTGTTTTTTAAACAACATTTTAAGTTCTATACCACCTTCCGTCTAATATCTTTTTCTCTTTATACACTCAGTGCTTTAGCATACAGCAAATATTGTCCTCTTGCTTAATAGATCAATCAGTGCAGTCAGAAGTATTAAGTCTTTCGAAGGCAAAATGAATGGTAGACCACAAGGATTCAAGAGTAAGGGGTAAAAGGTAAATCATAATTGTACTTCCAATTAATTATCTGTTTCCTTTCAGCGAACAATACAGGCCATCATTCCATTTCCAGGCTGGTGGAGCCAGATGGTATGAAGCAATACAGTTGATATTAATGGTTGCATGCTGCCTTCTCTTGATTAATCAAGAGTGCTGCTTCACATTGTTTTGAGGAGAGAGCTTCAAAGCCAAGGAGATCTGTAATTTTAAGGAGACATGAAGCAGAAATTTCTCTGTATTCAGATAGGCTGTGGTGTCCATAGTTGGTAGATAATGTTTTAGGAAGACTTTTCTCTTCAGAATTTTTCCAGAAGAGTTACCATAATATTGAGAATATTTTCAAATGTTGAAGAAAGTGGAGCAAAAACCGTCTTCAAAACAAATTCTAATGAGTGTTGTTTTTGTTTGTTTGTTTTCTAATTTGGGGCTGAGGATCTTTGGTCCTCATGCCAAAGGCATGTTCCCTTCGTCTCTCTAAGTTAGTATTTGGAAAGTCAGTTTAGCACTATACAAAAGATGAACATTTTCTTTCATCGAGCTGGAAAGCATCACAGTATGTTATGTTCTTTGTCTGAGCATTAAAAGAGAAATACAGGATACTTTCAAACTCCCCATCTTGATGCAATCAGATAAGATGGTAGCATCTTATAATATGGAGACTTAACACATCTGGATTGCAAAGTAAGGCTGAGTGGGACTTTGGGTAACCGTCTAGTTAGGTGGTGTCCTGGCCCATGGCAGGAGGTTGGAACTAGATGATCTTTAAGGTCTCTTGCAACACAAATCATTCTGTGATTCTACACTATTAATGGATAATTATGGGAAAAAAATAAAAATAAATAAACAAAACAAAACTCCTTAGAATGTAACCTTTGCTCATTTCATCTGCTATATGTGATAAAATATCTACGTTCAGATCTTCATTTCTGTTGCCTTTACTGAATTCCAGTTCTTATGAACAGTAACCCAAATTTGGATACCCTTTTGAAAGCAGAGTATTAATGGCTGCTACTACCTTAAAATGAATTGGGCCATATTCCGCAGTTTTATATTCACTCAGGTAAACTGTTGAAAACCTTAAATTGTGACATCAAATCAATGATGGCTTTAGAATTTCATGTATTACTTTCCATAATAAGGAGAGATTCTGAAAGTCCTTGTAAGCACCTTGTAAAGGCAATCAATTAAATTTTTGATCTGAAATAATGCAGGTTTACATTTTGATCTTTTTCCAGGACACATTTTCATCTTAATTTATAGTGCTTCATTAGTGGCGGTTTGCAAGCTCATCTTCCCATTGTAAGGAAAACTGTTTTTCTAACATCATTTGCCTAAATTTTAATTGGAAAGATCTAATTTCCATGGTGTATGCTATGATACTCTGTATGTTTTTTTCTTTTATAAACACTAACGCAACGATTTGTCTTTGTAACGCAGAACTATAAAACACAAAATCAAAAGTCCATGTGATTTTTAAATAAATTCTTTCTTACGTGCACTAACATGAAAACATTCCAAAGCTTAGACTGGAAGAAAATATTTTCAACTAAATTACATTATCGAGTTTCATGCAATTTCTATTAATAATATCAACTAAAATCTGGTTTTGTTTTTCATACTGAAGTGGTACATCTGATCTTCTCAGGCACAAATGCTATTTTAAAATAAAAACTGCTTCTATAAATATTTCAGCTTCAAACACCCATAACTCAGTTTCTCCCTCTCTCTCTTTAAAAAAAAAAAAAAAAAAATCTCGAACTGCAGCAGGGCCTTGGAGAGGTTAAACAACTACCAAAAAACGAACATCCCCATTATGACTGCTAGTAGCATTTCCCCATCTTCAAAGCAGACAGTCCATAATTCAGAGGACAAGACAAGGTCACCAATAAACATCAGTGAACTGTGCCTGCTTTTGCAAGTTTCACATAAAAATAGTGCATCCCTAAGAACACAAGGCAGACATAATAGATTAGTTTAATTCACATCAGAGCACACATAAACACAAGAAACGAATCATCTTTTGATTGCAACAGGCTCTGACTCAATTATTTTGCAACACTAGCAGCCCTGTCCTTTGTATAGGTTTAAAAGAAAGGAAAAAAAAAAAAGTTGTTTGTAACTTAAAACAATTAGAACCACTGCCAAAGCCAAAATCAGCTCCTTTTAGACAAAAGTAAAAGACCCCATTTGGCTTGTCATGGTCTGCACATCTGGCAAAACTGGACATGAGAAACTACAAAGCACATCACGAACGTACCACCAATTGGATTATCAGCTCCCACAATAAATCACACATGCAGCAGGGTGGGAATGAAGATGGTTTTTGTCACTTTATTTCTTCTGACCGTTAAAAGTTAATCCAGAAGGGATCGAGGTCCCCTTTACTGCACAGATATCTGGGTCACAAAAACTCACTCTGTATTCACCTAAGTAAGTTATCTTCAGCTCTGAGGGGGGGGGTCGGGGGGGGTGGGGGAAAGAAGAAGAAGAA
>JAOWBP010000001.1:53529069-53542764 GCA_028571105.1 Tragopan temminckii | reverse complement strand
AAAACAAATGATTTTTCTTTCATTTCTTAATGTGATTGTAACTGGAAGTGACACATTCTTTAACTAAAAGCTTTGTCATAAAAACTATTAAATAGGAATTATCTAAAATAAAGTTTGAAAATTTGATTTCTAGCCCTTCACTGCCTACACGTGGGAGTTAAACATACAGATATTTCATTCTTGGCACATTGAAGAGGTATTTAGAAGATTGTTTCCTCTCTCTGAAGACTTTGCTGCTGCAGAGAACAATGTGACATTCGCAGGTATGTATTAACATAAAAATCTTAGATATTCTAAGTGGTTTGGATGTTGTTCACCTTTTTTCAGTGCAGTTTTGGGATCACTGAACCTCATACGTTCATAAAAAGTTAATGGATAGGAACTAAGCTTTTCTGTAAGACACAATACTTTACATCTTGGTGTCCCATAAGAATATTGAGGACAGAAAAAAAAAAGAAAAAGATATCTCTTTCTGAAGAGTTAAAACACCTAATTTGCTTTCTGTTTTTACCGTTTTACATTTAGAATGTATTTCCTATACTTTTCAAATCCAGTGTGTCTGAAAAATTGGAATGGGATGAAAAGAAATTAGTACTAAAATGTTCTGTACATTTAGAATAAATTGAAAAGTTTCAAACTAGAATGGCCCATCTAACTCTGAAGTTCAGTCTACCTTCAAAGCTGGCTCTGACTGTGTGGAAGTTTAGACCAGATGACTCTAAGGAGGACCCTACCAACCTAATTTGCTCTGTGATTTTCTTTTCAATGCCAGGCTTTGCAGACTAACAGTAGCATCTTACAGTCTCATGAATACACTCTAATACGATGACTCTTCTTCAAGTTCTGCCCACTGTTCTTTGCAAAATCTGTTTTCAAAGCATACCTTGCATTGCACAACCATCTTCCCAGCCAGTCATCTTTTAGGCTCCCACATATTACAAACTCCTTTTTTCTTTTCCATCAACTCATATCCCTTCGAATTCTAAAGCTGGAGGAACCCTAATGGAATTTTGCCTGAAGAAGGAACTTCTGCACTTCTGTACTAAAAAAGGCCATTTTCTGACTTAGCACTAACTGCTGAACTAATGCCAAAGTCCATTTTTATTTGTTCAGTTTGGCATTTCTAAACTTCAAAAATTTGCACTTCACCTGCTTTCCTTCCCAGTTCCCAGGCATTCAGCCAATTGCACCTGCAGCAGAATCAGGAGCAGAACAGATGTCTCTGTGCCATGGTTCAAATGGAGACACGCAGATGTGGAAGTCAGAAAATTCTGAGTTTGAAGCCATGTGCACTTCACCTCTACTTCTGCACACCTCCTAGACTCCTTTCATCAACACCCATTGCAGGAGACTCCCAGGGTTTTTATCTTAAAATAAGATTACAGGTCACAGCGTTGTAGTATTCAGTGTGTGTAGTATCCAGTTGATGTGAGTGAGTGAGAAAACAGCCACCCAAAATCCAGCCCTTAAGTATTTGTTATGGAGTAGGTGTCCTTGGGCCATTCTTTTTTTTCTGTGCGTCCTGATTTTCACCTGACTGCCCCAATTAGACTAAATACGTTCATGTAGTAAATACTGAAATAACCTAATCAAAATACCATGCACTGTGTCAAGTCTGTCACACCACTCTGAGTTTCAACTCACTAATTATCTTGAACAGCATATGGAAATAAGGTAGCATGAGGCCGCACAAAGTACTATGATTTTAACCAGCTCCTTTCTAATGCCTTATTCTTCAGATATCTCCTTCAATGACTTTTATCTTTCAATCTACCACAAACAAAAAGATTGCAGGAATGCAGCCATCATAGAGTTTGCTACCACAGTTTCCTCAGTGCAGCCTATGGACCAGTGATGCTTCTTCATTACTGTTTCAAGAGAATCAAAACAATACAAGAGTCAATATGATGTTTCTACGTGCAACCTACCCCTTACAAAGATATCATGGTGTTTAACAGAATGTAGAGACTTTCTGATGCAGATATATATGCATGCATGCACACACACAGGAAAAGAAAAAAAAGAAGAAAAAAAGGAAAAAAAAAATAGATTGCTCTTTCCTTGGCACTGTGGAAGTGTCATCTCTGGCTTCATTTTATTATCACTGAGGAACATGCTTCTCTTTGACTTCATCTGACCTTTAAGAGAATTGTCTGCTAGTGCTAACAGCGTACTACTGTGCCTGAAGTACACTGAAAAATGGGACTGACTTCTGGATGTGCACAGTGCACGCAAGCAAAGAAAGCCTTTTTAATGCTGAACAGTGACAGTCAAACCACTGGAGGTTTGAGGTTCCGTTAAGCACACCAAACGGATGATTACCCAAACCTTTAACCAAACCTCTTTGGCCTTTTAACACAGAAGGAAGTCTTTCAAGAGCAGGTGTGGGAATTCATGCTTCTTGCTTTGTTGTACTCAGTTGCTTTGGCTTTATTTTTTTTTCTGTGGAGAAGTTTTAGGTCTCTCTGGAACAGCTACCCTCCCATGCTGCAGGTTTTGCACAAAGGGCCATCATCAGAACAAGTGCAGAGTAACATGGAAGTGAACAAAAGAGAATGAACTTGAAGAGCTTAACAAAACTGCAAGATCAGAGCCTAGAATGAGAGATTCCAATTAAAATCTGAAAGATTTGATAGATACTTCAAAAGTAGTCTGATCTACGTTCAGAATTGACTCTGTTCTTTACCAAGTCCTTGAACTAATTTTATCTGGACTGATTTGTAACAGGCTGCCCTGAGTGCTGTGTTAACACAGTCCTGGGGATCTTACACCCACACTGATACACAGATTTCAAATGTTAA
Organism: Tragopan temminckii; assembly: GCA_028571105.1. Taxonomy (NCBI): domain Eukaryota; kingdom Metazoa; phylum Chordata; class Aves; order Galliformes; family Phasianidae; genus Tragopan; species Tragopan temminckii. Next base: position 53,539,963 of record JAOWBP010000001.1, on the reverse strand, counting down.
GACTGAATAGTTGGAGTTTATTTTCCTCTGGCAAACTGGCAGTATGACCAAACATCTCTTGCAAGCTCCCATTAAAGAGAATATACTGTTGTGATTCCATAAGGCAAGCAATAGGACAGTGGGTAAGACAGCACATACTATAAGGAAAATTTAAAATAGCAGCCAATAGAGTACACACAATTGTTACTGTATTAAACGTAAGGAAAATGTCAGCAAACATTACAACAAAGTAGGTAATTACAGTGCTTTCTGTGAACACCCAGAAATGGAATTACCACTGATACCACTGTCTAAACCACTGACAAGGCAGCAGTAAAAGAATGACTGAAACAACTGGGATTAGAACAAGAGAAAGTCAAGACTGTATAATCCACTGCCTTTCTTTGCCTTCCTCCTCCACAGCGTCACAGAACTGCAGGAGTCGGAAGAGATCTCAAGAGATCATCTAGTCCAAGTCCCCTGCTAAAGCAATACCCTACAATAGGTCACAGAGGCAGGCGTCCAGATGGGTCTTGAATATCTCCCATCGAAGGAGACTCCACACCCTCTCTGGGCAGCCTGTTCCAGTGCTCAGTCACCCTTACTGTAAAGAAGTTCTTCCACATGTTTGTGTGGTTAGATTATTGCTCCTTGTCTACACAACACTGAGAAGAGCCTGGCCTCCCACCTCCCTTTAGATATTTACAAACATTTATCAGATCCTCCCTCAGCCTTCTTTTCTTCAGGCTGAACAGACCCAGGTTACTCAGCCTTTCCTCATATTATTCATTATATTGAATTTTAGTTTGGACAGAAATCAAACTTTCACAGAATTAGAAATCAAGGTTTTACCCAAAGAACATCCGCAGTAATATTTACCCAAACCCTCAAACTCTTTGCCAAAGCTTTTCAGGATCAGAAAAAAAAAAAAAAGAAAAAAAGAAAAAGAAAGAAGAAAAAAAAAAAAAGCAACCAAGCACTAAACTCCTTTGAAAGGCATTGAGGACAATCCCTGCATGAACGTGTTCACTCAGCCAATTATGGTCAAATATTAGCAGTGACTTTTGTGATGTGGGTACTACTGATGATTTATAGAGAGACTATTACTGTAGCAATGAAACATTTACTAGAAACTGGACAGGGGCCACCAATTCATTTCACACATGCTATTGAAGCAGCAAAACGTTCTCTTGTTTCATTACTAATTTGAGCCAAAGATATTCAGTCCCTTTAAATCAATGTTTCTCATTAGTCTGCCTTAGGTTCAAAAAGGCTGCTTACAATCTTTATGACTATTTATATGGCTTTTAAGCACTTAGTTTAGTGTAGTTCATTAAATGAGGGTTAAAGTAATTGAAACATCCTTGTGAAACATACGTAGACCTTTTTCTAAAACTTTTCCTGTTGCTATACATTTGAACCATTTTGCAACAATGAAGGCAGTTTAATAATGCAAATGGTATTGTTATTATTAGTGGTTTTCATCAATCTTTCTGATTATTCATGTGGGGAACTGCAAAGCAAAGCTAGCCAGTCCCAACTATGTTGGGACATGGATGCACATGATTTGTCCACAGAGGGGCATAATGAAGCAATAACAACAGAAGAACATAAACATAAAATTGAGCAGAGTCACCTATCATCTTTAGCACCAACACATCGTGTAATGCACTATCTAGACTCAGTTCCAGAATGTCTTAGCTACAAGATTATAGAACTATTTGCTCCCAAGCTTTCCTGTTAGAGATGCCTTGTTATGTACAAACAAATACACCGGCTCCTTGCAGTCCAGGCTTGAAATATTTTCACTCATCTGTGGTGGATGTCCTAACTGTGGACATGGATTTAGTCCTCACTTTTTGTTGCTGTAATTATGTTCACCAAGAAGAATAGTTGTGTTAGGTAAGAAGCCAAGAATTATTCTGTGATTCAGTATTTGTGGCATTTGTTGGGTAGAAGAGTCACTGCTTAAGTTGCTAATCTGCTTAAAGATTTGAATCTGGATAACCCACATCTCCTGTGAGTGCCCTGCACACTGAGCTCTCAGTGGCTGCTACGGCTTTCGTCTGTGAGACTGTATGGTTGTGTGAGATGTTTTCTCATCTAAGCCATAAATTTTACCCTGAATCTGAAAAGCTCTTCAGGAAGTGCCCACTGTGACACCTATGCTAATCAGAAAATTCCAGCCTGACAATTATGCAACCTGTATGTTGGAAACTCATGTTTCTCCAGATTGGATTTGAGTAAGAGGACACTGCTGCTGATGGCTTTCTCTTTAAAATGAGGCTTTCGGCACAAAATTCTCACTTCCTACCCTGTTTCCTCCATCTCTGTATAAACAAGACACAAGAATATAGGCATCCCAGGTGAATGGCTTGCAATTATGATGATGCAGTGTCTGGGGAATCCCCAAACTTCCTGCCACTCATTTTAACAAGCACACTCTGACCATGTTCCTAATCTCCTTGCTCCTCATACAGAGATGAACACTGAGTATGCAACTGCAAAGAGGAATTAGCTCCAATCTACTGTTTATTCTCCCTTATAACCCAAACCAGGACATTATGTGCACCCAAAACCAAAGTTTGCAAACAAATCAAAGACAGGCTTGGAAACAATGTATATGTCTTTCTCATGAGATAAGACAGTCAAACTTTAATACACAGCATTGGATGTCGCAGATGCAAGCACTAAACTTGCTTAAAAAATACCGCACCTCGGTTTAGACTACAATGTTTTGGAAAAAAAGAAATAATCAGATAAACATCAAACCTCCAGTACTAAGTTCAGTCACTGAAAGAATATTTGCAGATCATCTCACTCAAACAGCATGCTTCATATGACTCAGGTAATAAACCCTAAGTTTATGTTTGTGATGTATCAGCCAGTCTCTAAGGACAGTCTCTTGAAATGTATTGTAACTGCACAAATAGATTTTGCTACTTGCTGTGACTGCTAAAGAGAAAAGAGGACTACGTAGGTGGGGAGACAGCAGAAAAGAAGTAAAATAAGGCAAGTCCCAGGGAAGAGGATCTTATGGGAAAGTTGCTCCCCACCCTCACTACAATTAAATTTGTTTTTAACACTACAGCCACGCTTTCAAATGATTATAACCCAGTCTCATCAAAACATGGCGTTAGACCAGCTTGCACAGGCTGATGATCTAGCTCCAAGACCAGTACTCTATTTTATTGCAAACCATTCCATCTTCACGAATAGCTCATCAACATAAGAGTCTCATATGGGCAGAAAGGTTCTCATCTCACGAGCTTCCCATGAACTTTAATTAAATAACTTGTAGCAGGAGTCCAGAGGCACCAGCCTGGTTTTAATTGTGTTTTCATTAAAGCAAGTACTGCTATCGTCCAAACAAACTGTGAGTTCTCCAGTGTGGCCTGAACTGCCTCTGCAAAACTCATGTGAACTGCATGTTCCAGCATACACTATTGGGAATACAGTACTGTAAAGAAATTAAATGCTATGGCTAGCAATGTACATGGTCAAATTTTAAAGCTACCTGATTAAAAGCAAAACAAACTGTTGTTCTTTCTTTCTTTTACTTTACTGCCAAGAGAAATAATAATGCTAAGCTACTACTGAGGAAATCATCCTTACACAATAGACAAATGACTCTTGCAATTACATACAGAAGTCTCCCGGTGCTGATCAAGTAACACAGGCACAGTACCTTCCTAACAGAAAGGAAAAAAAAAGGATGATACTTAGCATATCTTCCAAATGAAACCTGGCAAAGAAAGACATAGTTTGCACACAAGGTCTAGCCTATGCAGTTTTGGTTTAACATCTGCTGCAAGAGTAGATTTTTTCCACAAAGCCCCTACAGTTATTAATATTGAGAAAATAGGATTATTGCCTGAACAGCACGGAGATGAAAAACTGTATCTGCAAGCTCTCTGCTTATTTAGAAAGCACTGAATGTTTTTTTCTCCTGATAACACATTAGAAGAACAACTTTGGGAAAATAAACCTTTTGGACTATATTTCACTTTCTCTCCTCCCCACAGATGACCTGTAATTTTTCCTAAGTGACACAAATTGCACAAATTCTTGCATCTTCCTACCACATGCTTGGGAAGAGTTTTTGAGAGATTAAATTCAAGGATTCCAAATCATAATATTAGAATAATAAAGAATGATTTGGAGGGCTTCCTACCACAGCAAGCTTGTCCTGAAGTACTTAAAATCAGCCATCACTATTACATAAAGAGGTAAGTGTCTCTCAGGTTTTTATTTCAGACCCTAGCTAGAAAACTGGAAAACACTTCAGAGAAAGAGTGGATGAAAATGCTGGCCCTGCTGGTGGTTGCTAGGCACCAGGCAATGCACTGAGGCCTACAACAAGACAAGTTTCAAGCAGATTTAGATATTGTCCTAATGAACATAAAGTGTCATTAAAAATCCAGGGATGCTTTAAAAATTTTGGCCCAAACTGTTCAAAAAAGAAAGCTATTTTGTCTTACTTTATTCTTTAAAAAAGATATAAAAAACTCAGGTGGGTCTACGCACTGACAGCTGCAAACACACAGTTGATCATACTCAATTCCCAAATTAAGGAAAATTAAACAGCGTTCAAGATTCCTGCTGAGTACAGCCTTAGTGATTCACTTGCAGAGTGCCTGTCATAGGATAGCAATGCAAATCCTACCCAAACCCTACGTTTCATTCCTGAAAGTGTTTACATCTTCATAGCGTTGGCTGTACATCATTACCCAGGATGGTTATCTTGGGCCCCTACCACCTTGTCCTGCCTTGCAGTGGGTTCAGGACCTCTTTGGACAAACCTCTGCTGGTCACAGAACACGTGCAGTAAGTTGCACCTTTTGAAGAGGCACTTCTAGGGGCAATGTGTTCCCTTTGAGTTCATCTGGCAGGAGTCCAGAGCACAGTGAACCTCTGTGACCATGGTAAAGGATATCAGTGGGCATCAAAGAATCCAGAAGTGATCTGCCTTGAAGATCATCTGATTGAGTCTCCCACTCAAAGAAGGGCCCTGATGTCCAAGCTGACTTCAGGTCTTTAAGTAATTCTATTCTAAAATAGATTCCGTTTCAGAGTCTGAACAGTTTGGGGAAGCTTTATTTGTTTGTTTGTTTTTGCAAGCTCAAGTCTTCAATCACAGCTGTTTTTGTGGAGGTGTGACACTTCCTCACCCATGTCTGCCATTCCTTTTCACGATTTAGATCTAGAAGCTGACTGGAAATAACATCTGAAATCAGCCGAGATTCTGGAATGTAAATACAATCTTCTCAGTTGTCCATCTGCTTAAAGTGCTTCTGTGAACATAATTTGATCCTAGCACTTTCTTCCCCCGATTCCCCCCTAACTATTACTACTGGTACTTAATTAAAAGAGAATTTAAAAATAAGAAAAGCACGATCACCCTCAAGCCAAAAGCTGGGGAGCTGATAAAAACGCAGATACACAGACATGAGTTCCTTTCCAGAAGCTTTGTTCTCTGTTGAAGCCATGCTAAGTTTCTATATCTAAAACAATGAAACTTTCAGGTTCTTCTGTATTTTTGCAATACAGAGAATTCTCCAGTAACCAACTACTATGACAGAATCCTTATACATTCAGTTACCTTTCATTACATCTACAGAGCATTTATAGTCTGCATTTATATTCTTATCATGTAATGAATTTGTTGTATAAAACCTGTGCTCCCATCTTCTAAGGACATTTGGAATTTCCATTATCTAAAAGTGCTTTTTTCGGCTCTAAGGAATTTGTTCTCTTTCATGGTTTTACTGTGTGAAACTTACCACCTCTATTTTTCTTACTCAGTTCACTTTTGGAGCAAAATCATAGAATCACAGAATCACAGAATTGCTTGGGTTGGGAAATGTATTTAAATAGCTACATCCAGGATGACTTTGTGTCTTAAAATTTTTCTTTCTTTTCCATCTAACTTTCAACCTCATTTTTAACAATTTTCCTTCAAATCTCACAATAATGAAAACATGTGAATTGCTATAGTAGCACTCCATTAATAAAGTAAACTTCCATTTCTTAGTAGTGGAACTACTCTTAGCTCTCTATAAAGGGGCCAAGTATGAATTTTTGCCATTATGAACTAGTAAAAATTACCATCATGTTAGGAAATGCTTATCCTGCTGTCTCCAGCTTTTCAACCGGTTCAATTAGGTTGTGATCCACATAGCAGCATTATTAGCACAGGGAAAAGAAACAGATAATGGGGCAGTTTAGAGCAGTAGCTGAGGGAAGGAATCCCTTGAGACCTGCATGGTTGGAGGACAAATGAATTCTGCTCACTGATGCCCAAAGTTGAGAGGAACAGAATTTGACTTCATAGGCAAACCCAGTGACAGCTAAATACAGCAAAAACCTCCATTCACCCCACCCAGCTATGGCTGCAGCAAGCTGTCTGCTCCACCGTTTTGTATGACTGCAGATAGTTGTCTCCAGGGCTCAGGCAGAGGCACGCAAAGCATCTGCCAGTGATTCAGCAGCCACATGTCACTGTGCAGTACACTAGCATGATTCCCAGGGCAGGTGGATTTGTCTTCATGACAACTGAAATGGGGTGGCCAAGGGAACGGCATAGTTTGCTATCATTTGGAATGTTCTCTGATACCTTCTTTTCCTCCACCAGTTCCAGCAAAGGTTCTGAGTCCTCCTCCTTTCTTTATGTGCTCCAATAAGCTAAGCATTTATTATGTTGTTATTCATACATACAAAGAACTGTTTCCTTAAATTATATCCCCATGTGTCATTCAGTGATTTAATATTGAGTTAATCATAGTATTCCCTTGATGCTTTCATAGTAGGCTTTAATGTATTATCATACAGGTCTTTTCATTATTTAGACTCTGGCACAATGTGCTACAATTCTGCTATTACCTGTATTCGCTGATATTTGTAACCAAAGCCAAGAATTTGAAAAGCGACTGCTAGGAGTTAGTATTTTATGTCTATATTTAGGCATCTAAAGCAGCGATTTGATTTTCAGAAGTGCTGAGCATACAGCTGCTACTTTAACTTTCAGGATAAAGAATAAGGGGCACTGCAATTCAGATTTGTATTTTTCTTGCTAAAAGAAAGTGTGTTTTTCAAACTTTATCCCCTTTTATTTTCATGACGCAGCTAGAAAATTTGACAGGTAAAGCAGTCTGGCTGAATAAATAAAAGCTTTTATAGCAATACTGGAATTCATTGCTACAAGAAATGAGGGAGTTCAGAACTTTAGTGAGTTTTAAAAGGAATGCACATAAATAAAATGTATTGCAGAGTCTCAGCCAAACAGTATGAATATTTTCCTTCTCAGATAGGATTACACATTATAATGGATTTTCCTCTTCCACTCATCTATTCAGATACCACTGCAGTTCTCCACCAAAGGAAGGACAGCAAACATGAAAGCCAATATGAATTTATTGTTATTGCAGTTATGGAAATTGCAATGTTGTCATGAAGCACCCTAAAGCACTACTCTGCCCATTTTTAAAATCCTACATTTCCATTCTTAAGTTCGCAAACCCCTCTTAGATTGCATGACATACGGACATAAACAAAAACAGCTGTATTCTTCCTTTTTGGACTTCATACCAATGTATATTCAAGAGTTTACCAAGAATACAGATATTGACATTCCAGACCAAAGGCAACAATATTCAGACTACTGAATTTCAAGCACGACCATAGTATGAAAGCTCCACCATGCCAATAAGAAGTTGGAGAAGAAATCAAAGTGATAATAAATTCCCATGTAGTATCCAATACAGTAAGCATGAATCTAGTCCAATAATCAGTTAGATGCCGATTTCTGAAGTTTCATAAGAAAACGCCAAATCCCCATTCGTTATACTAACAGTAGAAATCTGTAAGCATGGGAAAGAGTCTATGGAAAACAAGACGAAGGCAAACAATGCCCAAGGTGTTCGTCCTTATCCTGGCACAAACTAGAAGTTGCCCCTAGTCAATCAGCTAATTTAACTAACACAGCTGGAATAGTATCAAGCCTGTCAAAGAGTCAGACATACACATCTTCTCTGCCAGCTGTGTAGCTCTTCCAAATGATTTGCCATGCATGAAGAAAAGATGGACAAGTCTTTCTGCGTTAATACACTACCGTGTGGGAACAAAGTCTTCAGGACTCCCTACAGTGACTGAAGTTGAATTATTACATTTTTTAAATTTGATTTGAATAACTTTGCATCCAGCAGAAAGCTGTCATTCCGTCCTAATCCTACATCAACATTTTCTGCCACATAAGTGTGTAACAACAAATCTCACTATGTATTAGACTTCAAGGATTTTTCTTTCAGGAATGGGATGCAGAACTTAGACTGTGTGTATCCCATTAGCTTAAGAGATAAAGGGAGGAAAAGGCAGAACTGTGAGGACCACACAACAAGGATGCGGCCCACCTCTATGGCTTTATTTGAACTTGCCAGTTGTAAAGCATTTTTTCTTAATATCAGGCATGTTCACCAGGTTTGAACAAAGTTATCATAACCTGTAGTTCACAAGGAACTGTGCTTCTTCCAATCTGAAATTATTCTTTACCTATAAAATATCTGAAGGTAATGAGAAACTGCAGTCTTTTTGCCTGTTGCTTCTTTTTCATAAGGACCACTTTCCTTACTCATCTATTTTAATTCCAGCATGACAAAATTGGTAACTCCTGGCAAATCTTCAAAAAAAAAAACAAAACCCATAGCCATTTGGCCACAATCTGAAAACAGTCATTCACAAATTAATCCCCAAATACAAAGTTATATTCACGATTCTTGGAGCTTTATCAGTTCAAGTTATGACTCCCTTCTCCTCCTTTTTTTATAACTTTCTACAGCTAAAGAAGGTGAAAACACTATGGTGAAAATGCTATGTAAAGTCACATTCTTAAATACAAAAATTTGGTACGATAAATACCACTTGCTTTGAGTCAGCTCTTGGTACATATATGCACTCACTCAGATCTCAGCTTGTGATGATATAAACAAGGTCTGTTCACATTCAGGACAAGGAACAGAGCATCTGGAGGAAACTATTTGAGCTAGACAGGCTCGCTTCTTCCAAGCAAGGAACAGGGGTCAACTTTTATTCTAAGCAGAGTCCAGCACAGCAGGATCTGGTCTACTTCTAAGGCTCCCAACAGCCTGAATTCATTAAATAATGCTACTGCAAGGCAATGACGCAGATGGGACAGATCAATCTGACAACTACTCTGTGCTGCTAATACAAATGCTGAGTGCCACTCAATTGCCATTGCATTATGTGGCTGCATTGCCTGAGATAGCAAAACTAAAAAGACGGCTTCACCCAGGTCTCTGCTGAAGATGTTTTCAGAAAGAAGCACAGAATGCTTCTAGAATCAGTCCCAGCCTATTGAAATTCAGCCTACTCCTCCAGATCTGAAACCCATGTCAGAATTGGGTGGCTACTCTTCTGCTTCTTCACAAAAAGCAGTGACCACAAACTCTGATTCTTCTCAGCTTTCACAAAGGCACGTGCAGACTGAACTGAGCTCCATCCTGGCAGCTGAACTAAAAACCTGGGTATCAGAAATAGGGAGGATGTAGCCTTTCAGTATCACTTAAAAACAAGAGACTCGTTCACATTTAGCAGTAACAATTCAAAAAGTTACCCATCTTGCATTTTTTGACATACTTCTATGCTGTTTAAAAAATAGTTCAGATGAATATTGTCAAATGTTGCTTCCTTAAAGTTTCCAGTAAGATTCTTTCAGGGGAAAAAAAAGAAAAGAAAAAAAAAACACAGAATTTACATTGACAGTGATTCTTTCTCTAAAGGTACAACCCAGAGAGAAGAAGAAAAACATTTTCTATTGCAGTTTTAAATTTGTCTTTAAAAAATAAGTTAGCACTGCCTATACTCGGAGCCTTCTCACATAAGTATTATCCACTTAATTGTGTTTTTACAGAATTTATTTGTGCTGGTTGAATTAGGAATATCAGCTTGAATCGCTTCGCAGAAAGTTTTTCTCAAGTATTTTCATAACTATTTTATAACTCATTTGTTCTAAGCACTACTGAAGTCTTATAAAAAGTATATAATTAGTGTTCCTATTAGGACTGAACTGCTTTTTTCAAATCAGTATATTAATTATTATTAAAATGACAAAAGCGTTGTCATGATACGTACACTCAATCTACAAGTGCAGAATTCTGTAACAACTCACAGATGATACTTCTCTGATCTAGTGGTTGGCGACCCTGCACATAGCAGGGGGATTGAAACTAGATGATCTTTAAGGTCCTTTTCAACCCAGGCCATTCTATGATTCTCTTGATGCTGTTAAAATTGTTCTCATGCAGAAACAACAGTTGAAAAGGTACTGATGTCTGTCTTAAACCCAGGAATCCAACCCAAATGCTGAAAGTGGAAGCATACATTATAGAACAACTAGCATACCACTCATTTTCTTATGCTGGATGACTTTTTTTTTTTTTTTTCTCTTTTAACAGCTTTTTCAGCTTTATGCATACGGAAGTTGTAAAAAATGGGAATAAAATAAGAAAATGGATCTGGTCGTATTTTTAGTCCACTGAAAAAAAAAAGCAGCTTCATTAACACTTTCATAAAGGAACTGCACCTACAGAAGAGTTCAGGAAAGGGGTCTGGTAGAGCCATTGTAGGATCGCCTTGATCCTAAGTTCTTACCTACATTTATGTTCTGTTTGGAATCCGAACCTAACACATGTTCAAACAAGTTAAGATCCAGAAAGACATTCATGCTACTCACCCTCCACACCTGCTGATATAGAGAAAAGAGTGACAAATTAGATATCAAGTAGATCCAACTACAGATAATGTTAAAGATGGCAATTTTGCTTCACCTGTCTGGGAATTCGGAATTGCAACTCTAAGTTTTGCTAAATTGCTTTAACGCCCTTAGGAGATGAGTAGCAAC
>JAOWBP010000001.1:53493777-53522356 GCA_028571105.1 Tragopan temminckii | reverse complement strand
ATACTTCAGTATGGGAAAATCATCTGAATGACTCAAACACTTTCTCATATTTCACTGCCTCTGAAAAGCTAAAACATTCAACTTTGCTTCATCCGGTTCTTCTTTTTTCCCTATGGGCTGTCAAATACATACAGCAGTCTGATGCTTCAAACTGAAAACAAAACAGCAGCAGTACTGGTTTTATCATAGGAATAATAGAACATTGAGACAAAATAAATCTGATATTAATATCCATACCTTAGTTTTTTTCATATCTGAAAAAGATAAAGACTGAGACTGGGATGTAATTCTCTAAGAGTTGTACAAAATGCGTTAGGTGTCTACTTTGAATAAATAAAAGGTACCACTGAAGCTCAGACTTCTATAAGCAACAATATATTTATTCCAAGATGAAACTATCACACTCTTGAGACTGATAAAAGTTGTATTATTCTCAAATGTAGAATACAGTGAAAACAGTAAATAAGAAAAGAGCTATAAAAATGTCAGTGACTTGATTCACAGCTAAGAAAACTGATTTCAGGTTGGATAAGTGAATAATAAATCATAATTATTTATAAAACTTATTATATAAGTTAGTTGTTTTAAAGGAGATGTATCAGCTTCTTGCTGATAGAGTCACCAAGGTTGGAAAACACCTCTAAGATCACCTAGTCCAACAGTCCACCTACCACTAATATTTTTCTACTACCTTATTACCACATCTAAATGTTTGGGTTTTTTTTACCTCTTCCAGGGACAGTGACTCCATCACCTTCCTGGGCAGCCTATTCCAGCACCTCACCACTTTTGGGGGAAGAAAATTTTCCCCAGTATCTGCACAGCAGGTGCACATTCAGCCCAGGATATCTACATCCACATGCCAACTGTTACCAACAGTTCTCCCTACTTTGATGTAGAGTGCTGGCTTTTACAGAAAACATCAAGTGACAGATAGAGTACTGCCCAGTTTCTGCAGTTGCAAATGATTACTCAGTATTTGCATAAGCAGATGCTTAGTTAGCTTCAAGGGCTCAGGAGGCGCCTGAGGCATTTGATAGGAAGCTGAAAGCCTGTTTTCTTTCATTTTGTTGCAAGGTCACTAGTGACTTTAAAGAGCAAAGGCAGCTGAATTGCTTATTCTACAGAAAAATTATCCTTAATAGTTAAATGCCTCAATATATCTGTCAATACAGTGTTAAAAATTGTATGTATTTGAGATCTTAGTTTGTCATTGTTGTGATTCAATGTTAACAGCTAAAGGAGGTGAAGAGGTGCTGTTCATTCTCTATTCTTTCTATTTTATCTTGCAGTCTTTCATCTCACCCAGCTATTTCTGAAGGGCATTAGTGCGTCTTTTATTCAGATACAGACATTATCTTGATGACTGTAATGAGCAGAACCTTTCTGTTTGTTTGTTTAAATACAAGTTCAGATTGTGAAACAATTATGTAAATAGATCTTAATATTTTTGTGCTTTATAATCTCATTTAAACAGGGATTTTTGTTTTAAAGTTACTGTAACAAACAAGGCCATACAAGGATAACACTATTACAAGTGGCTGTCTGTGAATAAAAATGATAATAAAATAACCTGTAAGATCCACTTCTGTGTGAGAGTATGTAGTGGAAATAATATATTTATAAATTTGCATGAAAAGCATTCATCAACCTTCAGATCAAGGAGTAATAGTAATACATTTGCCTAATCTGTTACTAACTAGAAAGTACATGTCAACATACCAGATGAGAATAATCATATGCAAAACATGATTGTGTCAGTTTCTAATGTAAGCGACAGACATTTTTACAAGCAGAGCACAATAGCAAGCTAGCATAAAAGGAAGAAATGCAAGACCCCAACCTCTCCATCAGTGTAAGTTTATCAGGATGGCCTGAAAAACAGTTGCACAGTAGCCAATACAGCTAGCTGGGGAACCATGTACATGTCACTTCTAGAAAGATTATATTATGGGAGTCAGCATCTGCTTCTGCCATTGCCAAATTCAGTTCATGTGGCTAAAAGTGTTGACAGCCCTGTTACAGAGATGAAAAAACAATGGTTAGAAGTGCTATCAGCAACCACAGGAAGGTAACAGTTCCCAAGGGGCAAGTTTGCTCCTTGTGTCAAGGGGTTCTGCAAGAGATCTCAAGATCTGTGGCAGGGGGTTGGAACTTGATGACCCTTGGGGTCCCTTCCAGCCCAAGCCATTCTATGATTCTACAATCTGCATGGATAAAATCAGTATGAGGATCAAAACCACAATTTATATCATTCATGGATAAGAGTTTACAGGTATAAATTAACTAGTTCAGCCAAGCAAATCAAGATGGCCCAGCTCCCTTAGCCTATGTTTAGGTGCCACGCAAGTCACTAAAGATGTCTTATGGAGAATCTGCTGTGTCAGCTTCCCAGCATCTGCCAGAAATGCAACATACTGAAGAGATGTTAATTAACATTTTCCAGCTGCTTACTGGAAGTCTTTCCCTAACTGGTGAATGCTCAGCATTAAATTCTTAACAGAAAAATAGCATTAATAAGTGCAGGCTCTTCATGGTTAGAATAATGAGCAGAAAATAATTTGTTCCATTGGCTGTAAACAAACTCATTTCTAAAATTGTCCAGCAGTTCTCAGTGGAGAAATTCAAGGACAGTCTTTGAACTACCAGCTGTCCATCATTCAGCCAGAAGAACTGAGGAGCTGCTATGACATTTGACCCCTCTGGTTTTAGGAGTTAGGAGACAGAGGAAAAAATAGGAATTGTTCCTAAGAGGAAGAGTCAGTCAAAACTTTGACAGACATACAAAACATTTTCTTCCCTTCTGGCACTTCTGCCCCTTGGCAAGCAGCACATCCATTCTTTTCTTTCTAAGGCAGTTATTAACAGTTCTTGGGCTTTTTTTCTAGTTTATACAAATTCAAGGAGTATCACGTTTAAATTCAATGATTTTGTAGATGTCAGCTAAATCTGAGGTTCCAACAGTTGTTTGTGAGTTATATACAATAAATTAGTATAGATTTAAGAGATTTAATTATGCAAACTCTGGTGAGGTCAATGGTATGCTTGCTTGAATAAGAAAAAAACTGTGGTATACCAAAAATGATACATGAAGGAATCTAAAGATCCTACACAAAACTACTGAATTTCTAGGTAGAGATGCTTGTTCCCAATATCATTAACAGGATACTGATGAATTCATAAAAAGCAGTCTAACCACCCATGGGCTTACAGAGGGATAATGATACTTCCACCAAAAAGACAACGCAAGTAGTTCCTGCCATTTAGGGAATGTCCACTGTTTTTAGAAGATTGTTACTTTTGTAAGGACAGGAATTAAAGTACAGTGAAAACAACAGCACTTAAAATCTCTTAGTTGGCCTGCTTTCACATTTTCCCTATCGTTCCTAAACAGCACAACAAAAACAGCATCCCACAGTGAACACGAGGTTTATAAGTAGGAATAATTATCACTTGAAAAAAATTTTGAATACATACTTGGTAAGTCAGAGATTTAGAAAGCCTTTACAAAGAAATCATAGAAATAAATGAAAAATAGTAACCAGGGCTGTCTAAAGAAATGGGATAAATCACTGTTTGGACTAAACCGATAAACTTGTCATCATTCAGAACCAAAGTTTACCACTACGATTTTGAAATACATTACCTCAGTACATATAACCTTCCTCAAGCAAATATTTTGATGGGTTTGGACCAGTTTGCATAACAGAACTCTTCCTTCACAGCTACTCTTCCAGATTCCTACTGTAAGTGAATAGAAGTATCTATTTCTAACAATCTTGTCATTGTCTATACAAAGGTCCTTCCTCTGCAGCAACTCTAAACTAGGACAGTCATCTTTGGATAGTCAGATTTGGCCTCAAAGCATGTATTTCTCTTTCATACCCTATCCAAAACCTACTTTTTGCCTAGGTCTCTGTTTCTTAATCCTTCTCTCCTTACTACCTCATGTGCTGCATAACATGAATGGACTTCATAGCATTACAATATTATATATAATTTATTATTTAATTCTGAAAGCCTATTATGCCACTTTTCAATATCTCGCTGATTCAGTGAGGCACTTTTATATCTTAATATGAAAGATAGTAATGGAGCTGATCTCCAGCACTACTTCCATAAAGGCTACCCAACACCTGAAATTATTAAGATACTGTTTTCAGTTGCTTTTAATTGTGTCAGACTCAGCAGTTAATACAACAATTTTCCAGTCTGATTTCTGCTGCTGGCTGAATATTAGTGCAGTATTTCAGCCAAAACAGTTGAACAATATCCATTGTTTTTATCCAGTCAAAAAACCCTCAACACCTATTTTCTTTAGTGACAGTATACTTTGCAATAGCGTCATATGAACAGGCAAATTAGCAGTCTTTGTGTCAAGGCTGCATATTTTGTGTTGTCTTCCCACTTAAGTTTAGCCAGATGGGCTCTTAAAAGCTCCAGCTGCACAGGCTTTGCAGAGACTTGCTAAAACTTAACACCCAAATTGTCAATACAAACATTAATCTGGCATCTTAAGGCTTTTGCAGACCAGAACGCGTGTGTCATCTCCACAAAGCTGAGCAAGGGCTACAAAGGCTTACAAGGACTCATCTAACAACAGTTCTTAACCAGTTGGGATCAAGGTGGAATAAAGCCACTGAACTTGCTTTCTCAGTATTTCTGCCACTGGCACCCGAACAGCACTGGAAAGGACACGGCTGACTTCAAAAGTAAAAGGACTAAGGCTAATTCAGGGACAGAGAACAATGCACTGGGAATGGAACTGGAAAAGGAGGAGGAGGAAGGAGATGGAAAGAGCATTGGGATTGCTTAGGCACTTACGAATTGAAAGGAGTATAAGACTAGTGTTAACAAGAGAAATGGTCAGGGATCCGAAGCTGAGGACAGAACTGAGACCTCTGAGTAATGGATGAAACTACTGTGGAGGGGAGATCAGAGTTAGAAGCACACAGAAAAAGAAAGGAACAAAAATGGACAAGTTTGATGGAAGTTTGGCCAGAATGAGGAAACTGACTTGGCAAAGCAAACATAATGAATTTTAAAAAGGAACGTTAAAAAAAAAGGGACACCAAGATGAGTGACATCTCAGAGCAGAACAAGAGGTGGTAAGCACTAACAAGCACAGATTGGGTAAGGAATGCTGGTATAAAGAGAAGCAGGAGGCTGGGACTGACTGGTCCTCGGCAGCAAGTGCTGCGCAGGGCAGAACACTGGATGGCTAATGAGAATAGCAGAAAGGTAAGAAATTTGAAGTATGGGTGTTAAGTCCAGTTAAGGAAAAGAAATGAATGACAGAAATGAAGAGGAGTTATTGCTCACACAACAATACCTTAGCTGGGGAGAAATCCAGGAGGTATTTTTGGAAGAATGTGCCAGAGATATCAAAATCCTTTCAGACTCAGGTATAGAACCAAGCATTCCTCTGCTGTGGGCACCCATCTCTGAATCCCGCAAACCTTTCCCAGTTCTTTCTTCACCTGGTCCACAAAGAACAACCTCTTACTACTGCCAATTACTAATAAAGTGGCAGAGGCCTGCACAGGGAATCCAACAATTTTAGCTCTTTTAGTAACACATGGAGGTATTAAATTCTGCTTTACTGGATTCTTATTCACAAAGTCTAAGAAATTACACCATTACATTAGGAACGATAGGAAGGCTGCAGATTTAAACATTCAGAAGTGGCCTCCTCAAATAATTCAACACACACAAGCAAATTATGGTGAAGCAGACCTGTACATTTTTCCATAGAAATTAAGATCTATACTGCCCAATGCAAAAGGAAGGAGGCCTGTCCTACTTCTTATCTATCCTTTCCAATTAGTGGGCTCAAAAGCAATTATTTCTGTCTTAAAAGCCTTTTTTACAGTATTCCTCGTAACACTGTGTGTGATGTAAGGCACTGACTAATTACCCTCACTGTGGAAGCTGTAACCAACTCACTTTACAGATGGGAAAACTGAGACCACAGTTTACCCAGAGCCCCACAGTTTTGCTAATACCAGAACCAGCAGATGGGCTTGAATGTCTTCCTCTCACACTCAGTGCTGATTCTTCCAACCCTGCACTTCAGTGCTGTTAGAGATGCTGAGTAACAACCTCCCCCTGACAGAGATAGGAATTCTGAGGACTCTTGGAAATATTGCAGCTAAATTCCATCACATTTAGCTTTCTTAGCATCATACACATCAGCAATTCTCAGTCTTTCTTGAGTCCTCACTGATTCTTTTGGAACAGACTCTTTCCTTCTCCTCAGTGCAGCCCATTTCCATCCTCAGCTCCTCTCTTTCAGCTTTTGTTGCTCACCCCTCACTTTTCAAATCAAATAATCTCCCCCAGCTGTAGTAGCACTGGTATGAGGCCAAAGCTAGTAAACCCACAACGGCTTATTAGCTTGGTATCCAGTCTACACCACCCTCATCTCACCTCTTAATGTTAGCATATCTCATTTCCTCACTGGCTGGGAGCTGTCACACAGGAGGACGATAGCAATGACAGTAGAAAACGAAAAGCTTTTGTGTAGCATTCTTTCTTATACAGAAAAAACATGCTTTCTTTTCTTGACCCCCTGACCTTCATTTTTCTTTCTAACGTTGTCTGACTTCACACAAGAGAAATGGTGACAAGTGCAACTGTTTGATATGCTGGCTTCAGAATTCTCATACAGAAAAGGATAAAGTTTGCTATGCCAGTATCCAGAAATATAATAGGTATCTAGCCACATGTACATCTACTGTGTCAGTCTGCTGCAAATGCAAAAAGATTAAAAATATTTTCTTTTCTTTTTGATACAGGAATCACCCACTGAACTGGGTGCTACCGAGGTCACCAGCTAATAAAGCCGCCATGCCTCCCTGAAAGGAAAGCCCTCTTCTGTGGACTGGCACTCACACCGTCTGGCACAAGCAGTAACAAACAAGCACAGATCCCATCTTCCCTTTCACAGGATCCTATTTCAAGTTTAACAAATCAGTCTCTGAATGTGACATCCAATTATAACCTGATATATAAATGCAAGAGATCTCTTTCTAAAATTTAACTATTGTACAACAAGATATCCTTCTTGTAATAAGGAATTAGAGCTAGCCAAACAACATGAGGAATTTTCTCCTGTTATTTATCCAAGACACAAGCAACCAGCTGGGTTGCCTTCCACAGAATGTGCTGTAAACGTTGGTCTTAACCTCATTATGTTATCACCATGCTGTGACATTGACCAGGCTTGTGCCATTTGCAATTGCCAGTAAAGTGACAGAAGCATTTTCCTCTCAGCTTCCTATCTCAGACAGTCTATAGTTTTATTCCTAAATGTACACTATCTCTGTTCTAATGCATAATTGCAAGGATAACAAGCAGAAAGCCTCCATATCAGTTACAGCCTCTCATGCAGGCTAACTTTAATTTCCCTCCAACTAGCTCCAATTTTCCAGACTGCATCAAGAGAATACATAACTGCTCTTTGCACAGGGTCATGCATGAGCTTTCCTTACTTGTAAATTTAAGCAAAAGCTCAGCAGAGTTGATTAATACCAAAACAATGTTGCAGCTAATACAACTCCCCTCCATTTGTACAAGTTTAATAGTTTTCCAGTCAACACATTGTAGAAGTAAAAATGTACAAACTGCTGAAGCCAATTTCAAGCTTTTGTTATTACTACACGATATTGCTCTAGCAGATTTCTTAAAGCCAATAGCAAAAATAACTCCAGTAAGCATAAAAATACAGGATCTGGGTTCTATTACACATATGTGCATCGTGAAAATGAAAGTACTGCCCAGTTCAAGCTAACACCCCTAGATTTGACATAAATGGTTTCATAATTTATAGGAATTATTATAGGAAGTCAGACTGCAAGAAACCAGTCAGTACATGTGTGATTTTTGTCCTAAATCAATGCATAACAATTAACCACAATTCCTTGCTAAAAATATTTATATATATATTTAGCAGTAACTTCTGTATTTAATTTTAATGCTGATTACTGTGGCATAGCATTGAATAAGGCTTGCAACTAAAGACAAGGCTTATGAAAATGGAAACATTACCATATATTACTGGTTTCTGTACTCACAAATAAGTGTGCTTCATTGGATCAATGTCTGATCACATCTGTGAAATTCACAGACATCATAATTCTGTATCAAAATATTATTTCATTACTGTATTTCTCCTCTTACAGAAAGGCAAGAAAACACTCAGTTCAGAATTCCTGGCTTCTCTCACTGCCCTCTATTCAGTTAGCTTATTAAAAATGACTTTGAATCTTTATCTCAGACCTAAAACAAAATATTTAAGCAGTTTATTGGGAAACTGTTGTTCTGTCACTTTCAGACTGTATAAAAGTTACTATCCATCATATGTTTCCTGTAGATGGTTCCTTTCTGTCTCAGAAAGTTATGGATGCTCAGGAAACCAGGGAAGTGGAAATATCTGTGGTAGGTTTATCACTACAGAATTAAATTGCAAAATGGAAATGAAATTTCTCCTGGGCAACTAGGAACATTTTGTATATGTTTGGTCAGTCTCACACTTCTGCACAGAACACACATCTGTGTGCACTATTAACCCACATGCAAGCACTGCAGACAGACTCCATTCCTGTTTCAGATTATGGAACTCTAGACTTCATGGCTACAGAATAAATCTGATTGCAAAATACATGTTCACAGGTCAAAAAAAAATAACGTCAAGCCAGTATACCAAATTTACAAGAAGACATCACCAACTCCAACTTCTTTCTACACAGTTCCTTATATTGTTCGGCTATTTGAGAGTAAGGTCTCAGACTTCTGCAGTTCATTCTATCTGGAATAGCTTTCCTTTAAATCTGAGTTTCATCTCATTCCAAAATACTGCTAGTGTTTTTTGAACCTTGTCTCACCCACTTGCCTCCACCTTCCTTCCCTATTGCTGATAACTATACAGTCCCGTGAAGAGTTTGAGAATGCCATGAACAGCGTATACAAGAATTCTGGTTCCCAACAGAAGGAATTATCTGCCAAAATATAACAATCTGAGGGGAAAAAAAATACAAAAAAAACCCGAACCAAACAGCAACAACAACAAAAAAAAAGACTAACAAGAGTAAGTGCTGAACTGACTCCAGCAAAACATGAAGCATAATTCAATGACTCGGACCAACCGTGTCCTGTCGTCTACACCTTTTTCAGATCACAGGACCAAAACCTACCAGGCAGTCAGAGCTCTAGGATTTAATCTACAACACAGAACAGAGTCTTGATTCCACCAACACAAACCTCTCTTAGGCCAGTGCATATTAAGTACTCCATTTTCCATTTTTCATTACTTTTTTCACTGAGGCCCAAAGAATACATTTCTCAGTTTACTTTATCCCTTTGCTTCTCTGAAACATCTAGTTAGAGAAGTTAACTGTGCTGCCTCATCCCCAAGGCAGTAACACTTCTAAAATCTCCTGAGCCTATAATCATTTGGTTGCTTTTTTTGACTTTGGTTTTAAATCCTACTCACAACAAACGAGGGTGTTGTGATGGATTGAACAAGAGAGGTAAAAAATGCCTCAGAAAACAAATTCAGAAAGCAACACAGCTCACAAATTGCATGTATTTTTCTAAGAACAGAGCAGTTTCAGTATACCTTATTCAATTACGAGGTTGTTTGAACTCGGTATTAGCCAGAGAGCTCATCACTTTAATAAGGAAATACCCACACCTAATTAAGCTCAAGACAAATTAGACATCCTCTGACCTTAACTCTGCTTAATTTTTCTCTTGAAACCTTGCAAGTCAGAACAAGCAATAAACAACATGCTGTCTTTTATAGCCAGAGGAATAATTGAATCTGCGATTTTATTAAAATATACCAATTTCTGAGAGGTGCCACACGGAGATGTTCTAAATGTACACACTGTGGTTCATCATTGTTCAACACTATGTCAGGCTTAGCACAGAGATGGAAGCAAACAAGAGACATCAAACCACAGATTTCCCCAAGCCAGTTGCTACTTGAAATTAACTGTAAATATAGATAATAGTTAAGAAGTTAACAATCACTTTTCTCCTTCTGCTTCTGTTTTTAAATTTCTCTACAGAGGTACTATGGAAAAGCACTACACATAGACTCATTTAAAAAAATAATAATTTGTTCCAGAAAAGTCCTGAAGTTTGCAATTTGTTTTACACAACTTCAAGAGATGTTTAACCAAATGACTTATATCCAGAGAACAGCATGGATCATCTTAATTACAGTGTCTGTCAGCCACACTAACTATCCCTACTTTGGAAAAATGGCTGTTATTTTCCTCTTCTGCTTCTCTAAAAATTCTTATGTCTCGGTAAATTTTAACCAAGAAATAACATCCCAGCTCTTAAACTTTGGGAGTAAGTTTTCATTCTGATCCAGCCACACAAGTAGGAGATTTGTTCACATATTTGTGAGGAAGAAAAATGTTTTCTGCTAATTCAGTGAATCGCCTTCCAGAACTGCTTTGCATCGTGCCCTTACCGAACAGAATTCTTCGCTATGACTTCATGCTAAGCCAAAAGTAAACACTCTCCTTTCTCTACCCTAAATTACCAGCATTATCATCAGCAGTGGCATAGGAACAGCTGTATTCCCCCCACAAGAAGGAAAAGAAAAAAACCATATTGTTCAACAAAAGACGTATCTCGGTGTGAAATGCACGCATTAATGCACTTCCCAGAAATTAGTCATCTAGCTGTGCTTCCAGGCATCACCTGGCAGTAGGACTGCCTCAACTTCACAATAGCACTTTGAAAGGCAAAAACACCATATAATCCTCAGTTAAAGGATTTTGTCCGCAAACACCTGCAGTTTAAACTTACCAAGCACTTTTGCAGCATGCAGAAATTTGCTAGCCAAAACATCACATCCAGCACCCGCGCAGTTTTCAGAACAATCCTTGCTAAAGCCAGCTCAATTGAAACAGGTGCTCACATGAATAGAGGAGACTTAGCACTCAAAACCAGTTTTTACCTTATTATGTTTTCATCTCTGGTGGATATATCTATGTTCTCTAACTTCAGCAGTCTCTCTGGAGACGTCTAAAAAGGACTTTCAAAGGAATAAGATTAGATACCATCAAGGACTTACCAGATTGGAATTGGTGGCATTGGAATCATCTTCTGGAAAGGGGATATAGATAGCTAAGGCCACACAATTGGCAAAAATAGTCAGTAAAATAATTATTTCAAATGGTCTGAGGAACGGAGTTAAGGAAATTGTTCTGAAATGTGCACACACAAATTAAAAAAAAAGTAAAAGATTCATAAGAATTCTGTTTAAAGAAAACATTCCAAGCTCCTTATATTCTGAAAAGAAACATATGCCTTTTTAAGTGCTTTTAGTTGCTCCTGGCCAAAAATCTTCCTAATATGTCAAAAGCAGTGTAGGCCAGTCGCGTGCCAGTGTAAACACAGATTTCTTAAAAGTTTTTCTTCTTTTATTTATTTAGATAGCATTTTCCCTATTTTCCTTCAAGTGTGGCTGTACTGTTTTTAATAACAAAAGCCTGTTCTGAAAGGCCTGTCATCTTTCCTCCCGCAGTTAGTTTATGTTTCTTAGTCTTTTCCATCCTCATTTCTATTTTTTTCCAATCTCTCTCACATCACAGAGTTAAATGCAAAGGCCCAATACATGTGTACATCCAGGTAAAAAACATTTAAATGACAATTTATGGGGAAAAAAAGCTTTATACAGAGTGTACTTATATTGTTTATAGCCGTATTATTACTATTTTCTTTTAAAATATTTAATATAATATTTCTTTTTCTTGTATTTGTATTTCAGCTGGCTTCATAGGCAAAAGAAATGTATGAGGAATGGTAGGGACACCAGGAAAATAAGAGTCTCTAATGACAGAAACTACCACCAATTCAAGGGCATTACAGCCTGTCATCAATGTCCTCAAATCAAAAACAGACCAAAGAAAAACAGATTGGATGTTCAACAAACCAACCTTGCACAACCTCTGATGTTCCACCGATACTCAGTGGAAATCCAAGGGCTGTTTTCTACCGGCTTCAATTTGCTGGCAGTGTATTTCACTTATTTTTTGTAGACTTCTTAACCTTAGTAGCTGTGAAGTGTCTCCTGTTAGACCAGAGACCAGATTTACAGTCTGTCTATATTTACTTTCCTGCAAGATCACCCTGGCAGATAGCTCTGGGATAACTCACCAGTGCTCTGGAGAGGAATGAAAAGCAGGAAAGGACACAGAGAATGCAAGGTATAACCTGTGCCACAGAGTGCATTTGAGTGTAAGTTTATCTATCATGGGATTGGCTTTGCAGAGTTGCCAGATGTCAACACGGTATGTATGCTTTTGGTCAGCAAACTACCATTCTCAGCAGGTTTTAGCAAAAATGAACTAGAGATTAGGATCTCCAACCGCCTGAACTGCAAGAAATAGACAACCTGACTTCTGTATATGCTCATATACGTTCTATATTTCACATGTGGATGAGTCAAAGGGTTCCAAACCCACTGGGCTATCTGCTTAAGCCTATGAATGCTAAGAGGTGCATGATAACGTGGAGGAAGAAGACAGGTAGAGTCCTTTTTAAAAGGAATCAGCTGTCATTGCAGCAGCTAAGGCTTGACATAAAAGTGCAAGGGTAACGTGACTAGTAGGCATTCAGACTTAGGAACTTCAGGGCAGACTTCAGAGCTTTGCAAATCAGGGTAGATACATTACTGGTGAAAGCACTGGATTTCTCAGATACCTCAAGATGCACATACAGCGTTTATTGCATAATAAGGAAATTACTTCATTTCACTTTTTTTCTATACAGCTGCGCTTTCAGGCTCTTAACACTATAATGTTTGAGTATGAAATACCATAGAAGTGCCATTTGATATTTAATATCTACTGCATTTAGATTTCAGAGGTTCAGAAAATTAAGCTAAGGTCTTCTCAGTAATTTTCAGCAATTAGGAAAAGTCATTGTATAGTTAAAAAAAATAAATCTTATCACAGACCTTTGATATCGTTATTTGCCCTTGAAGTGTTTCATCTTTATAAGGATTATACATCCAATGAGAGGTTCTGAGGAAAAAGATGTTTCCACCAACTCACCTAAAACCAAACAAATACCAAAAAAATGCAAGTGTCAGCATCTTTGGATTGCTTTAATCACATTGTTTGGTCCTCCTCTTGATCTCAGCAGTGCTGTATCCTGTTTTACAACACATCATTCCCCTCATTCATTGCTGATCTTATTCATTTATCAAATGTCACTATGTGCTCTTTCTCTATAGATGTGCTTACTGGGGTGCTGGCAAGTAAACCAATATTCAGCTTCATCCTGTTAGTCATCATCCATCATCTTATGCTCCAAGTATCACAGCTATGCCAGGAGGGATAAGTAGTAGCATACCTTAATCAAAGGGATTAAAAATTAGCATCTGAAGAAAGGAATAGGCAGGCAGAAACTTTAAGGATATCTAACAATTGACAACAATGCTTTTAGCAAGTTGCTCTTCTGAAAATGATATCCTAATATGTTCATATTCTGTTTTTATCTTTTCAATGTCCCACTAGACCCTCAAAGGGACAATATTATCTAATTGTCTTAAATGGCATCTTTTTTTTTTTTTTAATCATATTAGCTACTGCTGAGTTCAGTATTGCCTTCCCCTGACGTGCTTATTTACCCCTAACATACTTTTGCTTTCGCATTTACTGAAGAATCCCATTAGCTTGTGATTTACTGACTGTTACTGTTCAGAGTCAGTCTTGGTTTCTCTTCAGGGAAACAGAGGAGTTATATTTTTACTTTTGTTTCTATTTCACACCAAATTCACAACTTCCAGCTTTGCTTATCAGATTCAGCTGACTAAAGTAGACTTTGCTCCTTCCACTTGAAGGAGCCAACAGCCAAGCTCTCATTGGCTTTCCAAGAAAGCAGCACTGACCCTTGCCTTCTGCAGCTCTATGTCAGTGGTTATCGTTTATCATCTGTGACAATCTGTCTCTTGTTCAGCCTGCTAGCTCTGGCCCCATACTGACTGTGCACACGTGGCAGGATCATGTTAACTATCTGTCTTTTTCCCTACTTTGAGATAATCAGTTTATCTTTCCATATATTAGGGAGTCTTATTAGGTTCAATTGAATCCCAATATGATTAACAGAGCTTAGCCTCGTTTCAGGGCTTTATCACATCAGGGTTTTTCTTTTCGTTAGTTCTCCTCCCAACCCCATTTTTCCCCATTCCATTCTCCATACTGTATAAATGGTGATGCTGTGTATTCAACGAAAAATCACATGATTCCAAGTTCCAAAGCTGTTCATGTGGCTAAAGCTCTACAAAAAGAAGGGAAGGGCAGTAGCTGCCATCAGTCCCATGGAGTGGTTCAATTCTGGCTTCAGACACCTTGCATATCTCCCATCAATTTCAGCTTCAGCCACGTTTTTAAAAGAATTCAACCCCTACCCTTTATCGTTTAAGCTTCTGGCAGTTTCTTACACAAGGGTACGGTTAAGGCTTCAGTCCTAAGCATTTTTTTTCCCAGCATAAATGATCTCAGTTAAGATAGCAAATACCGCTTGTGTACTTTATGTTCCCAATGGCGCCTTTCAACTTAATGTATTGATTTCTTCCCACTTATGAATAGCGCCTGATGCACACTAACAATTTGCTGTTTTCCAAATGAGAACATCAAAAAGGATATTTCCATTCGACGATGCTGATGCATGCCCTCCGGATGGGATTTTTCAGTGTTAAACACAGCAGTGCCCGGGGAGGACGCGTAGCTGTCGTGGTACCCTGTTTTTTCTGTTTCCCATACTGCTGTCGTTTTCTCTGCGTGGAGCTAGCTGTGGATATTGTTGCATTGCCAGCACTACCCATCAATTTGGCTTGCCTGGCAGCATCAATTGCAGCTTGCCAGGACAGAGCTGCCCCTGGTGTAGGGATATGCTCTGGGGCAAGTCCTGCAGCTGCATTGGCATTCATGTTGGCATGAGCTGGACGGGGACTCCCATAGTTGGAACCTGTGAAAGGAGAGGGAAAAAAAAATTGTGAAGATATTTCTTTAACAGTAGAAAAGATAAAGCTTTTTTTCTTAAATCATATGTATCAGTAAAATGAAAATCTGAGGTTAAGGATAAGTGTAGGGTATCCACTTAGTGGGAGCTTGTTCCTGCAATTCAAGCCCTCATTTCAAAATAATACTACTGTGCAATCATTCATCTTGCAAGAGTCTCCTAAGAAGCCCAAAGGACACAGCTGTTAGAAGTGTCTCCAATCAATTCAATCTCCAGAAATTCCACAGAAAAGAACGTGTCCTTCGTTTCATTTTTACCCACACATTTTGCAAGTTAGATTGTTTGAAAGCTTAAAAGGTAAGGCTAGCTCTCACTGCTATCACACAGGCATACAGCACTATGCTATTTGGTACGTGGCAAAGAAACAAAACAATACTCTCAAGTTTATAGTAAAAACCCTTCTGTTTTCAAGATCACTTCAAGGTAAAGTGAAATTTCAACAATGAGTTATATTCTCTCTGCAAACATTGCCGACATATAAGTCTAAAGCAGCCTGAATAAAAGGGAACTGAAGCAGTAGCTGCAGCATAAGGGCAGAGTTCATCACTTCTATGCCCTAAATGATGTTGTGTATACGGTCAACTATAGACCAATCAACGTACAGTTTGAAACTGGAACTGATTCCTCATCCTGAAAAACTGACTTTAAGAAAGCTCAATGATTGAAAATCAATGGAGTAACAGACACTAAAAAGCCTGCACTGGCAGGAATGCCAAGATCAGGCAGTTCAATGTTTTGCACCTCTTTTAGCTGACACTGAAGGAGCATATGCTTTCTCAATCATAATAACAGAATAAATATGTCAGCCAATGTGTCTGATATTTGGAAGGCCTTAACAGTACAAGAATTTAAGGTTGCCTTCTCAAGCCAGCCCAACTGTTCAATCATTTCAGCAAAGACAGTTATGAAGCCACCCGTGCCTCTCCAATGAGGACGTTTCCCTTGGGGGACAGTGGTTCCCTTGCTTTCGAACCGAAGAGACTATGCTTCAGAAAAGTGCACATGGAAAAGTTGGATAGTAGAAAGCCAGTAATGGAGTTAGATCACTTCTTATTTCAAGGCAAGCATGAAGTCTACCTATTGACTGTGTTTCACTTCTTTAGATTAATGCGGAAGTACGGTGTTTTTAAACAGATCAGATCTGATCCTATAGTTTACAGGACAAAACAAACAGAGACCACGTGCTACCTGTTTTGCTGAAAGTACTGGATGAAAGACAAGCAAAATTAGGAGAACAAGCAAACCACTTCAAGGTTTTGAAATAAAGTAATTACCTCAGATGCATATTTTATTGCCAGATGTGCGATGCTAAGAAATCACAGCCATAACAGCATTACATGAATTAGATCAAGTAGAATAAATACAATTACATTGGCACCTAGATTGCTACAGGGTATGCTCCTATCCAGAAAGCATGCAAAATATTAAAGTTCATCTCACTGAATAGCGAGGAAGGACATGATAGAGTCAGATGTTATTTTATGTCAGGTATTGCCATGAGATTTCCAGGCTGTCGTTGTTTCACCACATAGCTAGAAAATCTAGAGCTTGTCTTTGTCACTGGAAAGCCTCCGAGCTGCAAACCAGCCAAAGAGAGCTGGTGAGTAATGTCACTCTGATAAGTGAAAGGGAAAGCTGAAAGAAGCTAGAAATGAGGAATAGTTAACTTACATCCCTCAGATTTTGAAACTGAAGAAAAATTGTTTTCAGAATCACACAGACTAAGCAGATTTCCTGGATGAAGCAGGCAATCAAGTGGCAGACAAACTTAGTTAGTTCTCTAAGACTAAGCAAATTGTACAGAGCACTACTCATGGGATACGTATTTATTTTCAGACTAGTTCCAGATGCACATTTTCTTCTTAGCATCCATTTGACCTCCCTAGCCTGAAGCAAGCTGGGGAGAAAAATAAATGGAAAATTACTCTAATTATTCACCCAACTCCAGCTCTTCTTTAATATCGACACAATAGAGCGAATAAGAAAATGTGTGTATCCTCCAGTAAAAGCAAACTTGCTGATCCATCGCCACTGTGTTCCTATCACGCTGACTAGACCATGTGGTCCCGAAAATAAACAGCTGCTCTATTTTAATGAAGACTTTTTTTGCAATTTGGGAATGTGTTAAGTTTCTCCATTATTATTGCTTATTAGTTAGGTTTCACATGAGGACTCAGGTTCATGCACTCTGACTTTGATGTGCCAGCAAAGCTAAGGACGTCGCTTCTGGTGGTTTTGTTACTTTTGCTTCTACCTGTAACAAAGTGCTTTATCTCAAATTAACTTCAAAAGATGAGCTAGTAATGACAGATTTATATTAACAAATATTGCAAATATTGATTACTGATGAAGATCTGTCTGCTTTATGAAGCTCAGAGGCTACAGACTGTCTTTACTAAATAACTAATGGCAGTGACAAATGCCTTGATGTACAGGCTGTTTAGAGAAATAGCTTAAATTAAAAAGAATGACGCTCACATAACTCCACGTAAAGTGCACTGAAGAGCTGTGCAAAATATTTTCAAGGACAGCATAGCCAAACTTGCAGGGAGAAAGCAGTGCAAAACATTTCTGTAATCTGAGAACTGCAGTTACTGGAATTGCTATTTTCATTTTGCAACATTTCAGTTAAAATACTTCATTCTATTTCTCCGCTACGAATAAAGTTTCACTGTACCTAAACCACTTCAACCGTATTTATTTATACAGCTATTTAAAAAGCTGGAAGTTGACAAGAAATGGGAAACAGAGATTCAGTTCCCATCCAAATGGAATAACTCACTAGGTACTGGGATCTGCAGCATCAGCACCCCGCTAATCCCTACCATCCTTCAGCAAGATGTTGTGCTGTTGACTACACCTCTCAGGTGAGCAAAACTCTTCTCTCTCAAGTACTTTTGTTACAGATCATGAATTTAAATATTTGCATGATAAGTAAATGGGAAAGTCCATATGTGAATACAATGAATAAATTTGATTCCGAGATCTTAGTAATCAACTTTCATTTCTGCAAGGAAGCAAAACTGCAGAACCATTTCAAATGTCACAGTAATAGAAGCATGGCTTTCAAAACCAGAACTAAGTCAGAAAAGTAACAGATAAAGTTGGTATACCACGGGAAATGAATCACGTTGCACAAAATACCTGACACTGCAATCTTACAACCACGTTGCCAAAATGCTATAAAGGCTTTAATGGTCACAAGTATATAAGGGTTTTTTGCATTCTAATAATGTACATCTGTCAAGCCCCCTATTAATAGATAGCTTCATTCAAAGAAAAAAAATCTAAGCAGCAATCATTCTGTATGAGAAATGATCCAGTTAATGACATGATGAAATTGCGAGTTTTAAATGCCCTGCATTTATCTATTTAGCCTCACATTTATTTGAGAGGAACTTGTGCTTAGATTAATTATTTAAAAGAAAATGGAGCAATGCCAATGTAGGTCTTCAATGTAGGTTCTTTTTTTTTCCCTCTAATCACTGGAAACATCAGAATCCTAAGAATGAAAACCTCAGAACAATGGTGTTGCACAACCGCATTTTTCCCCAAAGCAGATGAGTACAGTAAAAGATAAAATTGGTTCAATCAGCGTCTTAGCTGAACAATGACAGCAAGTATACATAAAGTAGGGAACTGGTTATCACTACTCAGATTGTATGTAGACTAGTTCAAGCGTGCAGAAGAGAAAAAAGAAGATACTGAAGTGAGGAGGAACCTAACAAGAAACCCAAAGAACAACAAAAAGAATGTCATCATTTGTTAATATACAAAGAAAGTGGAAAACATTGATCCATCAACCAACAGAGATAGAATACACAAGATGATGTCAATAGGGCTTAAGGATTACCTTCGCTAAAGAAAGGAAAAAAAGGAAGATCAAGAGCAGGTGACAATCCAAATGAATCCACAAACCAAAAAAGGTATAATTTCCACTCATAAAGAAAAAGAAAGTATAAGTTTAGAGAGTACTTAGATAAGTAGGAAAGTACATACATTCGGTACTGCATTCTAAAACATTTAAGGAAGGCTCTGAAGTAATCTCAAAGTTGCTAACTGCTTTCTGAACTCAAAGGACAGGAGAAATCGGAGAACTGAGAAAGGACAAATGTCAACCTCATTTATAAAAAAGCAAGAAGTGGAAATTTAAATTCAGCTGAGCTTCAGTCTCCATAAGCAAATAAATAATAATAATGCAGGATACATAAAACAAAGAAGCATCAACAAGTACTTGGAGGAGAAAAGGAGAAAAACATCAGCAGATATGCATCTGTCATGAGTACAACTAATTTCTTCTGCAACAGTGCAACGGAATATACAGGCGTGATGGAAGCAATAGCTGTCACGTTTCCTGACTTTATTAATACTTTCATCAGGTCTTGTACAACAGTTCCACAAGGACGCTAGGAATAAAGGAGCAAGAAAAAGAAATGCTGCAACAGAAGCACAAAGCCCATACAGTAGATGGGTGAGAACAGTTATCATTGGTACACAGCCTAATTGGAGGATGTGTCACACAGAGTTACCCAAAAGCCTGCACTGGATCCAATTCTGTTCAACATCTTCATTAATGATCTGGATCATGAAATGGTGAACAGCATTATAAAATGTATATGTAACCATGAAGAAGGGAGATACAGCAAATGTACTGAAGGACAAGATTTGAATTCAAAATGAGCTTCACAGATTGGAGAGTCTTAAAAATAATATGGAGTTCAGCAGGGAAAAAATGTAATGCATTTAAGCAAAATGAATCATCTGTCCAAATTATTTTCAGAAAAGCCTTGGGGGTTACACTGGATGCCTAGCAGAACAGGAGCTAATACTGTCATACTGCTTTCTATCCTCAAAATGCCATCATCTCAATGTAGTACATAAACAGGTACAGAATCTATGCAGAACAAGTGATCCTTCTCTTTCTAGGGTTTCAGCTGCAATACAACGGGCAGCTTCAGGTTTCATGCTTCAGAAAAGCTCATGTGGCTCAGTTCAGGCTGAAAAAGAGATCAACAATGAGATCGACAAAAGGCCCAAAAAACATGAGCTCTTAGGCAAAGTGACAGGAAGTGAGAATGCCAGGACTTGGACTGCCGCTCCTGAGGATGTGATGGAGAAGGGGACATAGTAACAGTCTATGTTAGATGTTATATATAATACACATATTTAAATATAAAAAGCATATGTAAGTTATTTCAAAGAACAGAAAGAGAACAATCACTACAGTCACAGTGAATAAGCAATAAGCAATGGCTTTTGCAATAAGGAAAAACAAGGATATACATTAGGAAACACTCTCTAACAATAGTGACAATTACATATGCATACTGGTCTCTTGGAATGGTGGTAACATCTCTCACACCCTAGGTCTTTTAAATCAGGCATCACATACACAAGGCTAGATTGGTACTCATTACTTCTGTTAGAATGAAGAAAGGCTTTTGCATAGAAAACTTCTATATTTTACTCATGATTTATATATCAACAAAAGACACTTCTTTGGAATAAACCATCCTTGATTCAATCCTTTCAGTCAACACAGCTCTATCAGCACACTGCAAGATTTATACGTGTTCTCTTTTATCCAAGGGACAGTCCTCAGTCCAATTGCCCCGGAACTTCAGTTCTTTGGTTTTAAAATCTGACTCTCACTCTGCAAATACATTTTTCTAAAATTATTTCAATATCTCAGGATATTAACAGCTAGCCACACATAAAGTTTACATTCATGAAGTGAAATAACCCAACTGATTTGTATGAAAAAAAAACAGTCTTTTCCAGAAATCATCATTACACTTTTATAGAATCATAGAATCCTTAGAGTTGGAAGGGATCATTAAAGGCCATCTAGTCCAACTCCCCTGCAATGAACAGAGGTGTTAGATCAGGTTGCCCAGGGCTTGATCCAGCCTGCCTCACTAGTTGACTTTTCTTAAGATTCTCTATTCTGACTGCAAGCTCACAGACACACAAACTTCAACTTCTTTAAAGGGGTATTTTGATATTTTTCATTTTTTTACCTTTTAATTCTGACAGCTAACTGTGAAATGACTCTAGTTGTTACCCAGAAACTTTTTTTTTTTTTTCCTGGAAGAAATTTGTAAGTAGCAATAGGGATATAGTGAAAGCTGGACTGCAACCTAAACTATGGCTTTTGCTGTAACAGAGTTTATAATATACACATATACGCTTCTCAACATCTTGTCAGACTAAAATTCAATGTGCAGTTGTTATCTCAGATAAGAGAGTTAAAGAATTTTGTATGTGAATTGTTTTGGAGCTTCAGAACGAAAACAAAGGATTCATGATTGAATACATTTCATTCACCATATTTGAGACTAAACGTTTTAAAATCTAAACAAGAAATCTTATTCAAGAACCATGCTTCACTTGTAACTAAATCTTCAGCTACCCTCTTCAAACAGAGCTTTTTTTTTTTTTTTTTTCTGCATAACATAAACGTAAAAAGGGTGCCATGAGCTACCAGCAATGTGAAAAAAACAAGTCCGTTTCAATGAAGAGATCAAGTGCACACACTCCTCTCACGTCTGGTAATGAACACTTTTAGGTTAAATATTTACGCTTCAGAATTCACTAGGGATGCTGCATGGTAAATTTTTGTAGCTTTGCCAACATCATTTAGATCACAATTTTCTAAGAAGGGAAAAGACATTTGCTCTACATTGGTAGAACGTTCGGTGCAATGGATTTCATCTTGAGAATAAAGCACAAATGCACAAAAAAAGAATAATTCCCCACGAACATGAGAATAAATCGTAGAACAACACTTTCCTTTAAGCTTACCACAAATACATTCTTTCCATGGAAAAATACTATGTTTCACTAGAGTATACTGAAAAGCCACTGCCTTCTTGATAATATCTTTCCCCCATACACTCCATCTGCACTCCCTTAGACATGCAAAAGATCTGGGCACTGAGACACTGATTTTTATCATTTACCCTCCAAGCACTGCAAACTCTGAGATCACTCTCATGCACACATGTAAGCACAGTCAATACTACTGTTCCTTTTGTTTCGCTAGGAAATGATTTACTCAGCTGAGGCACAGGGTACATCAGGGTGCAGTATTCCTTGATATCACTGCAATTAGCAGGCCTTTATGCAGTTACTTGTGCTAACTGGAACACACACACCACTCTGAAAGAAACTGGACAGATAAGAACAAAATTCAACAGATTTGAAGTATTTTGAGAGCTGAGCTTGGCCTCACACCATAAATATATGCCTACTGAAACTTCAGGCACTAAAAAGTCTCTTCCAGTGTCATTTGTCCATATGGCACAGTTTGCTATCTTCTGATAAGAGAGGGATGGACAAAATACAGAAAGGAATAGTGTTAATGAAAGGATCTTTCATACTCTAGCACAACTATAGTTATTTGTGCTTTTTTTACCAATACCTTTGTTTGCATGTAATCACTGTACATTGATCTCCTCTTTTAATCAATGAACAAGCATGAAGTTCACTGCATTATTGCTATCAAATCTATAATTTATTCAAATAGAACAGTGGCCTGAAATATTTGTTGTCTTTCTGTCAGTCAGTGAGCTTCATTTGAAAAGTCATTCTTTATCATGCACATGCTGAAAACCCCACAGTAGAATGCTGAAATGTGGACAGACAGATAAAACCATTGCCAGAGTCTTCCATTACCTATTTCAAATAAATCAGAAACAAAGAATCACCAAGGTTGGAAAACATCTTCAAGATCAAGTCCAACCATCAGTCTGACACATCACCAGCTTCATCTCCCAGTTTGGTCACTCCCTCCTCATAATTCTTTCCTGATCCTCTGGCAACTTTATTGCTCTTCTCACACACTCAAGCAATTCCATATCCTCCTTGAAGCAGGAGGCTCAAAACTTACCACAGTACTCAAGGTGTAGTCTCCCCAGTACTGAAAACAGAAGATCAACCACCACTCTTGCCCTGTTGTTCACAGTATTTCTGATGTGAGCCAGGCTGCCACTTGTCTTCTTGGCCACCTGGCCACATGGCCAGTTCGTATTCAGCTGTCAAGCAACACCCTCATGTCTTTCTCAGGGAGACAGTTTATCAGCCACTCATCCCAAGGCCCATATCACTTCATGAGGTTATGACTCAGGTACAGGACCCAGAACTTATCTTCATTCAGTCTTACGTGCTTGTATGTGGCCAGTCAATCCATCCGTCTGCAAAGCCTTCCAACCCTCAAGCACATCAGCAGTCCAGCCTAACTTGTTATTGAGAGTGTACTCAATCCCCTCACCCAGTCCATTGATAAAAGCATTAAACAAAACTGACCCCAAGACTGAGCTCTGGGGAATACCACTGGTGTCCAGATGCCAGCTGGATTTAACTCCATTCACTGTGGCTTAGGCTTGATCATTCAACCTGTTCTCCATCCAACAAACTGTACATCTGTCCAAGCCATCAGTAGCTAACTTCTCTAGGAGAATATTGTGGAAAACACTGTCAAACACTATTAAAATCCACTTAAACCTCCTCACCTACTAAGCAGGTCACCTTGCCATTCATAAACCCATGCTTGCTGCTTCTGATCACTCAGTTGCTCCATATGCACCATGTGATGACAGAAGCTTGTAAAGACTACTTTGCCTTTTGAAAATGCTATATTTTTCAATGAGCACAATTCAGGTTACTTGTTTACTTGCTTTTGCTTGTGCGTTTTGTTTTTTCAAAATGAGACACAATTTTGTAGCAAATTATTATTTTTTTTACTGACAAATGTTTTTATTTTGTTTTAGGGTTTTTTTTTGTTTGTTTGTTTGTTTGTTTGTTTGTTTACGGTGTGATCTAATATAAAAGAACAGAAAAAGTCTCAGGAGAAAAGAAGGCAAGCAAGGTCTCCTTTCTCAGGAGGAGGAAGAGGAAAGAAGCAAGGAGCCTATTAAATGTTAAGCTTCTTTCTTCTACCCCAAGGCAAGTGTCTCAAAAGAAAAGTCTGATTATTGATAAAGATACAAAGAGAGCCAGAGAAGTCTATATTATAACTCAAACGGACTAAAAATTCTACTAGGAGATTATTTTACTTGAGGGGTGTTGGATGATCAATTTCCTTTGAAGGATTTCCATTTTCTCATGGCCTTTAAGCTACAAGATATAAAATACAAAGAAATCCACAAATAATCCTCTTTGGTTTCTTGAGGTACGTTTCTGGTGGCACCTAGATTAAGCTCTCAGAAATCAAGCCAGGGAATACTTTTCTTTCCATCAACCATATCTCACTTATAAAACTCAAAAATAGCAATGGAAGAGTAGTGACGTAAAGAATTTCACTAATAACAGTATTTGTGCTAATCTCAGGTAAGCCCGAGAGAACTCAATTAGCTATGTATTTGAAGGAATATCTAACAAGAACTTTTACACAAAACTGGAGTTCTGCTGTGATAATGTAATCTCCCACAGAATGCAAAGCCCAAAAGGCATTTCTAACACCAAATGGAATATAAATTAAAAGCCCATGTTCTTCACTTGTAACGGTTTAGTGTACCTATCAGTACAAAACCTTTGTTGTTACATGCGTACGTGTCACGATACATTTCCCAGAAGGACAACATACCAGTCGGACAAATTCTAGGCACAGATCCTCAAACAGGAGTGTCAGGAGTGATTTATTATTCTTAAATGCATCTTTTTTGCAACATTCATCTAAATTAAAACTACCACCACAAGAGATATTGAGATGAAATACATCTTTGGTAAAATTTCCTTGACATCAGTAGAAGTCCTCTAGAGATTAACTGTAACTCAGTAGATCGGATTCTTCTGACAAACTTGTCAACTTAACTGCTTGTCATTTTTTTATTGGTGAATAATGATTACTCTTCACTTTGTGAATAATCTAAATATAACTATCTTGGAAAGAAACAAGGCTCTCGCAGGTTTAAAATAGCTTTTACTGTACTAGATGGTATCCAGATTCTTTGTCTGAGAACACACAGTGGGATAGCAATCAATACAGAAAACCATAAATGTGATTTATCTCACTCTCCCCAAATCATCAGAAGAAAAAGGGATCTTGTCTAAGCTCCCTCTGCAATAAGTCAGAGGACCATTCCTTCCAGTCTTTAGAGACAGATGGAAGCGTCAATTCCTTTTCACATTGTACACAACTAGTTGAAAATATTATTTTAATTGTACATAAAATTTAATTGGATAAAATTAGATGAAATTACTTGCACGTGTGGGGAGTACATGCATGCACTTGTGATTGTGCATAAGGTACAAAGAAACCCTGAAGCTGTTATTCTGCAGGAATTATGATGGATGTTTCTATTACGGTCCTAAATAGAGTCTGAAAAATATATACAAATGTGTGATATCTAAATAATTTGAAGCCCACAGAGCAGTCTCTTCCAAGTTGTATCAGGTAGATGACTGCTAAATACAGTAGTCACAAAATACGGACCAATATAGAGATCTCTATCTGAGCTACGGATGGCCTGATTTTCAATACAGATCTAAACAAAACAAAATAGAAAAACTAAAAATAAAAAAAAGGAAAAACACTTAAGCATCTAAACTAAATGGAAATCAGCCCTGAAACCATGCATAGTGCAAATTTTTTCTATTTTTCAGGCCGAAATTTTTCCTTTCTCCTGTTGTTTATGAGGTCAGTGTTCAGATGTGCAAAACCAGACAGCGGGCAGAATTTGTTGGAAAGGACTTAGCAAGAGTTCAAAAGAACATACATCTAACCTCCTTTTATATGCCACAGGTACTCCCTGCCAACCCTCTCTCCCAGTGAGGATACCTGCATTAGGAAGTCATTAATCCGCATTAACGTACAATAGCTATGGCTAAAGGGACCTCTGAAGGCTATCTGGCCCCCAGTCAGACTCCTTTTTTTGCCCCCTCATTCAAAGTGGGCAGATTCCATAAACCTGTTAGCTACCCATCACCATACTTAGTAGTACTACTGCCTGCACATCTGTGAAAAGGGTTTCGAGGACTGAGATTATAGTGGGCACCCAAATCAAAGGTACATGAATGAGCAAGGATTTATGCATGAAGGTCGTATCAAACTGTTTCTCTCTCTAGAACTTGTAGAATCATCACTTGTTCTTGTATACTTGCTCTATCCAATCATCTAGTTTTCAAATTAACTTTCTATTCAGCACCACGTGTGTCATTCTGTCAGAAAATATGGACAGTTTCTCATTCTATCTACATTTCCCCACAGAAATATACATAGTTTTAATGTCCCCTGCTTTTCTGGTAGATACTGAATCTGATTGCTTTCTACATAAAGCTGATGGCATTGACTTCTAAAACAGGGCTCTTAGGCACCATTAAATTCTGAAAGTAGACTCTAAGATACCTCCCTCTCGTGTAGAAGAAGCTTGGTCTAAGTTTTGAAAAGAGACTGCTGATGCTAGAAGCCCTAGCTATTGGGCATAAAACTTAGGAGAACAGTATGTATCTAGTTTTCAGAGATAGCTAATAGACTATACTTAGTGAAGAACAGACATCTGTAAATTATGCCATCAGCACCCACACAAAACAGAGACACCTAAAAACTATTTATTGCTTTCCAGAAAACCAAAACTTAGAGTCTATTTTAAGCTGTATTTACCTAATTTTAGATTAAATACGCAGTATCCTCATAAATTAAAGACACATCCCCTTCTTGAAATGCAGTCAGTTACAAAGGAAAGTATGCTGAAAGGCACTTCAGGTGTCAAAACTGACTTTGATTTCATCTATTAATCCTGGTGTTCTAACAACCACCCTTTTCCATTTTTAAGAGGTGCTTTTCCCTGCTGCATGCAGTAAGACCAACCAAACACCAGAAAAAGGAACTACAGAGGAAAGTTTGAAAAGCAACCATACCAAAAGTTCTACCAAATCCATAAGCAAGTGAAAATTGATATTTTTTTCCCCTTCATTTCAGTAATCCAAGTGATGTAAATCTATTTTCTACAAAATTATTTAAAAATAAGAGCATTTCAACAGGTGGCCTCTTTTTAACTTTGCATTGTTAAGGCGCTAGAAAGAATTTGTGCAAAAAATGGGAAAACAGAACCAAAGGAGAAAAATGCTGCTTCTGTATTATCATTCTATTTCTTTTTTTCCCTACAGAATCAAGAGAATGCCTCATATGCAACAGGCTCTACGAGGCAAGGGAAAATGTTTTTGCTTGGAAACATTACAATAAATCCACAGAAAATTACTAACTGCACAATTATAAACCACAATATTCAACAAAGGAAAACAATGTTTTGTTTTGATTTCAGGGTGACAGAGAAAAGCAATTTGAAAAAACATACTTTTATTCATACTAGGCCTTTGTGATCCAGAGGCACTGCAGTATTAACAGATTTATAGTCGCATTTTTATAGAACTCTTAGAAAATAATTTTATTGAATCGTTTGGGTATCTAAAGCAGTACATTCTGTCTCTAACATACAGTCATTCCTCTACCATCCTATTTTATTTACTGGTATCCTCTCAGAGAATGTTCCAAGTCTGAATACTAAGCATGTCTAATATCCAGATGCAAAAACAAGCACTCTTGACTTGCTCTGCTGGTCAAGAGCATTCCCAAGCTAAATAAGGCACTAAATCAGAAGGTTGCAACTGCAGCCAAGAAAAAAAAAGAAAAAAAAGGAAGAAGAAAAAAAAAAAAAAGAAGAAAAAGATAATAAAAGGTGGGGAAAATTAGCAAGACACAGTCTTTGTACAAACCTTCATGAGGAAAAAAGACAGCACCTTACACTGAACATTGTTGTGCAACACTGGAATAGGGAATAGTTCTTCTGTCACCAGCTGTCTACACAAACATTGTTAACCAGCTTCTTTCACCTTTTTTCCAGTAGATGCAGACAAATGTTTGAGACTTTTGTTATAGATTTTTTCTAAAATTAAAAAGTCCTGTTTATGTAAATGCAGATCACTACTGAAGTTACACATACCAGAGCAAAGGTGGCAAGCACACGTGCACGCCAGGTTTGTGGCACCTCTGCTTACTGCAGGTAGTATTTCTGCACTGACAGAGGAGAGCTCCAGCCACTGCTCCAGCTGCATCTTTCTAACAGTTCTCAGATCTCATCATGATCTGGTTATGAAATTGTACACTTCTGCTCATTAGGAAAAAGACATCCAGCTTATTTACCAAGAAATGGGCATCTCTCATAACATCTAGAATTTGGCATCAGTACTGTGCCCTCCCTGTCTGGAAGCAGAGCTTGTGTGCAAGTTAGCTCCTCTTTTTCGACCGTTTTGGCCTGACAGCTGGTTTTCTGGCTCTAAAGAATGATCACAGTGAACTAATACATAGGACCTGATAAGTTCTGACCTACACACGAACCTAAAAGCCCAGGTAATGTGACTGTACAGACTGCCATAATGTTACTTTGGAGTACTGCAGTTCAGTCTCCAGCTCTCTCAAGAAGAATAATAAATTAGTTTAAAGAATTCAGAAAAAGACATGAAAGAATGTTTAGACTGGGACAATATCTTACAGTGAGAGACTGAAGACATGTGAGTCAGAGTGGGACAA
>JAOWBP010000001.1:53480016-53493677 GCA_028571105.1 Tragopan temminckii | reverse complement strand
AAGACATGAAAGAATGTTTAGACTGGGACAATATCTTACAGTGAGAGACTGAAGACATGTGAGTCAGAGTGGGACAACGAGAGACTAAAGGCATCTGAGTCATTTAGTCTTACATAAGAGATGGTTAAAAAAAATTGATCATAATTTCCCAGCATGAGCACATGAAAGGATTTTGACACTAAACGACCTTTGCACCTACCAAGAAAAATCCTCATGAGATTAAATATTTGGTAGCCGTAACCAAGCAAACCTAGACTTCTAATAAGGTATCCATTGCTATGAGCGAGGAAGCCAACCACTGGAAAACTCAAGTGGGCGATATCAGGGGTTGTGTACACTTCGTCTCCCACATCAGGCCTGCTTTTTTTTATTTTTTTTTTCCTCTTAAGTTCACATTGGTGCTCAGATAGGAAGATTCAGAAACCTCTGAGTGAGATTCTTCAGTTTAGCAGATGTCTCTTCTGCCCTTAAAATCCATTGTCTATAGACAAGACGTCCACAGACCAAGGATGGTAGGAAACATAAGACTATTACGATGATATTTAAAATCCACCACTTCGAAATTTCTCAGTAAAATGATGTCTTATGCAACATATCAAGGCCTGTAATGGGATAAATCCAACAATTTCACACATACACTGGAGATCCCCTCTGCTGTCCTGATTTCGAGTTATTTGCAGCACAATGGCTTAATCAGAAAACTAGTGTTACAAAAACAGTTACGTTATTTTAAGCAAATCACTCCCACTTAAATCTATGCACTTCCTGAGACATTCTCTTGTCTCAAGTTTTGAGTCATTGTATCATTACAAAGCATTGGCAGTAAAAGAGCATCCAAAAGCAAATGGTGAAATGATGACAGAAAACATCAGACAATCCTGTGCAGAATTACAGAAGCTTCCCATAGAGGCGCAGCATATGTTTTTGATTTCTATAGAAAATTCAAACTGGAAGCCGTGATCAGGAAATGCTACTTTGTTTTTTTTTTGTTTTTTTTGTTTTTTTTTAAATTATTATCATTTGTGGAAAAGTCCCCTTACTTCTCATTATCAACATTTTCAAATTTGAACTTTAAAAAAAAAAAAAAAGGGGGTTATGATTTTATAAGCACCTCACAAGTCAGAGCTTATCTCAAAAAAGGCAGGCATCACTTTAGACTGGTCTGCTCCTCTTTGGATGACAAACACTGTGTGCAGAATAACCTGGTGATGCTCTTCAGGAAGTTTTATTGGTTCCTTCACATATTGCAGCTGCTGCAGCACAGCCCTGCTCCCAGAGCAGGCAGGTGAATTCCAAAAGGTTCCATACGCTTCAAGATATTAAAATATCACAAAGATGTGGGGAAAAAAGCATGTGTGCCACATTTATTTAGGGGAAAACAAATAAAAAGCTTGCCCCATCAAGACAGGTCAACATATTCTCCTGACATCCACAGAATGACATGTTTTTCCATTCCTCCTTTGGATGTATCCTGGATGGACAATTGCTTTTCCTTTGGTTAAAGTCACGGACCCAGCACACTTTGCAGAGTACTACAGGCTCTATCAGGTAGAAGCGTGTTTGTCAGCATTACATCAATAAGCCCAAATGAATTCTGGACCTTAATTTATCTTCCCTTTGGGATCCTGTAACTGTATAAGTTTACAAAAGTTCAAAAATGGCGCTTAAAGAGCTAGGCATGCTGTGTTTGTTCACCCAAAAACACAAAAGCCCACAGACTGAAGAGTTAAACTTTCTACATTGCCATTACCTAACCGTTAATCTTTCCTTGTAAATTTTGTACATTCCAGTCAGCACAGCTAACCGCACTCACTAGCTAGGAGAAGCAGATTGAACTGATTACGGCACCGCTTCTCTGATGTTGTGTCTTCTGGCATGCTGTCATCCCTCACTGACACTGCCTGGAAAGTCCCATCTCCTTCCCAAGGCTACCGACTGTGTGCTCACTGTATTCTCCACTCCTAAACACAGCCTTGGGAAAAATGAATCTTTCTCACCCCAGATGGGGACTGTGATACTCCTCAGGAATATCTCTGAGACAGTAGATTCCACAAGAAACAGCTTCCCTGGATTTCCAAGAGGGATTTTCCCTCAGTTACTCTTTTTCTAGTCAAACTCTGCTTTAACCTCTTTCATTTTGTAGCACGCATTCAGGCAGAAAATATACATTTAATATAGTTGCATTCAGGCAGGTCAGCTGAAAGACAGGTGATATCAAAACATACCGTAGGCATGTAACTCCTTTCTCCAACTACGCTTTTGCTGTTGACAACCAAAATCAACACACAAGCTGAAGGTGGAATTCATTTCATTGGTTCTAGCAGTCTAAAACCTGGCACTCATTCTAACAATCATTAATAGCTCTCTGTGTAGAGAAGGTACAGTTAAGTAACTCCAAGAGGGCACTCTCCCCAACCAATCTCAAATATCTGTAAGGTTCTGTGGCCATGGCTGTCTTCCTCTCCACTACCTATACTTGGATTCTAAGTGATTAATTAGATGAACACCTACAGTGAGGTTAGGTGAAACCAATGAGAAATTACTAGTTTTAGGCTATGAGGCATGACAGTTTGAAAGTGTGTCCCTAAAAGCCTTTATTGTACATCCTCAGACTCTCTGGACTGAAGGTCTTCATATTATAAGGCAACTTGGATTACAGGGATCAAAACCCATCTCACCCTTCTTTCAAATCATCTGATTTCTTTTCAGATCTTTCATAACTGCTCCATTCCAATCAGTCACTTACTCTGGCCCACTGAGTGAACTACACGTCTGCCTACATATACACACATATATCCACACCGTGCACCTGCAGATATGTCTAAGTGAGGTGTTCTAGTGTTTTCAGAGCAGAAATGTTTTTTTCCCCGCTGTTCGAAAGCAAAAAAAAACACAAATGCCTTACGACATACACTAAAAAATGGCAGATAAACCAGAACTGCTTGTGTAGTTGGATTGCTATTCAAGCTCCACTTGTGCCTACTGATAAGTGAGTGCACTGCTGGGAGGGGAAGAGAAACAGAATTCAGTGACAGAATGAGAGGAAATAGGCTCAGGTTATGCCAGGGGAGGTTCGGGTAGGATACTAGAAACAGCTTCTTCTCCAAAAGAACAGTCAGGTGCTGGAACAGGCTGCCCAGGGAGGTGGAGTCATCACCCCGGGAGGTGTTTAAGAAATGTTTGGATGTTGTACTAAGAAACATGGTTTAGTGGGCAATGTTGGTGGTAGGTGGACATTTGGACTGGATGATCTTAGAGGTCTTTTCCAACCTTAACGATTCTATGATTCTAAGATAATTCATTTTATCCATTAGCATCTAATCTTCTGTGTGCCCACCATGTTCAGCTTCTGGAGAGAGACCAGAGAGCAGTCCCCTTTTCTGCCAGATTTGCATGTGTTCATGGTGATATCTACATTCAAGAGAAACACGTGATTTATGCAACTTGCATCCATCAGTGAAACAACACGTGAACTGATAAAGTTCATACCTCATACCAAGATTTCTGCACAGACTTATCATAAGTCTAAGGCTCTCTGAGCATCTATTCCAAATCTGCCTGGTTTTTTTTTGTTTCCGTTCACCCAAGATACAGGTCTCTTTCTATGACCATTACATTTCCTAAATATAAAACTTTTAATCAGCAGAAAAAAGAAAAAAAAAGAAAAAAAAAAAAGATTGTAAGTCCACAGAAGGGAATCCTCATTGTATCCCATTGTGCAAGACTCACTTGCCAAAGTTAAGCCTACCCAGAATATTTGGTATTTAGCTGCAGGCAGATGAGCATGCTGGGGTCTACATCCTGGCGCTGCACTCAGCTGGAGCAGTAAATCAGCAGTACTGCCTTTCTGGCCACGCCAGAAGGATCACACCTGCTTGTGCAATCAGGACGGGAGCAGGAGCTGCCCTCCCTGATTTGCATCCCAGTGGATGGATCAAGCTCTCTGCAATTGCCATGCTGGCGTCTGTTCCAGGCTTGATGAGAGCAGTTAAGACGCACAGCTTCATAACACTCATTTCATTAAAATTAAAAACCATTTTAATTTCTTCACCTGCATCTCCCAAAGTAATATCTCCACATAAGAACACACTCGCAGTAGAGTTCATAAAGAAAAAGAAAATAAATTTCTGAAGCCTATTGGCCTGGCAAGTTGGGAAGTGTAACAGAATATTTAACATACAGGTGACGTACATACTACAGGGACCATGACCATGTAAATATGTAAAGACAGATAGATAGCTTCAAAGGAAAAAAAAACTCTCTGTCAGCCTTCCAAAAGGAAAGAAGTACAGCCTTTCTGGAAGTCTACATCCAAACATAAAAATAAATTAAAATACAGACTGATCCCCTAAACGTCCATACTCTAGACTTTACATTAATCTCCCAAATGGCGCTTGACAATCTGTCACATCTCTCTGTTTGGTGTTTTGTAGCTGAAGCACCAGTTTTAGATACTTTTTATCACTGTCATTCCAACAACTAGCCACATAAACTAGAGGTTTAAGTCCCAAGATGACAAGTGGGGCTTTTCATCCCCTACAGTAATTCTATCCTCTAAGTATTTTTAAATTGTACTTCAAAAATGTATTGCAGAGCTGACATAGGGAGATGATTAACTTCTGCCCTCTGGTATTTGT
Source organism: Tragopan temminckii (assembly GCA_028571105.1). NCBI lineage: Eukaryota > Metazoa > Chordata > Aves > Galliformes > Phasianidae > Tragopan > Tragopan temminckii. The sequence continues at coordinate 53,489,040 of JAOWBP010000001.1, read as the reverse complement.
AGAATGGGCTCCATGCAGAATTTCCCCATCCATATTTCTCCTAAATTGTGTATCCATACGCATTTGTGCCAAAATGCTTAGCATTTTGCATTTTGCAGCCACATTCACCTCCGTATTCTATGCACTGACATTCTCCATGATAAACTCTCTTAAAGGGCAACAGAGAAAATCTCAAAAATGCGTATCCCACAATAAAAATAAAGGTGTTCTTGTGAAATACGAGCAAAATCAAAGCAAAGATAACTGAAGTTCTCGAGAAGAACGCTAGATACTAAAAAAGAACTGATAGAAAACTGTGGACTCAAATGCACCACCAAATTCAAAAGAAAACTTTGCCCTTATTTCAGGACAAGCTTTGCATTAAGTTAGCGGGATACACATACCATTCAAATATTTATTGACGGAAATATTGTGAGGTGAGTAACTCACACAGCAAATTAAACACACTTAATGTCTAAGCAGTGCCTTTCATAAGAAATGGTGGAAACAGCATTTTGACCATTAAAAAGGTTTTCAAACATGTTGGATTTCTCATATTTTAAAATCTGATCCTTTTTGAAGTGATTCAAGTCTGATCACAGGCTTAGATACTTTCCTGTAGACGCTGGCAAGCAACTGTAGAGCTCCATGGCCAACTCTTCTGAAGCTTGATATCTAATTTTTTTGGGTTAGTTTAAATCACTTGAATAGTTGCCTTTAGGAACTGCCAGTAGCAAGGACCCCTAATTGTTTTCTGACTGACTTCCTGGCATACTACATAGCAGCTTTTATCACTGCATATGAATTAAGACACAAGTTTTCACATTCTTTCTTGACACCCTTTGCCTTAAAGCAAACAAAAACCTTCAAATCATATTCAGCTCATTCTTTCACTCTTATTTCTGACTTTTGCTGTAATGGCCAAATCAACTGTCTGTATTCCTGTCACAACTATGCCATTGCATTTGTTCTCAAAAGCTAAATAAAAATTGACATAACTCTCACATCACAATGTAAATCCAAACACCAAATGAATAATTAAGCTTCAATACAGTCCCTCCTGAACGTCACACAAATGTGGGATTTTCTCATATCTGATTTAATCCATAAGCTCTACTATATTTAACAGATAATCAATCCTCTTCAAAGAAAACCACAAAGAAACGTGCATGAGAATTTAGCACTGCACTACTTAGTGCAAGACCAGCACATCCCAAACACCTGTGAGCAGTAACAAACACTTTGCATTTACAGGATTTGTGCAGCTGAGCCAAAGCCAGTGAGATGCTATCTGGCAGACAAAAGATATTGGAGTGGTATCACTCAAGCAGTTCACTGGTCCAAGAACTCAGTTTCAACACTGCCTGCACCAAATCTTTTTATCTGTATATCTCAGGTTTCTCACTTAAATTCTTAATTGAGGTGAAGGTGATGTATAATGCCATATAATCCTATTTATTTACCTATTGCTCCTGTACAGTCCCTTTGAAATCACAGTTAAACCAACCGGTCCCAATTTTCAGTGAATAAATGCATTCTCGTTCTCTGGAAGACACCAGATCAAATCTATAGTACACCTGAAAACACTGTGTGCACGTGCACAATTCATAGGTCAGCAATAGTAGGTGATTTAAGTACCACATGAGAAGAGCAGCACACAGACTAAGTTTCTTCCCTACACAAAAGCCTGTTTGTTCACCAATCAGGGAAGCAATGAATTCTATGAATTTCCTCTGTTTTTTTTTTAGTAGCATTTTGGCTTGTTTGACTTAATTTGCTAACTTTGCATTCGATATGTTGAATTCCTCCCAAAGAAATCAGATCACTCAATACTCAACTAAATCCAAATTTCTAATATTCACATTTAGGATCTGCATGGAAGTTGTGGTCTGTTGTAAATTATGTGAAAGCAACAACACTGAAATCACAGTAAAGTTTGAGATCGCACATCAGTCTCAACTTCTATCTTCCTGACATTTGTCAATCTGTATCAGACTTAAAATTTAACATACTATTCATTTTATATATGTGCAACTTTTTTTTTCTCAGTATATTCAACAAACATTAGTCTTACTTCTTGAATTCACCTGGCTTCTGTTGCCTCTCACACAGCCCATTGTGGTCTTTCTATATCTAAAATTCATGAAATTGACTGCTAACCGCTATATTATTTAAGACAAGTTTCAATTTCAGGATTATTATTCTTGTTTATAATGCATGAAGCAGAATACAGCTAGTACCTAACAGAGTTGGACTGACTTGCAAGAAGAGAGACACAAGTAGTCTCTTTGTACATTCAACATCTTATTTCATCCGACTAAAAGTGTTTGAGAAACATCTAATGTACCAAAAATGCATATTACTATTTCTTTTTTAATGGATGAATCCTAAGAAGTGTTACATCCAACCAGAAATACTGAAGAACTGCAGTCTTTCTTCCTCCTTTGGAATAAAGGATCTGAAATGTGATCACTAACATGAATTCATTCCTACAATGCCTGTAGGAAGAAATGTTGAGTTAATTACTCAATTAGAGCATATTTACTTTGTAATTATAATGTCATGTTCAGTCATATTTAATTGTTTTTTCCAAAATACCCAAAGGCAACCATCCACAACATGGGCTGAAGACCTGAGAATTTTAAGACAAATAACAAAGCCATTAGAGAAGCGTACTTTTAACATACGATAAGGCACCCACTAAGGTTGGATGGGTCTCAGATAATAATCTCCTTAAAACAATTAATTATAAGATTTATGTATAAGATGCAAACAGAAGTCCCACGGGATTAGCCAGATTTTTATTCTCATTTCAGGGCCTAGTTTGAAAGCCATTAAGCCTCCAGTCACCCTTAAGAATGACTTTAATTTAATCTTCTGTCTTTTACCATCAGAATAGATTTTCCCTCCCTTGTATCTGTGCTAAGTGTGTTGGTGACCAGTTGAGTAGACGATGAATCCTGTGGATTTTCTTCCCCTCCTTAAACGTACCAGGATAAATAACCCTTTTTCCGCCTTCCATTCATACAAGGCTTAACTAATATTCTGATAACTCCCCACAGCTGCTGAAGGAAATCCAACTTCCTGGCCACTTTATGTGGATTCTGAATGTTTAGCTGCTCAGACAGCCTCTGAGATTTAGAACGTAGTGCTGAGACTAAACATACATGCAAGGAAAATTGCAGAAGTGACCTACCAAGATCCAGCAAATGTATAATCTTTGAATTCCTGTAAAAGCTTCTAACATCCCATAGAACATACATTAACATTTATCTCAATTCTCTTTAGTCAGCAGGAGAAAAGGAGCCTAAACAGGAGTTAGGACCCTAATCCTTACTAACAGTCATCGCTTCCATAGTGATTTGATGTGTTGATATATATATCCACAGAGCAAGTAGTTAGGTTCAGCTGAATGTTTGCAAATTATAGCAGAATTCAACTATTGACCTGATGCATTAACAAGCACTGGAACATTAAAGTGAACTATTTATAGATTTCTACTGCCTCATCAGTGTTTGCGCTGGTCACTGTGTCTATCCAGTTCTGAGTAAAAGCTATTCTAGCATAACACAGGAAAACAACCCATTATGAACTCAGTGATTGAGACTCCAGGCTTGTCTCACCTCACCTGTAAACTCTGATTATATATGATTTCTGGCCCCCAAAACCACAAAAGCAAAATACCAGCCCATAACCTACTCTGAAACCAGTGTAAGGCACTGAGGCAAGAACCCCTCAAGTCCTCCATGTCAAAGATTCAACAACTGCTCACAAAGTCTGATTAAACACAGAAATGTGGTCACAGTTTAGCTATTGGCTGGTGTACCTAACTTAGTTCTCAATATTAAAAAATACAAATTTAACTACAGATTTAAATACATAGACTTAATACTTCAAAAATCTTTTACCATTAGTGCAGCTAAATACTGGAGTTGGCTGCCTAAAGAGTTCATGGAGGCTCTGTCCTCTAAGATGTCCAGGACTTGATTGGATGAGGGCATGAACAACCTCATCAAATTATACCTGTTCTGAGCAGAGTGTTGATCCACTTGGCCTCTGGAAGTCCCTTTCTTTGCAATGAGATGTGCACCAGTGAGAACAGCATCTCAAAACAATCCTTTCTGGGAAAGATGACAGAGAAGGTGATGTATAGAGCAGAACAGTTTCAAAGCCATTCCCAGCAGCTTCTCCACAATTTAAGATTCTCTTGAGTACAAATGAACTTAATAATTCACCTTCCTATCAGGACAAGTGATGATGTGACAAAATAAAGACAAAATCTGATTCTACAAAGTCTTCTGTTACCATTTACCCCACATACACCTATATTTTCTAGATTTTTTTTTCCCCACTGCCAATGGACCATCAAATTCAAGGATCCAAACTGTACAATCTATTAACTTTGTACTTAGGTTTCTGACAGAAACTCAGCTAGGCCTTCTGTTCTGGAAACCTCTATACAAAGTATAGAGACAACTGTGCTCTTTCAGCTGGAAGAGGCCTACCTTGATCCCTCTCAAGTTCTTAGCAAGGTTTACATTACTATCATTGGTTTCTGTCAGCTTCCATGGATGGGGCATAGCATCTCAAGGATTCCTTTGGACCAAGATTTATATATACCGTTGACTACACCATCATTTATTCCATTAAAGCCTCACAAGATAGATCATAGCAGGTATTCATACAACCAGAATACATCATCATTGTATTTCAGAGTTCCCAACAAGACCATTTTACCACCTAAAACTGATGCTGACAGCTGCAACGTGCCTGATCTCTTACACAAGCATAGAACATCCATCACCTATGCCTCTTCCATTAAAATACATATCTACATGTTTAAATTTTTAAAAATCCATACATATACAAAAGGGGGAAATATCCTCAAGTAGCATAAGCACGTAGTGTTTCATTTACTCTAATACAGTCAAAATCATCTAAAAGTGGTAAGTACTCCATTTTTCTGACTTCTATTTGTTAAACTGACCAGAAAGAAGTAATGTTATGTTAGGTATTAGATGAACTATACCAAGGGAAATCAATTCAGGGGTTATCGATGAGTCTGAATGCTTAATATTGTCTTCTCCTCTTATAATTAACGATACTGAAATAACAATAAGCATTTTAATTAATAAACTCTCTCAAATCCATCTTATTTCTACTATCTAAGTAAAAAATACAGTCTTTCAGATAAATGAAAATGCATTGGGTTGGACTACAGTCTGAAGAAAAGAGAGACAACTGAGCCTTTTAACGACATTACGTTTTGTAAAGCATATATCTGCCATTGGTAAAAGCTTTTCTCAGTGTTGATCTGATTTGTTGTTTTCAATAATTTAAGAGAGACTTTTACTGCACATAGTCACATCTGTTAATGTTGGTTGATAGCCAATAAGTTTAGAGGAGCCACTTGCACGGAGATCTTGTTTTTGCTATTCCTGAACTTCAAGGGAGTGTGTTCCTTGAATTAACACCCACAAAGGGTTAAGTGAAACAGTTCCTAACAAATCAAACGGCAAATTGATGTTCTCAGCTGGCCTGTAGAAGTGACAAGTAGCACACATACACACCCACAAAAAGGAAAGGCAGAAGCAATTGCCATTCAGATAAATGCTGCTTTAAATATGTATGTAGACTCATTTCCCACAAAACTGAAGGAAAACGAGAAAACCTAAACATAGATGATGATATTGAAGTTATACTGCATGTTGCTCAACTGAAATGTTTTGAGAAAACAAACAACAACAACAAAAAAGGAATAGATGAGGACAAATAATTCAGAGTAAATATCTTGGTAGAATAAATTCATTCCACACAACAAGGGTGTGTCAGGTCTGCTGCAGAGAATTACAAAGACGTAACCCCCAAAACAGACTGCAGAGCAGATAAGCAACCAAGGGGGGGGGTTCACAATCGTGAACAGGTTACAGATTGCTCCGGTGAAGCCTTTACAAGTAGGTGGTTGTGATGGGAGAAACTCACAACCTTCAGGAGTACCTGTCCAAAGCAACACTCGCACTGAGATCCGGCCCAACTCAGCCTCCGGGACTAATGATCATTTCAAAGGAAATCTATAAGAAGTACACATTTCAAATGCCAGGTTTTTAGCAGATACCTAAATACTCCTTTAAAGGACAGGAAATGGTTGAAAGCACTTAAATACTTTTCTGAAGGCTCTACCTCAACTTTCTCAATGCAGTGGACTTTACTATGCAGAATACTTAAGTATTGCTCTTTAACATTATATTAAATATTTTTATATGTTACTGCCATTCCATATCGTACTGAACCAGACATCGAGCACCCAGAATGTTTTGAGTACTTTGAGGTAGAAGATCACGCTTTATAAATACCAGCCATTATTAAGTCAGTGGGCTTGGAATTTTAGTGCGTCATTTTCAAACAGTGATTCAGATTTTTCCCCCAACCCCAAAGATAAGCTGTCTCAAACCAATTGCCAGTATGCTTTATGCCCCACATCTACAGCCCACCGTGACAAATCCTTACAGAAAAACGAGACAACAGGAACACTCTGAGCTGAAGATTCCATTTGCTCCTCTGATCCCTTTGCTGCCATGGGAAGAGCACCGTCTCTGCACGTCAAAGCTCTGCCCCACAAAAATGAAGGGGATAAAATTGGCGTTCTGAAAGCAGAGTGGATAATTACAGCAAACATCCAATAAATTCTAGTCCCTGCCTATGAGGGTTTTGTCTTGTGGCACAGCATGAGTCAGATTTCAGCTCTCAAATTGAAATCAGCAGTGAAGTGAAGTGTCCACAATCACCGGTGTATTTATACCTGGCAAGTTAAGGGGAATATCTGTGGATCTGACCCTCAGCTCAGGTCAGAAGACGCATTACAAATGCATTAGGGAGTACACTTGTGACTTGACCCTCACTCCATCAACGGGCTCCCGACAAATAAAGGCGATGCTAATTAGCTCCTAATTGAACCGATAGGAGAGATACAAGGACTAGAGAAGAGTGTCTTACAGAGAAAGATTTCAAGAACAAAACGTGTGCAGGTTAAGAAAGCAGGTTGCCAGAAGACCTAATTACGGCTGACGGATACCTGAGGGGGTTCTTTTTACCATCAGCAGGTAGAAATCCGTCCGAAATACGCAATAAGGACAAAGCCCAAAGGCATTAGCTGACACGGGAGGAAGGGCAGCTCGGAGGCGCCGCCACAAGCGGCTCCAGCAGCCGGAGGACGGTCGCTATATGGAACACGCGACCTACCGGGGCTCCTTCAGTCCCACAGAGCTCGGCTCGGAGAGCTCCGTGCCTCCGTCCCCGGGCGCAGCTCGGGTGCCGCAGCCCCGCGGTGCCCCGCACCCGGCTCTGCGGCCCTGCACCGCCACCTCCTGGGGGCGGCGGGAGCGGCCCCTCCCGGCCCCGAGGCTCCCACCTCAGCTCCCCTGGAGCGGGAGAAGAAGCGGGCCCGGCGGAGGCCAGCCGGCTAGCAGCGGGATGCTCCCACAGGGCTCGGGCTGCAGCACCGAGGGCCAGGTTGAGTCATCGCGCGCCCTCCCTTGGGAAGGGTTGGGAAACGTGATGTTGCAAACCGATTTTCCATTTCACGTTAAGAGGGCAGATTTTCAAAGCGCCCGTTAAAGACGCCCGTCTAGGGTTTACAGAGAGTCCCACACGTGCATTAGATGGGGTGGAGGCCGTTTTGAAAGCTCTTTTCTGCCGCTCGTTGGGTGGTTTTTAGGATTTAGGGCTCGTTTTTTCACATTTTCCAGACAAAACCCATATTCTGCGGTCATAATGAATAATTGATTGTTATCATAATATAGTCCATTGTGCAGCAAAAATAAACACTGAGAAGCATCTCAGCACCCGGTAGATAACACTGCCAGGCTCCCTTCTCTTTGTGTAACGTGACGCCGCACTGAAAGCACTGCACGCTCAGATGTGCGCATCCGAACAAATGAGAAAATTCTTACTTTGGGATGAACCATTTCCAGGGTACTGAGCGGCACTCAAAAGTGTGAAAGAAATAGATTACGGACCCACCCCAATTAGCAGATTGACAGTCAGTGACGGCTTTTCGGACACAGTTCCTGCTCCCCGCAGCCCTCACCTCCTGACTAAGGGCCTCCAGCGCACCCCATGGATTTGCCTTGGGTAAGGCACTGTTGTCTCCCGCACCGCACAGGCACCGAGCACACGCTGTTCCAGCAGACATGTGCAGAAAGCAGCAGCCAACAGAGGCCTAGCCATGCTGCTCACTGCTCCGAGCAGACATAACAGCGTGGCTCGTGCTGGCAGTACCTGGAGCATCCACCTTGCTGCCAGGAGCATCTCAGCTCGATCCTCCCTCATCTCTGAGCATCACCCCCGTGTCACAGACGCAGGCTCACCTTCTGCTCCCATGTTTAATCTCCACCTTGCAAGTGAGAAGCTGTGGTTGCTTTAATTACTCATTGCACACCCCGATTGGTTTGCTCTGATCTCCTCGCCACCAGCTTCTCCTGACTACCGAGCAGTTTAACCTTTCAAGCACCGTATGCACAAAACAAAAATAGATTGGAAATAAATGGCAGCCTGAGCACTCTGGGGAGGCAGAACTTTCTTCCACCTGGCCGGTTCTGTTTGCTTTGGAAGTTGCTCTTTCACCTGGCAGTAATGGCAATCCGCATCGAGAGACAGATGCAAAAGTGTTCCTCCAATTATATAATCACTGCAGCTGATAAGGAGGGAGCAGGATTTAGGTTGCCATAGTGTTGGCATATTGCTATGGAGGCTGAGATCTCCGGCCACATTATCAGCTCTGGCCCAGGAAGAGCGGCCCTATTATGCCTGCTGGATGCGTGTGCTTGACAGGAGCACTCAAGATCAGGGGCTGCTTCTTCCCTTCCTACCTCATTGCCATAGAGCTGCTGGGGGTTGCTAGGCCTTGGGTTTTTTTTCATTTTAACCTCTATCTCTTTGTCAGGAGGGGGGAACGTTCCCAATGAAACCCACTGCCACCCACGACCAAAGTCTGCCCTAGCCCTGACGTACGTGCCCTGGCCTTTTGATGGGCGGGGGTCCTGCTGG
>JAOWBP010000001.1:53459781-53479916 GCA_028571105.1 Tragopan temminckii | reverse complement strand
CAAGACCCACCTGGACGCCTACTTGTGCGACCTGGTGTAGGGAACCTGCTTTGGCAGGGGGGTTGGACTCGATGATCACTGGAGGTCCCTTCTAACCCCTACAGTTCTGTGATTCTGTAAAGGGCTTTGGCTTTGGTGCAAAGGCAAGGAAAGTTTTCTTGCTCCTCAGCCATGCCATGGGGAAATGTTCCTTGGACAGAGATCAGAAGGATTCCAAGCATTCCAGAACCAGCAGGCTCCGTCTGCTCACCCTTGCACATGCACTGGACTAAAGATGAGGGCAGAGGAGAGAACATCTCGAGTTTGATTTATTATTTCTTACAAAGAAGATGGCACTGCAGCAAGTGAGATGAAGCGCATGCTCAGCATAAACAATCTGAGGAGGAATGCAAAATGTGTGGATGATTATTCCAAAATGGAGATTCTGCTTGAGCCATTTTAGGCACTTTCAGATTTCAAAATAGCTCAGGAGTGCTGAAGTCTAAATCTGAAGATTTTCAGAGACAGGACAGTAGGAAATAAGTCTCTGCAAGTGTGGGACATCCTGGTAAAAACAGAACAGGGGAAAACTCGGGCCTTTATCCAGAGTTTTAAGCTTTAAAGGTTTCTCTATTTTTCTCTTCCTTAATTTTGTACTGAATTTCAATAGCGGTTACCTATCTGAAAAATCAAAGGAAGATGAGGACAGATGGACCTAAAATAAACACAGAGCTCTTGCTTGTTTGTGAGAAGTATACAGATAGCTGAAGGCAGAATCTGTTCCTAAATTATTGAAACCTGTAAGTTTTAATTATTATTGTCATAGTACCCATTTTCAAGAGAAGCAAAAACTATTGGAGCATTTGAGGCTTGTGACCAATATCCAACCAAGCAAACACATCTCAGTCCTCTTACTTTTTTCCTTTCTCACAAGCAAAGAAACTTTTTGAGAGCTGTACTATTCAAACATGGAATATTACATGAAGGAAAAAAAAAAAAAAAACAGCTCTCAAAATCAATTGTGAAATTCTTTTATTTAAGCAAGAGAAATTAACAGTCTTTATAGCCAGGAAAGTCATTAGTTCTGCTCATAACAGCAACCTGGGATTTGTGGTTTGTTACAATCATCCATGATGGAAAAAAAAAAATTGTTGATTTCTGCATCATCATCTCTAAAATTTGGTTATGATATTCTTAGACTCTTCAGTATTCATGAGCAAGACCTTCTAGCCATTTTATGCTTGGACTCACCTTTTCATATAGTATTTCTTAGTATACTTTCTTTTACCTAAATAAAAATCTCTCTCTCTCTTTATGGATCAAATCCTGTCCCTACTGAAGTGAGTAGAATAAAACTCAATAATGTCAGTAGGATAAGCCACAAACCCAGTGAAAAAAGCTACCAAGGTCTAAAGAAGTTGGTGACAGGTCTTTACTGGAAAGCAAAACAGAAATGCCAAGAGAGATGAGCTAATAAATCACTGTTAAATGCCCCAAAATGGCTGTGGATCTTTCAATTTGGTCATATTGTTTCTAATATATTCACTGAATGAAGTGGGAATAGGTCACTAGCAAATGGAGGCCAACCAAAAAAAAAAAAAGAAAGAAAACCAAAGCAAACAAAACAAAAAAAAAGTACCACAAGAATTGTTCATGATTTAGTACTGGAACTTGGCTACATTTAAATCATTTTTTGTGGCAGGTAGAGACCACTTCAGTAGCAGAAGAATTTGTATCAGATATCTATCTCTTCTAACAAGTCCCATATGTACATTCACAGCATGCACTTATTGGTCATTACCCCAGTTAAATTTCAGCCTAGGGAATTACTTCCGAGCCACCTGAAATAGCCAGAAATGTCTCTGCTGAAATTATTCAATAGCTGTAGGTACTTTAAAACAATTTCACTACAGAGGTGACTTCACCTAAATGTGTGTGTTTGACAAAGGAACACAACTTCTGCTAACAGTGATTGAGCTAAGAACTTTGCTGGGTGAAAAGTGAATGGATGCTCACTCATCACCCTGCATTGCCTTGGTTTACACCAGCTGTGGCATAGGACAGAAGGATGGAAGGACAGATCCTTGAATATCTTTAGGCTGGAGTTAAAGTGATCTCACAACATTTTGCTGTCTACGCAATGCATCTTGCTCCATATTACAGCAGCCTGTAATGATGAGCATCTGCTCTCCTGTGACTACAGAACTTGTTGACCGCTTATTCTGGACTCTGTTGAGTAGCAGAAATGTGGAAAAACTGAAGAAATTTAAAAAGCACTTGATAAATTTGTCATCTGATACATTGGACTGGCAGGCAAACTGCCTGGAAGTGTTGTGACAGAGCTATCAGAATGAATATAAAAGAGAATGTTTACGTTGTGTGCTGTTGTTCTTTTCTTTTATATATATATATATTTTTTTTAAGAAAAAGAAAAAGGAGAAAAGCTGTGTTGTTCTATCTATTAAGTTATATTAGCATTGAAAAGCTGTGTTATTCTATCTATTAAGTTACATTAGCATTGTTACAAAAGGTACACTTGAAGCCCTTCCTGGCACTAAGCTCTATGATTTACTAATCTCTTTAATGTAGTCAATGAATTTCAGAATTAAAGAGTGTACAGAGGATTCTCTCATTCCCTGACTTCTTCCAGTGCGACACAGCTCTTTATCTGATCATTATATATACATACACACATATGTACTTACACTACTTCAAACCTTTGATGAGTAAGGAAGAGGTCAATTTGCAAAAGAAATGATCTCATACATTAAAATGATCCTCCTAATCCAGAAGAATGAGAAATTAAGAGGTCAGAAATACCCTACAGCTCTTTGGAACATAAGGTGCAGGTTTAGCTGTTGGGACAAGATGGGAAAAGACATACCCCATTTATCAACATCCTGCTGTGACTGCAAATACATATGTTAAGCTCAAGTTCTTTTTCGTGGGAAAACAAAAACAAACCACAACAACAAAAAACATAAAAACAAAACAAAACAAAAAAAAAAACAAGAGAGAGAGAGAGAGAACAGGAAGATAAAAGCAAATGCACTGTCTCAAAACTACTCTAACCTACGTATTCATACACTTTCTCAAACAGATGCTCTTGTTCTCATCTTCCCATCTTCTATTCTATGATTCTATTCCATGATTCTACCCCAGAAAGCCTCCATCTACCCACCCAAATACTACCCTCACCACCACAACTACTAGTACGTATGCACCACCACATATACTCACTTTCTCTCTCACCCACATACACGTGTAATCCATGGGCTGTCAGTCTAACTGTCACTATGCCTTAGCCATGACACAACAATATTGCGACTGCTAGAAGACAGAAACATCCACTGAATCTCATAGCAAAAGAGTGAAGTCTACAAAGTGACTACAGTTATTAATGTGTCTCAGAGGAGGGGCAGCAATCAGAAGACACAGCTCCATCCGTGTTCATCTTATGGGAACGCAGCCTGATCAATTCAAGGATACTGATAACCTCCTCCTCCTTAATCTCCTGAATTAAGAGCAAATTTTTCTGTCGTGAGGAGTGAACCAGGGCAAGCCATTGAGAGTAGGCCCAAAGAACTGAGTTCCCTTAATGTCAGTCTTACACAGACTGTTATAAGTTCCCAGAAAATCCAGCCCTGCTTCAACAACTGTAGTAAGGGCAGAAGTGGCAAGACTCTTTGAAACTGTGAAAACAGCTAAAGCAAAAAATGCCCCCAGCTCTTCACCTCATTGCAGACACCAGGAGACTGGCTGAAGAAAGCCTGACCGCTGAACCACAGAAAGAACGTGCATGGCATTAATCTAAAGTCAGCTTAGGCTTTTAAAATTCACTAGTAGGAGATTTACAGCTGAAATGACACTGATAGAGAAAAATTCTGCATTGAGGAAACACAATGCTTAGGAGTAGAACAATCAACCATTACAATTGTTGGTATTATGTCTTCTTTGTAGACTATAGATCAAGCAGAGCAAAGAGTTATCATCCTGAGCTATTTGTGTTTCATGTAATAATGCCTTAATGATTCAATTAGCATTGATTCTTCAGCTGCAACAATATTTTCTGACTGATCTAGTAATTTAGCTCTCACTGTTGATTGATACTATTCCTATGAGTAATAACGCAGTTTGAAAGAAATTTATTTAATAATTCACAAATCTCTTTAAAGAAGTTTTTTATTGCCTTTGCCACTAGTAACCCCTAAGATTTCAGAAAGCAGAATATTCCCTTTAACAGTTTGGCATTTGTAATGGTGACTCTTTCTTTTAAGAAGCCTTTTTCGCTGCCTGACATGGCTGTGATCACAACCTTTCAGAATGCTTGCTAGCCTTTAGATGGAACAGATTAAGACAAGGATGGGTAGTCTGAAGATGAATGTGTGCATATAATAGGCACACAGAAACAATATGGCCAACATGTACAAAGCCAATACACAAAATCTCTTCATGCTTCTCAGCCAGAAGTCTCATTAGCTATAAGAAAATACCTTAATATTACGTGTAATCGGGTATTAGAGCAGATCCCCAAAGAGAATGTTAAAATTAGCACTGAAGGTTGTCAGAGAGACATTCAAACTGCATGATACGGGGAAATTTCTTCCATTATGGAAATGGTAGCATATAAATGAATTATAACATCCTTCTAAATGTTTTGGGGAATAATGACTGCTTTGCAACTTCTAAGACACACACTTAACCAGTGACAGCTTCATGGTCAAATGAGCTTCATCATGCAGTAGCAAAAATAAATACCATGAAAACTTCATCAGCCTTTCAAAATGTCTTTCAAAAGTCTTCCCCATGACTTGTGCTTGTCCACACTCTGCAGTACCTCATAAATTTCCTCACTAATAGGTAGATCCTGTCCAAATGAAATTTTCTTCATGAGTTTGTATGTATTTCTTTGCGCATGTATTTGCACACACGTTGTATTTCATGGTGGCTCCCTAGGCAAAATCCCTCATCCTGTTCTATTAATTGGCTAGAATTTCCTGGGGAAAGCAGACAGTTCTGAAACACACAGGTTTTTCTCTAAGTCATATTGTTTGACATTTATTTTTAAGTCAGCAGGGAACAATTCAACTGGAAAGACAATGTAAGAGAAAAAAAAACATTTAGCAAACACGGAAAACAAATCAGAGAAACCTACGTGAAGTTCTGAATAGGATTAATCCTCAGTGGGATGTATCAGCTTGCCTGTTAATTTCAGTCTTTCAAGGAGGGTGAATAGCTCTATGTTTAAAATACAGTACAGGGCGAGTTAAGACATCAGTTCTCTTCCTCTCTGATTAAATTCATTATGTGATCTTGAAGAAAACAGATTTTAGTCCAAAACCACTCAAGTTATCTGCAAATACATGTATCAGTCTCTTGCAAATACTCATGTTCAGAAGTTGAATGCTTCACTATGAGACAGTGCTGCCACAATCTGGGGACAAAACCCAGAGCCCTGTGCTTTAATGCCATATTTTGCTCCCGTATAGCATAGAGATAGTGATTCTTACCCAGCTGTACTTCACAGGAATGTTGTGAGGCTCCATTCATTCATACAATATTCATCAAGCTTTCTGAGATCCCTAATAAAAGATTTTACATAGCTACAAATTATTATTTAATGATGGAAAATTGAAACATGGCATGTGGAATGCAAATGAGAATGAGATACGGTGGTTTTGTTCTGACAGACTGAGGTCGTCTTCTCAGCTCAACGTCGACCAGCATTCAAACATGAATGCAACAAAGATCTGCCGAAGCACTGCACTACAAAAAGCCTGTTATCACCGGGCTCTCAAGAGCAGCACAAGTTCCTTCAAACAAAAATGTACACTTGGTAACTTGCTATGAAAAAGGAAAACAAAACTGAGTACCCTTTGTAGGTTTGTTTGTCCCTCTCTACCTGAAGCTAAAGAATTCACGTGTCCAGTTACATTCCTTCACCTTTAATTTAATTGATATTATTAATATAGCTAGGTCATTTAATAAAACCATTTCTAGAGCAGGCCATTAAGCTGTGAATAGGAGGTGATATAAAGGATTGGCTGCTATGCAGTTCCTTTCACACATTTATAAAATGCATGCAAAGAATAAGAAAAATAGAAATATAAAAAATATAGAAATAAAATAGAAATATAAAAAATAGAAAAGAATAAGAAAAATGTTATTTTTTTTCTGATCTTTCCTCAACCTACTTCTGTCCCTGCTGCAGAAAGCACTATCTGGCAAACAGCAGCCTTCTATTCTGTCCTGCTGTGTTCAATACAGTGCCCTGCAAACTCAGGATGTCCCCAGTTTCCTGCACTTTCTTAACTGCAGCTACCAACACTCACCCACCCCAAACGCTTTTCCTTTTCCTACCTAATGTCTCACCAGGGCAGAACTGCTCCTCCTCTCCAAGTATTTTCCCATTTGCGCTGCTCTCATGCTTGGCAGTTGGTCACTGCTGCTGAGCAGTGAGGCATCTTCAAGCCTTTCTCCTTCTCTTTATGTGAAACTAGGAAAGAACTGAAGGCACTGGAGTTTGTGCTCTCAGATTTACTGAGACTTGCTGCAGAGTGTGAAACTGCCCACACTATAATCTCTCCATGATGCTTGCTAAGGCAGAAATCCCCATACAACCTCACAGAAATCTATTATCACTGTGGTGCTAATATGCATTTCCCTGCACAAGTTACACCATATAGGCATGACACTGGTGAGGCAGATCCTCCTCTAGCCCTCAATACTGGACGATTCCAAGAGAAAACAGAAGAGCCACTATCTTAAACAGTCGCAAACTCTAATTCAGATTGCATGTTTATAGAACCAAAGCCTTTCCAACATAAAAACAAATGTTCCTTCGACACTGGAACATAGGCACAGGATGTTCACTTCATGAGAAGTGAGAAAAGCTTAATATTCACTGCTTTTCTTTTAGGATCAGCAACTAGTATATCTATGCTCAACACAGTTCAAAAGAAGGAAAAACTCATCAGTATCATTACTTGTGTAAAATAAGGAGAACTGTAAAGAAAAATTGAAGTAAAAAATTGTAGAAGAGTGTTAGGTTTCCACAAGTCTGCTTCTAGTGGATTGTCTATTAGCAGAACTATAACATTTCCAGTACTTGGTTTCTTCAGAAATAAGATCAGGGACATTCTATGTCTTTTTATTTTTTCATCTTCCTTTAAAATCATGCTATCACACTCCTGATAAAAACTACTTTGCCTTTTTTTGTTGATAAGCATCAGAATTTCAAGCAGGTTTCCTACCATGTAATCTAGTCTAATACTTAAGTAAAAGTGGAGACCGTAGTACATATTTTTGCTGTATAGGGTTTATAGATATTGAACATTATATATGAAAAGAAGAATATATTTTCTTCTTAAACACTGTGACTATGAATCTCAAAACTTACAATAGCATGAAAAGGTAATTCCTCTTGATTTGCTATAAACTTCTCAAATATCATCTATAGTTTAGTTTCAAGAATTCATCCAACTGTAAAGCCAAGCCACACATTTCCAGAAAGGCAGAGCTATTCTGGTTTATATTGAAATAATGAGGACACCTTATAATCTTTTTCTGACTCTTTTAGGTATCACCTCTGATCTGTGATGTAATAACAAGGCCTGCAGCAGTGTGCCAGGGGGAGTTGCCAACATGGAGGCTGGAAGGAGAAAGGGAAGGATGGGAAGGATGTGCTGAGAAAAGAGATATGTGAAGGTAGCAAGACCTAGTAAGAAGGAAACCCTCAAAAATAATTTTAGTAAGTTGAGGCAAACATATTAGAGATAAGTATGTTGTGTCTACACTTTCGCATTAAAGAATTTTTCTTGTACTTAACAGCGTTGTAACCTTAGTCTGGTCAAACTCATGGGACCGACCTCGTTTTGGTCTCCCATGCTGCATATTTGCTATTAGCACACAAACTCTCTGGATGATGACTGATTTCTTCTGTATCTATATAATATTGAGGGCATTTTGCATGCTGATGATTCATAAACAATACACAGCTATGATTGAGAAGTGAAGGCCTTGTCACATGCATGATAGCTGCAAAATATCTGGACCCTCTCCAGGAAAAAAATATTAACAAATATAAATTATTTTTATATGCCATTTATAAGGTACTTTTCCATAGATCTACACTAAGTTCTAACACTTGACCTACAACATCAATGTCAAGAACCATTAATTATTTTTCAACATGTTATATGAAAGCAAACACAATTTTCTGAAGATCTGTTTGAGTTTAAAAAGGTAAACTAAATTACCACAACTCAATAATTTAAAAAAACACATTTATTTGAACACACTTTTTCCTGAGGTGGCAGCTCCACCACTATCACACTGTGTCTACCTGCAAACTAAAAATCATCTTTGGATAGCGCTGATTGTTTCCAACAGCTCAGTATTGGTGACTCTCAGCTGTGACAATGACAGGAGGATCAGAAAACATCGAGATCAATATCTAACTGATCCCTCTGATTGTTTCCATGTAAACATCCCTCCCTTTCACGCTTCTGGAGGATTTTTAAATAAAGAGAACTGTATTTGAGTGCTGTTCCCCTCTCCAGAGCTACTTGCTGAGTGATTTACTAAACCTGAGCAGGCTAGTGCCCTCAAGATACAAAAGAATAAATTACCACTGTCTCTGCACTCACTAGGTACAAGTCAGCAGAGAGTCCTATGCCCTACAAGACAAGCAAGGGCAGAGGGCTGAACTCAAAAGTCCAATGTTTGAATGAAAAAAAAAAAAAACAGTGCAAAACTTCACTTGATAAATACGACCAAATTCTGCTGTATTTACATTAAGAATAAACATGCTTTAAGTGAAATAAGGTTTACAGTAAAGTATATTAGAGAACCTGGCAGACCTTTTTAAAAGACTCGTTGTTGCATCCTTTCTGTCTCCTTGAGCACAATGTCAGATTGTTCCCTATTGCACATTTATTAATATTTTGTCCAGTCTATATTTAAATGTGTCAACAATAGGGCTCCCACCATTTCTCTGTTCCACAACCTATTCCCCTCAGGTCTAAAATTACTCTGCTATAATTTCCTGTCATTATCTCTATTTAACCCTCTAGATCCACCCTAAAAATGTTCTCTCTGGTGTTAGATTATTATTTTTATACATTTTTCTACCATAGGACAAACAAGCCATCAAAGGTGGCAATACCCTTTTCAGTAACATCTATTTTAAGGCTGCTAAATGCCTCATCATAAAAGATATTTTTTTCTACTGCTTATTATTGAAATTTAACTGTCTTGCTAAAAATTTTCATCCTGCCTCGAGCTGAGTTTGTGAGATTTTCTTTTTTAATATCAACTGCATTAATTGTACTGTTGGCCAATGAGAAAATACTCTTTTCTCTGCCTAAAACTGCAGTGACTTTTCCTGTGAGCAGCCCTACCAGGGGTACCTGAAGACACTTCACATTTGAATAATCTCTTCTGTTGTTTAGTTGTGGGTTATTTTTAATTATTTTTAAATATGCCTACTCAAATCAAGTAAAACTTCTCTCAAATTTTCAAGATAAACTGAACACAAAGACCACATCTCACAGGCAGTCACTTATTGCTCCATTGGCGCAGTGGTTTCCCCTCTGCCCACTCAGGGCCTGTCCTGTGAGTGCCAATCACCCATGGCCTCTGTGGAAATCCTAGTGCAGGAGGCCTCAGCTATTGACAGCAGTGGGTGTTCATAGGTTAGCAACGTGCTGAAAACATCACAGGAGCAGCCACCTGCAAATACTAAAGCTTCCAGTTTTGAAAAAGGAGGTCTTATTGCAGATGCAAGCAGGTCCTGTTGTATTTAAAGCACGTTATTAAGGGAAGTGAGATATGGTCAAGCTGTTAGGGCAGCAATGAGCTTGGGGGAAAAAGTGAAAGAGAAGCAATGTGATATATAGCAAGTGCTTTGCGTGCTGCACCAGCCCATCTACTGTGGGATGCAAACTCTGCCCTACTAATGCCCAAATAATTGCTTTGCACATCAGCTGCTCTGCACAGAGGGAAGGGAAGCTCCACAAAGAGAAGTATGCTTCAGCACACTGTAAAAAGCAATGGCAACAATGTGAAGTAGCAAGGGACAAAAACCAGTCTCTATAGTCCATCAAGGCCAATTCAAGGCTTATCTGAATTAATTCATTCCTTTTACAGCTTAGTATTTCCTTCAGACCAAGGTGGCATCATGCTATCCCATCTATTTGAGTAGCTTTACTACAGCCCCAGATCTGACCTAGTGGGTGGCAACCCTGCCCAAAGCAGAGGGTTGATACTGGATGGTCTTTAAGGTCCCTTCCAATCTAAGTCATTCAATGATTTTATGATTCTATGATCTATTCACTGGAAGAGACAGGATGGGCTGATGGACTGCTAGTCTTTCAAAAGCTTCAGACACAAGTGAGTGTTAGTATGGGACTTGTATTTGACTAGTTAGTTCATCTCGTGTTCAAACTGCATGAGAACTTTTAATTTAAATGTTGCTTTAGAAGTACTTGTGAGGATGGACACAACATGTTTCCCACCAGTTATGTAACAGCTTTTATAAAATGAAGGGATAGAAATAAGAGCCACTGCCATTCCAAATGAAATGCTCAAGGCAAACCGCCATGAAATTCAAATGTTGCGTGCAACCCAAGAGAATGAAAAGTATGAAATCTGCATTTCAATAAAAAATACCTTGGGATACCTGTTTTTAGCTGGTTTTGATCTGAGGGGTAAAAAAAAATGTTCCTTGACTTGGAGAATAGCTCAGGTAAGTGAGTTTTTGGCAAAGCATATCAGTGCAGTCTTGCCAATGTATTTTTTTTGTAGGGAAAGTCAAAACGACAAAAGTCAGTAAAACTGGGCTGTGATGTCTCCAGATGCTACAAAACATGGACGATTCTACTCTAAAAACTATGATCCACCTTTGGAGTGTTCTGATGGCTACTGACTCATTGAAAACTGTGGGGACCACATAATTTGCAGGTGTGAGAATTTGCTATATTTTACTTTTTAAGAAAAGATGCAGAGCTGCACAAAAAGTAGGGATCACAAAAGTTAAATTCAATGCAAAAGGAGAGACAGGAAACTGCTGCAACATCCTAACACCTACGTTAGGTACACTTAACAACAAAAAAAAATAATAAAATCAACTCCATAATGTCATTGTTCACATTCTCAATACCTAATTGTAAAAGACAATTAAGAATCCTCAAAAGACATAAAACAGAAAATTGGCCACTGGTTTTATAAGTGAGAGATGCTCTTTAATGCTTTTCCATTTTGCAGATATAATAAAAGTCAATTAGAGGTAAAAGCTGTAGAATAAATGGATGGTCTGGATTCACACCATCTATGAGCAAAAAGTGTTCTCCATTACTAAGTACTGTCTACACAGTGCTAGGAATATCACATTTGTTTGGAAGTACTTAGAGTTTCCACTACATATAAGCTCACAGTAATGGCAAAATATTACAACTTATCTTTCAGAGCAGAAGAAATGAACAATATAAACTGTTCTAGTTGTGGTTTTTTTGTTGTTTTGTTTTGTTTTTGTTGCAGAGAATGAATGTATAGAGATACCACTCTTAAATGGTTCTATATTTATGAACTACATTTTCAGAATTAGAAATATATATATATATACATCTCCACAGTAGTTTCCATCTATGCAGATACAGACACAGACACATACAGAATTATGCTTGAATGTAGGTTACAGACACTGTGATACCAGGACAGCCATGGAAGCCCAGAACACAGAACAAGCTGTAGGGATTTCCTTGGAAGCTCAGAAAATACTTAGGCAGTTAGCTTGAACTGGACTCTGTGCTGTTGTGGTTAAAAGGTATTGCTGGCCAAGCTATGCAGTTTGAAAGCTGGCTTCATTGCAATTATATACTAAGCTGTTATATATATTGTTGTACAATGGTCTGTCAGTTATTTAGAATAAATAGGCAGCTTTCTGTGTCTTATAACTCCCAAGACTCTTCATGTGTGTATTTGGAAAATACTTCCCTTCTTATAGCCCTAAGCATATGTAGAAGCAGGTATTCCCTCCTTAAAGCTGATGATAATGATTTGAACATTCTAGGCCAACACTTCAGTCCAGAACTAGACCGTTTAGTGAGCCTCAGTATTCCCTGCCTGACTGCCTCTTTCATGTTCCTCCACCATTTCACAGAAACTGGAAACGAGCGAGCCTAATCCTAACATCAGTTTTGATTCTCTCTGGAAAGACATGTGAACACACGATTGATAATGTTTATTCTATTGCATAGTTTGCCTTTGCTGTGACCTTACTTCTCCCATGCAAACCTCACATCAGCATGTGCCTTGGTCACCACGTGGCTGAAGGTGCTATAATTCTGCCTTTGCAGAGCAGCTCCAAAGCCTGCAGCTTGTCCGTGCTGGATTAGTCCATCTGCTCTTCTGTACAACGAAAGCTGTTAGATTTACTCCACCCTGAGTGCTTTCCACGAGCTGCCCAGAGTGATAGTTTGGCTTGAAGGCGATCTCATTAGGCCCTGTGTAACAGAGGAGCTTCTGACACCATCCGTATGCCAGAGACCTGCTGCTGGCTGCGCAATCGGTGCTCTCTGCATGTTATCACGGGTGATTTCTTGACAGAGGAATTCACTACTCCACAGCACCCATTTCATCCTATATTCCTCTCCATTTTTTATTAAACAAAAGCCTCCAGCATTTTTGAAATATTAAGAGGATTTATTTAATGATATTTATTTAATGATTGCTGCTGGCCTTATGTTTATTAATGCTGTGTCTTTCCAGCCTCCCTCCTGAGCCTGGGCATGTGTAGGAGAGAGAGGATAGCAGGATGCTGCCTTTGTTTTTTATCTGTTTGCATTTTAATACTACGTTATTTATTTAGTGTTACCGAATTCTTGTGTTTCAATGAACAATTCCTTGTTTAAACAAACAGAATAAAGCAAGGAAAGAAGAGTGTTTGACAAATAAGAGCATGATTCTAATTCTGCAAGCATCACAAAGATAGCCCAGGCAGGACAAGGCTGCTGTTCTTAGGTGTTACCACATGTAAATAACCATAGCTAGTCCTGACAGTGGCCTTGAGACTGAGGAAAGTGAAGTTTTTTGCCACCAACAGCTAAGTAATACTTGCAAAGAGTGGCTCCTTTTAGTGCTAGAAGGTGGCCCTGAAAAAGAAATGGAGCTACTCACAAAACCAGGCATTCTAAGAGCAGTTCTCTTAAAGGTCTTGAATAAAAAAAAAAAAAAAAAAGAGGAACCAAATCCCATGGGAAGCCCAAGGGAAAACAAGAAGGTAAACTTTAAAGAAGTCAGAGATATCAGGGGGAGGCAGAGAGAGAAATTCATCTGAGAAAAGACTGGTGTCACCAGGGTTAAGCGAACAGGCAAGCACAGCCAGAACTGAGGAAGCAGCCTTCATCTTCTGTAGGAGTTCAAGTTCTGTGTGGAGTGCCCAGGCCGGAACAAACCCCAGGCTGTGCAGATTCCACCTGGGGGCTGATTCTACAGGGTGCTGGGGATTTAACTGCTAGTGTGTCCCTGAGTTCAGATATCTTGCACGGCAACTGTTTTGTGAGAAGGATCCTTCATCTTCTATCACGTGAAAGGCTGGAGCTATGAACATAGAGAATTTTTGTCTGAAGTCCTCTTGTTGTATCACAACTGTGTTTTCATTAGGAGAAAATTTACAACATATTGGGATGTTTTTCAAAACTAATCTTATGCCTAAAAGTCCTTCAGATCTTCAGTGCAAACCAAAGGGGAAGGCAGGTGAATTATTGTACAGGATAGATCATCAGCGATGATTTATTGCATTTGTTTAGTCACAGCTAAACATGCACTGTGTCTCACCCAGTAGGTGTTACTAAGCATCAGTACATAGATATACCATATCTGTGCTCGAATCCACACAGATAATCTCAAACATTTTGTTGCACACTAAAACACACATAGGGAAAAGGGAGTATGAGAGAGGACAGTCCTCCAAGATAGCAGTAAATCCCACTGAACCCGCTTTACCACACCAACACTGAAAAAATAAACACAGTGTCGTTCCCACCCCTCTGGAGCATTTTGCATGGTGTGGGGATGCACTCAGCAGATAAGACAGATGTGTGCAGACGCGGACAGACAGCACCCTGAGCTCAAGCTGTGTGCAGCACATGCTGTCCCGAAGGAGTTAAGCCCAGCATTGATTTAAAGGGATGCCACACACATCTGTTTAGCACACACTGACTAATTGCAGTGTTGGCAGAGCCTGGCTGGGTGCCAGTCCCTGCACTCATGCGCAATTCACTGTTTCACGCATTGATCTGCTTGTCGTGTGTGGGCTTTAAATATCCAGATAAGCCTGCAAAGCTGCAAGAAGATCACATCGATGTATTTACCCCACAGGCTTCCCTCTCCCTTCCCATTGTTATGTTATGTGTCTACCAAAGGTCTGTTGTGAAACAATCTCCCAAGCCCTGTGGCGTAGCTTTTCCTAATGCTAACTGAATTTCCCTTGGTAACAGAGCCACAGCATCTCAGCAGTATTCCCACTCTCTTCTCTCAATAGCTTATCATTTGACAGTGGAGCTATTCAAAATGGCATCTAGTGTTTTCTTCGTATGGCTTCAGTGCTGAATTATCGATGAATTACAGTGCAATTTTAAAGGAGCTGCAATTTAGCAAAACAGCTGGGTAAAGTGATAAATAGAGGGTTGGTACATTTGCTTTGCGATAAGTTTTGCCGGTAGTTGAATTACATCCAATTTCAAGGTCAGACCTCTCATTCTCAGACAGCATTTAGCATTAAGAAGGATGCCTAGCAAGTTATGAACATAAATTCATCCACCTTCACAACTTCCTTGTGAGGCAGGCAGGTGTTGAGATCACTCTTACAGGGGGAAAATGGGTTCTGAGACACAAAGAGTTCCCTCCAAAGTCTGGCTTCGGTTGTCAGAGAGAAGACATTTCAACCACAATATCATTTAAAGCTAGTGAAAGACTTTACTAAAGAAGGATTTGTTGGGTGTTTTTTTGTGTTGTTTTTTTCTTTTTTCAAGAAAGATGTTGATAAATCAAAGTCAAGACTTCAAACAAACATCTATGTCTGCACCAACAAAGATGAGTTCTCTGACCTAGAAAAAGGGAACAGCTCAACCAACCTCAGTTTGGCAGAAATATAAATCTAGGTGACTAGAAATTAACTCACTTTTCTTCTAGAACAAGAAAATGGGAGAGGAAGATTTAAATGTTTGCCCCCAGCAAACACAGATCTCTGTCTGCAAAGTGAGCATGTTGTCTGCTGCTCTAGCAGGAACATCTCTTTCACTTTGGAAGACTTGTCCAACTACAGAATGAGTCATGTCTGAAACGCTTTAGCATCTCACAGGACATGAGACAGTTCTTGCTGCCCAGTTCTACTAATTGCTTCTAAAGTCCAGATCAAATAATGTCCATAAAGATATAACTTTATTGCACAAAGATCTGTAATACCGGAATATATATATAAATCATTATATGAAGATATATAATATCCAGAAAGATAAATGAAGCTGTCTTGACTGGGGACCAGTTGTCTTGATATGAAACTTGCAGATATAATTAAAAAAAAAAAGAAAAGAAAAATAAAATTGGCTGATTTCCTCCAGCAAATGTTCTGGCACCAGATCAGAATTAGAGCAAATTCTACCTCACTGTGAAGTGGGGTAGGATTTGTACAAAAGCGAGGCAAGCATTACGAAATGGGGATTATTTCTGACTAAGAAAATCTAGTCATAGAGAATACAGACAAAATAGAGGCAGGAAAAGGGCTGACTTAATTTCATGCTGATGTGAGCAAAGAGTACTCAAAATTGAGGGTTTAAATTCATCAGCATCTATTTTTAAATTATCGAGTAATAAATACATTTTTAAGATTCTTCCTCTTGATCAGTTCTCTCCTAAAATACAATTGTTTAGTTAAAGTCTCTTAGTACAATTATGAACATTTTAACTCCTGTCTTATTTCTCTCTCATTTTTATTAACTTCTAAGGGGTTGTCATATGTATGTATATATTTAATGGCTTTACTTGTAGCTGAATTAGGTTAAAATAAAGAATCAGAACTTCTTCTACCTCCTACATCAAATGGCTTAATTTTTATTGGAATTGAAAATGTTTTGTAAAGGAACCTCTGAACTATGCTTATTTGTTTTCCTAGGAAAGGGAACTGAGTGGGAGATGCTAATACAGCTGCTTTTAAGCTTATTGTGTTAATAAACATCAGACCCAATCAGTTCTGTAAGCTCCGCCATTTAGCATACTTGTCATACAGTCCTTACTCACATCCTTGTGATCTGTAAATACTATCTTTTGTGTTGTCCTTTCCCTATAGACCTTTGAAAGTACCTTGCTTGGACTATTTTTCAGTAACGTCACAACAGCACATCACTGGAGACGTGTAGTGAGTATATCTGTCCTTCAGCTTCCTCAATCATCACTAACTTAGCAAGTCATTCCTAAGCCTAGTTAATTCATATTTGAAATAAACAATTTTAGTGTATTTGTATTTATTTGTTAGCATAATTTTTGAATATGACTCTGGTAAAAGTATGGAGAGAACAGTAGTGGTAAAAGGAAATCTTTAAAATAGAACAGTTTCTGCTAGCTTTAGTTCCTCAGTTACCATAGCAGTGAATTCAACACACTACCTGTAGATTGGTGAGCAACCAATAAACAGAAGCTGAAAGATATGTCAAAACCTAAAGATCTGTTCAGTAGGTTTTCTATTTGTGCCCGTGAAAACAAGCAGATCCGTACATTGCTTCGATTCCTGGCACCCCTACCATGACAGAATTGTGCAGAAGGTCTCATCGGACCTCATTTCCTGGTGCAGTCTTCTGCAGGCATCCTTTGTGAATTAATTTCTGGTGGGTTTATGTAATAATACAGCTCCACAGAAGTCATCGTCTCTGATGATGAAAGAATGTTTCTTTTCACTTTTCCTCAAATGAAAAAGAATGCCTAATCCCAGATGCTAGCAGCTCACTAAGAATAATCCAATCTCACACGAGATCAGGTTGTTCTCTCAGTAGATGCACACTGCTACTGCTTATCTAATGACAAAGTGATTTGTGTTTATGAATCTGGGAGGATATCTCATACATATTTTATAATTTGCACTCAAACATATATAGAATGGAAATCCATATGATAAACTGTATATTCAGATGATACTCAGATGTTTCAATGATCTTTTCATATTGATCTATTTTGCTTTAACACATCAAAGCCCCAGGGCCTCCTTCATGGGGCACAACTCAGCTAGGCAGAGAAACAGCCAACACATTACAATCATATCACCGTACATTTTGTCACACAACAGATCAGCTAGCCTGGATTAGACCACAGTCATACCAAGTTGCTGGATTCTATAGCCTGCTCATAGTCAGTAATACAACTCAATTTTTTAAATTAATAGCAGTAACAGGCTAAAAGCAAAATTAATTGCAAAAAGCCAATATTGATGCGTAGGTCAAACACAGATCGGTTTGGCTTCAGAACAATACTCCTACTCAGCTCCAGAAATGTCCACAGAGTTGTGAGCTGACTCTTGCTCAAAGTTTGTTACTTTTAAGAATCCATTTCCTCACTGTTACTTTGCTGGGTACATGAGAACAATATAAGGCATAAGTAGACCTTCTCAAAGATCAACAAAGATAATATTTGAACTGGATGGCTGAGCTTCTTCTCTGCTACTAATGTACACAGAGACCATCTCTATGCAAAATGGAAATCAGGAAAGAGATTATCCAGTTCAGTTCTACAAGAATGTTAATAAGATTTGGTCTCAGTGGGGCTCTCTTGATGTTTGTCAATGTTTGTCAATTATGTCACTTTACCTGTCCTTTTGGCTTTTATTTCTCCAGTGATTTCTCTATGCAATTTGCCAAATAACAAAGGATAATGGTAATGAAGATTTCCATTTTAATGCAGGTTTTCATTTGAAAAACAATCACACAACAACAAAGTAAAATTCAAATTCTAGATACAGAAGAGTGCTTAAGAATATGATTAACTTTAGGCCTGTACAGCAGCCCTACAAAGAGACCAAAGTAAATACTTAAGTCCTTTCTAGAGAAGGTTTTGCAGAGGTTTTAGTCTCCATAACATCTTTTCCACATCTAGGATAAAGGAATTATTTTTGCTGAAGCTTTATCTTTTTACCACTGAGAGTGCCTATGGAAGTTCAATTTCCATCTCTTCAGAGATCATATTTCTGCATCAGATAAGACAATCCCTGCCTCAGAGATATTATGTTAAATGGACAAACGCAAAAGAACTGAAGGCAATAGAACAGTAAGTAACCACCAAAAGAAAGAGAGCTGTGAGATTGTAAACTAAAGAAATGACATACAGTGTTTTCAGTTGATAGAACTGATCTGAAAGATGCTAATGGTAGGAAGTCTAATCTGTTTTCATGCAATCCCATACAAATAAAAGGTATACTCGGAAGTTTACACTTCAATTTTGACTGCTAACTTCAGCTGGCTCACAGAATTAGATCTCTTATCTTCAATATTGAACAGTGAACTTGAATCTGAAATCTTTGGTTCAAATGCAGCGCCATGCAATTGGTTAGAATTACAGCAGTAGTGTGAAGCAAGCATTTCACTTTTCTTGACAGAGCCACTCCTAGGTAGATTTATGCTTTTTTTCTTATGTGGAATTAGCGACCAATAATTTATTAAATTTAAGAGTATGTAAAGATAGTAAACTCATTAATGACGCACTTAAAAACTCCTTAGTAAACCTTAGAGCCATCGGGACAGTAAAAGAAAAAAGAAGAAGAAAAAAAGCCCGCATACAGAGGTCAAGCAACCACCCAAGTGTGAATCTGTTCAGTCATCCAAAACCATTGATGTCTGCCCAACAGCAATTTGAAAAGATATAATTGCCAACTAGTCCTAAATCTCAGTTTGTGCAATGATTGCAGATTTGCATAATTAAGAACAGTCACCACAAAACCCAAACGGTTTTCAGTGCAGAAAAATCTCACTGCAATCTGCTAAAGTTTGTGTGCTAAAAAGAAGTGTCATAAGGATTGGCAAGATGGTCTCATGCTTTTACTAGGAAAAGAAAGTACGTTTGTGAACTTGGAGATGTCTACTTCATTTGAGACCTTAGACCTGCACTTCAGATATTATTTAATTAAATTAACCATCTGCAAAGTGTGAATAATAGTATGTAGTCTTCTTCATAAAGCGCTTCATGGACCTAGAGAAATGTGAAGTATTTATTGTTACACAAACTATTACTGAGAATGACTCTGTGACAGCTAACTGTACTTCTTCCCTTCATCACACTTCTGATGGAATTCTCTCTTATTTCTAAAATGCTTCCACCCTATGAAACTATCACGAAGAAGTCTCAAAGGGCAAGTCCTCACATTTTCACTCATTTCTTCTTCAATCAAAGTGAAGGCAGTGAGGTGGCTGTTTAAATAAAGACCAAGTCCAAGCTGCTTAAGGGCATCAGGACTGAGCCAGAAAGCAGTATTTTCCTGTGCACCTGCAGGAGGAAGGAGATAGGATGGACTTTCTTCAGGAATGTTCTTTTTTATTGTGCAATAAAATGTGTTGGGAAACTTTGATTACTCTTAATCAAGAAACATTCTTCTATGCAGCATATAGTATGCATCCCAGCTGTCATTTTACATGCCAAATGTATTCAAATAGATATTTTCAAAGCTAAAATGATCAAGTCCGAAATCATAATTTATCGAAGAAACAAAACACGTGCTCTTATTCCTAATATCTTCAGGGGCATCACTGGACAGTTTGATTTAAAAAAAACAAAATCAAGATTAAAAGATTCCTTAGTTCAACAGACATCAGGAAAAAGGATATCCATTATGTTTTTATTTTGTTCCATTTCTGGGCACTTCTATCTGAAAAGCAAGCATGTTAACCACAGCCTATAAAGCTGACAAATGTCTCTATTTTGAATAAACTTTATTTTATATCCAGTCCCCAGTGCCTTTCAAAGTTTACTGAAATTCAGAATTTTATTTGCAATATACAACCATTACTGCATTTCCCATCTCTCATTTCAACAGAGCTACTGGGCTTGTTTAGCTTGGAGAAGAGAAGGCTCCAGGGAGACCTCATTGTGGCCTTCCAGTACTTGAAGGGAGCGTATAAACA
>JAOWBP010000001.1:53446407-53459681 GCA_028571105.1 Tragopan temminckii | reverse complement strand
ATAAAATGTCAGATCAGTCATTTAACAATTTTTCTCCCTATCCATATTACTGAGATCCTTCTCTTGTTTTTACCTTACTAAATACAGGATAATTTACATGTTAAAATTTGAGATTATTTGCAAATAATCCCCTTTATTTTAATAACGACTTCAATTTATTGTCCTTTTTATTCTTTTAATTACAGTTTTCAGTTATCTCCGGGTTCATAAATCTACTCTTGTATTCCAAAAGTCATAACCTGTGTGATATGTAAGCATTATACTCATCACACAGGAAAATAGAAAAACCATACAGCATGCTCTCAATGTTGCAAAACATGGTTTGGGATTTTCATTTGTTCTTTTTCTTAAGCATCAAAAGACCAGGAGAGTTATTTTCCCTTTCCTAGACTTTGCATGTATATGTCAGAGGGAGAGAGTGAGATGGTATCATCTTAGTCTCCATTTATTAATTTTATGGATTCAGTGTTTTAGAGATGGCCTCAAATCCAGGATCATGACATGAATTGCTCTGCTCCAAACGTGTGGCTTAGGCTGCATGCTTTATGACTGCGGGCTGTTATCAGTTTTGGCAGGACTCAACACATGTGACAACGTCTGCCCAAGAAAGGCCTGGGACTCAAATAGCAAAGCTATTACACAGGTCAGAAGTGAAATGCATTAGGGACACTACTAGAGAAACAGTAAAAGGAACAGAAAAGGTTTTCACAGATTACTTATGGTAGAGGTAGCGCGCGTATCTGGAGCAGCAGCAGTGAGGAAGGTTGAAATCAGAAGGTGAGAGATGGTCACAGAGCTGGTGAAGGTCACAGGCCTGCAGCAATGAAATGTCCCAGGCTGTGGACAAGCTGCCTGGGCTGCTTTAGCTGACAGCATATTTGAGTACTTAAAAACAAGCCATTGCAAAAACATATTTACCCTAAAAATGTCAAAGAGGAAAAACTGAAAATGTTGTTAAGTCTTATCGTCAAATGATGACTGTTGAAGAGTGACACAAATTCTACTTATAGAACATATGGCAATAACTAATTCATGGGCAGATCAAAATAAATCAAAACAAAAGATATATTCAAAACAAAGCTAGCAGCAGCTAGGCAGCAAATATATTAAAATAAAGCTATATCATATTCTCTCTCATTTCTCTTCTGTGAGTTTCTCTTTTCCACCTAGCCAGTCACTGATAAACACATGGTGTACTGTGAGGCAACTGCATACCCCAGTCAGAAACTTTAGGTGACTTTGAGAATACTTACTCATTCCAGTACAAAAATGTCCAGAGCAATACTAGATCATTCCTTTCCACTCAGCCACCCGCTGGCAATAATAAGACATCCCAGGTCCCAAACAACACATCTGATGTTTTTCAGTATCCTAAATCACCACATTACATTATCAGCACGGTCTAACAATGTTTAAACAACATGGGGGAAAAAAAGGCATGAGCACACAATAAAAAAGTTCCAATCAGCATCTGAAAAGAAACTCAGAGTCAGAGGGTATGTAATGAGTTTTCAAGGAAAGGGCTTTAAAATCTCTGTGATAAGATCATGTTTCCTGAGGGGGAAAAAAAAAAAAAGAAAAAAGAAAAAAAAATCCTTTAGTTATACCCTGCAGACGAAAGTTGAGAAGTTCTGCTCTAAGTATTGATAATATTTTAATAATGCTTTGCAATAAAAGCTGAGGCATTCAAAGTACTTTACAAATGAATTGCCCCCCTTTTAAGGAAGAAACTGAAATAAAAGATTGGCAGGATGGAAAAAAAAACAAATCTGCAAGTCATCATTGCACAAGTGACTCACAGGTTATCCTTCTCTCTCCCCCAAATCTTCTCCATAAAATGTGGCAGAAGAAACATTGCAAAGCAAAAGAGCAGAGGGCTGAGTACGGAGCATGTCAGACAACAGAAATTAAATGAGGGGTCAGCAGTATTTCAAGACTGTTATGCAAAGTGTAATTTCCTTTTCCAAACTGGAGGTTAAGTAGGCCCATAGGAACTCAACAGTAACTGGAAGATTTAAAGGAGGAAATGGAAAGGAGAATGGAGGAAAACTTATTTACGTATGAATGATACATCCAAGCAAAAGAGTTCAGGGCAGCAAAGAAGACAGGAAGTTTGTCTGCAAATAAACTTTTCTAGCCTATATTGAGCGCACTCATTACAGAAGTAAGAAGAAGAAGAAAAAAAGACGGACTGAACTGGTGTTTACATGCTAGCAGAGAAAGGCATCTTGGATAGCAGGAGAAAGCTTCTGAATGAAGCGAAAGAGGGTACCAGGTAGAAACAGGAAGGACAAATGAAGCCACAGAGAAGCTGTTGAACTTGAGATGGAAAATAATCCAATTGTACTTATGGGAGAAGAGGTTGGAGAAGTTAACGATGGGAGAACAGTTAATATCTTCTTTTCTGAATTGAGACTGTATACCCTATATGCATACAAAGCAAAAGGTTTGGTCTAGTTTTTTTCAAGGGACGTTATAAATCAAGCCATAATCCCTATTACTATATCTTCTGAATCAGCATTCCCTCCGGGCATCTAAATTTCTTCTGCATATTGAAGTCATTTTCCTTACTGCTTGCTCTTCAAGTTACTGGCTGGAGTGTTTTTTATCTGCTGGGATTTTGACAATGTGTGAGCATTTAATTATATGCAGTCCTTACCCTAGAGCATAAACTTCTCACCAGCCTGTAGCATATTGGCCAAGGACCCACCAAGACAGTAAGGAAGAACGTGCACATGAGCTCTCACATACACATGGCAATGTCCTTGCTATTTTAGCAGATACACAAGTCTCTGTTAAACCCAGAATAAAGGGAATTCATCTATTTACTTACATCTGAAAGTCTATTTTAACTAGCAAACAGGACAAGCACGGCATTGCCAGCTGCTCAAGGAAAATTACTGTTCTGTTCTACACTGCATTGGTGTGGCCACACCTTGAATACTGTGTGCAGTTTCGGGCATCAGAGTACAAAAAGAGCATAACACTATTAGAGTGTCCAAAAGAAGGCTACGAAGATTAAGGGTCTGAAGGGGAAGATGAATGGGGAGCTGCTGGGGTCCCTTGGTTCATTGAGCCCAGAGCAGAGGAGGCTGAGGGGAGACTTCATGGTGGTCTACAGTTTCTCAAGAGGGGAGCAGAGAGGCAGTGCTGATCTCCTGTTTCTGGTGACCAATGATAGAACCTGGAGAAATGGAATGAAGCTGCAACAGGAGAGATTCAGACTGGATGTCTGGAAGTGATTCTTCACCAGAAAGTTGTTGGGCATGGAATACAACTCCCAGGGCAGTGGTCATGGTACCGAGCTTGCCAGAGTTCAAGAAGCATCTGGACAAAGCTCTCAGACATATGGTCTGATTTTTGAATGGTCCTGTGTGGAGCCAGGAATTGGACTCGGTGATCCTTATGGGTTCATTCCAACTGGGATATCATATGATTCTTAAAGATCAAAAATTTTGGAGAATGGTGCAGAGAAAATATTAAACAAATCGCTTGTGCAACATTCAATTGGTTTCTCCTGCAACTCACAGGAGCCGCATCTAAGGATCACTTATGAAATCTCTTCCTCCCCTTCCGAGGCTGCCAACAAGAATACCTTTTTGTGCCAGTAATGATGGTGATTTATTGTAAAGTGGGTACTGGACAGAAACCACTAACTCACATCATACAAACTGCCTGGCAGACTTGTCTCATAGCATCCAATTTTAGTACCTTGACACGAGTCTGGAAATGTGCTAACAATAGTATTTGCTGCCATTATTAATCAAAGCTTCAAAAACAAAACGAAAATTAACCCATCAATAAAACACAAAAGCATTTTGCATTAATAAATTATAAATTGTGCTCTTTAAAATACACTTAGTAAATTCTGAAGAGGTTAATGAAAATACTAAAATCTTTCAAAGTGGCAGCTGAAGGTAAAATATTCCAGTATTCACAGAGTAATTATTTTTGTTTGTGCTTTCATCTTGATTGTCATTTCAGGCTACGTATTTGTCTGATGGATCTCCTCAAGGATACAGTGGAACTCTATAGGGAAACCTCAGGCCCTTCCTCATTTCTCACAACGTATTTGAAAGTTAAATTCTCTAAAGCATAAGTGATTTTTCATTATTATCTCTGTACCAGGTGAACGAAGTTCTTTAAAATGACTCAGGATTCAGCACAGAATGAAAAAAAAAAGATAGATCGCCTTGAAAAGAACATCCTACACTGAGCAAACAGAAGCAGCACACAGGCTACTACTGTGGGCAAGACTCAAAGAAGTAAGCATCAAAAAAAGACCATCTGAAAAGGTCTGACTCTCACATTTTACATGGACTCCATTTCAGAACAACTCAAACACTATTTTTTAAAACAATATCAAATTGCCAGTCCGCTTAACATGATATTATTCTGAAAATTCTTTCTAAAAAATTCACAGTAACAAACTAATGAAAAGTTTTCTTCCTCCAGATTTGTAGGTTATGGATATATGAACTACCTTAAACAAGCATAATTTCTGAAATCTTCAGTTGAAAGTTTGCAACAGTGACTTTGAGAACGAACCCACCAAATGTATGGAAGAAAAACTATTTACATGCTCATGGGTGTCAGGGAACAAATTTTACCACTACAGTTTATTCTGGTGAATGGCTTTAACCAAGACAGTAAACTATCTTTTATTCTCACTTTCTCCATCTGCAAAACATACAAAGATGCTTTCTAATGCATCTCATGCTGGTTTTGTTTGTGTATTTTCCAAAAACACACAAGTTTAGCTTAATTTGTATAAATGGCATTATGATTTTGAAGTATTAAGGTAATACCCTGAACATCTCAGATTGTGATCCCT
The DNA here is from genome assembly GCA_028571105.1 of Tragopan temminckii. NCBI lineage: Eukaryota > Metazoa > Chordata > Aves > Galliformes > Phasianidae > Tragopan > Tragopan temminckii. The sequence continues at coordinate 53,454,847 of JAOWBP010000001.1, read as the reverse complement.
ACTTTTGAAATGGGATGCTAATTATTTGTTTCAGATTTTTCTACCTCTTTAGCTAGGATTTCAGAGCTACTCAGATGCTAATCCCTGGCTTATCTGCTCAGATGCACATCAGGTTGTGTTTCAGATGTTACCAGGCATCAGAGCATGAAAATGCACTGTATGAAATTCCTCTCCTAGATATAACACATTCATGCAGTAAAATGCATCCATACTGCACACTGAAGGAGATGGCAACTTTCTTTGGTATTGGTGGAGCCATGGCACCTGCTATAGACCGGGTTTTGAAGAAATAGAGAATGCTTCAGCCACATAATACAGAAGCCCTGCTTCCCAGCATCTCAGCCCCAAGGTCAATGGAACTGTAATGCACAAAAATCAGGTCGCAAAGGTCCAGGTAGAAAAAATTTACCAGTTCACTCTATTACATGAACATAGTCTGAAAGGGCCACTTTTGCTTTTTCAGGTATTGCCATCCACGCAGAAATAAAACTGTACCTTCCATTAGAATTGTGTGCGGAGCATTAGGATTAGTCTCACTGAAGAGAACTTGGCACTGAGTTTATCAATAATAAAGGGAAGAGAAGAGAGTTTGTGTGTCTCTTAAGGATTAAATCTATGTTTGTATTCCTGGTGAGAGAAAGAAAGATAGGAAAGGTATATTCAGATTCTTGGGAGGAGAAGAAAACCGTGGCTAGATCCCAAAGACTGAGACCTCCAGAATCCATGTATGGGTTTCAGCAGAAAGAATATACCTTGGCCCTGAAACAAAAACAGCAAAGGATTTATAAGTGGATTCCAGTAGAGCAGAACTAGGCAGGCAGAAACAGAAATCACATGCCTGTATCCTAGCAAGAGGAAGCTGATGTTGCAGATCCAAGAAGTGCTTTTCAGCAATGGTATTTTCAGGCTAGTTGTGCATATTGCTCCTTTCACATGTAGTAAATAACCACTGATTTGGGGCAAATAGGTGTGCCTCCATTCTCTGCCTGATGGGAGCCCTATAAATTTTATGTCAGAGAAATGGATTAGAAGTGTTTCCTAGATGTTTCAAGAAGTTGGTATTTCTGGACATTTCTCTTACATAGGAAGCTTGATGTGTTCTTGCATTAGGATTTTCAAACAGCTGATACAGAAGGTCTCTACAAGCAGACAACAGCATAAAACTACTTTTTTTTTTTTTTTTTTTTTTTTATGGAACCAGTAATAATCTCTACTAGCATGAATTCTCCATTACTGAAGTTGTCAGCCAGAAAATGTTCCATCTGTGTGCATGCCTTTGACCTTTCTTCATTTCTTTCCTTTAGTTAGCCAAGCTTCAATATTTTAATTACTTTATTTCAGGCACCCTATTTTTGCTTGAAAATTCTGGAAAGTATGATTTACTTGAAGTCATGGAGCAAATTACTTAGAATACTGATTCTGTTTCTCATTCTTCTCACACAGGAATATATCCGTCCCTATAGGCCAAAATGTATATTTCCCACCTATTTAATTCTCAAATGGAAAACACATACACTACTGATAAACAGCATATCAAAACTGTCACAGAAAAAAGAATTCTGCCACTTGTTTTGTAGTCTCAAATCAATGTAACAGTATAAGCCACTTATCCTTTAATCTTCTTTTCATGGTAGCAGAACACTCAGAAACATATTATCCTGAATTTCCTTTGGTAGGTGTTCAGTAGCAGCAGGCTCTCATTAAACCAGGCTGCCTTTTCTTCATATTGCAACTGTACTCACACTAAGGATGAGATGGGAGCATCTGTGTTTTATCCTGAATGACCTTCCGGAGCAGGAGTAGTAGCAATTACTTGTTACCACTAGGAGCACTCCCACTAGGAAGACAGGTTAGCATTTTAGATGTCATTTCATTTCAGTACGTAGTGGCAGCTGATACTTGTTCTTCGTTGGCAGCTGGAAGCATGGAAGACTATTGACTATTGTCACATGAATATATTTCTCATTTTGATCTTCTACAGCATACCTTATTTTCAACTATCAAGTGCAGCTCTAGATTACAGTGCAGTATTCTATCGGACTGGAGTAGAAAAAAGAATTAGGGAGAGAATGGTTATTTATAGTTTTACAACAAAACTGAAAAACCACAGTTTCAAAACAAAATGCTTTCTTTGACTGTGTCGAGGTAAGAGAGCTTTCTAATGCAGCAGGAGAAGATCAGTAGGGCACACCAGTTGGTACCGAGGTTCCTATATCTCCAGTATATGTAGTTCAAATGTTATTTCAAATTAAATTTATCTGTTTCTCCTGGACCAAAGAAAGCATCCCTCCTGTGTATGTGGTGTGAAGCTCCCTAGCAGGTTGATCCTTGGCTCAGATCTCTTGGTACTTACATGGATTGGAGCTTTTGGTTGAGTTTCTTCTGAGAATAACCTGTTTGGCATGAACCAAACCCACACAGATGTTCCGAGAGCTGGTAAATGGGGACTATTGAAGAACTCACTTCAAAACTGCATCCATTTGTTTGAATCAAAAAACTAATTTTGAACCACCTTTTGTTTTGGTTCTACTGGAAGAATTAAAGGTAAACAAAGAGCACTGAAAACTCATGGGTGCAGAATGGGAATAAGGCTGGATTCTTCATGGTGCATAGATAGGCACATACCTATGAGAAGAGGGACTTACACTCAAACACTGAGATGATTGTATAGATTTATTTGTATCACAGAGGACACTTAGAGTCATCACTTACTTAAATAGTACTGTTCATTCACTGTGTTTCTCACAAAGTAGACACTGAACTCGGAACTTCTTTTTTGCCCCACTTTTTCAGCTGAAAAAGTACTATCTGAGGAGATACATACAAAATTTCACAACTCCTGCATCATTTTGTGATGAGCAAAGAGATATTTTATGGCCTGAAAGTCTACTCAACTGTTGTAGTCTCATGAATATGCTAACGGGAATATTATTTTCCCAGCCTGGCATCCAGCAGTTTTCAATACTTTTGGTTTTCCAACTTGTTCGTTTTCATTCCAAATAAAAAAAGGCTGTAATATTTGCTAAGGGCATTCAACCCAGATAGGCTAAGACACTGTGGTATGTAAGAACTAAATTATTTGGCTGAGTTTTTGAAGTGCTTTGTGGCCCTGGGAATTACAAACTGCCAAAATACTTTAAAAGAGTTGTCTTAACAAAAAATAAAATAAAAAAATTAAAATCGTATCTATAAAGATATATCAGTATTTGGGGAATAAAGTCTTTTTACCATTAGAGACATGAAATTATTTTTCTTCGTCAACAAAGAGAATGTGGAAATATTTTTTTTAACCTGAGGTTAATATGTTAGTCGAGAATACTGTTATCAGATGTTATGAACAGACAAAAGCTCGTGTAAATAGCATTCTTGTACTCTCAAAAGACTGGCAGTGGTTCTGCAGGATGTGGAAATCCTAATTCAGATGATACAGCACTTAACACATCCTTCCAAAGACATGAGAACTTCAATAGAAAATTAGCGTTTTAAAATCTTTTTAAATCAGCTCATATGCAGTAATGTCCTTAAAGAGGCTACCACAAATGCTAATACAAGATTCGCTTTGAGTGGGATAATGAGATAAATTCCCTGTCTGGAAGCCTAGCATAAAGCTTGAGTCCTTGCACTTCTTCAGCTCTCATAAGCTTTTCAAGACTGGTAGATGTGAGGTGCAGGCCCCAGGTTGGCTCTGAGCACTGGCTGAGTAGATTCCGTAAGTCAGATAACTTCTGTTTAGCTCATCTAACAACCTGAAAGATCTCTGAAAAAAATATTGTGAAAAAGGACTTAGATTCTTCTCAACAAGACAATTTTGCCATAATCAAGTCTATACTCACACAAATTTGAGTCATTCTCGGTGCATAGAACACAACAAAGTCACTATACAATGGCCAAGATGGAAAGTATAATAGCTTGAAAATCATTGGGATAGAAATACTACATTGAAGTTTGCACTTAACACCAGGATGTGACTTCCCATGAAGGAGGAAAAGGCGGTGAAGCAACAGAGAGCTGAAAAAGGCTATGCTATACATTGGTTTCAGCTGAGGTTTTATGATTCTAAGTCGTTTGGTCTACACTAAATGCTATTAGAAATATGATGGACACTCTGAGGAAAATGTCTTAGACTGGAGTAAAAAGCAACTAGATTCAGGGTGGCAAATCCTACCGTACCCTCCTCTGTTCTTCAGAAATAGCTTCCAATTCTTACAAGGAAACTTAAAATGTAAGGGAGATATGAGATCCAGATCCCTGAGATTCAAAGCAAAGTGACCAGCAGCCAACACATTCCAGAGGTGAGAAACAAGCATGCATTGTAGCCAGGATCCCATAGAACTCAACGATAATTTGTGGTGATGTTGTTTACATATTTGGGCATGTTTTCTTATTCTGGTCCCTGCTGGGAATGTTTAACTGAGAGAGCATCAGGTGCATTCTAGCCATGGGTAAAGTATTTCCAAACTATTACATCAAAGTAGTAGCTTGTTACAGCTTTCATTACACTGCTTTTATTGTCATTTGCAGTAAAAGAAGAAAAGTCAGTGAAACTGCACAAGTCAGTGCTAGAAGGCTTCTTTATGCCTGAAGTCCTACAAGGGTTAGGAGGACCTATAAAGAAGGATAAAGGCTGTTTACAGGTGGCTGGTATCACACATTCCCACTGAGCTTCCAATTTCCAATACAGTTAACAGACAAACCCCATTTTTCAGAAAGAAGCTTAAGCTGACAGATCAAACAGGTGCCAAAGCAGAAGCATGGCCAAAAAAATATGATCTTGCCACAAAAATATCCTCATTTGCTAACTTTCCCAAAGGAGTGTCTGTTAGTGTGTGTGCACATGCCTTCTGAGAGCAGAGTGAACAGAAATGTTTAATTTTGGATTCTCGAAAGGGTTGCTTTTCCATATCCATCCCTATTTTTCTGTCTCATACTAAGCATTTTCCTTTCTCCTAAGAAAAACAGTGGAACTTCTTTATTAAACTTAAATTGCATTTGAAATTTCTTAGAAGCTTTCGTGTTTCAGAGCAATAAAACTAGCTAGAGTGTATGTTTATATGAGGGATTGTTCATGCTTTTTCTATGTCATTTCTATGTCACGTTTAAATATAACTAAGCTCTTTCTAATGTCGTAATACATTCTCATCTATCTTCTAACCAGGGCAGCTGGAAAGTATAAATTGCATTTCATGGAAACTTCTAGTATTTCTTCTTTTGTGTGTGTGTCTCAGATCAGAATCAGAACACAACCAGACCTTTCCTGCAGTAATTCTTGCAGTGATAGCAGTGTCATGCATAGGAGACAACAGATTTGAGTACATAGGCTTAATCTGAGAGAGATAGAACCTGAATCTGCAGTTTCTTCTTCAGCCTGAAAACTCCACCCAAGCCCTTAGAAGCATTCCCCAGTAAAAATGTAAATTATGATGGAAAAATTTTGAATAAAAGCATGCTGAGAGAACATACGACTCCTACATTTCCCACCTCAACTTTCGTTTTTACATCTAAGCAAACTGGTAGAAGTTGAGTTACTGCCCAGGTAGCTATATAAATGCATGACCAAGCACAAAGCTCTGTTCCATCACTTCAGTGGCATGTGTGCACTGATTCTGGGAAAAGATTCAGCAAGCTCAGTGTAATAGATTATTATTTAACATTATTTTTACATGTGGAAATGAAGCCCACACAGCTGGGATAGCACACAGGTTAACTCTCAGCAACCCCAGGCCCAAGGAACGACCTTATCGCTTGCCCAGAGGGGCATGCTCCTGGTTTTGAAACAGTGCATGTATGCAGAGCTCCAAATATCACAGCAGAGATGCCAGCCAGGCATTGGCACTTGAGACATAGGATAAAATGGACTAAATTTCACTGCATTTGGCAGTGGAATAATCAGTTTTTTAGCATAACATAAGAGGATAAGATACAGTTACAGAGCAATGTTAGATGCCCAACAAGGTTGCTTATAATGACACTGCCATTAATTGGCTCTTAATGTGTACGATGCACCATTGCTTTCTGCTGAATCAAAGCTGGATTTCCAATATAATCTTGGCCAGTGTCATGAAGTTCTGAGTGGCCACGATAGGCAACAAAATTAAGATGATGAGGATGTGATGTTGAGAAAAACTTGTTTTAATGCCTTCAGGCCCTTCACCAGCAAATGCCATCCCGGTTATAAGTGTCACTACATAGAGCTGTGCAGGGAAACAAATACAAACGAGCAAATAGTGAGAGAGGAAAAATATCTGAAGACATTGAAGTTACCCTGTGAGTCTTTTATCCTAATGCAGGTATTTTCTAATACATATGAATCTGACTTCTGCTTAAAGCTAAAAACAATATTTGTGCTTTTTTGGCTCAGACATTTTTTCAGGTTGAAAAGAAACCACTTTTTTTTTTTCCCCAGCAAAATTAAAAGCTGAAAATTTATTTAATATTGGTTGAAAAGTTTCCCATCTTTTTATATATCAGAATACCTACAACCAGTTTTTAGAAGAGTATGAAATATTTTAATTTTTTTTTCTGTTCACATCTTAAAATTGAAACAATTTGCTGAATTAAGCACAATATAAGTAGATTTTTCAGCAGTTCAAATCTAGTTTGTTACAGGTTGATACTGCCCAAAATTTCAATCATTTATTTCACTGCTTCCTCTGGTGACCCTAGAAACGCATGGCTGTGGCTCACATATAGAGCAGGTATGCGTTTGTGGATGCAGTGTAAAGGCTTTCAAATAATTCTCAACTATACATATAACTCTACGGGCCCTCACTGCCCTGAACACTGCTTGATTTCAAAGATACATTACAAAAGTAAATCTGTGGATATGACACCACTTTCAGTGCAGCTAAATTAAAGCTTTAAAACAAAACTTCTGTGCTTACTGTTATTTCATTGCACGAACCTTTACCCACCAAAGCTGAGATCCGACAATAAATCTGAGTAATATTTTGTATAAGGTTGACAGAAAGGTAATAAGTGAAAATTTTAATTCTCTGCAACAACAATCAAAATGAAATTTCCTGACTTGACTTAGACTGAGACTCAGACTTCAGCTAGAAAAAATAAAAGACTGAAGGCTGAAAGCCTAATTTTATTCAATGAGATGATTTTGAGAAAACATTTTCTTTATAATTGCATTTTTCAGTTCTGCAAAGATTGTGGAATTGAAATGCCTTTAACTGTGTGGTAGTTTATTCTGTATCAATTAAGTTCCCTGTAAGCAAAAGGAAGTTTTATGCAAGAAAAAAATAAGGAAGGAATAGACCTTTAAATATATTTTCAAGCTTTCAACATCAGAAAAATGCAAATTTTCCCTTATATTTGTTTTCATTGTGAAAGTATGGGGAGTTCCACATCCCTGCCCACAAATTCCTAACTTTCATTTTCTACTTCCTTTCATTTTCTCTGATTCTTGGACAAAAGGAGGAATCAGCCAGTAAACTACTAGAAAAGAGTAGCTAGCATGATACAAGAAAACCCAAAAATAGACCTGTCCTTTATTCTTGTAAACACAATGAAAATTGCAATTTAAAACAAAAGAATAAAATAATTTTGTTTGTAAGTCTTCCAAATAAAATAAATAGCATGTTAAGAAAAAGAAAAGCATGTCTTTTGAATATTCTAAAGCCAGAGACAACCAGAGACTTAAAAATAATGGCAAGCCAAGCTTCTTGTTTGAAGCATTGCCACAGACTTTCTCAGCAGCTTTGGCCAATCCCCATATTCATTTTATTAATTGCTCTTTAAACAGAAGTAATAATACTAGCTCGCCTATCAGGAACATGATAAAGTTTGATGTATTAAAATCAGTGTAGTTGAGAAAGTTTGTTTTGAAGTCAAACTGCTGGATATTATAGATAACCTGGAGATCTGCAAAATAGTGACATCTTTATTAAAAAGGGGAATGAGACAAATGTTTGTATCACTGCGCTATGCATTTTAATAACCAGGTTTCTTAAAATAAACTTTAAAATCATATTTAAATATTCAGAAGACTGCTTTGTTTCTGAAAGCACTGATCTCAGTAGCTCCCTGTCCTGGACTCTGAAAGTTCATTACTTTTAAATATTGCCTAAAGCCCAGACTTAGATTTCCTTCAAAATTTATCACTTGAGTTTTTCATCACCTGAGCATCTCAAATACCCCACTAAGCACAGAAGTACACATGGACATTCACAGTGGCATTAGCCTTTCTCCCATGGGCACAGCAATGTTACGTTCAGACCAGCTGCAATGGATGAAACTTGGCACCTCCACCACTATTTGCTCCACGCTCCCCTTCTGTGAATGTTCAGAGATCAGGGCATAGCCTGAGAACTTCTGGTAGCTCCCATCAGAAAGAGCGAATCCCGCATGCAGACAGCAGAATCTGCGCAGTAAAAGAAAACTCATCCCATTCATCAGGCAGTGCCACTAACATTCCATGATGATCTATTTGCTA
>JAOWBP010000001.1:53427825-53438868 GCA_028571105.1 Tragopan temminckii | reverse complement strand
GAGGGCTGAAATATAAGCACATCTAAACAAAGTCACTTCTACTGATGGTACAGTCTTACTCAGGACAAGCAAGCAGCCTTCAGGAGACAGCACATAGGCTCTCTGTCCTTCATCTCTGGGTTTTAAGCCCCGGAGTGAAAAATAATAGTAGCTTTGCAGAAGTGACTGGGACCTCCATCTAAGCAGGAAGGAAATGGCAGCATTAGCTAATCACTACAGAAGTGCTGCGTGGCAAGCTGGGTGGGAAATAAGAATGTGAAAACAAGATGACAGCAAAGGGAAACCAGGCCCCTTTTGAGTTGAAGCTGCAAAGTCAGTTATTAAGAGTATTTCTCATTCAAGAAATAAAAATCTCAAATACAAATTAAAACAGTCTAGATAGTCTTGGTCATATCCTGTAGGATATGCAGCAAGACAATCAGGCAGGCCGTTCAATACTTTGTCTTTGCAGTTCCAAACTGCAGTTGCCCTGCTCCTCTGTCTTGTGGTGCTGATGAATGCATGTATGACACTTTCATATGACACAGAAACATAAAATGTGTGAATTTACATAAGATCACTTCATCATTTGACTCAGTTGCCCATTTGAACTACCCCCATTCAGATCCAAGTAATTAATAGCAACTCATTAGCAACTCATTAATCAAAAAATGTGATACTCGTCCATTTCTATGTTTATATTAGCATTCTTATTTTACATGCCTGAGAAATTTCATGGTAGCAGGTATATGCTTGCACTTCAAAATATTGATCTCTTCTCTCCCATAATGATACCACAATGCTTGCAGTAATCCCTGGTGTTTACTACAAAGAGCACCTAAAAAAGGATTGTTCTGTATTTATCCGATTCAGTCGTAAAGCTTTTGAACATGCCCACAATACAGAATTCGCCCAACATTGTCCCAGACAGACATAGATCAGGACACCAAGAATTTTTCTCCCATTGAACTCAGAGAAGAATACAGCAGCTTACAGCACTAGTGACTACTGCATTAATGAGTCTCACTCCCTGTTCCATCCAAAGGATTTCCTACAGTTATGGGCAAGTTCTTCTTCTCCTCAAAAAAGACCACCGGTAGCTCCAAGCCCACTCTCCCATTCAGACTGCCCTTGAGGTTGCTCTTTGTACTCAATTCATTCTGCTATGTAAGCAGAGAAATTGGCTCATGGAGAAATGTGGGATCCCCAAACAGCCTTCTCCTACAACCTCTCTTGGCAGTCAAAGGGATTTTGAGGAGCCCCATTTTCTTGATTACCAGCTCCAGGTACAACTTGAACCTGACTGGCTAAACAACAGAAGGGGAAGGCCTAAGGCTGACCTCGTGCTCAGTGATTTATCTTTAAACATTGCCCTTGACCTCAAGAAACACTGGAACAAATGCTGCTGCTGTGTCTGGCTCTGTGCTCTCTGTGGTGACAGTACTTTGTTGTACTGCTCTGCCCAGCCAGAAGAGCCTTTCCACTCCATGAATTTCATTGAAATACCTATATTACACAACCAAAAGACCAAGAAAGCAAATACTTGGGAAAATTCTGGAAAAAAACTTTTTCATTATTTAACACTGCACGCAGCAGCCAGTATTTCAGCACCTAACAGGTTCCACTGAGTTGGTTTAGGAGCCTCATACCAAGCTGTCTCTGAAGATGTCTGTGGGATGATTGACTCCTGCTTTGTTGAACCATGTCACTGAGGTAATAATATGCCAAAATACCACATGCACATGCATATATATACATATATATATATATATATATATGCACGTATAGATATACAGCTACAGGCTGTCTGAATAAACTCTTTACAATGCTCAGGTTACGATGGAAAGCTTCAAGAAAAGAAAAATTATATAAAAGCCTCTGAAATGAACATAAGATACAGAATGCTGAGCAGAGGAGAGAGATTTTATGATCCTCTGCACTTAAATTAATGATTTCAGGACTGAAGGAAAAATACTGCCCAACTTACACAGTGCAGCTACTCCAAGGCCATTTCAGGGAGCTGCTCCTGCTCAGAATCAAGAAGAATTTGAAGAGCCTACTAATTAATTTGTGTTCCCTTTCTTCCGTACGCCGTAAAACTGAAGAGCTGTTATGAGCACAGCATAGCCCAGCAGCGAGGAGACAGAAGCAGGCTCCCAGGTACCTAGGCACAGTCCCACTCAGTGCCCCCTGCCTGGGGAGCTCAGACACGACTCAGCCACTTGCTACGTTGGTTGGACATGAGAGGAACACCCAGTGCACTTGGCAGCCCCAGGACCATTAACCTGCCTCTGCTAAATGGGCAGCCATGCTGCTGCTGGCTGCTCACTCCAAACTTTGCTCCCAGGAATTAGGCAGACTGGGCCCCAGTATTTCAGGCTCCCGAGGGGCATAACACCATAAAGTACCCAGAAACCCTGCTTCTCTGAGAAGGCAGTTTGGTGCCATGTCAATAGAATCCCAGAATCGTTTGAGTTGAAAGAGACCCTTGAAGGCCCTGCAGTGAACAGGGACACTCACAGGTAGATCAGGCTGCTCAGAGCCCCATCTAGCCCGATCTTGAGCATCTCCAGGGACTGTCGGTGCTGCCTGCAACCTCCTGGGAGGGAAAGGAGATACCAGCAGCACTGTCCCTTAAAAGCACATACTCAAACCATAGCATCAAAAGACAGCAAACATTTTGGAGCTGAAAGAAAGAGGGCGTGGTATTCTTTCAGTTGTGTCTTAGGAATGGGAACCATGTTGATGAGGCTTAGACTCAATAAGGATGTTGCAGGTTGCAGATTCACAAAGCAGGAGCTTCCTGCCTGAATAGTATTGATAAAAATGTTTCAAAAGAAGAAAAAAAACAACCAAAAAGCCTAAACCAAACTAGCAAACAGAAAAGCAAAATGAGTGGAGGAAGTTTTCTAAAAAACAAAAGTTTTCTAAAACTGATCAGTGCCTGGAGAACACACATGGCTCCACCACTGTTCTCTTTTGTTTTATTACAGATATAGGACATGAGCATCAGCTGCCCTGGCTGACAGACCAGCCAGCATCAGCATTGCCAAGAAACAAACTGTACATCATCTCATTCTTCAAGAAACAAACAGTAACTTGCTGCTGAGCCTCTAAGATGTATTTCCAAAAGAGGATTACTATATTAAGTACAAAGCCCCTCTAATCCCATGTGCTTTCTGAAGACGTCATAGATTTGTTTTTGTTTTTAATTTTTAAATGGTACCTAATGGCAGCCTGGGTTCACAGGAGGTGTCTGAAAACAGGAAATCCCAGCACAGCACGGAAGGTGCCTTGGGGTTTTTCTCCTGCCATGAGAGGAGCAAGCAGACCAGCGCTGCTCCTAAGGACCCAGTCATCAGAATGACTCTATCTCAGTTCTTAGCTCTTCAAACCCCATCCACCTAGCAGCACTGTTTGCAAGGAGCACATTCTCATTGCAAGAGCTACCCAAGGCTCAATCACAGTCAGAGCCTCACATTTCATACATCCCAATCTAGAAAGTTTACAATCTGAAATTCACTCAGAACAGGTTCTCTCAAACATCGCTCTCTGTCTCTGCTAGAACTCCGCTTATCTTGTAACAAACAATTTCAAAACCTAGATTTTATGTATTTGAAGCAAAGTGCAGCAAGCTCTTCACAGATAGGACCCATCTAAAGCTGCCTGTGTGATCTTAGACCAAGTTACGTCAGTGTCTGCACTACTATTCCCTAGAGCTTCCCTAACATAAGGGAATACAGTTCTTCAGTAATGCAAATATTCAGTTATCCAAGGAAAACAACGATATTTTAAGGGCCTCTGTCATATAGGATGTTTTCTCATTAACTGTACAAATAGGCTCTGAGAGATACAAGTCAGAGTGGGAACACTCAGACTTTTTCCGAGTAGGGAAAACAATGTTTTGCTGATGGGAAGTAAGGAAACCGACTTGCAGAGCTGGGAAAACAGCCCTAATATTTTGTGCAAGGGATTTCTCTTTTTTTTTTGGATTACAAGTTACCATCACATCTAAGATACGGATATCCTTGCTGTGTGAATACGCTGACCTGAATGCTACTGTTTGCTTAATAACTTCAACCTTCACTGTGAAAGAGCCACATTTGTGCACTTATGTATAGGATCAAGTCAATAAAGCAGATGTTGAGACAGGTTTGTTAACAATGAGTTACTTCTGAGTGTATCTGGTTACTCAGGAGATGTTTTCAGCTAAGTATGCATGAAAATAGTGCACAAATACACGAGGGAATAAAACCTATAAGTGTTTGGCCTTTTTTGACTTATGAAAATGACTGTCACTGCAGAAAACACTGACCATTTCCATTTTTTGTTTAAATAAAAATAAAGGAATGATTAGGTAGCGTATGGTTGAATATAACCTAATCTGCTGCTAATACTGGACCTAAAACACACTGTTCTTTCTACCAGTTCCTCCAAAAGAATATTCCCCCTCAAATAAAGAAAAAGTTATTTACCTGACAATGATAAAATAAGACCACAGAAGGAAGTGGATGGCTGGTATTTAACTAAACATAACCCCTTGCGCTAGTAAACAGAAGCCAGAACAATATCTGAAAGCTTAGATTTCCAAATATGATCAGCATTGCCTCTACTCTACCTCAACCAAATACTATGTCTTTATCCCCGTCTTTTCTGTGAGCAAAGTTAAATATGCACCTAGTACTACAGAAATACCACCTTCACATAACACTTGTGAATGGGGAATACTGCCACGTGCTGCAACTTTAAAGATGCACAGCAGTAGAAGAATAAACCAGATAAATATAGAATTCTCGCTAATCTGAAATGAGAACTATAAAACAGGAATGTAGCACAAGCCAGGCTTTGGGGCTTGATAATTTATAACGTGCCCACGATGCACTTAAAAGTACTTCCATGGAAGTAAATGGAAAGGAGGACATTAATAGTTTTGAACAATCACAGACATGATATATATGCACGGTCTCCGAGCGTTTCTTGGCAAATTAACAAATACTTCATGCCTAGTTCTCTTGCAGGATCTAGTCTAAGCTCCGTATTTATTTATTTTGCTGCACTTTGTCCAGGATCAAATTGAAGTTATATATGGTTTCAGCGGAGTTATATTTTCTGTCAGCGTCCAATTGTAGTAGAAAACCAAGGTACAAGGGGGGCAATTCCCTCTGCTAGTCATAACAAATAAATGAATAAATTACATTATTCTATAAGGAATAATGTAATTATTGGAAAACTTACATTTTTAAAGAGGTTAACGTATGTTAACATTATTTGGCCCATAATAGGAGGAGTGAAATTTTGAAACCTTTACACTGAAGAAGATTCCGAGCAACTTGCTTAATTATGGAAACAGTCCTTCTTCGAGCAAGAATTTGGACAAGACAACCCACCAAAGTTCTTTTCAACCTATACTTTTCTAAGGATCTGTTTGCATATTTCATCATTCTAAACAGATATCTACTCCTTAGAATAACCTGACAAACAATCACACATCAATACTTACCAGCTGGATGCCTCATTGCCTGTCATAGAGCTGGTCAAGCACTTGTCTTAATTATGCATTCAATTAAACTTCAAATTTGGCCTCTGGTGCTGGTTAGACAATGTCTAACCAATATAAGATTTTTCTTTATAGTCTTTGGCTAGCAGTACTAGAAACCTCTTGAGTTTTCTTGCTCAAGATGTCTTCTTTTTCAGACTGCAAAAGAATAATAGAATTTTGTCCATATATGAATGTAAGTCAGAGAAATATTCTCCTTATAGACTTTGTTTTCCTTTGTTGGGATGAAGAACTGAAGCCATCCAATGCACAAACACTCTAGCCTGAATGGCTGTGAAGAAGCAAAGAAATTCACGTCCTAGTTCTTTTTGTTTTGGTCCACTACTCTGATTAAATTGAAATGAACTGTCACTTTATATTCAGCTCAGTCCAATAGGAGATTATCCTTCCAGAGGGAAGCAACATTACGGAAGGCAGCATAAGGTTTATGACTCATTTAGGATCTCTGGATAGGAATTAAAAGCTGGCTAGGTGTTGTGCTGTTACCATGCATAGGAATGAAATTCACCCTTAGAAAAGTTTTTACTAGTTTCCCTTTTGCAGTTTCAGAGGCAGTCTGGTACCTTTTCCAAGGTTAAAAAAGCCATTTGAAACACCATAGTCAATTGTCCGTCTACCAACCATTGATTAAGGACAGAGTACCAGGGGCATCCATTTAAATCAGAGCAGTTTCAGCATGACAGCTACATCTAATAGATCATCATAAGGCGTATCATGTCTCATTCAACTCCCAGAATGGCTCAGATAAGTTAGACATTGGCTATTCACTATGCTTAGGTGTTTGGATTTGCTCATCTGTGCAATGAGCTATACAAGTCTACTAATCATAAAACATCTCAGTGTTCATTTTAAATTAAAAGTTAAACAAATATTATTAGTTTTTGGTTTTGTTTTGTTTCTAAACACAGTCCCTTCGAGTCTAACCTTTCTATGCTCAAAATCATGTTGGAGCTAAATATTGAATTTCATACTTTGTTGGCAAGCAGAACAGTATATAGCCCATTTCAGGGGAATTCTATAAAAAATCAGTGTAAACAATACTGGCTCGTTAGGACAGTTTCTAAAAGGCTTTCACTGCACAGGATACACAATCACGCTTGCTTTTGGAAATAGGATACAGAATCTCAGCTACGGCTGTTCTAATGATTTTATTGCTTTGTGCCATATACAGGCTAGTTCCTGAAGTGACAGGTCTGGAGTTCTCAATATATATTTATAATCTGATCATGAACATATGAACAGCAATTTCAGCACATTATTTTTCAATGAGTTTCTAAACTTCATAGTGGTAGTGAAAACGCTTAACAAAGGTGAATTCCTGTCCTCAAGAGATGTATTAAGTTAACCACATGATTTCAGGGAGACTAATGATTTTTTAAAAATGCCTGGAATCAACATTATCACAACTACAGTTTGTTTACCTTGTAAGTTTAAACTGTCGTTGCATATAGTGTTATGTTGAGGAACTTTCATCTTTCATATAATCATTTAGGTTGGAAAATACCTTCAGGATCACCAAGCCCAACCATCCAATCCAACCATCAAACCATGTGCCTTAGTGGCACTTAGAAAAGATGACTGATGATGGCACTAAGGGCTCACCAAAAATTGTGTCCCAAAACGAAGCACTGAATTTCTAATAGGACTCAACATGCAGACAGTGAGTTCCTTTGGAAATGTACCCATATTGAGACTTTGGACAAGGGGTGTGGAAGAGCTGCATTCCACAACATTAATTTGACAATACATTTTTTCTCATATATGTATATATATATATATTTTAATTTCATCTGATTCTACAAGGTTTTGAGTAATTGAAGTATATACCAGGTTAGACTAATATATAGACTAAATCAGGGAGAATTTTACTACTAATTTGAATATGGAAAATATTGTCCTCTTACTAGGTAAGTCAATAATTGCTTTTAGGCTGACTTTCCTATTTCTCTTCATCCCCTTTATAAATTCTCAGGAAATCTTCCCTAAATTGTCTTTCATGGGAAACCCCGAGTGGACAGACCAACCAGCAGAGTGTCCCTCATGCAGACCCTCGCCATGTGGCACGCTTCCAGGAGAGGACAGGGCTAGCTGGGGATGGATGAATACAACCACAAAAAGAAGCATTTGGGCAGCTAGCTTAGGATGAGAAGTCAGCAAACATGAAACAATAGTCACATCCAACACAATTTAGACTCGCTCTGAGTTACCCTCAACTACTGTAGGGCCAGACTAAGAATTGGAGAGACACAAGGGATCCCCTGCAGAAATCCTCCCTCAAGTCTTTGTTTGAATGCACCACCGAGCAGGGACTTTTCTCTGAAACTGACCACCCAGAAGAGCTCCTCAAATCCCACTTTCAAAACATTTCTGTCAAATGCATTTTAATCCAATCACTCTGGTGCATTTTATGATTCTCTAATCTATGTTTTTAATCTACAACAATTCTTTCATAATTGTTTGTGCAGCGCAGTGATGCCTGACAGAGAATGCTTTATAAATAAATTGAATTTATGACTATTAAAATCTCTCCCTGTTGAAATTTCTAAGCAAATAGATGGGTCCCACAGTTCAGTTTTTCATGTTCTAGGGCTGGGGTCTCTCTATGCTCATTCATACAAACACAATAGACACACAAATAAGAAAGAAAAAGAGAGAGAGGTTGAACGTGTATGTGTGTGACCTTTTCTTTCCATGAGTAACTTAAAGGCATATTTAACATTCTGTTCACACTGCTCATGGCAGACAGGAAAAACACAGCTGAAGGGAATGAAAAATGAAAAGTCCTTGCAGCTTCTCCATCTCAGTCTCTGTCTCTCTTCCGTGGGGCAACGGATTCAAGGTTTTGTTTGCTACCCCTGAGTAAGTTTCTGTTCATTTGCTTGCTGCTTGAATGGACAGGGCACATGAAATGAGGCAGCTATACGGACTTTTGACAACCAGCACATAAAATTCATTTTATTTCCTTAATGGAAGTCTGATTGGTAATTAAAAACATGACTGTGACCTGTGCAGTACTCAGAGAATAAAAATGAGCTTCATTTTAAAACAACCTCACAAGGCTGCAGCTTCGTATAGTAGCAAGATTTCTTCTGGGCACAGAGAATGGAAAGAAACGCTTCAGTTTTAAATAGTTTTTGCTAAGTTAGGTTTACCAAAATACCCAAGCAACTGATATTCTTTTCCAGTTTTTCTATTCCTTGGTTCAGCTGCCACCAACCACCCTGCCTACCCTCAACAAAGTGGCTGCAGGTGTTGAGACCCAGCAACTGGAAGCTGGAAGCCAGAACTCAGACTCCTCTTGTCAGATGGGGGCACTTATTTTCATTTTTTCTAAGACAAGCATTTATTTAATCCCCATCTGTGCACATTTGCAGGGGTAAAAGGGAACACTAATAACCTTGCCAGCAATGGCACCTTTCATCCATTAGGCTGGAATTGAGCATCAGGTTGGTGCAACCTCAGCCTGCAGAGGAGGAAGGACACTGGATCACCCTGCCAGAGCATGCAGCAGCTTGGGTGGGTGCAGATTAATGCAAGGTCACGTCGTAACAAAATATTTGGATTTGTTTCAAGAAACCCAAACACAGGGATCTGGGAATGTTAAATCATTTTTGTCCAGTAAAAGTCTTTAAACATAATGCTCTGCTATTTCTGTGCTAAAACTCTCTGAGAACTTTCCCTCAGGGAAGGAAGAGAAGGGGAATATCATCTATAGAATATTTCAACTTTTCAATTTCATATTCATCAAAACCAAATTTTGAAATATGGAATTTCCCAGAGCCTGGCTGGAAAACCAGCAGGAGGGAAAATGGGAAGAAAAGAAGCATCTTTGAAATAGGTTAATTCACACTGACACACTTAGTATGTTAAAAACGTGGGAAAATATTTTTTAATGAAGTTCAGGCATTAATAAGGAATGAAGATTACACTGATAACCTTTTGTGAGTGAAAAGCCTGAAAAGAACTGTAGTGAACTGCTAATTTTCATGCCAGAGAAGAGGAGAGGCAAGCAACACACCTGTGTTTTCTCTCGCTACAATAAACCCTTACAACAATATTTACTCTCGTGTATATAAACTTAAAATAAAAATTAGGAAAAATATTACACTCTGGACAGGGAAAGGTCACAGATGTTATTAATATCCTATAATGCTCTTTAATTAAACTCAGCTTGATTAGCTTCTGGCTAGTTTACAGTCATGCTCTTCCTCCATTCCCTGGCTTAAGGGGTGGCTTTATTCCCTTGCAAGCAATGCGGGATGCATGATGTCTAAAGGGAAAAGTCAGCTAAAAAACCCCAAATCCTACTCGTAACCAAAATTCCCCTTCTTCAGTTACAGACAAATCCTTCTTACGCCCATTGTTCTGGAGGCCACTCCTGTTGAAATGATCTCGAAGAACTCAGCCAGGTTTCCCCTACGTCAGACTGACTACCGCCCTGGGCTGGCAAACATTTTGCGCCAAACAGACTTGGATTTCAAAGATTTTGCGTTCACTTGATGAAAATGTTACACACTTTGTGTTTTCACTTACTCTGTTCCCAAGACTCTCTCTCTCTCTCTCCAATCACCCTCAGGGTCTAAGCAAACAGGTTTCATATTGATCTGTCTGAAAATTATTTTTAATGCTATTAATGTTAGGCTGCTGTCCTGGATGCCTCCCAAGTTTTTCATCCTTACTAGTGGTTCTGACTGATCTGTAATAAACTAAAACCTTCACTTTTGCCTTGCTGCTGGCCAAGTCCCAGCTCACCCTACTGAAATAAAAGAGTTGATGCCTGCACTTGAACTCATTTTGGTGGTGTATAAGTGTCTTCTCGTGCTCAGTACATACTCCTCATAGCCTTGCAGACTCTGCACAGTCTCATCCCATGACATTTTTTGGCATTTTTACCCGTTCATTCTCCCACTCTGCTTTTTGTACATTTTAGGTCATGCGTATTAAAATTGGGCTCATTGCCCACAGTGCAAAAACAGCAGGAGCTGGATGAACTCCTGGATGCTGTTTTAAGACAATTATTCTCTTATCTTGTTGTTCTCACCCAGTCATACACACAGTGATTACCACGTTTAACCAACAACTACCACTTCAAATTCAAAAAATCCAATCAGACTACACACTTAATATTGAGTCACAGAATGGCTTGGGTTGGAAGGGACCCCAAGGATCATCAAGCTCCAATCCCCCTGCCGCAGGCAGGGCCACCAACCTCCCCATTTAGTACTAGATCAGGTTGCCCAGGGCCCCATCCAACCTGGCCTTGAACACCTCCCGGGACGGGGCATCCACAACCTCTCTGGGCAGCCTGTTCCAGCACCTCACCACTCTCTCTGTAAAGAACTTCCCCCAACATCCAACCTAAATCTTCCCTCCTTCAACTTAAAACCATTTCCCCTTGTCTTACTGTTATCTACCCATGTAAAGAGTTGGCTCCCCTCCTGTTTGTAGGCTCCCTTTAGGTACTGAAAGGCTGCAGTGAGGTCACCCCACAGCCTTCTTTTCTCCAG
>JAOWBP010000001.1:53391031-53427725 GCA_028571105.1 Tragopan temminckii | reverse complement strand
TTTTTTTTTTTTTTTTTTTTGCAACTTTGAGTATCCAACTTTATTTTGTAGCCAGTATCCCAATCTATGATATTCCTAGGAATTCATTCTGTATTTTAGATGATGAATCCAGCTTCTGGTTGTGGAATCACACCCAAAAATCTCAAACAAAATGTTTCATATCTGGACCTCACAGTATCTGATAGGCATGCTAGCCATTCAGTTGAGGTTCACTGAAGAAACTATTATGGGGAAACCTGAATGAGGTGCAGCTGTGTGCAAGCAGACAAGGCCACTCCTCTTTTTCTTGAGCGTCTCAGTGGAAATACTATGTGAATAAGATGAACACACTGTCCAGGTCTGACTCCTTCTAGATATGCTATGCGAGTGTTCTGCATTGATGAGCCCTCAGAAACTCCAGATTTTAATTTTATAATTCTTGTCGCTTTCTATCTTTAGGGAGATGTCCCAAACATTTTTAGGCCTCCAGTCTGAGTGCAGTTTATATGTTAGAAGACAATAGTTCTAGAGGAAGCCACAAGAGCAGGTAAACCAGGTATGACAGCATGATCACACATCTGAGGGTCTGCAAGTTCTGTGCAGGCATAAATCCCATGTAAATCAGTGAAGAAAGTCAATATTAGTGGACAAATTTTCTGTACAGGCAGGAAAGATCTTATTATTCGCAGGAAGACTGGGAAGAACTGGTTGTTTTGTCTTATGTCTTGAAGACAAGATGCTGAAACAAAACCAAACTCAAACATAAGAATTACAAATAGTCAGTTCTCAAGCCGCCACTTATGTTCGGACCTTGGACATATTTTCCAGTCTTTTTCTCTCCTGGGAACTAAATAATAAACCAGTCTATTATTTGTGAATCTTCCTGATGGATCTAGGTCCAAACTTCATCTCTGAAGACAATTTTTTCAGCAGACAATGATCACCAGTTCTTGAAAAACTGGTAGTAGGGCCCAAGCAGTGCACCCACAAACAGGCACACAAAATTCTAGGTCACTTAGAAGTGTCCAGTAGCTTAGCTCTTAATTTTATGGCTCTGGGATAAAAGATTAAAGACAAGGAAAGTCTTCACGGTGATTAGACATCAGCAATTAGGAAAGAGTCTACAGTAGAACAAAACAAGAAAGAACAGAGAAAGGGCAACAGAATGACAGGGCTGTTAAAGAAGTCCTTCCTACGCAGGAGCACTGGGCAGAGGACCTCCACTAACACCACCCATAACCACCCCATGAAAATGCTTATTTTTAATAGAGAGCTTCTCTTCACATGGAGGAATAGGAATGAGAGGCCCAAAGTTGAGGCCTGAAGGGCTCATGAAATCCTCATTTCACATAATTAGTATGCTTTTGCATAAAGCAAATGTTCAGCAGTAGGTTTTCGTGGCAAGTGGCAAACAGCAAGTCACTGCTGTTACGCTCAAGGCAGCAGTACAGACAACCATGACAGTTGCATATGCAGTTGTTCATGAGAAAAAGGAAAACAGATTCAAGTCAGCATTCATGCCAATTGAGCATGGACTGTACTCTTCCAGGGCATTAATACTGTGGCCCTTCAGTGCTCTGAACTGTAGGCCCTCTCCCCTTACCCACCACAGTTACAGCAGATGGAGAAGAAAAAAACTCTGCAATCCCAGAGATGGGTTGCTTATACTTGCGTGCTTATTCTTTGTTAATTTTTCACATCCATGCCAAACCCTGCCAAAAAGATGATTAAAAAACCTCAACCCCACAACAATAAAAGCCCAGCACTTTCTTGGAGGGATGGGGGTGGATGGGGAATAAACACCATGGAAACATATAGACACATATATTCTTAGAATCAGATCATTCTCTTGTGTGGAAAGCCTTACTAAATCAAGCCTAAGCGCTACAAGAATAAAAGATTATAAGGAAAAACACAGCTGGTGAAAATTGGGGGTTGCAACTGCATTTAACGTCTTCCACTTTGTGGCAGTAGCACTGTATTCCTCACATCTTCCTCATTGGATGCAACAGGCTGTGGAGGGATGAGAAAAGCTCAAAAGATGTTTCAATGCTGTCAGCAAAGTAAATTATACTTGTTGTTCTGTTTGTTCCCTAATTTAATTTCATGACAGGGATTGTAAGGTTGATTGTGAGCTCCAGTTTCAAGCTCCATTTAGTGATTCTTGGAAGTATTATCTCACAGATTCAGAGATGGAAGGCTCTTCCAGGATAGTCTGTCTAACACACTGCATCTGATGTCCATGCTGTTCTCGGGGATGCAATGCTTCTAAACATTTTGACTGATTCACTCTCACTACTCTGCAGTGGCTCTACTTTGCTGTCTTCGATTACTGAAGTGTTTTCTTGCCCACAGGCTGGGGAAGTCTACCAAGGATTATTCAGTTAAATTTGAAGGGGTCAATCTGCTGTGTGCCAGTTCAGACTTCTCTTCCAGAGACAAGTTAGTGCGCTGGATCTGATCCAGAGCTGGCCTTAGGCCATTTATAATAATACAGTCTTTAGTTTACAGTCAGAGCTTTCAGGTAAACTGTCCCTGGAGGCACTGCATGCTATTTTCAGAGATTCAATGAAACCTTCTAATGCATTGTCCAAATGACATGGGACAAAGCCAATATTCTAGAAACGATGGCAGGCTCAAGGTTGCTCATTATTAATAATCAAGAAGAGAAAGTAGAAATACTCCATCCTAGAATTCAAGCTGCAATGGCCAAGCTGTGTGCGGAACAACCCAGGGCGAGGTTCTCCATTACCCAGCAGTACGAAGAACTCAATGCAACAATATTCCTGTCTGTTTTGCACATCCTGTTTCATTTATGTATACGATCCCGTAATTGCAAGGGAGTGGAGAGACCAGGCACTTAGGACTGAGGTGGCAGTGGACAGTTTTGCATGCAGAAAGCAGATTTCACATGAAGAGGAAAGCCTTTCTCAAGACACGGCATAGTCCAAGCTGTATTTAACTCAAAAGCGAAGCTTCCCCTGAAGGACAGTAACAAATTGATCAAAAATAATTAAAAGAGAGTCCCGTTAGGGGAGGCTAAAAGAACGGAATCTACTCAGATTAAAAAAAAAAAAAAAAGAAAGATTAAAGGGACACAACAAATGCCTACAAATTCCTAAATAGGCTGTTACAAACTGCACAGGGATTAATTCCCCTTCTTAGTCAACAAGACAATAAAGAATAAGGGACTGCAGCAGAGGCTGATTACTAAATACCAAATGACTCTGTGTGTAACGTTTGGATTTGCATCTGCTGCTGAAAGTTCCCAAGACTGAGCGGTCTTCAAAAATGGACGCTGCTGTCTTCACAAGGGAGCACGCAGCCAAGGACGGCTGAGCACACATTAAGAAGGGTCTTGAAAATAATTTCTCCAATACGCAGGAAAAATTATGTGTAGAAGTGACTGCAAAGCTGAAATAATTCTATGATCTGACTGTGTGTGAGACAAAGCCACCTGGCAGTTATAGTGGGACAAAGCAAACCTGGGAAGGTTGAGGCAGTGTATGAGATAAAATCCTACAAGCACTTAGCACTCTCTTCAACAAAGATCATTCTTTCAGGATAAAGGAAACAAGTTTGCTTTGCAAAGATTTGCATTCTATCCAACATACTCATTTTATATCAAAAAGTGTCTCCATGTAAGTCATTATCTACCTGACACCACAGTAGTGTCAAACTGTTTTTCCCTAACATTTTTCTTTCACATTTCAAAAGAAGTCAATCTATTCACACCACTTATCTGCTGAACGAGAGAGGAGATTGGAAAACGTATTGATCTCATTGATGTCAAGTCCTTCTAGGGAATACAAGTTCATTGCTTTCCTGTCTCTGATTATCGCTTTGTGAGTTTGTGAATGAGATTGGGAAATAGTACTCCATGAGAGAGGAGACAGGCTTCACTAAAAATGTGAAAGTCAAAGGAGACATGAAGGAAAGCATGAAGAAGGAAATAAGAAACTGAAGGTAAAACCTAGAAAGCTACTTCAGTGGAGTAAGAGTCCAGGGCTTGTGGAAAGTCATACAGCTTTCTAGTTTTTAAACATGCAGGTTTAACCTTGAAAAGTGTGGTATAAGACAAACATGAGTTTCATGACATTAATAGTTTTATTTTCCAGGGCAACATGCTGAAACATGCTAAGCTCCCATCACTCAAACCAATGAAATTGCTTCATTGACTAAACATTTCCAGCCAAGTAGGTCAGCCCAGGGCCTTATCTGCTCTGCTGAGTTTCAGGTCAAGGTATAATTTTCAGATTTAAGGAGAGAGCAAAGAAAACACCTTACATCAACATATATGTCCTTGGAAGACCAGCACAACAGACACAAAGGCCCTGAACAACCATCTATCTATCTAGTCTTCATGTACACATGACTGCAAGTGGAACATCTAGACAGTATAATGAAGATTTAACGAAGTAGAAGGTGAGAACTTGACCTTTTAAAATTAATTGGAAATTGGCCATTGAACTCAGCAGGATCAGAACCAGAACTTGATATCTCCATTGAATTTCTGAGGAGCTAAAAACCTAACAGTCAGCTCAAACTTTGAATGCTTAGCACTTTTAAAAATAATCCATTAGCTTACATCATTAAGTTTAAGGAATGACTTCTGAAAAGCATCAGCTATTAACTTCAGCCACAAAATTGTCTGAATTGCAGACAACTCTTTCTTATTCCAAATTTCTCTCTCAGAATGCAGTTGGAGAGTGGAGATGTTTAAGTGTATATTTCTTATTTTCAATAAGTGTGCATAAATATCTCCTAATAAAGCAAGTTTAATTTCTATGACCTCACCGTAGATGCAAGGGATCTTTCAAAATATTATCAACTTGAGAAGAGAACAGTCTATTTCTGCCCTCTTGAGATGCAGCCTCCAGTGGGTTGTAAACCTCAAGTCCACTTGGCAGAAAAATGCAAGGGTTGGGAAGTGGAGTTATATATGAGTCAGGCTTCACGAAGGAAATGATGGCTTGCACATAGTTTAAGAATGCATATTTACATCCTGTACTACTAACTACATTTTTTTTTTTATTCACTCTCGAATTGAAATGTTGCATCTTTTCTATTCTTAACCATCCAGAAGTACTATTTCTATTTATCTGGATAGCTTAAGCTGGAATTCCCTTTGCATGGACTACAAAACTTCCTGTATAAAACATATCAGAAATAGTTTGAAACATCCACACATGAAATTACAGTGTGAATGCATAGATATCGTTTCTACATATGAATATTAAACCCACAGTACTTCTCACAGGTGTGCCCTGTAGTAACTTTCCAATTAACATTTGCCCCCATTTTCCCTTTGCTGAAATACTTCTCACATCTCAGATACCTACTCCATTGTACAGCAATGGTCAGTGGTCAGTGATGACTTCTGTCTACTTTGTCATAAAACAAAGAAGCAAAACCTGACACGGGACAGTGGTGCTCTTAGGATTGGTTACATCAGCTGAAGTGAGTGCATCTGTCATTTCAGGTGCTCAAGTGTTTACTCAAACTTGGTACATCACAACCTTGAAGCACATGTGATATGGTGTTGGGTTTTCTTTTGTTTGTTGCTATTATTATTATAATTTTATACATATTAAATTTACTCCTCCTTGGTTACCAAAATCATGACTGAAGTGCTAACTCTATTTTGTAATGTTGTCTAGGAATACCTATGAACTGAAGATAGCAAAGATTACTTTTGTTTCTAAAGCAAGTGTTCAGTCAAAGCCATAGCCTAAAAGTCTAACTATGCAGATGCCCCTAAAAATAATGATCATCAGTCTATATTAATTTCAGTTCTCAGTTTTCCATACTGTCTCTTAAGGAAAAAGAACTCAGTAATTTGGTGAAAAAGCTGGCTGAATGTCATACAAAAGCCAACAGCTATTATCCAGGTTGTTGCAGGGATGCCATAAAAAAGTCAAGCCGTCTGCAGCAGTCATGGTGAAAAACATTTAGCAATGAGTATATGCTCTTGGCTTCTGATATTAGATAACTGATAACTGAGTTCTGAAAGATTCACATCCAGTCATGCAAATGACACATAGAATCAAAACTGCGGGGATTGGCAAGGTTTTGTATAAAACGTGCCTTCGAAGAAAATTATGATAACTTGTGGTCAGCTTTCGCAGTACTAAATGGCACGCACTGCCAAAGCTATTTTTGTGTTTATTTCTGATATCTTTTAGTCTCTATTTCCCCTGAACTTCACATAAATCCTCTCAATTACACAAAGACAGATGGTGCTAGGAGATTGGTGGAACGTGAACTTAATGTGATAAAAAGACAGGTATATTATATAATAGCCATAGTTAAGCAGTCGAATAGTTTTTCCCAGTTCCTTCTGTTCTTCTTTATTATTTTATTAATTTATATCCTCTCTTCAAGTAAAGCCAGTTTCTGTGTTCTGTGATTCGGACTCTCCTTGTGGTTTGATCTCTGCCCTTTATCTCAGGCATTAGAAGGAAGCTAGAGTCACAGTTCTAATCTAAATTTAAGAGGATAAGAGGACAACTGTTAGCCGTTCCACACAAAGAATATCTATTGCAGATAAGCTAAATCTTCAAAGTAAAATCTTGTAAACCCTAACCCACTGCTGGGTAGAATACAGCTTCAGGCTCTTGTTTAAGAGAGAAGCTGATGCTGATTAACGGTGCAAGCCTGCTTCAGTCAGGCTACAGTCCAGATTACCCTTTCATGTGTTTTGGGTCTTCTCAGGTTAAATTCCATCATGCACTGGAATTCTTACCATCTTGGAGAACCAAGTGTCATAACATTCCAGCTGTCAAAAAATAGCCTAGGCTAGCCTTGTGCAGTCAGGAGTGAACTGTGTGTGAATTAAATGCCTGGACCAGAAAGTAATTGTGCAAAAGTTGACTGCAAGAGCTGAATCTAATCATGTTTATATCTGGTTTACAAGTGCAGGCCAAATCTGATTTTAACTCCTATAGCCTAATTGTGTTTCCACTGAATCCTCCATTAGGAATTACAAGGTAGAAACTAAAGGCATTGAAAGTTTCAGAGTTAGGGTAAAGGAAAAGATGAGATTTCATTTAAAATTCTACATTTAGATTAAAGATTATGGTTTTTTTTTTGTTGTTGTTGTTAAATATATAACCAAGATTTACACAAGTATCAAAGTTAGGAGAGAATGAAGAATTAGTATTAGGATAAAAGTTATAATCAGGAGTCATGCTGGCATGAAGAGGGGTTTGTGAGACCTATGAGCAGATCAGCATAGTGCCTTTGTTGCATTGATGCCATGGATATAACATCTAGTTCTATATTACAAATATGACAATACTACAAATGCATGGGATAGTTACCCCAGCAAAGAGGGTCGTTATATGACATTCTGGTCAACAAAGGTACATTGCAAATCTTCAGAGCAATAAGCCACATGCTAGCTAGTAAGCCTTGTGCCATCTTTTAACATTATAAAATCAATTTAAAATCAGTATTTATGTTTGATTTAACTGTACCATCTAAACTCTCCCATTTCATTCATATTCTGAGTTAATTAAAGGTCCATACTAGCAACCAAGCCTTCACTATTAAGAACAAGCATAAAAAACAAAGCTCAAGCTAATGCCCAAAGTTTCAAAACTGATGGAGAGCATTGGCAGGCCTCTCAGTTATCATTTTCGGATACGTACCCAGTAGAGTACATCTGTCCACCCCTCCATCGTGATGCACTGAAACACTGTCAGCATGGCAAAAGCAAAATTGTCAAAGTTTGTAATGCCGTGCTTGGGTCCCTCCCAGCCTGCCTTGCACTCGGTTCCATTCTGGCACTGTCGTCCATGTGCAGACTGGGGGGCACAAGGAGATGGGTCATCTTCTGCAGGTGTATCTTAAGGAGAGGAGGGAGAGAACGGAGATGAAGAGAATTAATTGCTGTGTGACACAGTGATAAGCAAGTGAAGGCTAGCTGATTTTAACAAGTATATTTTGCAATGAATTTGACAGACTTCTCTTAAAATACACGAAAAACTATTATTTTCAATCGAAGGGCTTTTCTGTTGTGCTTCTTTCTTTTCGTAAAAAAATAAAAAGAAAAAAATGGCTAAACTGTCAAATTTTACAGTCAAAACTAAAATGTACTTTTAAAAATTGTTGTTGTTATTATTATTATTATTAAACATCTATCCTCCTAGGAGAAAGAAATAACACCTTTCAATATGAGAGGAAACATTACTTCAAGTCTTTAGGCTGCAAGTTATGACCAGTGCTTTCATCTGGCAGTCACCTTGCACTGGGGTTAACCTTGGAAGGGACCTGCATCACTCACTGGCACCTTCTTGAAGGAGGCTGAAACCCTGCAGCAGACAGGCTTCAGTGCTCTAGAGATAGGACGGTATGGGCCTGGGCAATACTAAATTACAGCAGCAAGTCTCTGGAGCTCTGCTCTTTCAGAGTTTAGAAGCTATGTGGCATTTTATCAATAGCCCAGTGGCACTCAGAAGCTCTGTAAGACTCTAATGTTTGATTATCCATCCTTTATTCTGTACAGGTGTTTCCAAAGATCTGAGCACCCTTACATCAAGTTTGCCTAAATGCCTTACTTTATGAAAAATATTACAGAACAAAGATTCTTATAGGCACAAAAACTCCTGAAATAGAGTAATACACGGATTTCAGAGTCCTGTGCTGCATCTGTAACAGATGCAGGTATCTGTGTTCAGGGGAGCAGGCAATTATGTTTGTTTCTTATTCTGTGTGGCAAAGATCCAAATTAAAGTGTCCACTACTGTGTTCAGCAGTGATTGACAGTTCTTCTTGTAGCTTTAACATACTGACCAAAAATGGAGTGCACAAGATAAAAATAAATGAAATTATCATAGAATCACAAAGGTTGGAAAAGACCTCTAAGGTCACCTAGTCCAACTGTCAAACTACCACCAATGTTGCCTGCTAAACCATGTTCCTAAATACTACTTCTACCCTTTCTTTAAACACCTCCAGGGATGGTGACTCCCCCACCTCCTCAGGCATCCTGTTCTAATGCCTTACCACTCTTTCAGAGAATAAGTTTTTCCTAATATCTAACCTGAACCTTCCCTGGCACAACTAGAGCCCATTCCCTTTCATCCTATTGCTATCACCTGAGATAAGCACCCACCTCATCACAACCTCCTTTCATGGAGTCATAGAGGGCAATAAGGACTCCCCTGAGCCTCTTCTCCAAACTAAACAATCTCAGTTCCCTGAGCTCTTACTCGTAAGACTTATACTCCAGACACCTCACAGCTCCGTTGCCCTTCTCTGGAAATACTTTAGGGTCTCAATGTCTTTCTTGTACTGAGGGGCCTGAAACTGAACACAGTACTCAAGATGCAGCCTTAGCAGAGCTAAGTACAGGGAGCCGGCCACCTCCCTGCTCCTGCTGGCTGCGCTATTTCTGATACAGGCCAGGATGCCATTGGCCTTCTTTGCTGCCTGGGCACACTGCTGGCTCATGGTCAGCCAAGTGTTGACCAACACCCCAGATCCTTTTCCTGCAGGCAGCTTTCCAGTCACTCTTCCCCAAGCCTGAAGCATTGCATAGCGTTGTTGTCACTAAAGTGCAAGATCCAGCACTTGGTCTCATTGAACTTCATCCTATTTGCCTCGTCTTATTGAACTTCATCCTATTTGGCTCAGCCCAGAAATCCAGCCTGTCCAGATCCCTCTGTAGGGCCTTCCTACCCTCATACAGATCAAAACTTTCTCCCAGCTTGGTGTAATCAGCAAACTTCTTGGCTGTGCACTCAATCATCACCCAGATTATCAATAAAGATTAAAATTAAATTAAATTAAGGACAGTGACTGATGTATTCAACCAATGAAGGAGCTGGTCTTGTGAGAAAGGATGTTTCTGTTCATCTCAGAGATTTCATTTTACTGCAACAGTAGACTTGCAGCACCAAAGCACTCTTTCTCCCACTTCTCAAGCTTCAGGATCCTAATAAGAGATTGCTCATAACTGGCTGTTATTTTCACCAGCATGCACAGACTGTCATATGGCTGCATAAAACCTCCCTCCTGTCAGAATGTGAACACACTGGTAGAAATCTTCACGTACGAGACAGAAAACAAAGGAACAGGGCTCCATGCCAACAAACATTCCTCTTACCTATCAGCCCTCCTTGCACATGGTAGCAGGTCTTATGCATCTTTCCCATGAATAATTCCAGTCCAATGATGGCATAGATAATGATGACAAACAGCACCAGCAGGGCAATATGCAACAAAGGGACCATGGCCTTGATAATTGAATTTAAAACCACCTGGAGACCTGCAGAGAGAGCAGAAGGAAGCACTTATCAGCAAGAGAACAAAATTTATAGAAAGCACCTATGAGAGGCTATAAATTGAACAATAATGTCATTTTTAATTCTTACCCCCTCACTTGAACTAATTACCTTGATGATATAAGCATCTTCCCTCCAGAAGATTCCAAGCATTTCAGCAGCTTACCACTAAAGGTAAAGGCTAAAGTAAGACAGGTATTGCCTGTCACTGAAATGCCATCACTCTGGAGACGAATACATTAAATGTTCTGGCTGTTCTTGAAAATCAGACCTAGGGTGTTTCCAAGATGGTATTTAGGAGTTAAAACTTGGGAAGACTGAAGAACAATCAGAACTGAAGCAGGACAAGTGCAGTGAGATGTACAAGAGGATGAATGGTGGGGTGCCACAGAGCCACACCACAGAGCATGGGGAGAGACAGCAAACTGAATTTGTGTCCCTGCTGCAATTCTGAGTTCTTTCAGAGGTCAGCCTGACACAAGCTGCACACCTGTGTTCTTCTCTGTCTCCTTTTGTACAACCAGGCAGCCTCAGAAGTGTTCAGTAAGAATTCAGAATTACAAGGTCTTAAAGTTATCATCACTGGTGGCAGTGATGGCAACCACTGTTGTTGGGAAGCTATGAATCTCGAAAATATTGAGAGACCTCTAGAACTCAATAGTCTACAAACAGCCAAATCAGAGCAATTACAAGCTCATGATTTTGCAATGACTGAGAACCAGAAGCCATTAGTGTCTCCTGCAAATGCTGTCATCTCCTCAGAGAAGTTGATATTAGCTGTGATTTTTGAAAAATGTGATTCATGAGTTGGAAATGTCTGTGATACATCTGCCAAGAGAGTATGTGATAACAATTAACTTTGAAAATTTATCATTTAAGAACTTGGATTCTCATTTTTATTACTTTTTCCGTCTTCCTTTCTTTCTTTCTTCCTTTCTTTTCTTTCTTTTTCTTTTTTCTTTTCTTTCTTTTTTTTTTTTTTTTTGGCAAATTTTAATACTTTCACTCACAGGCAATCCGCTTGTCAATTCACAGCTAAGGCCTTGTGTTTGCACCCCCAGCTATGAGATGGAATGCAATAGATGCAATCAAGGGTGGCATCAGCCGCCAGGCTAGCAAGATCACTCACTGCTCACAATTCAAAGTTGGCCACTAGCTTCTTCCAGTCAGAACAGTTCTTCAGGTGTTTGCAGTCAGTTCACTTACCCATCAATGGTTCATGCTAACATCCAAAGGAGGCAAAATTCTATATGAAATATGCCAGATTTCTTAAGGAGATCCTTACATGAAGGGTAATGCTGCCAGGTTCAAAAATAATCCTGGACAAGAATGGGATGCTCTGGTTGCTCAGTTTGCTCGGTTACCTTCAGGTACTTATTTGGATAGTTAATCTCAGCGGGAAAATAGCACTGTGATTACATGAGGCAATCAACCTGTTCTCTTAACTGCTTGCCTCACTCAGCCTATTAATTCTAAGTATATACAGAAAATAAATTACAGTCCACATCAACGTCCCTCCAGTACGTTACAGCAGTAGAGAATCTGATGTTCACTAGAAAATTGAAACAATGTCCTACTTTCCTCTGGACAATGGAAACAAGTACAAGGAAGTTAAAAGACTACGTATGGTTATGAACCTTAAAAAACAAAGCAACAACAACAACAAAACAACACCCCACGCCCAAGTTTGTAGATATTGTAGATATTTGTAGATTCAAATAAATCAAACACTAAAGCACAGAAAGGCCCTAATTTTTAGCAATTATCCTTGCTAATCCAAATCACAGATAAGATTACAAGGTCAAAAGTTCTAATATCAGGTCTTATGTAATTTGCCCTCAATTATTTTTATTAATTGATTTAATATTCAACACAGTATATAACCAGTGCTCTTCAAAGGGTACTGAGGAAAAACATCATGATAAACAAAAAGCTCTCTTGTTTTAAATATAGCTTCATCATCACTCATGTCATGAAAGTGCTTCAGTGTACTACAGATGTCCAGAAAAGATAATATCTGCACAAACCAATGCCCTTTCTGTTAACAAAGCAGTGCTTGCGAAATCAAAGGCTTGCACCTCACCATGACAGGCAGGAGAACACCTACAACACGCAGAAGATTAAAAAGATTTAATAGATTTAAAACTTGAACATAGGAAGTTCCGTAAAAACCTGTGAAAGAACTTCTTTATATTAGGAGAACTGGAACAGTTGCCTGGAGAGGTGGTGGAATCTCCTTTGATGGAGATATTCAAGACCCATATGGAAACCTCCTTTGTGACCTATTGTAGGGAACCTGCTTTGGAAGGGGAACTGGACTTGATGATCACTTGAGATCCCTTCTAACCCTGCAATTCTGTGTTTCTGAGATTTACAGGTGCTTCAGCTAGATTAGAGAGAAGCTCCTGAGGATAATAAAACAACACTGAAGAAGAGATGAGGTATTGAATACTGTAATATGAACTGAAGTGTTTGCTGTGCAGTACTTTGTTCAGGTAGGATGTTTTCAAATCCAGATAACTCCAGTAATTAGCAGACTTACATATATTACCATGAAAGTAGTTTCTTAAATTTAAAACCACAATCTCTGTAGCAGCTTTAGAAATCATAGAATGTGCTCTGAGATGTATCAAATGCTACCCATAGAAGGATAAGGGATATGACCATGCTCCCTCCACACTTGTCAAGCTTATGGCTGCAATGCGGTAGCTGTCATTAAGTTACATAACAATTCTCTGCCACTTGCAACATGAATAGTTGTTGCAGAAATGGCATGGGGAATGGGGCCTGGACAAACAGAGGAAAGAACAGGGAGAAGAGATGAAGGAGCAAGAAAGCGCCAGTGAAGATCTTTAGATAGGCAGAACAAACAGAGACACTTTCTTTATATGAAAAAAACATGTCAAAACCGTGTTCTGAAATTCAAGAGCCATAGATCAGTGTCTGAACTGAACCACAGATCTATGGTAGATCAGATGCATTTCTGATCAAGGTAGATCAAGGTGAATCATCTTGCATGCAGTCAAAAAACCTTTTCTAAACAATGGTGAGAACTGCCACACATGTTTACATGCCCTTTCCCTGTGCAGAAGAAGAAAAGACAGCTCACTTAGAATGAAGTGAGTTCTCTGTCCCAGCTTATGCACGTTCTAGGCCTTTGCACACCATGACACAGATAGCATCCAACATGGTGCTCATGGCAATGCAATCCCCATTGCCTGATGCGCTCTGTAGTACACCATAATACACCTTTTGCACTTTCTCCCTTATGGACCTAAAGCTGGCATTCGTAGCAATGAGCTGTGCAGCTTGTAACTAAATCAGAATGCCTGGTGAACTGGTCAGACTCAAAATCTGGCCTTTGGATTCCATGTAGGTGATGTGAACAACCACCTTTCGAGTGGAGAACTGCATTTTCACACTGCCTCACAAAGGTTGGCAGTGCTATTGCCAGCCAACCATAAACACATAGTTCTGAATTTATGTCCTGGTAAGTAAATATAGAAAGAAATGTTTTTCAAATATCTGGCATTCTGCATTTACTTATTCATTCGTGGAAGATCTCTGCATGTGCTAGACACTTTCCAGACATTGGAGAAGGCACAACATCTGCCCTGGGGAGCTTGCTCTGGGCTGGACAAAGAGATAACTGAGCAGAGGTTAGCAAAAGCACCACAAAAGGGATTGTTTGCCGTTTTTCAGCCCCCGCTTTTCTTCTGTTAATAATTGAAGATCTTAAACAGCTCTCAGTATTTATTTTAAAAGCATTACAGTTTACCTTTAAAAAACCCTCTTGGCTGTGTTCTGCTGGCTGACATTGACTCTATAAATGTTTTAGTAAGCCAAACATGTTAATTCCATTCCCTGGGCTCACAGAATTTAGCATTTATTTACCCTGATAAAACATTTTAAATATTTACTACATAGGAACAACGCTGTTTTTTTATTCTGGGTCAACCCCTTTCCAGGCCCTCGAGGACTGCATCAACCCAAAGGTTTAGGGCACGGCTGGGGAGTAGGAAGGATGGGGAAGAGAGAAAGAAAAGACCTTGTACCATCAACACTTTCTCAAAGGTATGGAATATACACCGCTCGGGATGATGTAGGTGTTGCAGAGCTATTGTGTGGTGCTGTATTTTTCTCATAGGAAGACATTCATGTGAGGGGCTGGTTGCTGTCTTGTCAATTCAGGCAATTATTGAAGAACGTGCTTATCTGTAAGCATGAAGTATCTGCACCTAAAGCAATGGGATTACCTACACATCTCATTGTGTACTTACAAGGTTCTCTGGATTTCGACCAATGCTCAGCAAGATGGCACAAAAAAGAGCACTGGACCCAGCTGCTAAAAGGTACTTAGCATTGTTGTTCGGTGGAATGCATCCAAGGAAACTAATGGTAGGCTGGTCTCAGAAAAAACATTTGGGCCGTTCCAAGCACAGCTACATCTCTCATTTCCACATGCCTTTAATTTTGGATCAAACTTGGTGTGCTGGAGAGAGTGGTTTCTTCTTCTAGTCATATGAGCTCTCCAGATCTTTAGGGAAAGCATATCCTGAGTTTGTTCCTTCTTTGGTTTTGTGGGGTTATATTTTATCAGCACCATAATATTGCCTGAATCAGGAGACAGGCAGGCACAGTCTCATACAAACGACCTTATGGAATGAGCAGGAATGAACGGGAGAGGAGGGCTTTCAACTTCATATATCCTTTCTGCTCCTCCTGATAGACACATAGATTTTTGTGCTTAAGCCACTGCCAAGGGCGTGGGAGGTAATTATGTTTCTGCTAATTTAGTTCAAAAGAAAACTACTACTTTCTGCAAGTAAGGAGGAAGCAGGGAAGGATCTGTGACTCAGCAGAGTGCCTGAGTCAGATCACTTCTGAGAACCACTCTCAGAGGTAAAGTGGTTGCACTGTCCCCAGCCATGAGCTCAGCTTACCCAAGTGCTGGGCGGTATGCTAAGAGATGGCCAGCACAGTTAATCTCCATTTCCACAGCATAAGCTGTGTAACCAGAAACATTCCCCAAAGTGGATGATTATCATGTAATAAACATAGGCATTGGCTAAGAAAATTGAAAAAAAACATTAAATATTCATAAATATGAAAGGTTTTGTACCAATTTTGAAGGAAGCCTGGAAAATAACAGACATTTTAGCACAAAACAGTACACAGTCATGGCAAGATATCCAAGGTAATTACATCTGAAACCACTTAAGAGGGAAAATGTTAAGATTTTCTTCACCAGCGCTGCAAAGGGAACTCAGATGGCATGGTTAGGACTGATGGACAGTAACAGGTCAAGGAGATATCCTCTCCTGTGTTGCTGGAGTCTTGAAATATTATTGGCAGATTCCTGGATAAGGCAAATTCTGTGGGTGTAGTGTAGTGTTCTTGAAGCTGCAGATATTGTTTCTGTTTTAAGAATAATAGAGAAAGTCTTGGAATAGCAGGGAAAGTCATGACACGACAGAAAATCAGATGAATTATTGGTAGCAAAGAAAAGCTAGGAAAGAGCGACTGTTTTGGAGTAGGTAATTCTATTTAAATGTATATGAATATGCAACTCAAAACCAAGTGCTAG
Source organism: Tragopan temminckii (assembly GCA_028571105.1). NCBI lineage: Eukaryota > Metazoa > Chordata > Aves > Galliformes > Phasianidae > Tragopan > Tragopan temminckii. The sequence continues at coordinate 53,411,870 of JAOWBP010000001.1, read as the reverse complement.
AATGAATAGAAAAAGAAAGTTTTGGCATCTGCTGCTAGTGTTCTCATTCCTCTGTTTTCAAACTGTGTTTTCATCGACTTTTCAAAGCTGAAATCCACACACACAAAAGAGGATTCATACAAATGAGCATGTGTGCAAACACAACTGTTTCATATTTGTGAAGTCTTGCAATACTACCCCTGCCTCATCCTTTGGGGCGAGAACAAAAATGAAACCACAACAAAACCCATCTCTTCCTTCTGGATCATTTTGTCATGGGAAATAACTCATCTTGAGAGCTGCCTGCTAGCCAAAATGACCTTACTTAGCCAAGCAACACAGCGTACCCTCAGCATGGTGGCCCATGGAGCACCAGCTTTTGGCTGTCTGAGGAAGATGATGGGATAAATGTACGCTCTGCCTCAGGATTTATGCCCCTCTGCTGAAGAAACCTCTGCTTCCACTCACTGAAGCATTTCTCTTCCCTCCTGGAGGGTACAGGGTGTGGCTTTAACATTTTTAATAGCTTTTTGTTCAAAGCACGTCAGCATTCGTATTGTTATAAAGTTGTTTACTGACCAAAAGATCTTGCTCACCTTCCAATCTAAACATATTAGGCAGCTCCTACAAGTTCAGTTTCAATCTCTAGATGTTTGTTTCCAGCTCGGTGAAAAGATCTACAGACTTTCAAGGTGAAAAAAAAAAAGTTAAAAAAAAAAAGTGTAGCATCACCTCCATGCAGTTGCTGCGTACATAGAAGCAGCACAGGGAGAAAATCAGCAACTGTCTGCTTACTGAAAACTGCACATCACAAAAGAAAGACCGCGTTGGTTAAAACCACAAATGAAGTGCTGTGAGTTAAATCTGAAACTACCTTAAACAAGGATCACAATGCACTGTAAAGCAGTCTTACAGCAAGAGGGAGAGGATGAAGTTAGATATTCACTGCCACGAGGAAATTCCCAAAGGCTGAAAGTAAGGCAGGCAATATCACAGAATGGCTTGGATTGGAAGAGACTTCACAGATCAACTAGTTCCAATCCCCTTGCTGTGCGCAGGGTTGCCGGCCACTACATCAGGCACTAGATCAGGCTGCCCAGAGGCCCATCCAACCTGGCATTGAACACTTCCAGGGCACTTCCCAGACCAGCAAAGATCAGCTGTAACCTTTCATCAGGAATCATCACTGACATTCTGCTGACTGGATGACGATCGCAGATTCTCTGAGAACAGTGTTTCTGCGCTCATTTTAAAGATTTTGTTTTTACTTAATCCCGGGGAGAAAAAACAAATCGGGAGATATTTTATTCACCCCTCTCTCTGCATAGCCATGCAAAATCAAAGACAGTCTAGAGAGAAGACTGCACTAATTCTGAATAAAGTGATCCACTGCATCTCTACTTCTTAAATTCCTTTTCCCTCAAGCATAGCTGTAATGAAGAACAACCTTTCAGACTCCAGAAGAGGAGTAAACTCTGGTCCCATCCTGTACCAAAGAAGTCAGTGGGAAAACTTGTAAGAATGTGTTGAAAAGCTGTACAAGTCTTGTCTACTGTACATACAAAATAGCAAAGAATAGCTAAGAAACCTCTGATCTGAAATAATTCTGGAAAAAATTTTGCTTCAGAGTGCCAAATGTTGCTTGTACTCAGCTCTGCACGAAGACATTATTGACATTACACACATCATTGTGTCCTAAGGATGTAACATTTTTTTTAAACAAGAAATTATGGGCACCTGTAACTGTTAAAGCATCGTGGTAACAGAAATGGGCTCAGAGCACTTGGTCTGAACTATACATGCAGCAATATTTAACTGGAGAACTAATGAATCCAGACGACAAATACCTCTCCAAAGCTGCCAAAATCTCACAGTCATGAACAGTGTTGCTTTTACCTGCCTGTTCACGCAGCTCACCAGGTAAAGTGACTTATCACTTGTGATCAGGTTTATAAAAGGTAAAAGCAACAAGGCAACAAAAGCTAACAGCAATCCTGCAAATGCTGGTAATATTACAGTCTTTTCTTGGAAAAAAAATATATTGATGACAAAAATAGATCTTCCTGGGATACTATGAAAGCTACGAGCTCCAAGTGTACTGTAGCTGGAATACCATGAGCTGCACTTCTACCTTCTCATGAAAGAAAAAGAGCAACAAGATATTGGATAAACCCTTAAATTTTCTCTTTAGTTGGCTATCTGTGTAGGAGCACACATCATCTATGACACAAACAGGATATATGACCCAGGAGAAGAAAACGCACTCTACATTTAACTTTGGATAGTGCTTAATAAGCATTGTTGGGACTGAGGTCTTGGTAGACAAAGCGTGATATTTCCAAAAGCACTGTGATACAGGATGTTTGGGAGTATTTTGAGAGCATATAAAATAGAAAGTTGCTGGATCAGGTAATGTAAAAACTATGCAAACCATGTGAAATGTGATTACTGCATTGTTACTCTCTTCATGCATACATAGCACTTATTTTCACTTTTTTTTTTTAACAACTGAAAATGCTGTCAATGAAAATGTACTACACATTGCCAAATTCTTGAAAATATATGGCCAGACAAAATCTAAACAGATTTGCCTCTTAATTTTAAGAAGAGAGTTTGGATTCCAGGACTTATTATCCAATGGTTAATTAGTTTCATCTCAGTCTACCTAAAAAGCTAGTTTTTTCTTTTTTCTACACTACTAACTTTGTTGCTTTTTATTTATACAATCTGATTAAACTTAAAATTCTGCTTGCAGACATCAGATAATAAAAACTCCCTTAGGGGAAAAAGTGCCTTCTGATAGAATAAGTAAAACATCCTTTAGCTCTCTAGGTAGATTTAGTATGTTTCAATAGAAAAATTAATGGCTGCAGTTTTTGCAAAGACATGTATTTGTCAGAAGAAATAATGGTTCTTTATTGATATTTACTTCCTTTGTAACTGTCTTTATGACTTGCACAATTCAAATTTTTTTGTGCATGTTGTGGATGTATTGTTGGAATGCATTGGTACTTATCCTTTATTTATTTTGAATTTCCTTTTACATTTAGTAAGCTGTCAAGAGGGAATCATAAGGCTTTTCTGCTGCAAGAGTAGTAAACTAAAAAGCTAAAATAAATACTTTATAAACACGGACATCTACAAATATAAATCTGAGCAGCATTTGGCCTCCTTTAAAATGAAGATTTTGAGCGCAATTAACACTGGAATGTTAAAGCAAAAGGTGGGCTAAAGCTTGAATTTATTTTCACCTATATTGTGAGGATAACAGTGAGACTCAACCCTGAATTATTTCTCTGGGCACTGTTTATACTAAGCTGCTAAACTGCTATATACAAAACAGGCCCTTGTAAATCTCATTTGTATGGAGGCATGAACATATTGGTCTGATTTGCAACCAAGATATCTAACTTGATTAAAAGGAATTTTACCTTGCGGTAACTTCCAATACATATTCAAGACCAACATACAGTAACAACCTATGAGAAAACATTGATTGCAACAAGGAACAGCATTTGTCGCAGAAAAATCAGTAAACCTGGCAGCCAGGGCAAAACAAGACAAATGTCAGCCACACTGCTAGCTGAATGTGTTAACAGTAATAAAAGGGAAAACGTAACAGATGATCATTTTATGGTACAGATTGCTATGTTCCAGTCCTAACACCAGGTATGTCCTACTGCATTCAAAAAGGGGAACCCTCTGCAAGTACCTGATTGAAAGATAAGAAGCCTAAAGAAAAAAATTTAGAGAGGTTTTGTAATCTGATTATTAAATTGAATTGCTACAGGTTGTTCCATTCCTAAGTGACAAAAATAAAATTTTGATGATTTCTTCTTTTTTTCTTTCTTTCTTTCTTTTTTTTTTTTTTAATTCCTTGAGCTAATTTCTGTCAAAAGTGCTTCTGATGGAAAAATGTTGAACAGCTTTAGCGTTACTAAAGTTGAAAAAAAGAGATTCTTTGCAGAGGGCTAGCAGATGTTTTCTGAGTTGTGATTGATGTGGCAGGACAAACCAGTAGAACATGATCTAAAACTGAAAAAATAAGAGGCACAGACAACTCAGAAAAACAATTGCGACAAAGGGTAAAACACATATGGGATAGGTTATTGTTACATGTGTTAAACAGGAATTGGATTTGCTTCTGGGAAAAAAGGAAGATTAAGTCAGTCATCTGATCTCCTTTCTTCTCCTTGGCATAAAGAAAACTTTGATAAAACGTTAAGAGACTAGGCAGGCTAGCTGGGCTGCTGTTTGCCTTTGGTCAATACCTCACCATGATCAGAATGGCAAATTACCAGTTCCATCAATTAACGTCTTAAGTGCAGAAAAGTTCGTTCATTGTTTATCCCAGACAGCATTCCTATGTACTCAAAAAGCTGAGTAATATCAAGCAGATATCTCTCAGAAAGCAGCAGCCAATTTTGGAGAAAAGGGAAGATCTCCAGTAGCCATTTGGACACTTAAATATATTTTCTTGCATTTGCCTCCTCTCAGTTCTTTGTACTTTGGCATTTTTCCTCCACCAGCACTTATACAGGAAGTAATATAGATACGAATCCAGATCACCTGCCTGGAGACATGAAATGCATTCACTAGCTGAGAGGCTTATTTGACTGGTCTGCTTCTCCATGCTTTGCTGATATTCTGATAATTCTTTGTGAAAACCACCACCATGACCACAAGGATCTAACAGTGCTGGGACAAACAAAATTAATTCAAATGATGCTGAAGTCACTAGAACATCCATGAGCCTTCCTGTATTCTGAGCAATCAACCCTTCTACAGACTCTTATGTCTCACTTCCATGACAAATGATACTTGGTGTGTGTTAGTCACTTCTTCCAGAGATGACGAGAAAGCTTTGGGTATGTTAAAATTCCCACAAGTTCACTTAAAAGAATTAGTAGATGTACATTTACTGTAAAGAAAATGGACAAAGGTCTTCAAATCATTCCTTATAAGATCTTAAATGAATAAGCAGTGCAAAATTTAGCCAGTTGGAATAAAAATATGAAGCACCACTTGACGTAAGCTTGGGACATCAGATGCAGTAGAGATGTCATCAGGGAGAGAATGTAAGAAGAAAACAGATCAGATGATATCCTGACTTTTTTGATCTGAAACAGCAATATCTTCTCTCACCCATAAGGGATACAGCAACAGTCAGCACGTACAAGGGAACAACTGGAAACCCAGCACACTCCTGCTGATACCAGTTAGCTGCAGTCTGCATGTATACTGCTCTTTAACAGTCCAGACAAAAGTATATGCAAACAACGATGGAAACTGTTCTTAGAAGGTGACGGATGGCATAATTAGATTTTCAGACACTTTAGGACAAGCATCTTGATAGCACAGACTCTCTCACATAGCTATTCCCATGCCCATTATTTTGACTGAGACCCCCGGGCACTAGTTGAAGAATGAAAAAAATGGTGCTAGAGAGTCTAATCCATCCAGAGCAATTCTGAAAAACATCCTACTTAGCCAAGCTAGGATTCTTTGACTATCTTCATGTCTTTGGTATCAGTGTGGGGTTTATTTTCCTCAGCTGGAAGGGACTGCCTAAAACTTGATGTGGTCCTATGGTTCTGTTTTGTAGACATGCTGAGTAATCATGCCAGCATGAGCAGAAGGTAGGATAAGGCTGACACAGTTATTGGGTACATTTGTAGTTAGTGCTATTTTTAAAAGAGCTGCATAGCAGAGATCAAATAATAAATATTCCTCGGTTTTCATTGGCATTCCTTAAATATGAGAGAAATCTGTATTACAAGAGGCCTGTACCTCTGTGAGTAATATTCTTTGCAAAGACAAGATCATCTTTTTGCTACACATAGTTAACCTTTTCTGCCAAAAATTATGCAATGTCATCATTCTGCAGGTTGTACACTCTAAGAAACATGCGTTAGGTCCTTACTGTGTAAATCCTGCTCACAGGAATGATCTTTACCTAAGGGAGATGCAGTGCTAGAATCAAATTACTCCCTTGAGTAATGGTGACCTAAGTAAATAAAAGACTTGCAAGTCTGCCTCGAGTATTAAGTAAAATGTGAAGAAATAAGTTTAATGAGGATGTTTGGTTCAGACTGTTCTCTCCTTTTTTCTCCACTCCCTTCCCATTTGCAATGAAAGCACAACAAATTGGCCACTTGAGATTAAAAGCAGCTAGGCAATAATATGGGGAAGGTGATGCAACTTGTCCTCACACGGTGCCGTATGTGCTGGAGAGATGGTACAGATGGCTGAGAAGACTTGTTCAAGAGTGGAGGAGCATGTAAGAAGTCAACATAAGAGCATGATTTTTTAAAGCTTTTAGAGCCCAAGAGGAATGAAAGGAACTGGACTTTGCAGTCACTGATGTGATTAAGTGCAATAACAGCAAAGTTTAAGGCAAATTTTGCCTGAAGGTACTTGCAGCAATTCTCTCTGTCGTCAATGACTTTTGTCACATGGGTTTGTGGCAGTAAATTGCCAAGGTTATGGTCTCCTCCAGCTTACTCCATTCTTTGGTATCCATGCACAAACCTTTCACATGTCAGAAACTTTGATCAAACTCCTTCTCATATTTTGTATCCCATCCATGGAAGATAACACAGATTTCTCCGTTCATATGGTATTTAGACTATAACCACATATGCATCAGGAGGATGAACTTAAGCCCCTAGCTCCATTAGTGACACTGTATAAATGCAAAACAGATGACTGTCAACTTCACTTTGCCAAAAGCATACATTTTTGACAAGAAATCATCTTCCTGACTGCCAGTTAGTATTTTTCTTAAGACTTAAGACTTTGTATATACAATTCAATTAATAGAAATAGGCAGTGGTTCACATTTCTTTGCCATATTAAAAGAATGCCTGGTACTTGAAAGAGACATCATTTTGGATTTCTTGAATTCTGTATTTATTACCTCAATTACATTATTTCTCCAGCTATACAGAGTGGTGTTAATTTTCTTGGATTGTCTGGAAAAGCAAGTACAGTGGAAAATTTTGATTCTGCGTTCAACTAAAACCCCCCAAAAACTCAAGGCAAGCCAAATAACTGCACTGGGTATGTTTCTTTCAACGACTACGAAATATTCTCTGCAATAGATTCAGTTGTGCTTCAATGGCTGGGTCAGGAATTGAAGGACCGAGCAGAAGAGCAACCACAGGCAAGACAGGCAGGTGCAGGCTATGGAATAAGTTAAATGTCACAAGTTACACAATGAGATACAGAAAGAGCTATGAACGTATAGAGTTTCTGTATGCCCCCATCCTCATCCGCCAGCAGGGGTTGGCACATCCAAGTTGACACAATGCTACAAACGTGAAGAATGAACTCCCCCTGGAAAAGGGGGAATTCAAAGCTTATTAAAAATCACCATTTCATTCTCCCCATTTTGTACAGGACAGACAGAATGTGGAGGTTCAGGAGCAGTGTGGGTCTGCAGCAGGAACTAGGCATTCTGCGTGACGCTTGATCCTTATTTACTGGTTTTGCCTTCCCCACTCTTTGGCTAGCATGGCTTTGAGACTGCTTCAATTAAACTTGAGTTCAATTTGTCCTGTAAACAGATTCATCTTGACAAGGATTGTACCCAAGAGAAATCATTATGTCTGTTCTCCCACTGGTTGGGTACACTGCCATTAAATCAAGTGTAGCTGAAGACTTATGCCTTCAGCACTAAGAGGTCTTCAGATATACAAGTAACACCACTCATTTTTTTAAATAAATTTCAAGAACAAATTCAGCTTCCTGGATAAAAATCAAACATGAGACAGAGGATTTGCTAAGCCTTACATTAGGAGAACTGTCATGGTGAGTTTGACTTGACCTTATTGTCTCAAATCCTGTAGTTACACTTACACTTTGCTACAAGTCCCCTCATATTTTTCTATTGCTGTGGTGTTTTGAGAATTATGAGACCATACAGACAATCTACGTATTATTTGAATTTCTTAGATTCAATTATACTCCTTGAAAAAGAAGAAAAAGGAAATACTGGCAATTTTAGAGTTAACAACAATCTTCATTGTAACATGTGGACTATAGCCTAAACAATTTTAAGCATTTTTAAGCCATTTTCCTTTTCCTTGTCCCCTCAAACTGACTGTAATTAAGTATGCATACTGTACCTAGTGCAGTGCCCCATACAGAAAAAACGTAGACTGAACTGTTACTCCTCAGGTTTCCTTGCTTTACCTGCCTACAATATGGCAAATAACAAATGCAGCTAGAGAGATGCTTTGCCAATACAGCATCTCTCAATTGGCCAAACTTTCCTCGTCCATTATCGTTTTCATAGAATGCTTAGCAGCTTTTTTCTTCTTCATTCTTTTTGACCTCTTTTTTGTTGTTGTATGTGGTGGCATGCATACTGGAATGACTTAGATCTGTCAGGACATTACAAGTAAAGACAGGATACTTTGCTACATATCACAATGTTCAAAGAAATAATCTGAATAATGTCAGGGAGTGCTACATATCACAATGTTCAAAGAAATAATCTGAATAATGTCAGGGAGTTTGGGATGGGGATGGGAGAAGATTGGTAATGAGAAAACACTTCAATGAACATGGGGCAGAGAACATTGCTAGGACTGAGAAAGCAACGTGAATTTAATAGAGAAGAACATTTCACAACAAATGAGGAGTAATTATAATGGTCAAATATAAAAACATTTAAGTTTTCCATTCACTTTTTCTGAAGATGCCTACTTTTCACAGGAACTCAAAGAAATCATGGGCTTTTACAACAGAACCATTCTGAAAAATAAGTAGTTCTACTTAGTCATTCAAATACATGCAAGTAGTAGCCATCTCTAAGCACTCATGAATAGAAGGTGGCACGTTCTTCTTCTAGTGGAACAGACAAGTTTCCTCTCTAGCTTTGGTAACGATATCATGTTCTTCTGCCAACACAAGTCTGCAGTAAGCAGAAGATCTCGTTGAAAATGCGACTACGGAGCACAGCACATACTGATCAAATTATCTGGCTTTCAAGTTATGTAGAAGAGCTTATAAATTAAGTTTGGCACACATCAGATAGGCAATAACTAGTGGCAACAATGCAGTTATGTGAAGACAAAGTACAAGATAGAGAGGATGAACGGAGTGAATGAGGTGACATAATTGAGCAGCGTGAATAAAGGGGATAGAAAAGGAATTTAATAAGTTAAATGGGCATGAGTTAGTGTGTGTAGGAGTAACTGATTGCCCTTTCCAATAGTCAGGAGTGATTTTCTTTTTTAATTGGATCATGCTTCTTCACTGCCAAATTGGATGCCATTTTTTTGCCCTTCTCTAGAACAAAATGTTTAAAATAAGTTTTAAAATATTTAATAATGCAAAATGGAGATACAAGAGTAATCATCAGAAAGCTCCTGCCACAGAAGAACTGACTCAACTCTGTCCCTAGAAAGCCTCGTAATACTTTACCCCTGCCAAAGGAGATATTGGGTAATAGTTTCCAAGACACTAAAGCGATTAAGGTTTGGTATACATGCTGATTTTGCACTTGTCTACTTATGTCCATCCTGGGAATTGTTTTCCTTCTCCCTCCTTTGTCAAACCAGAATATTGATCTTAATGCCATGTTAAGACGGATGCTCTGTTGCACATGTGAGGGTTTTTATTTTTGTTTTTTAACAAGAAAGCTGCTTTGGTACAACAGGAAGTATGTTGAAATAAAGAACATACTGCAAAAATTATGTTAATATGACCATAACAGAATAGTTGAACAGAGCAGTCTGGCTTGCACATCAAAGATCTAAAGTGCTATGTCTAATTCTTGAGCTTCACTTAGCACGTTAGTACTTAGATCGTCCATGAGCTGTTGAAAATATTTAGCATTGATTTAACTATTAATTCCAGTCCTAATAGACTGGGGGTAGATTATATTTTTAGAAGTGTGTTAATTTTGAAAACAGTTAATGACAATAACATAATAATAATAATAAAAGAGGTTGCTCAATTATCCCTTCTGACTTCTGTTTTGTTCACTATCTGTTAGCACTGGGATGAGACCTGTGGGCAGTACCTAACCTCCTGCTCTGCAATACACCCCACATAATCGCAATAAAAACTGTACTTCTCACCCCAAATAATATTTTCAGGAAAGGAACTAAAAATCCTAATTAAAAAACTCAACAACAGAAACAATCAGTCCCTTCTGCACTGCAGAAATTTGTGGATACTTAAAAGCAACAGGAATCCAAAGACACTGCATTCAGTACTTCTGATGAAAGCTTCTCCCATGGTGCTTTTCTGACCTGGGTACAAAACGTCTATCTCATACTTTAAATAAACAGTCCATTGCCTTCCTTGTGACAAGTGGTCTTGCAAATATTCATATAGCCACAAGGAATAAAACTGTCATCTGTTCTCTTGAAGACTATGGAGTATTTATGCCCTACAACAGTCATTCTGACATAGTCTTCAGGCTTTGCTGAATTCACAATCTCAAACCCATTTGATTTTGGGAGGCACTAAATTAATTTGGCATCTGGGACAGCTTGATCTTAACAAAGATTACCAACAGTACCATTACCTTTCTGCATGTGGGTGAACTAACTTTTCTGCTTGCAAATGAACCACTTTCTGTGCTTAACAGTTCTGATTTTTTTTTTTTTTTTCTACACAGCTGAGAGGTTTTTTGCTTTTGTTTTGAGAAATAGCTGTGTCCCAGGCATGGGTAGGACTTAGAGAAATGGGATTCTTAGTTCTGATGCTAATGCTCTCTACCTATCAATCTGAAGTGCTCAGATATTCCTGCCAACCCAGGTATCTGGCACTGGTAGTCAGTATGGGACACAGAATTAAAAGCTGCTTCTGAAAGTGTTAAACTTTGAACTTTTATTTCAGTTGCTCCATCTGCAAGATGCAGGCATTAAGTAATTTACCCTAGAAGCCAATTCACATGTTGATTCCCCCACTTCTGACAGCACTTATGTGAAAACTCTCAATATTCTGGAACAGGTCATTTATACTTGATCCTGAATACAAAAGATGTTCCTCTTAAACTGGATTATTTTTTATGAATTGAGCCAGAAATACAAAATTCACACAAACTCTTCTTGACTCAGAAAAAAGTGATTCCATCCTCTCTGCTCCCACACCACTTGTGAATCTCTCCACCTCAAACAACCCATTTCCCAATCCCAATCTAGATGAGTTTAAGATTTGCATGCAAAAATTCACCATGTGCTTCATGTTTTCTTTTTTTTTTCCTTCCAGAATAGTGGTAATTAGATCTGGATCTCAATCCAAACAGCAGATGTTGGGCTTTCCATGCTGAAGAAGGCTGCCAATGACCCAGAGGATCCTCTCTTAGTAATCACAGTGTTGCCACACATGTACAGAATCTGTTAAGAAGAAACTGCAGTGCATGGAACACTCCTGTAATCTCAGAACAAGTTTGTGCAGGTAGTCTTCTCATAGTGAAAAAGGCTGTTATATTTTGGAAGGTGAAGAAAAGGGAATTTTTTTTATGGAGGGAAAGACACAGCAAGTGCAGTGCTTATAACTCACTCAGTAATGTTGATAATGTCTCAGGGACAGCATTTGGGTGGGACCTACAGGTTCAGCTACCTAAAACTCTGCACTATTGTGATACTTAATAGAGTAACCCTGCAATGTACTATTTATGGTTGGCTCAGGCAGTCTTATCTAAAAGACTCTTGAGAGAAGTCATGCTCTAAAACATATGGATTTGATAATATCTACCTAGGCTAATCAACAGGCATTTTTACAATTCAAAGCTGCACAGTAAAGATGGAAATCATGCTAGGTACGGACATCAACAGGCTTTCTAAAAGCCACACCAGCCCCAAAGAAGAGCCTAGTTCCATAAACATGTCTCTCTTCCGAACCATAGAGATTAATAGAGGATATCTGTTAAGAACCATTGACGGTTTCTCCATTTCACACTGGACTGGTATCTCATTGTCTAGACTAGATATTTGCTGGTGTGCACCAGGCTCCCTGCCTATGTTCTGCTGCAAATTAATTTCTTAATGAGAAAATCCACAAATGGACCATTAGATAGGTTATGCTGGTGCTGAGATCATATAAACAACATGGATATGAATTACATGAGATGTGGCTCTCTCAGCTTCCTCTAGTCCTCTAAAAGCATCCAGCAAAGATTACTGCCCTCACAGATGATATATATCAGAGGGATGAATTTCAAGCAGGACCTAGAGTGAAGGGATAGTTTTCTTCTGTTGAATGTTCTTGCTTACTTGCACAAGGCACATAACTCATTACTACTTTTGAAGTCTTGGGACACTTTTGAGCAGACAAAACCCCCTCTGCCTTGAAGAAGACAGGATGTTCTCTAAAAGAACAAGAAGTATAAGGGTAGTATAAAGGTAGCTCAGCCCACGCCAGAACCACTCTCAGAGCACATCCCACAGTCAGCAGCATCTCATCAAGAATGCTGCAGTCCACAGATGTTTAAATCTGAGCATTTTCCCCTTACCACTGAGTATACACACAACTAGTAAGTGCCAAAAAGCTGAAAGAATGGGATGGAAAGAACAACAAAACCTTTGTTTACAGTCAGGAATTAAGTGGGTGCTGGAGTAGACTAAACTTTATGAGACAAATCCTGCCAAAAAAGATTTTGCATTCTGCACTAACTGAAGGTATTGCAGTGTATGCAATGGTATGAAACAAATGACTACATTAAGAACAAATAATAGTGCCATTAATTTCTTTTATTAATGATTCAGCTCCTCCCACAGAGATTCTCACCTTCCATTTAAACAGTTTCTACCCTATATGGTTGTGGAGAAAAAGCCTGAAGATGCAGCTGTCATATGATCTACTGGATCAGAAAACACACCAAAGAACCTCACACTTCTTTTAAATCAAATAAATCATTTTTAAGCTTACATCACAGCATTTATGGTAACCTGACTCAAGGTTTTTGAATGACTGGGCTTAGAAGCACTTTAACATATCAAACTAGCAGACTCCCCAAATAAAAATAAACAAAGCTCTCTCCATAGCTCTTCTGGAGATTAACTCCTTTCCTCTTTCTGCATCACTCATTGTTATGAACAAGGAAAGCAATGACACCTTTCAACTAATCATCTTTGCAAAAGTCCTGTACATCCCATCTAAAACTCTCAAGATAAACAATATAATCCTCCCATGCTGCAATTTACATATTCCACTTCCACAATAGAATTACCAGATTTGTAGTTACTCATACCTTTATTGTAAATAAGAAAATGAATATTAAACTATTAAAAGTTGCTTGAGGACCTCCTTAGATGCATTAGAAATAATTTAAGCAAATAAGACATAGAATGTGACTATATCATTGCCCTGTGTTCTGTTGATTCTAAATTGCTCCTAGCTGTCTACATCACACAAAAAGAAGATGCAATTTTAACAAAGTAGCTCCTCTCCCCAGAACCAACACAAATGATCACATAGCATTTCCACCAAGCTCAGGAATATATAATGCCAACAGTATACCATGACTTTACAATTGCTTAAAGAATCTTTTGTTCAAAATTTTGAAACTCCTGGATCTCTCACTTCCATTATTTATGAAGGTTGCACAATCACATCTGACACGCCATGAAACTTTCATTGCCTTCTGCTCAGGTCTGGTCATCCTTTGATTAATATCATGTTTACCACAAGGCTACATTCATTCGAAAATGAATCCCCCCACCACACCAAAAACAATCTGCATCATATGCCATCTTCAACATTGCTTTACAAATTACTCCACCCTCATTCCACAGACATACATATAACAAAAACAATGATGTTACTCACTAGGAACTCCAGACACCAGTCGTAAGGGACGTAATACTCGGAAAGCCCGCAGTGCTTTAACATCAAATCCGGCACCTTTTCCTCCTATTGAATTCCCCCCATCTGCTTTGGTTGCTTGTTCTAAAATTGCACTAAAAAGCCTGTAAAAAGAAAAGAAATGAGCTGTAGGCAGACAGCAAGGCTTGGGCTAAACAAGAACAGAGATCATCATCGTATCACGAGCTATCTCACAGACCTGTGAAGAGTGCCACACATCTCACTCAACATTCGCATATGGTGGAGGAGAGACAGACTCTTCCCATATGCAATAGCCTAACGGTGATGTCTGCACCAGTTGCAAAACACTGATTCCTGGAACAGACATAAACATGACACGTTCCTCCTTCAGCCCAATGGTTCCTTTCGGCCAGCTGTACCTGTCTGCCTGTTGGCATATAAAGGTGCGCTCCCTGCACTGGGTGCTTTGAAATGACCATCTTGGCAATGTCTCATGATGAGTGTGCATGTGATCAGGTTTTGAAGGCAGCCTACAGTAAGGACATACTCACGGGTAGTTGAGCAGAAAGGCAAGAAACCACAAATTGTAGGTGTTACCCCTTCTGCTGCTAATATTTTGCTATCTTTATTAACCACCCATGCACTCTGGGGAAGAAATCATCATTCATCATTAACTCAATAATTAATTATCTGTCACTCATTTTACAAGGAATTAAGATTCACCAAGGTCACTGCAGGTAGAACTGGGTTTAAAAATTAGGTCTCCTTCAAGGTGCACATTTTTAGAGAAGAGAGTATGCTCAGATTATGTGTTTGTGTACCCATTTGTAAATCCCTTGATGCAGTGGCTATGGAAAGTGCAAAACTGTAGGAGTCTTATTATTAGAATATTTTATTAGACCAGTCCAAGTGTTTTATCTTGGCTAGTAGGAGTAGCTGTTTAAGGAGAAGATGTCTCTATCAAAACACATTTGAAAAGGCAGAGCAAGGCAGGAAAGACAATTTTCCTCTATTAAAAGGATGAAGGCTCACCCTATGTATTAATAAGTGTTTGATTTAATAAATTAGCTGTCAGGAAGCAGCTTCCATGTTTCTGGTAAAACACTGGAACCTTTGGGGGAGTACGGATTCCTCATGACTTTGCTAATGACATTGCCTTCAGCCTGGAAGTGATCGGCTTGAACCCAGCCAAATTCAGTGAAGGTTAAAAGCTGTTCCAGTCTGAATGGATGTTTGGCACTCTGTGGAAAACCTTGCCTGCAAGTGGCAGAGACCCCATGGCCCACAGCATGCTATGGAAGCACCAGATGTAACTTTAAGAAGCTGCCTGGGATGCAGGCAGCAGTCTGGATGAAGTGCCCTGGATTGAGTGCTGGTTGATTTGTCTCCCAGACATCGCAGTCTGCAGTGCCTCTGTCAGGATCTCATTATCTACATTCTTAACTGGCAGACTCCACAGAGAGCCCCCAAACTGCATGTAAAGCAGAGACTGAGCTGCCTGATTGCTTTGCAGGGAGCTCTGCAGTCTGCTTACAGCCTACTGATAGGGCTGCAAATATAGGGAGCTTGCCCTGAATAGAAAAAGGATTCGTTTACTGACGCATATAAGCCAACACTTTTCCCCAGCACTAAAACCACGGAAAGAGATGGATTAGTGAGATGGAAATGTGAAATTAGTTTCTTAAGCGGCTTGTTTTTTTTTTTTTCTTTTTTTAAATTTTATTTTAAATTTCATATAGAGAGTCTAATAAAACTTGTCATCTGTGACTGAGGAACTCCTAACTGGATCTATTGAAAGCCTCAACTTCAGGCACTGCAGAGAGATTTAACAACTAGGTAACAAGTGTGGGAAAAACCGTGCGGGGGGAGGTTGGATGCTGAGGCTGTAGGTGTTGCAGACTGTGAAGCAGGATGCAGAGAAGACAAAAACAGAGCCTATCAGAAATACTGAGTTGACTACAGACACCACAGAGAGTGATAAACAAGGGCTGATGTAAGGAACATGAATTACTGGAACATATGTATTCCTTGAGCTGTGTATACAGATTATGCAGAGTCACAATTTTCTGCTGGTCTTCATAATAGAAACACTGTAGGTCAAATTTAGCTTAATATATTTCCAGAAAGCTAGTGATTAAGCTCTAGAAATGTGCTCTACTTCTTATTTAAACATTTCTATCTTCCTAGTCAACACAATTCCCATACTAGATGATGACTGACATTCCCATACAACAGTCCCAGTCTCCTGGGATCCCCTGGAAGAAAAAGAATTCACTGTAAAAGGTTTCTTATGCTGTTTTTCAGCTGTCTTGCAAGGTTGAAAAAAAAATGTCACAGAACTCTGGGTCAGCAATTATGCACGAGTGAGGGTCCAGTCTCCTTGCTCCCCAGTATCATTGGACCTACATTCTACCAAACAGCAGTACGTGGCAGCTGGCATCAAGGGCATTTCTCCTGCCACTCATGCAGAGAGTAAACCATAGGCTGCTCTAGAATTCTGAATCCTAAGAAAAGCTACACGTGTTCTAAATTAATACAAAAGATACAAAAACAAAGCAAAGCAACTCATTTCTCTGGATCTAGAACCTGCTTTCTCAGACCAGTTCAGCTCTGCTGCAGACCTTGTAACCCTTTTGTGTGCTCCCACACTGACAGGCTAAACACGCTATCTTGAGGTACCCACATGGAACTGCCTACTTTGTCAGGAATAACTTGCAACTATTGTTGCTTTTAAAAACCCACGTTTAATCTCAAATTGCATTACTCCTGCTAATCTTGCTTTAACACATTTGCCCCATGCTTAATATCTCCCTGTGCACTAATCCTGCTTTTTACCAATGCAATACAACATTTTTTTTTTATTTATTTCACTCTTTCCTCTTTATACTGGGCTCTACACTGTGTCCAATCTGGCCTACTGAATCTCTATTCCTCTCTTCAGATTTAGATGACACCCTGCCCTAACTGTCCTTCCTTGCTGCTCCTGAGTTAGGGCAGGGGCAGCTCTATGGCTCGTAGGGTACATCCACCACATGCTTTTCTGGCTGTAACTTTGTTATGACCCAGAGAGAAAAATAAGACCTCTTTAGAAATAATGCAGATAAGGAGATACAGAAGAAAAGTAAGGATTCTGACTGCCTCTTCCATCATCCTCTTTTAGGAGGAAAATCCACAACCCATATACAGTTTGTAGTTTCTACGGTCTCTATGTAGTCTTCCTAGTTTGTCAGCTAATTGCTTTCCAACCCTAAAAGAGACAGATGTTAAGCTACCGGTATAAACTATGAGGCCAGAGTCCTTCTAGTTCGTATTTATAGCAGGGAAAAGTCTGCTCTTTGGTGAAAATCTGTGGGAAAAGGTACTGTGGAGCAAAACCCTGTTCTTTCTGTCTCTTCTCAGTGGGAGAGTTAGCTGAAATGCAGGCTGCAAGCCAGGTGTGAGAGGATTCTTTACACACACAGAAATCAAAGTTTAGACGATACAAAAATACAAGCAGGCTGAGCTCTTGTGGCCATTGAAAATCTTCTTTTTTTTTTCTTTTCTATTTTTCCAAAGAATTGAGAAATTGATCTTATTTCCTTCCAGCTAACTACTTTCTTCCATGCTAAACTCATGCCCTATTTTCATTAGGATATAGTATTTCCACTGCAGCAGTGCAATTAACATCTTGATTTCTGAATTTCATCTGTGACTTGACTACACCTGAACTAAATTCATTTGATAGGCATGTAAAGCAGAAAACATATTTCTATCACACACAATGCGTGTATGGGCACTTCTGTTTGTTTGATTCAGACCTACTCACAACACACGAAGCTGGCATCACTGTTTCCACTTTCTCATATTTTTCTGTTTCCTTTCTGATATCTGAGACATCTAAAAGGTTTTCTCTTTGCTAGATGACTCTAACAGCAGCATGACAGGGCTGCAACCTGCTCTACAACTCTTCATTTCCTCTGTGAGGAAGGCATGCTGATTTTTAGAGCATAAAAAAGAATCTGTCAAGGGCCTCCAGAATATAAAAAGGAAACAGAGAGCTTAGTATTCGTAAGGCCAAAATCAGCAGAAAAAACACAGCTGAAAGAATCCTCATAGGTATAAATAAATAGTAAGCTATAGTGATTTTTATTTTCACCGTGCTTTGCAATTCACCCGTGATTTGTGAGTGTGGAAGTGTTTGGGCCCACCCTTTAGAAACTCCCCAGAGGCCTTCAGAAAGACATACTGTGATCACATTTTCCAATCTGTTCTGAATTTCAGATCTTTTCCAAATACCTTTGCTGACTACCTTTCCAAGTAAGCCTGCCTTTCAAATTATGACACCTTTTTACTGGCAGAAGCTATGGGTCCTTGGAGAATGACTGTGCTTGGCAGACAAATCACAGCATTGCCAAGAAAGACAGATAGTCTTCTAACACAACATTGTCAAGTTAGTCTTTTCTCAAGAGAAATTTCCTTCAGCAGCCTAATGATAAAGGACATCGCTGTTTTATGTGAAAGTTTTATGTTTTCCAAAAGAAGAACAGTAAAATTACAGGAAACAGAAAACAATTTGACTAATTGTCAGTGCTTGTGGGTTGTGCCTCATTAGGCAGCTTATGGGTGTGATCTCTACTCTTAACTAATAATGTTCTTATCCACAGAGCCTCTGATTGATACCCACAGACAGACATTTTTCTTCAAAGTAATATTTAATGGTATTGCTATAGCAGGGTCATAGGCTATTTAAAGACAAGCTAGAATCAAGCTTTAAAAGACTTAACTGATGAATAAGCAGATCTCCTACACTGCAAGAACGATAAGCTGTTATAAGCCTTCAAGTCTAAAGTGCATCCTTTCTCCTAAAACACAGCAGCTGTCTTCACTTCTTCCTAAAATTTACACTTGGTCCTACACATGACCATGTTTCTCTTATTCTATTGACTTGCATGTTTTAAGGTAAAGGAAGGCAGTTATGCTGCTTTATCTTCTCAAGATATACCAAATTATAATTTAATCAATCTAATGGGTCTGAATTGATCTAATGGATGGGGCTTTGAGCAACCTGGACTAGAGGGGGGTGTCCCTGCCTGTAGTTGGAACTGTTGGTGTTGAAACTGGATAATCTTAAAGGTCCTTTCCAACCCAAACCATTCTATGAGTCTATGATAATTATAGAATCATTTAGGTTGGGAAAGACCCATAAGATCATCAAGTCCAACTACCACTTACGACAAGCAAGACTAAACTGTGTCCCTAAGAACCATATCCATGCTGCACAAATACCTCAAGGCATGGAGACTCCACCACTTCCCCTTGGGCAGCCTATTCCAATGCCTGAGCACCCTCTCCATGAATAAATTCTTCCTGATATCCAACCTAAACCTCCCCTGGCACAACTTGAAGCTCCTTTCTCATATCCTATCACTTGTCACCTGAGAAGAAAAACAGTCATTTCCTTGCTGTAATCTGCTTTAAGGTAGTTGTAGAGGGTGATGAAGTCTCCTTTGCCTTCCTCATCTGCACGCTAAACAAGCCCAGCTCGTATAGCTGCTTCTCATGTATCTTGTTTTCTCACCTCTTTACAGCAACTCCAAACCCTTCCTACTGTGAGGGGGCCCAAAACTGAACATAATACTGTCAAGACCTTGGTTTCACCAATGCCCCATACAGAGGGACCATGGTAAGTAGTAAGCAGTGTATACTAAGTGGATTGAGAGATGAACAAAGTATCTAAAAACCTGTCTTTTCCTTTGTTCCCTTAGCTTTCATCAATACATGAAATACTTCCCAACTAGACTTTCTAGAACAACCATCACTGAAAATGAAAATGAGGCCTGAGGCAGAACAAGCACAAACAGCAGTTACCATGGTCATTTTTTTGATGCTTCTATTATTACTATCATGCTGTTCCTCACCTCCCAGGCCAGATACCCCCCTCTGCCCAGTGCTACAACAGTGCCCAAATCATTCAGCTTTCTCCAATAGCTTCATCAATGGCCAGAAAAAGGTGCCACAAAGAAATGCTGATACAAGTCTTTATTTCTGCACTTTTCTTCCACCTCACTTTCCCTCTCTCGTATATTTTTTTCCCCATGGGGCTACTGCTCTAACAAACTATTGAAATGTCACTGAAATTTAAACATGATGTCACTGAGGTGTTTCAGACAGCCCCCAGGAGAACACAACAGGGCAGAACAGGAACAGATGGCATTGCCACATAGATTTTGCAGAGGGCTTGTGGAGAGAAAAAGCAGCACACCGGGTTAGGCTGCGGCAGTGTAGGAGAGAATTCAAACAGATAAACATCAAACGGACCCATCTGGCCTTGAAGTGGAATCTGTCACTTGAGATTGTTACAATTTAACAGAGACCATGGGGTCTTGGCCATGTTTATTATGCTGTGTAATCCCACCCCAGTTACATTTTTTGTCCCCCATCTAGAGACTGAGAGCTGCTGGAAGCAAGAGCGGGTACAAGAGCTGAGAGATGCAGCTTCTGTCTTTATTGGCAGGGGAATTAATTTCAGCCTGTATATCATCTTGCTGATTAACTGCCTTGGGAGGAAAATTGAAAAGGACTGTACTTAAACTAGACATAATGCCACCCTGTGATTTCTGGAGTCTTGCTCTCTAGCATACCAATGGAAGAAGAAGAGGTAACACATGACCTCTCTTTAAAAAGTCTTTCTCATTGAGATGAAAAGGAAATAATCATATTCATAGGAGTTCTATTCTCCGATATTTCTTCACCAAGCAGTGATCCCAAGGCACGTGAGATGTCTGAGGACATTCAAAGGCAGAACCAGCTACAGAATTGGACAACAATAACAGGGGAGGGGTTGGGGATTTGCCAATTTCCAAATACTAATTTGCTGTGCAATCTTCTGGTTGCGGGTAGGAATGAAGGGCAAAGGAAACTGGGCACTGCTGCAAACGGAGGAGCTATGCCCACTTTGATGTCTTGGGAATAACAACTGGTGCTGACCTGTTCTCTCTCCCCTCAGTAGAAACTCCTTCTGCCCAATTTTCAAAGAATCATAGAATGGCATGGGTTGAAAAATACCTTAAAGGTTATCTCATTTCAACCCCCC
>JAOWBP010000001.1:53365665-53390931 GCA_028571105.1 Tragopan temminckii | reverse complement strand
GGATGGCCTGTCCCTGGAGATGTTCAAGGCCAGATTGGATGGGGCCCTGGACAGCCTGGTCTAGTATAAAATGGGGAGGTTGGTGGCCCTGCATGTGGGGTTGGAGCTTGACGATCCTTGAGGTCTCTTTCAGCCCAAGCCATTCTATGATTCTATGATTCAGATTTGAACCTCCCCCAGCACTCTTTAGTTACATAAGGAGTTTTGATATCCACCAGATATGCTTTCCACATGATCAGTGGTGTGAAATGCATCTCTGTATGTGTGTGGGACTGGCTGAGGGGACCTGGGAGGTGTTCCCAAGTTACAGTAAGCAAGGGGACCTAAAGTGATGCAATTTGACTTACCACTTGACATATTTTCTTATGATGGAGGTGTTTGAAGTGGGGGCATCCTGAAGGACTTGGGAATGCTGAACTCAAACCGGGGGCCTGCCTGATGAGCACATGCCTTCTCACTGTGTGTGAATACACAGCCATGCCAACAAACATATGCTGAGTTTGACATGCAAGTCTACACTCACCCACAGGCATGCAGATGAACATGCCTGCATACAGCTATAGCCTTTCAGCCAGAAACATCCACCCATGAGCAAATTAAACTTGCACATTAGGGCAGCCACAATGGCTCAGAAAACAAATTCATATACTCAGTTATATATAAACAACTCACATCTCTCCATCAGCAGTCACCCACAGCACAAATTCGTATTACTTGCACACGCACTCTCCCACACACATGGATTCATGTCTGTGCACTCTCCTATGGATTTGTAACCCAAGTACATGTATCCGAACACATTCAGGAACATATACTACAACCAATGGAGTACGGACACAAAGACCCACACATGCACACTCACATATATCTTAACGAAGGTTTTGGTCTGGGGAATTCCTTTTCAAGAAACAAAAATAATCGTCAAAAGAAATAACAGAGCAAGGAGAACTGCTCAACCTAAGCAAGCACATACCTACACGCACGCAGCGGTGCTGCTAGACAGGGCTCTCACCGCAACTACAGCTATCGCAGCTCAGCCTCTGCCAGGCATGCCTTCTCTATCTGCAGACTTCAGGGGAACCTCACAGGGACTGAGGCTTACACGCCTATGGCCTCATGTCAGACCAACCTGTGCCAGGTCTCTCTGCCTTCCCTGACTGACTGCAGTGCAAACTGTCCCTCAGCTCCAAGAGCAGCAACTCCAAAGACTCTACCATAGTTGTCCATCAGCTTCTAATACCTTGGGCAAAAACATCTTACCTGCACCTGACCAGACTAACTTCTCCAATTAGTGGAGTTTGTTGACATTTTTTTTTTCTTTTTCAGACTCCAGGTCTAACTGGAACAAGACAAGACAGTGTACAGAAACACAAGGCAGGGTTTGCTCAAACCCACAAACAGCAAGAAAGCAACAAGCTCCAGAGGAGAAGGGGAGAAGTGTATCTGATAAACTGCCTCACTCTGCTTGGGAAGATGACAACTGTCCATCCAAGATGGGCTGCTACTTCCAAAGCCCATCTGCCACAGGTGTAACATATCAAGTGCTGCTAGCAGGAAGGGAATCTGACAGGACAAACCAACATACAATACATTCTCTTATTCAATAAGGGTTATAAGTGCAAAGGGATTTCAAAACATTTCAGAACAAACTCCATCCATAGCTGCTGCTCATTTATCAGTGCATCAAAAGATTGTGCAAGTTTTTAGTGACAAACGTCAGAAACTAGTAGCAAAGGATTTGCCTAGATAAAAAGAGAAGATTTAAACATGCCAGGTAACAAAAAGACGTGTGCAAAAATCTGTAAAAACTGTATAGAAGGAAAGGATTCTTTAGAGGAAACACAGGGACCATCATGAAATGCTGTTTGTAACCCATATTAAAAGTGTCAGGGCCTCTCCTGCTGCCTCCTCAACTAAGACAGGCAATGGGTGTTTGAACAAAGGCATATCCTCCCTCCTGACAGACTTCTGTAGCAAAGTATGAACTTGCATTTAGACAAGGAATGGCAGAGCGGGGAAGCCTTGTCTGTGGTAATTAAACACATCAGTATGGATAGCCCTGGAGACTGAAGATCTGGATGTAGCCCAGTTAGCAGCAGTGTGACCTTCTCGACAACATGCCAAGCGTGTAAGTGATTTATCCTGCTTACCTTTGGTGTCTGAGACCTGGCTGTCTAGACAAACCTGACAAACACAGACACTCCATCACTGGGTGAGCACCTCCACAGAGCCATTCATTTCCCCTGTCAGAAATACTTACGGGAGGAACAGTTGGCCTGGGGAGAGGCGTTCTTCTGACCACTAACTGTAGGAGGAAGCTTGGGTGACTATGTCTTCCTCTCAGATCACTGAAGTATAATGGAATGTATATCAAAATGTTTTATACCGTGACGTAAAAAGTTCTTTCATTTGTAGGAAATAACTGTGAATTTCGTTAAAAGGATCCATTAAATTTTCCTGCCATTGCGGGGTTTCCTTGATACACCAGGATAGGCCCCCATTTATTTGGCAAAACAAAAGGATCTCTCTCTTTTCTACTTGGAAGGCTTTTCTACAGATTCAAATATAACAGTCAGGAAAATCTTGCTGATATTTAGCAGCATTAATCTCTTTATAATTTCTGCGATTATTTCCTCACCATGTACAGTTCTGCCTCTGTGGATGAGAACTGAGTATTTTCACAATCTGAAGTATACTATCAGGTTCCCTGTTTAGTTTTCTTGTGACAAGTGCGATGCAAAAAGGCTTCCATGTTACTCTTTAAACTTATCAATTCCAACCTGCTGATCATTATAATTTCCCTCTATAAATTCAATCCAATCCTAATCTCTCTCTAGAAAAAGGGTACTCAAAATTGCATCCAGAATTCTGGGTGAAATTAGAATAGAAAACAGAACATATAAAAGATGCATGAACCAACTTCTCAAAAGAGAAGGAAAATAGATTAGTGTCAAATCAAGTATTTCTTTCACCCACTCTGAATCGAAGTATCAGAATATGGATAATTTTTTTTTTTTTTCAAAATTAAAAAAAAAAGGCAGAAATTAAAATAGAATTAAAATATAACAACAATTTGTTTGGATTGCGATTTTTTTTTCAAATTGCTGTTTACATTTTCTCCTAAAGACAGCACTGAGTGAAAACTGCTGTCACTTTTCTGCTTGCAATGGATTGCCTACACAGTACTTAACAATTCCAAGCTGGAATATTTATTCAACAGCCACATTACTCTGCAAATTCACGATGGGCTTGCTCTTCATTAACATCCTTACAGAAATTTTCTTTTGTTCTTGCTACATTCCTGGCCTCGCTAAGCTGGATTTTATAGTAAAATTTTAGTCTGTGGTCAGTGGTTCCTTTGTAGTCTTTATTTCAGGAATCTGTGTGCTTCCTGTCTGTCCTTTGTCCATTTACTCAGTACTTCCATATTCATCCACCTCCAAAGAGAGAGGAAAAAGCTTGCCTGATGTGATTTATTCCCTTGAACGCCAGCTGTTCATTTCAGTCTCCATGGCTTTCTCAATCCTTCACCTGTCTGCTGAGAAGGGCACCGGTGGGGCCAATCAGTATCAATTGTTCTGGTGGAGTTTGCGAGATGGAGCAAATCAAACTTGGCTGAAACATGGTGCATTGCATTTCTTAGGGCTTTGTGTTCTGCTTTTAATTTATCAACCTTTTCTTTATTTATTGTAATTTTTCAAATTACAAACTAAGTGGTAGGTGCCCATTCCTCTAAACGGAGATGGTTTGGTCTTCATTTTCTTTGAAGGAAGGCTGGGTGAGGAGGCATCAGGAGGATTCTTGGTTTGGTTCCCGTAGTTCCACCTCGAAAGAACTGACTTTTAGATCTCTATGGGGTGGAGGGTACCGAGCCACCATGGGAAGGAAAGCATAACACTGGGTAGACCAAAGTGCTGGCCTGGGACTTTTCTAGCAGCTTCCCATGGCACAAATAGCTTTTTCACTTACACTCCACATTTCCCATCACTTTTCCTGCTATACAGTTTAATTCATGCCAGGCGGATTATGAAGGGAAGAAAATGATGCAACAGTCCTTTAAGTCGTTCCAGAAAACAAAAGAATAAAAACAAAACAAAATGAAAAATAAAGAAAAAACTCTGAAAACAAACTCAAAAGAAAGAGGGGAGGGGGAGGAAAAAAAAAGAACCCGGGAAAGACAAATGAATGTTAGAGCAGGCACGATCATGGACAGACGCCAGCTACTTACGTTCACCTCGGTGATTGCTATATCAACAATGCTACCCACAACAATCAAGGCGTCAAATGTATTCCATGCATCACAGAAATAGTGCTGCATGTGGCAGAGAAGCCAAGGAAATAGAAAGAGAGAGAAAGGAAGAAAGAATGAAAGAAAGAGAGAGGGAGAGAGAGAGAGAGAGAGGGAGGAGAAAGACAAAGGGAGAGGGAGAAAAGAGGGAAAAAAAGGAAAAGGTAAAATAAAATAAAAACAAAACAAAACAAAACAAAGCATGAAAGAGGGAGAGAAGAGGAAAAAAATAAGAAAAGAAAGAGGTTACGTGGGCATATTAAATAGTCTCTTACCACTCTACAGTATTGATTGCTCAAACCTCTGTAACGTTTCACATGTTGTAGGGTATCAACAAAAGCCTGGTTAGTCAGAAACTTACACTCAAGCATGTCTACCTTTTGGAGGGAAAAAAAAGCACACACACCCCAAACTCTGTGCGCTTTCACCAGTCACAGCCTTGGGGCGAGCTATGACAAGTGAAAAAGAAGGAGGTGTTCCCCCCTCCTTTTTTTTTCCCTGGGAGAAGGAGAAGGACGACGGCAAGTTCAATAAAAGCATGACTAGAGGGAAAAAAAAATCAGAAAAAAAAAAAAAGAGAAAGAGAGAAAGAGAGAAGGAACAGCAGAGGAGGAGGAGGTGGTGGTATCCTGGGGAGGGTAGAGTAATACTCACATTAGTTTCACTGAGAATGACGTCTATAATGCTGCCAATTACGATGAGGAAGTCAAAAACATTCCAAGGATCACTAAAGTAACCCTACATAAGGAAGGGGCAGGCAGGATGGGGATTAAAAAGGAATGTTAGACAGACAAAAACAGTTCAAAATTACCATTAGAATTACTGCCCTGACACCTTAAGGGGTTTTCCTCTTAACTCTACCTGAGGCTCCTCGGGCCATAGCCTACTGCTGGCAACCCTGACCTGTGTGAACAGCCCTTCTCCAGCAAACACGATGTCAGGCCAGATACCCCTCACCTCTGCCTGAGACGGGGTGAGGGGGAAGCCATGCAGATCATGTGGAGTACGGCTGCTCTTGGGAACAAGGGCTGAGCACCAGGTCCTCCAAACGTCTCTGATTCCTAGCCATATATGTCCCTTCCCCATCTGGTTTAGATTTGGCTGGGAAAGAGGACAGGAATGTTGTCATATTCTTTCAAAAAAGGCTCTCCTTCTGCCAGGGTGAATGTAGGTTCACCTGTCCGTATGGCTCCGTGCTGGCGTGGAAAGCAGCGATGTGCTGTGGTACGGCAGGGCAGAGGGCCCAGTCAAGTTGGAGATGTGTTATTTAAACAGGTCCTTTTCTTTATCTTTACCCAGCCACAATAAGTATTATGACAGCCATTAGCCTAACAGTTGCTGTTATTAGTGCTTTAGCTCCTGTCTTAAAACTACAGAGCAGGACTGTATTTATGTTACCCTGAAAGCACATCTGCCCTACAAAATGAAAGTGTGAATGCAGCCTGTGCATGCTGCTAGAAAGGGGTGAGGATGGGAGCAAAGTCAGTTCTAGCATGTGCTCAGAGTCAGACCTCTTGCTCACTCACGCTGAAGACGCAGCATCACTGTGACACTGGCTATGTAGGATGAGCTGTGACAGATTGGCTACCATGTGCAAAGCTCATACCTTTGCTTTGCTGTGTAGGATTTCTTTGAGAGCCACCTCTGACACTGTCTTAAGCAGGGCTAAGGAGATTCTAATCAGCACTGCTTGCCTTCCCCCATCCTGCATGATTTTTCATGGCCTGGGTCATAGGGATACAGGATCCTTTGGGAAAAATCCTGTTCAGCCCAGCTTCCATATGTCAACTTCCTGCCCAGTTCAATGTCCTGAGCAAAAAACTCATATCTTGGTCCACTGAGCGCCTGAACACCCTTATTCTGGAGTCCTAAATGGAGGTAAGCCTCCAAAATCCTCTGTGCTCCTTTTATGTGTTTGGTTTTGTGAGCGTGGGCTGTCTGACCTCCCTGTTTCCCAGCTGCAGCATGTCTCCAGCGAGACTGAACCCAAGTTGCACTGCCACTGCTATTCTTAGCCAGAGAGTCAGGTCATGGGTAGAGTGTCCGGCTGTGTTCCCAGGCGGCGTTGTAGAGAGCAAAAAGGAGAAAAGAAAAAAAAATCCCAGTAGTGGCACTGCATTAGCCAGACTTAGGAGTCTTTAATTACTGTAGATCCAACCATCACATAGAGCAGTCATTGGCAAAAAGTGTCTCTCTAAACTCTGAAATGCTGCCTACCAGGATGCTTTGAGACTCACGGTTATAACCTGTGTTTTGTGTTGGGCTGGAATAATGGAAAAAAAAAATTAAAAACAGCAGAGAAGTCACTCTCAACTGGTTCACACCAGTGAAGGGAGCTGATAAGAGAAGACTTTGAAATCTTCTCAGAACCAGAAAAAAACACCCTTCTTTCTGCAATCTGAAACAGGCAACTCTCAGCAGATCTACACTGGGAGGAGTAATTGCACCATGGCTGCTCATGGCTACACAATAAGCTACAACAGGGAAGAAGGAAACAGGAGCAAAAGCAAATTCAGAGAATATTATTATTCAGCGTCCAGCCTAGAAAATACACAACAAATATTAGAATGAATTCAGCAGTGATGTCCAGCATCGTTAGCAACCAGATGGACCTGGAATAAAACTGTAATTAGACTTCACCAAGAGAAAGGGGAGGGAGAGAACAGCAGATTAAAATGTAGAGGCAAATGCATTTTGAATAAGTAAAGGACAGACACAGATCATACAGAGTTGCAGAAAGTGCCTTTGCAGCCTGTTACAACCTGGGCAGAGAAGACACTTGGAAGATCAAAGAGAATGGAGGAGAAAACAGACCCAATCCTCCTGCCCCATTCATGTGCACGTTCCTGATGACGACAGTGGCACTACTTACATCCAAATCAATACATTGAATGGCATGGCTATCCTTCCATTTCTTCACAAATTGAATAGATTGGAAACAGTTAGGGATTTTTGCAGGAACCCAAACAACTCCAGAAAACAGTTTGTTTTTGGGCAGCTGCAAGGGTGAAGATCCAAAACGCATTCTTCAGATCTTACCCATGAAAATGATGGCCCCCTATTTTTGAATTCATTGTGGTTATTTTTACTATTTTTACCATAATTGGCATCATACTGTAAAGAGTATTTTGGGGTAACCAAATTCATTATTTCTTTTTACTGAGCAACTCTGGACACAAAACTCAACCGACACAGCTGCTGTTGGAACAGCATTTGCTGGTGGTACAAAACCCAGGGGACAAGCAGCAGAGAATCCTGTCCTCAGATGACCACCGAAGCCAGTGAATTCAGCATCACTCCCAGTTGCAGGAGTGCAACTTCACTGGAAGCAATGACACTGCATTGACATCACTGGTACATCTCAGGAGAGATTCAGGAAAGAAAAGGTGCCTTTTTCATTGCTATCTCAAGTAGCTGTTTTGGACGCTTGTGTGACCACAGCATATCTGGAGTCACTCAGCTAATTCTGCGAAGTTGCTCCAGATTTACACTGTGAGCTCTTCCCCTAGGATGCTCTGCTGAGTCCCACCAGCCAGCTCCTCGCCTGAAAGCTGGGGTCACAGAACCAGTACCACAGCATGTCGCTCTGGAGCTGTCAGGTGGACTCAGAGAGCTCTCCTCTTCCTCTTAGTCTGTTAGAAAGAGGACCTATGGGTAGGAATGTGGTTTTACTCAACCCCACATCCAATATGCCAGAGTTAAATTAAAGAAACACGTGAATTTTGAAACCTTTTCCTCCTCACCTGCTCCCTCTGTTTCAAACAGAAAGGTGAAAAAGAGAAAGATATTATTCACAGTGAGAGAGCTCAAAGAAAACAGAGAACAGAGGTGCTTAATTTGTGTGCAGGGTAATAGGATCCTTCCTCAGAAAGTCTTGTGTGCAGGGTAATGGGATCCTTCCTCAGAAAGTCTTGTCTCCTTAGAGACATTCACCTATGAATGGCCATGTGGTTGCTCAGCCCTAGGTCAGACCTCCTAATCCTGTGGGAGTGCACACTGAGAGTGAATAACATCATCCCCAGGGACTTGCCTCTTGTGACCTTAAAGGACCTCTTGGAGCCACAGCCCTTGCTAGAGTGTACCAGGGTGGCTAATGAAGGACAAGCTGAATGAAGGGACAACTTTCACTCTAGTGAAAAAAGAGGCTGTATTTCCAAGCTGTTTTTCCCACCAGAAAGTTCTGTATGCTTTTCCCAAGGGGGTGGAGGTCTGACTGGAAACAAATTGATGGTATTGTTTGTTTTTGCAGGACAGGAATTTAGAGTGTAATACCACATTTTACCCTTAAAGGGAGATGTTTCTCCCTGATTTAGCTGTATATACATGTCACGTTATGGCAGGCCAAGGGGCACGCAGGGGAAGGGTAGTCACCCTCTCCTGTGGGAGTTCTCTGAAGATCTATGAAGCTTTTGGGGAGAAAGGAGGACAGAAAGAGACCAGGAGGATTGGAGTGAATATTCAGGAAGCGTGAAATAACCCCACCATTACAGCACATTTTTTTCCCCATTTTTTATTTTCCCCAAAGTAGCAAAGAATAGTAAATCATCACATGATCATTATGTTAATGAAAGGCTGAGCATAAATATGCAGTAGCTGACTGGAATGGAATCTCATTTGTGCAAAGGGAGCAGACATTGTAGCATTTCAGAATGAATATGTCAATCATTTTTAGGTTTCCTAGTCACCGAGATTAGCTATGAACGAAGCTGGAGTTTGTTTTGGTACTAATGGAGGCATTGAAATCTCTGGAGACCATTTCTTTGACTTTATGTGAATATGAGATCCTAAATGTAGTATTTAAGATGCCTTGCCAACAGCAGGGAACATTGCCCACTGGAGCCTTTTCTGAAGGTCTGAGCTCAGAGTCACCTATGGCCTCAAGTAAGAACATAAGGTAGGCTGGGGAGCTACACATCTGTGCTGAAGCACAGAGATCCTCAGTGGAAGGGCACTGCTTGAGTTGTAGTACCAGCTGAGTTATGAGCATCTGGCCCCATGAGAGCTGCAGGGCCACTTCTGTATTTACTGACATGTAGTTTTTTTATCTATCTGCTTAGTCCCGGGTTTTCACCTCCATCTCTTATGAGGTGGCTGGCAAAATTTTTTAAAAAAAAGGATGAAGGGCCAAAGCAAGGGCCAAAGGTGTCCACTGGGTGGGAGCTGATGTAGGGCAAGTGCTCTCTAGCAGAAGCTCCTACAGTGTTACAGAAAAACAAGGAGAGATATGTGTGCACGTGTGTATACATGCATGTATGAATACAGAATACAGAAATGAAGTGTAGACAGAAAGGAAATGGATAAATACAGGGCCTAAAAGGAAAGCAAACTGAATACCTTGCCACCATCGATCTGAAATGAACCAACTTACTTAAATGACAAAAGGAAACAATAATTGCAATCAACTGGAAAGAATATGTAGGAAAGAGAGAAAGGGGATTATTTCCTGATACTCAGTGTGATTTCTTATCAGAAATATTCTGCTGGTTGTAAAGAGCACCAAAGCAGACTTTGCTGGTAACTTGCAAAATGAGATGAACACACAGTCTGGTTGATGCTTGCTTAGTACATGAATTCTTTCCCAAAAATGCAGCAGGCTGTTTGGAATTGTGAGAGTCAGTTATTGGACTCCATTAAAAGAGGATTTCCTGAGCAGAACTTTCATGAGAGACAGTTTCATTGGAAAACAGAATCAAGTCAAATGACATTTACACAGCACTGTGACTCTTGGCATACCTTCTCACAGCACACTGGGGGGATTCAGAGGTATCCTGGGAAATCTTACAAAGCTACAATAGTTGATGGTGCCAAATGGCAATAATGAAGATTCTTTTATGCTGAGATACAGTTTAGCCATAACAGCAATCAGAGAACCTAGGAGAACCTAACAGAGAAGGAATAAAGCAAATGATGCAGCTGCTTGAAGCTCCCGACAGGCTGTGGGATAACAGTGTATGTTTACATACTATCTATCAGCTCTCATCCACTGATGGATTAATTCTGAGACACAGGCTCTCTGCAGTTCACCTGCCAGTCACTGTAATGAGTCATTGCTGCAGGGAGTTGCACAAGTCCCCCCTGTACTCCACCAAATCTTCTTGCAGGCAGGGAGCAAGGAGAGGAGCTTTTCAGCTACCAGTCTGTTCCAAAGGTGTACTCGGATCTGAAGAGGTCTCCTACCTCTTTCTACTCATTCCATAAGAAAATAAGTCCAATTTATAAAAGAAGACAGATGCTGAATAACGTTGATATTTTCCTTTATCCTTTCTCACTGTTTCATGCTTTGTCTCAAAATTCCTGCATGAAGATGTCAGTGAAAGCAGACAGATCCTTGGGGTCTGAGGGTCCTAAAGACCTTTTTTAATGCTCTCCACACCTGCAGATAATCAACAATATTGTGAAGACAGACCTGGAGCAGTCTTCACCATATTTGTTCTGTGAACTGGGAATTCCCATTTCTAAATATTACAGCTCAGATGATTCCACAAGAATTACATTTTCAATATGGTCTCATGAGCCTCTCTATACCCATCAATATGGAGGCACAGTTATCTCACACCTTTGTATATTTCTTTTCCTCTAAAATGGCCACTAGTATGTAAGCACTCAACGACATGGGAGGCTTGAAGTGCAGTGTTGTGGTCACAAGCCCTCCAAAGGCTGGGATGGAATCATCACAATGTGGAAGCATTTATTAGGGAAACATCTCTTATTGTTGAGAAAAATTGTATTTCAAGACAACAGTCTGGGAAGGTCTAAGGAAATGCTAACAGCGAAACTTGCTGAAACTGGATGATTCAAGTAGCTGACCCTGATGTCATTCTTGGTCTGGATTGCTCTTAGCTGCCCTTGAAGGGAGGATGAGAAATGCCTCAGAACAAAATGCCAAAAGCCTCCTTGGTATAAATGCATGAAAATGGAGGCAGATAAAGCTCTCTTATCAGTGTTGCTGGCCACAAAAAAACCCAAACACCCAAACCCAACAAATCACACGTGACTTTCCTACAGGTATGTTGTGGCACAGTAATACCTTCTGAGGAGTTGGGTCATTTCTTTCAGGAGCAATCATTTTTTTTCACTGCAGTCATTCAACAATCATTGCCCTGTAGTCAGAAATCAGACTTGTTCACAGCAAAGAGAAATAAGCTCAACACTGGTCTTACTGGAAAGACTGAAAAGTGAATGTGATGGCTAGCTATAACTGAATAGATCATTTATCACAAAACGGATTCTGTGAGAATTTTGCTGTCAAACCCCATTAGGAGAAAGCTGTAAATAGTCAAAGACTTTGCAAGGTCTGGAAAAAGTAGGTCTTAGTGAGAATGAACAAATAGCTCGTGAAGGCAATAAACCAGATCATCAGCATGAAACAGTGTTAAGAAAAGAACAAAAGGATGGGCCTTGCTATCTAAGTCTGTCTTCTAAAGTAGGACTGACATTCCAGCTTGGGGGAGAATGATTCAAAAGAACATAACCGACGTCTTCCAAAGTGAAGAAACACTTTCTGTGTGAGAAGATGAGACAGCAGCAGGTAATGAGGGAATTCTGAATACGGGGCTGGATTTGGAACAGTTTCTCTTGTCTCTGTACACACTATGGGAAAAGGCTCTGACATGGTTGCCGCATGGTGAGTTGGATACTCACTGGAAGAAAGACACAGTCTTCCAGAAACAGGCTGTTAGGTATGGCTGGTAGGTTTTTTTAATAGTTTATTTTTTTGTTTAAGTTGCCTCCATTTTTGGAAAAAGCTTGATTTTATATGTATTAGAGCATTTAGTAAGACAGTGTTTTCTTTCATGTTGTCAGCCCATCAAACATGACTTTTCAAAAGAGGATGTTTACTCTAATTTACTCTTGGGGAAGAAGGAGTATAGAGAACTAAAGTCTCTAAATCCTAGAAAAGCCAGGTGGACAGAGTAGAGAAATCAGCTCCTAGCTTTAATTGCAGTGACCATCTGGCAGTGCAGGTGTCATTTCCTAACACAACAAACAGTTCTTACCAGGGGCCATATCACAGCCTGTTAGCTGGCATCATTCTTACACAAAAAGAAGATTCACATCTGTGAGAACTTTTGACCCTTTAAAATATCCTGTCATAAAGTGATAGGGGGTTTGGATTTTTCTTGGGAGAGTGAGAACAAGTCACTTTTCCCTTGAGTTGTTCCCTTCACATGCTGCTGCTGACGTTGTCTCTGCTGTTGTGAATGAGACCCCAAGAGCACCATCCCACTGGGCTTTTAACACTGTGTGAATAATTTTCTGCATTAAATAATTAAGCATAATAGCTAATACAGTACTTCCCACACTGTTGCTCTGTGCAGTCATATCATTATTTTTGATCATTTATAATGGCATTAAAACCCTCAAGTGCCAGACTGAAAATAAATCTGTCACAATGTTGTGGTAATAGGCAAATTCTCTGGGCAAGTTTGCTGTGAAGGAAATGGTCCTTTCTCATTGAACATCTTATGCAGTTTCTTTGATGTTTTTTTTTTTCTGAATTCTCCATTGATCCTTCAGAAGGCTGCAGGATTCATGTCACTTTGGCTGATGTGTGTTAGAAGTGTCATGCATTCTATGCAGTAATATTTAGAGGAGCTATTTGTGTGCAAGGAACTGGTGGCTTCTTCCTCCAAGAAGAACATCCTGCAGTTAAACAATGAATGTAACGTGGGAAGCACAGATCAAATTGCATTTTTATCCCTCATTGATTGCTTCTACCATGACACCAGGCTTTTTCATAAAGTTTGTTCTGTTGTTCTGTTCACGTATTTCATGCTTGATCTCTTCTTTGGGGACAGCAACAAAGAAGTTGGCTGGGATCGATACTGCTAGTGCCCTTGTATGACAGATTTTCCAAGAAGAAATTGGAAAGAGACTACTATACTTCTTGCAGGATGTCAACCAGTGTTCAGAAGGAAGACTTTGATGCTTTCTGACCCAGAGGTATGAAAGACCTGACCAAGAGGTATGAGCTAGGCTTTACTGCAACCTTCCACCATCAGTATGGTTCCTTCTGTTACATTCACCTACCAAATGCTTTTACACTGTATGACTTGTTCAGGTGGAGTCACACCTATGCCACAGAATCATAGAATCAAAGAACAGCCTGAGTTGAAAAGGACTACAGTGATCATTGAGTTTCAACCCCCTGTTATGTGCAGGGTCGCCAGCCACTAGACCAGGCTGCCCAGAGACACATCCAGCCTGGCCTTGAATGCCTCCAGGGATGGGACATCCACAGCCTCCTTGGGCAACCATAAGCATATTCACAATAGGACAACCTTATTCTGGCACTATTTTGCTTTACTTTGAAGTGCTGGGAATGACCAGACTTCCTCTCTCACACAAATTCAGGAACCGGTGAGGAACTCAGTGAAATGTAGAAGTATCAAAGAGGATTCGCTGTACTTTCACATGATGGAGAAGGTAGTTTTTTTCCTGCTGACACTTGTGGAAACTGCTACTAAAATGACCTAAACCTCAAGTGTTCTCCTACAGGTCTTTGTTTTCTGTACTAAACTGGAGGATTTGCTTTTTAAAGCTCTACAGGTACATCAGGTATACTGTTCAGCTTACTGGGTCAGCACAGTAAAACACCAGGATGCAGTTCCTCTTTCTTTTTAATGTCACTTCTATGTCATACGTCTGCAGCAGACTCCTGAATATCTTCACTCTAAGGCCTGGAATAACAACAGCCATGTTTTGGCTCTGGGCTAGTGGGATGCCCTTCCAAATTCTGCAGCTAAGTCTGAAAGCCAGCCTTATGTGAGAGTGGCACAGACTGCTGCAAAAGACTTGGTTACTTTCATAGCCTCTCTTTTCTCTTCTTTCTGTTAGATAAGTGGACAGATGGAAATTCTCTCAGTTCAAGCAAGCAGAATTGAGAAGCAGGTCTACCTGATGACCCTCTGTTCTTACCCACTGTATGAATACAGGGATGACCTTACCTTCTAAGTACACAATAATTATAGAATCATGGAATCATAGAACAGTTTGGGTTGGAAGGGACCTTTAAGATCACCTAGTTCCAATCTCCTGCTATAGGCAGGGACACTTCCCTCTAGACCAGGTTGCTCAAAGCCCCATCCAACCTGGCCTTGAATGCTTTCAGGGTGGGGGCATCCACAGCTTCACTGGGCAACCTATGCCAGTGTCTCACCACCCTCACAGTAAAGAATTTCTTCCTAATATCTAGTCTAAAATTATTATATTTTACTTCATTACATTTTTATTATTTATTTTTATATTCTATTTTATATTTTATTTTATATTATAAAATTATTATTACAAATATTTCTTGACTTTACATCAAGGTCATCTAAACATGCTGTTTTAACATAGAATACTTTCAGTATTTTCTTTTGCAGAAAGGACTTAGAAAAGATTATCTTCCTCCCAGACCTGCAGACATGAAAGGCTTCACATGACACATATGCTATGCAAAATGCATGAAAATCCTGGCAGACAAATAATCAGAGTGAAGAGAAAGCAGAGGAGTAATGAGGGATTGAGATTTTCCCCTTTTCTAATGTATTTCCAAAACCCTTGGGCCTGAATCAGCAGTTTTATGAGAGCCTCAGACTGAATGCACACACTCAGTGCAGTGTCTGGCCATGCACTTCAGAAATGCGAGGGATTTCTACTCATATGGCTGCAGGGCTTGTTGAAGCAGCTGACAGCAATTTCAGCTACCTACTGGCGATACAAAAGATACAGTGGAATATTCAGTTTCTTCAGTCTTCACCCAGATAGGAGATGGGGTGAAAAAGGAAAGCATTTCTAGGGAAAGATGCTGATGTTAACCTTTTGCAACAGAGCTGAGATTATTCCAGAGAAGTGGGGGAATGCACTGCACCCAAATTTTACTGCAAGCTGTTTTGATAAAACAGTGCACAGGAAGGCACTTGTGGCTGAGATACTGATGTGTTTGAATATGGAGGCCTGGGATGTCTGCCAGGGAACTTCAATAAAATGTTGAAGCACTAAAAGATGTTCATTAGCTTAAAAGCCATGGATTTTAATTCCCTTCTTCATTTTTTAGAAGCAACTTCTTATGCTCATTTTTCCCTTCAGTCCTGTTTCTGTTCTTTTCCTTGCATCCATTTTTTTCCAATCATTTAATACTTTCCTTTTTCTGGATCTTGGATTTGTGTTTTTCTTTCCTCCTTAAGGAATATTCTGTCCTTTCCCACTCTTCATAATCTACGTACAGCTTTTCCTCACATCAAGGTTTGCTTTCCCTCTTGTTTTCTTCCCAAGCATAATTCTTCCTATTTATATTGTTCTCTCACATCCTTCAATTCACATACTCTTACCTGACTATTTCTAGGTCTCTCCATGCTACTTCTTACCCAGCATAATCATCTGAGATCACTCGTTCTGTTGAACCAAGTATATTTTTTTCCCAGCCACAGATCCTGAAACATATTCACTTTCTCTTCCCTTCTTTTGCCTTGTTCCCATCAAATGCAAAGTGGTGGTTGGAGATTGCCCTTCCTATTGCACCTGGTAGATGCATCAGTCAGCAAACACTCCATGTATAGATGCTGCCCCCACCCAAAATACAAAGGATGGCACTGCAGCTGAGGAGATGAAACTATTAGAAACCAATTATTTAGGTTAAGAAGCTGCCAAAGGCAGCAGAGAAAATCTACAAATAGTCATTTGATTGTGTAGCCCAGGTCCTTGAAAAAGAGGCAGCTGCCTGCACCATGGGCTCTGCAGGGTACTGGCTCTGAGGCTTTATTCTACCTACACACTAGCACAGCCTACGCTACAAATTATACCACTATTCTTCATCCTAGACCATGGGATCTTTAACCAAATATGATTCTTCTGTCTGTTGGATGGACCTGCAGTGTTTTGAGCTGTGGGCAAAAGACCACACCATTGTAACCAGGTTTCCTGACTTTTTTTGTATTGATGCAGAACATCTTTGTCTTCTCTGTATAAGCTGGAGAAATAAAATACTGTGATGAATGATGCCAGGGTAGCATTCTAAGCTATAGAGGTATTTCTGAAGGTACTAGAATAAAGAACCACAAAAAGCACTAGATTTCCAAAACTAACTGATCTTGTTTCAATGGTGCAGGATATAAATTTCAGTTGTTTGTGAAAATGCTGAAGCCTCTCTCCTGACCAAGAAATGACTGATTATTATCATGGTGAGAAAGAAGAATGCAAGTAGTATGAAGCAGGCAGTGTGACTTCAATAGAGACTGCCCAGAGATCTGTTTATAGGCATAAATATACCAGAAATGGAGTAGTAAAAAGGGAACAAAACCAGATGAGTCATTTTGCAGGTTTGAGAAGAGATATCACTGCATCAAATGCAGGATAAATGCTGAGTGATAGTGCTTAAAGAGGAATAAAGAGGGTAAATACATCAGGGGAGAAAGAAACACTAAGGACAGGTAGATCCATCAGTAAACGCAGCCTAAGGAATAACTATGGGTGATACTGGTGACATCCACTACCCAGAGGGTCATGGCCCTTCCTGGGATCACGTAGGATTTTATGCCTGGTACTGTGGAACTTGTTTGAAATGGTGCACAGAAGCCATTAAAGAATGGCAAGAATTCAGAGCAAAGTAGCAGTGATAAATGAAGGATCGAACCAACTCTCTGAGGCAGATGGCATTGTGACGGGCTGCTCTACAAACAACATCCATAAACACCCAGAGGAGAAAGGTGCTGTCAGTGTCTGGCAAATGGAATAGGCTTGTGATCTGTAGTCCCTCTGATAGTCATAATTGCTCAGAGGAAATCCCCAGCATTCCCTTTCCACACACACAGACCTGGATTTGACAAAATATATGATCACGTGCTTTACTTTATGCCTGGGAGTAGTTCTGTTGACCTATCTGCCATACTTTGAGATGGCAGACAGTGGTAGAAAATTCACAACTCTCCAATTACAAGTCCTTATCTAGCTAATAAGTGGACACAAAAAATGTTTCCTGAAATGAATACTAGATGTTGTTCATCAGTAAAAGAACTTATTCCAGGGAGCTGGGAAGATTTGAAATTCCTGGAGGAGAATCCATCCCCATGTTAGCAGGTTTTGCAGAGCAGTTGGTCTTCATGGACTGCTCCTTGTGGGGACTTCTCTATGATGTGAGGACAGTGGTAACTGTGGGCACACAAGAGAGCACGGCTCCTCTCATTCCCTTCAATAGCTTTCTCTGAAAAATGCACGACGTAGCAGCAGCTTTTTCTGTGCAGGAACTGGAAAACAACTCAACAGATGGTCTGGAGAATTTATAAAATTAGAAAAACAAAGCAGCAAAAGGCATTGGCTCAACAGCACTACTTCTAGACTGTCTCTCTTTGACGCAGCTAGTCTTGAAGCAGTTTGTGAGCTTCAGCCAAGACAAACACTCAGGTCCATTTGGGAATTTTGCTTCGGAGCAGCACATTAATGCTCCGTAAGGAGATGCAGGGCATGTAGTGGATGTTTTCATTATCAGCAGTCCTAATCATCCCAAATCTTTCTTGCTCACTGTTAGCACACCCTCCTGCCAAGACTGCATCAAGCACAGATGAGCTGTCTTATACAGTGCTTATATTTATCCTGCAGGAAAAATAAACCCTGAGAGAACGGAACCTCTCCTCCAGACAGTGCACCATACAGAAACACATGGGCTCTCAGAGGTCTTGTCCCTGCCCAGGAGGCATTACCTGTACCCACAGATGGTTTCTACAGCTAACACAGTCCTCTTCTCTACAGCCTCCCCAGAGACTATGACCAAAACACTGATCCCTTGAGATGGCCAACAAAAAAGAATCATACCAGGGAGCTTCCTGACCAGATCAACCAATCTCAAAAGTAACAGTATGTTTAGTTAGGGTAAATCTCTGATCTAACACAAGGACTAGTAGTAGGGATGGATTATCCCCATTGATTCTTTGCAGTCAGGCAGATCTGTGATCCTACTTAGTGTGCATTTGCATTTTTTCACTTTTATTACCAAGAGTGAAAATAAGCGGGACAAATCCCGTCACAGAATAAGAGTGAAGAATTAAAAACTGGATATGATAAAAAAAATCTGTTCAGTCAGAGACTGCCAACTCTTCCATTATTACACCGGTAATATACGGGTAGCATTAGAGTGGCAAAAATCTTTACTTCAAATAATATTGTGCCACATCACTGTCTGCAGCAGGAATCCTGCATCTTAGAAATTTCAGCCTTCCCTCCAAAGCTGCTCTGCATGGCCACGTCCCCATGGTGACTTCTGTAAGGAGCTTGGTGGTAGCAGCTCTGAGCATCCCAGAGACCTTCCCCAGTTCCGTTAACAATTCTCTCCAGAGAAGCTACAAATAAGCAGCAGCTTGTTCTAGTTTGCACAGATGGAGAAAGCTGTGATGCTGTATTGCTGCTGCAGACCATTCATTCCAAGATGAGAACTCTTTTATATCTTTCATTAAAGGAGAACACAAGATTGGGCCAAGCAGAGGCTGGAACTAACAGTTTTCTCCACAGTGAAAGACTCCTACACGAGAACATATTCTTGGCAAGTTCAAGTTCAATTCCAAATGTGCAGCCTAAAGATGAACAGACTATGCTACCCAGTGTTGGTCCACATCAGTCCAAATGGTCTTGTAGGAGAGCTGGTTTCCTTCTTTGAGTTGCAGGTTCAGTCAACATGGAGCTGAGAATGAAGGTTAAATCTTTGTACTGGACCAACACTGACAAGTTACACAGAGCATTTTAGTATTTCCAAATTTGAGTCACTGAACTCAACATAATCTGGTGAGAGTACAATGCTAGAGGCAAGTCATTTTGCTGCACTAGTGGTTTTTATGAGTTCTTATTCCCTGTAAGTTCTGTGGTCCCATTTTTAATAATATTGTTTATTTTCCTGGAAGTGTTTAATTACACTATCAGTTTAAGACAGTTTAATTAGATAGATTTGAACTACTTTTGGCATACAGTCCAAACTGGGATTTTAAACAGATTTATTACTTTCTATGGCTATTCCTTCAGGATGGGCAGGGCCCAGACTGAACTTGGTGCCTGATGTTTAGTCATGAAGTCTTTATTAATATTCTACTATTCTGGTCACAAGGAAGCCTTCTTTTATATTCTCACTTCTACTATACTGAAGTAGCTGGGAATTTAGATTGGAATTTACAGAATCATGGAAAACTGGGCTGAGAGAAATCCTGTAAAACTAGTCTATTCCCTTGTCCCATGGTAGACTGTACATTCCTAAACTGTTTCTAAGAAAAGGTTCATTTAACTTAATCTTAAAACTTCAAATGATGGAGATTCCACAATCTCTTTGGGGAATCTCTTACAGTGTTTTTCTGTCTGGAGGACGGGTTTGCCCTCAGCTGACTTTGCTTTATTCTCTGTTGTGCAGCAAAACTTGAAAAGGAGATTCAACACAGGAAAGTAAGACACAGGAAGTAGAAAGGACTTGCAACATCAACAAATCCAGCTCCTTACTGTTAGGGGCAACCATGTCAGATAAAACCTTTCCTGCATACATACAGAGCTCAAGAGTTGAACTGACTGGACTTCTTCCCCAAATGCTCAAAACAAGTTTTGTCAGAGAACCTCAGCTTTCTCAAAGTTAAGAATCTCCCATAAAGTAGAATCATGAAATCAAAAGAACGTTACAAAGTCTGTGAGATACACTTCTGGGTATATTACATGCAGATAAGAATTTTACAAAGTACCAAAATATTTGGTGGCAAAATCTCAAAAGTGAAAGGTAGATCCCTCCTGAGAATTGAAATCCCTTCTGATACAGATGATGATACTTCTAAATTTCCCAACGTAGTGTTTGAGATCTCATGAAATATCAGCCCTTCACCAGGACAGCATGAGATGATCCTAACCTTCAAGAGAAGTGCATCTAGGAAAGGAGAATGATATTGGGTTCTGGAAACAAACAAACATTGTGACTCTTCTAAAAAAACTCCTGAAAAAAGCATTCCTAGAAGAAGGAGAGAGGCCAAGTGGATTTAATGTTAACACAGAAATAACAAGAGAAAGTTATACTGAATTCAGTAGAATGGAAGAACAGTGTTTCTGAGCTGAGGCTGAAGATGTTAAGACCTGGGAGAAGGGTGTAACTTCAGTGAACCCCTACATGTTTAACATGATGGACATCTTAGTCATAACTGGTGCCTCAGACAGCATTTGCCAACTCCCATGTATTAAAGCATTCTTCAAGATGCAATTCCATATACTAACGTATTGTTGAAAATATATTAAAAAAAGGCATGAGTTGCCTGTCTGTGTTTAGGTATCTTCATTACTCTCCTTATGATGTGCCACTGAATTTAAACCCTAAAAAAAGACTCAACTAATTTTAAATTATGAAGGTTGATCTGAAAGGAATGTCTCCTATTTTATTATGTTGGCCCATGACTTTAGAAGTGGATGTTGGCGGTATGGCAGTAGAGATCAGACCTTCTCACCAATATTCCATTACATTTTGTTCCTGTGTGACAGACGGTAGCTGAGGGGCAGTCTGACAAAATGGTGTCTGATATGGAAGTGTGTTTGAAGAAAAGCTGTGTAATTAAATGCCTTCACCCAGAAAAAAACGCACCCATTGACATTCATCAATGCTTGCTGAATGTTTATGGAGACCAAACAGTGGATGTTGGCATGGTGAGGAGGTGGTGGTGCATTTCAGCAGTGGCAACAGTGTCAGAAGGTCACCTCTGCTGGTGCAGATTTTTATGAGCGCGGCATTCAGGCTCTTGTCCATTACTGGTGAAAATGCATAGCTAATAATGGTGACTCTTTTTGCAAAACAGTCTTTTGTAGCTGAGAATTTTCTCTATCAACTGGCACTATTGTCCTCTTTGTATCTGTTATAGTTTCCATGAAAATAAATAGGAATCATTACTTTCAGAGCGATCTACATATGTGAGGTCAGAAACTTTGTCCTTGTCCCACAGCAGCTGTGACAATTTACTTGGAAGAGTTCGTATCTTATTCTATGATACAGCTATACTAGCAGAATGTCATGGCCCAATGGATTGGACAACACCTTCAGACAGCACCTGCTGAGGTACTGAATGCTATCAATGAAGTCTTAAATTCCAAACTAAATTAAGCTGAACTAGCACTGAACCACAGTCTTCCCAGAAGAAACATTTTTTTTTCAAGGTTCATAACTCAAAATGAGTCATACTTGATTAACTTTACTGGGCCAGGAGACTAATCATGGGATGCTATTTCTATTCCATTTTAGCCAAGTCACAGCAAGCATCAGAATGACATTCAGCATGGAATATATTATAGCCTTGACATAGTATCACCACTGTACCATAATGAAAACAGAACTACGAACCTTCTCTATTAGCAGAAGTTGCTGTTTTCTCTTATTTTCTTATTATTATGTTTTAATATTTGGCATGTCTACTCTCCAGTGAAAAAGTTATAAATACATGTGAGACTCCAATCCAGAGAGCAACTGTCCTGCTCAGTTCTTGGTGGGGTAATAGATCAGAGAGTTTCACCTCCTCCTTCTCCTCACAGCTGCCCCGCACACATGCACACACACACAGAGGCCAGGAAACTCTGCACCTATAGCACCTACCTTGGGTTTGAAGGCAATTAACTTCAGGACCATCTCGACAGTGAAGAGGCCAGTGAAGAGCATGTTGAGGATGTTCATGGCTTCCTTGAACATGCAGCTCTGACCGTAGTGCTGAAAAACATCATCCCGGCAGCAGTGAGGAATGGACATACCAGCTAGTCACATACATGCATGGCTACTGCTAATCTTCCTCCATATCAGAGTTCTTGAAAGGAATGTCTCCTATTTATGTATGCTCCATTAAAAAAAAAATTATAATTCCCATCTCCCTTCAAACATAAGCATTTCCACACCTCTAGCCATTTTTGCCATCTGACTCTGAATCTCATTTCTTTTTAAAAATGTCAACTTATCATTTCAGTTGAGGGCTCATTATAAATCTGCATAATGGTACAAGGCAGTTTGCAGTTGTGTTTATCTCACCTTTCTCTAAGACTTGGATCACTTTTTTTGTTTGATTGCTGTTGTGTTATGAATGGAAGTTTCACTCTGCTGTTCATAATGATACCAAGCCATTCCCCAAGTAATTGCACTTAATTCAGGACTCTACAAATACATGAGCAGCTCAAATCATATCTTTCCAAAATACATTATCTTGCATTTGTCAATTTTGAATTAAATTTGCAATCATGCTGGCTATTCACTTAACTTTATTAAGATCTTATGAAGTTACTCTCTGTCATCTACTGATTAATTCATATACTGTCTCCTGCAGATTTTGCCACCTCACTTTTCATATC
This sequence comes from Tragopan temminckii, assembly GCA_028571105.1. Lineage (NCBI taxonomy): Eukaryota > Metazoa > Chordata > Aves > Galliformes > Phasianidae > Tragopan > Tragopan temminckii. Next base: position 53,368,337 of record JAOWBP010000001.1, on the reverse strand, counting down.
CCTATTTCCAGAACTTTACACTTGGGACTGATTGCCTTGCTCAAACGTTGTCTTTCAGTGCATGTTCCTCTGTTGTTGCTTAATTTTGATAATTTTAACAACTTGGGCTGAATTTTCATATTCTGCAATAGCTCAGGGTGACTTTTTTTGAAAGGAGCTTCTGTTAAAATAATTCAGCTGCTGATGAAGGACAGGCCAGGGAAAAAGTACACTGTTGAGGCATTTTCAGAATTTATTGTGACATTTCCCTTGCAAGATTCTAGTATCTTTAGGACTTAAAAACTTGGAATTTTACTGGAATGTGGCTTTTGTGTCAGCTGTTCCTCACGAAGTTTGACCAAATATGACCATAAGCTTTTGAAAAACTACACTTTCCTTAGGATGGGTATAGGCTTCCTAGAATCTCCAGAGATGCTGTCCTGTCTGTGGGCTAACAAACATCTAACAGCTTCCAGCTCCATCTGCCCTTTGTGTGCACCAATGTTACAGCAGCTGAGCACGCTCCAGAACTTGAGAATGAACATAATAATCCTCTGTTGCTTCATGACACAGCAAAGCAGTAGATCCTACAGATGAGAGCAGAGTGGGAGCAACTCAAAATGAAAAGGGAGGCAAGGGAGATCTTAAGCAAAGAGTTGAAGGAATGAGTCAGAAAAGGGCAGACTTCAGGAAATGTACAGAATAGATTGTGTCTCTCTTAAGCCTCATTCTCCGACTGAAATGAATATGGAGTTGTTTTTGTTAACTGACCACTTAGTAAAAGTTATGTCTTCTTCCTCTTCCTTGCTCTTATACCTACACATACTAAACTATTACTTTTATTTGCTATTCTTGGAGATCTAGCTTTGGATATCTCTTCGGAGGATGGGCAGCCTGGTCTAGTGGTTGGCAACCCCGCACACAGCAGGGGGTTGAAACTAGATGATCATTCTGGTCCTTTTCAACCCAGGCCATTCTACGATTCTATGATTCTATGATTCTATGATGACGACTAACACTAGTTTTTGAAAGCCCTCAAGCATTAAGGAAAATGTATTTTCAGTGTAGTGATAGTAAGACAATCAGTAGCACCACCAGTGAAGTGAGCTAGCAGTCATCGATCAAGAAATGTTTTAGGTAGAACTGATCCCAATTTGCTGTGATGGAGAAGAAAATACAGCCTCTTGGGGCTCTTTCTAGAGAAATTTCTGATTCTTAACACAGAACAAAGTAGATACCAGGGATCTCCTATGCTCTATTCCCACTTTCATAGAATCATAGAATCATTAAGGTTGGAAAAGATCACTAAGATCATCTACTGCAACCATCAACCCATCCCCACCATGCCCACGAACCACGTCCCTCAGTTCCACATCCACACAGTTCCACAACACCTCCAGGGACAGTGAACCCATGCCCCCCCCGCCTCCCCTCTTGGCACCCTTGACAGCCTGTTACAATGCATCACCACTCTTTCTGAGAAGAAATACGTCCTTCCTGGAGCCCTTTGCCCTTCAGGACTGTCCCAACCAATGTCCTGAACAGCCTTCCCTCCAGAAGTCCAAGGCAGCAGTTTTGCTGACCCCTCTGCTGACTTAACCAACAACAGAGAACTCTATCACTTTGTGGTTACTACATACAAAATAGCTTCCGACAACTACATATATCAATCCTTCTCTGTAAACAGCAGATCTAGAGAGATGCCTTCCCTGGTAGGCTTTCTTACCAGCTGCGTCAGGAAGTTATCTTCCACACACACCAGGAATCTCCTAGACTGTTTCTTCTCTGCTGTATTGTATTTTCAGCAAATGTCTGATAAGTGGAAGTCCCCCATGAGAATAAGGGCTACTGTTCGCATGACTTCTGCCAGTTGCTTGTTGAATGCTTCATCCTGGTTGGGTGGTCTATAATAGATTCCCACTGGAATATTGGCTTTGCTGGCCTTCCCCCTTACATGTACAGACTCAACCTTATAATTAGCAGCACTGAGCTCTACAACATCAAAAGAATCCCTGACATACAGAGCCTTGATTGCTTTGTTTACCAAGCTATTTGCTCCCTATTTTTTAACATAGAAAAGGCCAAAACTGAAAATTCAGATCTCACGTGACTGACAGTCCAAGGTTTATTCTTGCACTTCATAGAATACAAGTCAGAACTGAGAAATCACCTGCACTGTACAATTCCTTTAATCATGTTCCTCTCTCACTCTCCCTCAACTCATGATGTGAAAGCAAAAGTAGGTCTCAATCTCTGTAATTTCTAAATTTTCCCCAACAAAGCCTAACAATTCATCACCTGTGAGGTCTTCTACTTGCTTACTTACTTGCATGGCCAGACAGATGGTGTTCAGAAGGATCAAAACGAACATCAGGTATTCAAAATAGGTGGAGTTGACCACGTACCAAACTTTGTACTGGTACTGGTTTTTGGGGATGTATCTCCGCAGGGGCCGGGCCTTCAGGGCATACTCTACGCACTGGCGCTGTGAAAGAGGTATGGTATATTTAAAAATCAAAAACAGAATACAAGGTTGATTAGCTACTTCCAGATATTATAAAAGCCAACGTGTTTCAATCTATTTTCTTAAATTACTGCTTAGAAGAAGAATTTCTTGATGATCAGAGGGCTGGAGCACCTCCCCTACGAAGACAGGCTGAGGGAGCTGGGCTTGTTCAGCCTGGAGAAGAGAA
>JAOWBP010000001.1:53347400-53365635 GCA_028571105.1 Tragopan temminckii | reverse complement strand
TTTTTTAAAATTTTTTTTTTTTTTTTTTTTTTTTTTTTTTTCTCACAGCATCTGCTTTGTCCCTAAGCATTCTCCCCTGGGCCTGTAACCGACTCTGACATTCCTAAGACTTCACACGTGAAGGCAATCTCCTTCTGACTGCCCAGATGCCAGCAGGCTCACCTGCGGAGGCCCTGCTGCCTAGCTCAAGGCACAGCGATGCAATATTTCCCAGCTCATTAACCCCCTAAAATACTGCACGCAGACTGCAGAGCTCCTGGTTTCCACTAAAAGCACTGTGGGAATGTAACCTCCTGTCACATATGGAGATAACACTGTCACCCTGCCACCTGTCTTGCAATGAAGGGCTCAGAGACCCCTGATCTGTGCACACCTAGCCTACGAAGCTGGAATCTAAACACCAAAAGAGCAACATTTTGGAGGAAGAAACAGTGCAGATCACCCTTGCTGTTAACTACTCACCACTGTGTAAACCAAGAGAGAACAGACCCTTGGGATTTCCTGTCACAGGGCAGCAAAAGCTGCATCTGTCTATATTTCTGATAAAACCTTAGGCACAGAAACCTCTTGTATATGCATTTCTGGGATTAAAACTCCAGATGTGCAGATGAAGATGCTGTGAGCATCTTCTGTTTTCCACCTGGGACATGCTGGTTTGTGTTTGGCTTCATCCGCCTGGCTGCCTCTCAGCCCTGTCTGCTGCTGTGTGCCTGCAGTGCCTCAGGACTGCAGTACAGCTGCAGTCTGTCTGTCTATCTGTGTGAATCACCAGTGGGTATTTTGGGCAGCCTCCTCCAGTCTGCAGCAAAGGCTGATGCTGGCTGCCCACACAGTAGCAGGGTGAAAAAGATGGGGGGGGGAATAGGCTGTGCCATGGAAATGGCTGAGTGCTCCCTAAATCTCACCATTCGTGTTCTGACTTGAGCAACAGCCTGGGGGCTTCAGTGAATTGGAGGGAATGGCTCTGAGGTGAAGGAGGGAATACAGCTGTCAAGAAATCAAAAATCTTGGCATTGAATGACTTCAGAACTACAGTCCCAGAGGGCTAGCTGTAGGGTTGCGTACATCCCCCAGTCTTACAGAAGCCCTGTGGCCTCCTTTTCACTTTCCCTAAGGAGTTAAATTCCAGTACTACCTAAAAAGAGTTGAGGTTTAAATTTCAAAGTAGTGTGGACATCACTACTGCTGTGGTTGTGAAAAAAAAGAAAGGTTTTCTCAACCTAACTGCGCGGCTGCTCCTTCTGGGCTTAGCTCTTTGGATGGCAGCATGATAGGACGTGAGTCTAGACAGATACTGCTTTGTCTTGTTGAGAGGAGACAGGGGATGAAAGCAGAAAACTGACCCTGCCCTCCTTAGGTCCCAAGGTAGAGAGGGTCTAAAAAGTGGACAGCGTGGAATAAACGCAGAAGAACTTTATGGTAAGGGTGACAGAGCACTGGAACAGGCTGCTCAGAGAGGTTGTGGAGTCTCCTTCTATGGAGATATTCCAGAGCCATCTGGACCTCTACCTGTGCAACCTACTGTAGGGTACTGCTTTAGGAGGGGGGTTGGACTCAATGAACGCTTGAGGTCCCTTCCAACCCTACAATTCTGTGATTCTGTGAAATTCGTCCCTGACACAGATCTCTGTAACTCAGTGACATCAAAGCACTCAGCCAAAATTAATCAGTGATGCCTCAGGAGATTATGGTCATTTTGAAACAAGGTGGCTGCACATTAATGTGTAGTGTCTGAGTAGACTTGCTTACTCTTTCCTAGCAGCCATCCAGACTTTTGAAGGCACATCTTTGTCAGAGGAGGAAAGTTCTCCAGAGTGGCAATCGCAGAATGGAGTCACTGAAGCTCTGCTGGTGCAGTGTAGGAACTTCCTTGTACACCAAAGCAGTACAATTTATGTGTACCATTGCATGGTTTACTCTTATTTGTACATACTATAAACTCATATGTTACAGCAACAACACCTCGCTGAAGAGGAGCTTCAGAATCTTACTCCTTTCCAGTCAGTAAAATTGGACATGAAATCTCATTGCAAAGTCATCACGTTGGTAGTGACGTACTTCATTGCTAACAAGAAATCTGAACAGGTCATGTTCTCTCTTAGTGATTCATTAGAAGGCAGAACGACAGTTAACTTGACCAAAGGAAAGCTCAGGATGCACAAGAAATACACATGTGCAGCATATTCACAGCTCATGTGAACACCAGACTCACACCAATACACAGCATGGCAGCTTCATGCACAAATAACTAGGCTGGGCTTGGAGAGAGAACTTGTGATCAGGGGAAAGAGAATAAAGGAGTGTGTTAGAAAGAGTGTCACAGAAGCTGGGAGGGTGGTCTGTATTTTCGGTCTTACCATAGAGGAAGAGCATTGGGTATTTTCAGCTGGCTTTAAAGAAAGGCAGACAGAAATAAGCTGTAATAAGTCTTCAATCAAGAGCCCTAGTAAACTAGGTCTTGGCTAACATAGGAGCAACAAAATGGCAGAAAGGGCAAAAAGGAGTGTGAAAGTAATGCACAAGAGGCTGGGCTCGTTCCTTAGGATGTCCAGGATCAATGCTGGCCATGGCAAAAGTAGGTACAGCTCCCATTGAATTCAACAATGTGAGCTGTATCCACTAACACCACATGTAAATTTGACCTGTTGTTTCCTCAGTGCTAGACATCCCGGAATCCAGGCAGGCGAGGTATAGATATTGTTAAAATGTTTCTTGCATCACCACAGCCAAGTTGGGTACAAGGCTAGATTCAGTTCCTCAGCCCAGATCCAGCAATGACTGCATTCGGAGCAGCCAGCTTCTAGTGCATCAGTCTAACTAAATCCACAACATCCCAATGCTAAAGCAAAGTTCTCTGTTTATATACCCCCATTCCCCTACACATAGTTCTGGATGATTATGTTGTTCTTACTAAAAAAATGGGCTGGGACAGTGCAATCAGCTCTTGATAACCCTAAATGCCTACTGCCAGCCGTGGAAAGCAGATTAGTAAGGCTGGTTAGCTTGCTCTACCCTTCACCCACCTCACAGCAAAGCTGCAGCACTCATTGGATGCATCCTTCAAGGCCAAGCTCAGCTGAGCTGAGCCCCAGTCCTCCCTGGAAGAGTGTAGTTGCTGCAAACACTCTTTCTGACACTAATTGATTAACTCCTGGGGCCATTTCCAATATTGAAAGCAATTCTAAAAAACACTCAAGGCAGCAAATATCCTTATGTGTAAGAAGCAGAATTAAAAATTAAATAAAGGCAATGTTATCAGGAATCCTTTGGTGCAAGGGCAGTATAACCCTTCAGACTCAAATCTCTGCCATATGCCCCACATGTCAAGTCAAGCCTGTCTTACATTGCTTCCTTTAACTATGCTACCAAAGCTGAAACTGATGGACTTTCTCTGCCAATGGCAAAATTCACCTCTAGTGCCAAAGCAGTATGCTCCTGCTCTCTAAGGACACTGTACTAACAAAACTGTCACTGTATTACCTAAATAAACGCTGTATTTTGGATGCTCAGACTATTTGGTGATATAGGCAAATGAGATGAATTAAAAAGCCAAGCTATACCTGATCATGCAATATGCTTTTGGGTTAACTTGTTGGTTTGGTAGGGACAGCTTTCATTGTTTTTCTCCTCCTCTTTCACATTGGCTTGTGTTTTCAGATCACATATACAGGCAAATGTTGGCTTGAATGCCAAATAAGGGAGCACTGCCCATGGGAATGTTTCTTAAAGCCCAGGCAGAGATTTTGATTTTGTGTTGCTGGGCAAATCTCTCCTTTCCAGCAGTGCCTTTCTCTGTACCACCCCCTTTCCTCCTATCAGTTTTGCAAATCATCTTTTCTAACAACAGGAGCCTCATTCTGCTACTGCTTTCCTGGTAGAAGGTACAAAGCTCCTCCAAACTGGCTGAAGGAAGTAAAAAATTTTTCAGCACCTTTCAGAATTTTCCATCCTTCCTAGCTGACAGTGGCAGTGTATCTCTGACTGTCTGTCTGAAGAAGCCTTGTAAGTTACTGTGGAATAATGTAACTTAATTGTCAGTTTGATATTTTTAGTGCTTCATCAGAAAGTGAGGAAAACAGTTATGTAACAGTAAAAAATCTGTATAAAAGGATATGACTGTAACAAGCTAAGATGGCACTGTTGATATGGATTGCTCAACTTAGAGGAAGCTGGCAACATGTTGGAGAACTAGGAACCAGAGGCTCTGAGTATCCTTGTCACTAAGATAGTGGAGCAGTTTGACTTACTCCTCTTTTATTCCCTTAAGTAACTGGCCTGTGTTTTAAGATGGAGTCAAATATGGAACATAGTATATCTCTACTACAATAAACACTCAATAGCAGCACAGGAAAGTTTCCATTAATGCTGGCAAGTGATACCTGTACAAACTAGCAAAATGGGCTGAGGCTCTTGATATGCTTGTACTCTATGGTATTTTGTGCTTAGGTATATAGGGGCAGAATCAATCCTCAGCTTGAGAGGGGAAACAAATACTACCATTTTCCATGGATACCAAAGAGTCACCATATGGACTTGAGCAGGGATACCTGAGAACCTGTTACTGTAACTTTTAAAGTTTGGCCATTCCTAATGATAAAGCAGAAAGCTATCGCTAGATTATCTGAGAATCTGTAACCTTGCAAATGATGAGAGCAAGCCAATTTAAGGACAAAGACAAGTACCTGGCACCTGAGAATGAAGGATGGAGACATGATGATAGGTACTTGGAACTAAAGTCTATGTTGAATGCCCAGTTAAAGCAGACAAGATTTTATTTCTGCATATCTCAGAACAATGTATAACAGCAAATCTTCAGCTGTTTATTATCTTTGAAGGAGGTTTTGGATAAGCAACACCATGTAACAAAAGGCAGCCTTGGCTGTACTCTTTTGAAGCCATTTCTTCTTCTGCTTAAGGTCTAACCTGCAAAGGAACTTTGCTCTATTCTACCTTGCTGTTGTCATTTGGGGGACAAGTACTACACACATAACTGAATCAGAAAGGGAAACAACAATAAGAGTGAGATCAGCCAAGAGATGATGTTCTGAGCAACTTCCATCACACAGAAAAGAGACCTCAAGTATAAGTCACAAGGCCAGAGACACAGTAAGAGTGATACAAAAAGGAATCTGCAGGCTAAGAGGGGCAAGAGATACATCTGAGGCAGGATACTCCCATGTAAAGGCACTCAATGGGGATAATGCACTGAACTGATTGGACCATTCCTTTTATTATTATTATTTTTTAAATTCTTGATGTTAACATATTTTAAAAGGTAGCAGACGTCAAGGAGCAGAAAAGGTCAAAAAGCAGAGAAGCAGGTACTATAAGTCAACATAAAGATTCACTAGGATAAAGACAGAGATCCCTGAAACATGTCTGGAAAATTCCTCAGAATTTTGCTGCCCATACGTATGTTATTTTAACCATGTTTAGTGTGTGTCAGTACATATGGAAACACTGCTTGAGCTGCTGCCCACCCGTATACATCCTTAAAGGCCCTATGGGCCCCAAAATAAAAGGCACACCTTGTACCCATTATGATTCAAGATCCCAGGTAAGAAGGTTCCCAGGAAGAAAGGCATGTGTACTCAACAGAGAGACACTTAAAATCTCAGAGGACACAGCTAAGAATAAGGTAACTAACTGTTCTGTCTTTCTGCCAGTCCTGCTCTCTGGTTAACCAATACTGCTCCACCTGGCTAGGTGGGAGTGGGTCAGAATCTCCTGAACATACATGCTGACTCACATTTGAGTCATATCTGATCATGCCACCAAGTTAAGGAAATATTGCCTGTAAGAGGAATGTTATGTTTAGGGGCTTTCCAGATTCTGAATCCAACATGCTTTGTAAACTAGGAGAGGATAAAATTTGCATTCTGGGAGAACCAGTTTCAGTGTTTTAAGGACAATGTATAACAGTCAATACTGTACTACAAAATGCTGTTCATCCTGAAATTCTGAACGTTTTGGAGAGACTTGGCCCTAAAGAGCTGTAAGAACAGAAGCCAAAATGTGAGCAAAAAGACTAAAGGCTTTATACCATCGCAGTAGTATTGAAGACCCTTGAAAGAGCCCTGGCTTAGAATATTTTCTGATACACAGAGACTTAGAAGAAAATAATAAGGTGAGATAATACATTCAAATGAAAGTTTCGTAGAAAAATTCCAAGAAGAGGCATCAATCCCTCCTTGTCCCTGTGGAACATTAGAGATAGAGGATCACTTCGAGAAGTTTGAGCTACCTGGTTCTTTCTGGCTGGTTTTCTGACAAGTACAAGGGTTATTCAGAGAAATTAGCACCTAGAAACAGGGGAACTCCATTAGGATAGTGCATCATATAGTGAATTAGTAAATCCAAGGAGGCTCCATTACTGCTGGGTAGGTAAGTTTCAGTACTTGTAGAAGTCTGATTATTGCCGGGATGACAGTACGGGCAGGTGGCATTCCCGTTACTGGTACTGTTGACAGTAGTCATTTTTTACACTATAGGATACACTGAAGCTCTAATCTGTGTTAGGAAGTCCAAGCTGAGTTTCTCCCTGTGTTTGAGAAGTGAAACTTTTTACTTTCCAGCAAGCCATGTTCTGTTTGTAGGAAGGAAGCTAGTTTAGTAGTCCTTTGCAAGGCAGAATCCAGCTTGGCTTGATAGGAAGAACCGGTAATCAGCTTAATGCACATAGTTATTGGTGCTTTGTTAGGTAGAGCTGTCTCAGTTAACACAATGCTGTACTGGCCACATTCTAATTTTGCCTGGTAGCCTTAGGTTTGAAGAGATGAGAGGAAATCCGTGACTTTAGCACCGTGACATGATTGCATCTTGGTATTTCTCACGAAATCAAACTGGTCAGATACTTATATTACCTTATGTGACTAATAATCACTAATGAGATTTTTCCACTGAGGAGAACATAGCTTGTGTATGAAGCTCTTAAGAGACCACTCGCAGTAGCTGGCTGCCAATGATGAACGTCTGCTGGTTATTTGATTGCTGCTGATGATCAGAGAATGAAAAGTTACCCACGAAGACACCATATCTGCTGGAAACCTCTCCGCTGGTTCTCCCATGATGAAGGGGGTGATAAATCACCACTTGCTTTTTATTACTTATTCCAGGAAGGATGCCTCTGAAAATCTGCACTGCAGAGTTCACCTGAGCTGGCAGCAGTGCTGTGTAATTAATTTGCAGTTCTAGAATATTGGTCCTCTTGAGCTCAAGGCTTGTATTTTGAAGTCCTCCAAGGCTGTGGTCTACTTCAGTCATACTGCATCTGTAACATTCTTAGGCACAAAATGAAGATGGAAAGAGACATTCTGGGAAAATTACCTCACCGTACAAATATAATTAAGATTCAGAAGGGAATTAAATGAAAAGTAGTTTCATTAGGGATACCAGGTGGGCAACAGTGCTTTGATTTTGTTGCTACAGAGGGGGAGAAAGAACGGAAGGATTATTTCAGCTTTTTGGCCACTTTAATCTTGACTGGCTGTAGAGGGCACAAATAAGGCAGCTGCAAGCCAATAGCACTACTGTTTTGGAGATTTTTATTTCACACGTGGGTCACACACAAGCTGAGATGTGGTCTAAGATGACACAAGCTTCAGGAAGACCAAGAATTTACTAGGATATAGGAGAAGGAGAGATCTAGAATTTATCATGATGCGATTAGAGGCCATGCCAGTGGAGTTTCTCTTGTGTCTGTAGTGTCAAAAAGCTGAAAGACCTGAGGAAGCTGAGTAACACGTGTCCTTGTGCAGGGAGGGAAAAAGTCAGGGTTCCAAATTAGCCTGGCTCCTGGCAGGTGATAGCCTGCCATTACGCTGGGGAGTTGCTACAACCCCCTCCAGAGTCATCTCTCTGCCACTGCTGTGTGTGGTTTTAATCATAAATACTCCAGAGATAATCCACCTGCCACCAAAGTCTGTCAAGTTATGATAAGACCTGGCAGAAATGTATCTGCTATTTCTCTGACAGTGAGTACTACTGGATTGCAGATGGCATAATTCTCAATTCCTACAACCTTACAGCAAATTCAAATTATTAGCTGGATTTTTTTTTTTTTTAAAGCCAGGCAAGCTGTTCAAATGCTGTATTCTTTCATTAAGTGCACATTTCTTCGAGAATTTGTGGGAATATTATGAGTTAAACTAGCCAGAATTATTTTCTTTGCTACAGAAGCATTTTCTATCAGAAGAACGCTGAAATATCCTGCAGAAACATGGCAATGTTGAAAAATACATTTCAGAAATGTTAGTGAAGTTAAAATCTGACATTTTATCCTTGCACATATCAATATGAATTTTCTTGTCAATTGGAGTTATTGTTTCAATTAGAGATGTTATGTAACTATGAAAAAACCAGTCCTGGATGGCACTGTTTTTTAGTTACAGGAGCTGTTTTCACTTTCCCCAGCTATTTCTGTTGGAATGTTGTTTTACTGGAAACTTTGTAATTTTCAATTAAAAAAAAAAATAGAAAAAAGAAAAGAATTACAAGGAGCTTTTGTGAATGAAAAATATCAAACGTCTACAGAGCTTTAATTTGGGTGAAGCAATGGAGATTTTTGGGATCATTTCCATACACTGAGATGTGTCTTTAGCATCTGTTAGAAAAGAGCACCACCCTACAGGAAAACAGGGAATCAGTGCATATGATGCTGCTTTTACTGGGGCAAATGGTGAACACCTTGCTGATTTCCTTGGGAAGAACGATGTAACAGGCTAATCCTCCAGCAGCCCTGCAGAAGATCTCCTGCCCTGAGCAACTACACTTTTATTTAGTGCAATACGAGGAGCTGCCACTACCTTTCTACCAGCACTAACTATGTATGTCAATTTACATGCAGTGCTAGCGCATACAAATGCAAAAAATATATATTTATGTATCAATAGATTCCATACGATCTCAGATACGATCCCAGGGTAGATATTAGCATTTCTGTTGAACAAAAGCCTATTCCAAAACCAGTTAATAGTGTCGAGGTAACTTTTACAGCAAGTGCATTTTCCAGCTGGTTTTTTCCCTTTATTTCCTATGTATTCTAAGATTTTGAAATTCTAGAGCTCACTTTACTAATTAGCTTCAAATATGCAAATTGTACTAATTTGAATAGGTTATTAATTAATTTCATATATATATATATCCATGAAATTGTGAGACAGTTATCTTACGGTTTCAAATGCTTAAGGTAAATATAAGGGAAGTCAATTGCTCTAATTTGGTTATGCAAATTACCTTAGATTGACAATTACTGGGCAGTTAATGAAAGAATCCCTTTATATACAGCTGAAAGCTCTGTTTTTTTCATGACTTTCAGAGGAAAAGCAGAACAATTGGTAAAGTATATCCATGCAAATTGTTCATAATTTTCAGGATGTTTTAATAATCCTTCTCATTAGCTCTGGGTAAATGATGAGTTCAAGTCTTATGGTAATCAGACTTGGGGTGTTCCTATGAAACAAGAAGATATTAAACACTCAGAGATGCAGCACTCATCTTCAGGTACAAGTACAGGACTTGAAGAAGCAGGTGCAGCTTGCCTATGTTTTGTTATTTGCATTTTGTGGTTCAGGTAGACAAACAAAGCCCTAGAACAACTAGATATGAAGGCTCCGAAGATAAACTGAGTCATGAAAATAAATGTTGAAAGGCTGGTTGTGTGCAGACACTTATAGTTTTAAAGGTGGAGTAATTTAAAAGATTTTCTGCTCTGAGTATCAGCTGAGGAGAGGTTTTAACTGATTTGAACACCTCTGCCAGATTCCATATTTGACAGAGTGGACTTTTTCCATTCCAGTTCCCTTCTCACTTGCCCCATTCCTGGTCCACAGGACAAACATTCCAACAGGAGGTAATGAAGCTATCCCAACCCAGAGCAGACTGATGACTCTGGGAGCAGTCCTGGCCACAGAGCAAGACTGGAACAGACAAAAATTGAGAACAGAGAGTTCCCAGGCCTCCAGATTTCCTCTGCTCAGTTACCATCCATGCCAATTGTCTCCTCATTGCTGTTTCTAAATAGTTCAGCAGGTCTCACTCTCTTTTCCAGATAAAAACTTAATGTGGTTTTTAAGCACCAAATTCAGCACTGTATTTAGCATTTTGATGGAAAAGGAAGACTTCTTTTCCTCCATTTCTTTAGGAAGATTTACATTATCTCTTACATTGGTCATTCTTCTTTTTCTCTCTCTTCTCTTCTTTTTTTCTTCTTTCTTTCTTCTTCTCTTTGTAGTGTCTGGGAGGGAGAGAGGGAAATCTGTGATGTGAGTATTCCAAATGGAGCACAGCCTGATTCTGGTTTCGACTCATTCCTGAAGACTGTTCTTTTCATCTCCAGGTTCTCCCATTCCAAACACCTGAATAGATTCATCATCTTGGCTTCTTATTTTCAGTAGTACTTTGAAAACACAGCTGCTCTAGAGGGCTGCAAATAGAGAGTGAGCCTCCGACATGACTTGTCTGCTAAGGTTCTTGTTTACTAAGACCGTACCACTGATCGGACAAAGGAGAATGGTTTTAAGCTAAAAGAGGGGAGATTTGGATTAGATATTAGGAGGAAGTTCTTTACTCAAAGGGCAGTGAGGCCCTGCCCAGAGAAGCTGTGGGTGCCCCATCACTGGACTTCTCAGGGCCAGGCTGGATGGGGCTCTGGGCAGCCTGAGCTGCTGGGTGGCAGCCCACAGCTGGCTGAGCTTTGAGGTCCCTTCCAACCCAAACCGTTCTGTAATTCTGTAATTTTGGACTTGAAATGAAAAAGAAAGAGGCTGTTCAAAACATTCATCTCAGCCTTGGTTACTTTAAAGCGATGCTGCTGTGTGCTGTACAAGGTGCAGCCTTTTCCATTCCTCATGCCATCCTGCAGCCTGTCTTGGAAAGGGTAATAGCAGTAAAGCTCCTCTCTAAGATGAGTTTCCTGAGGAGCTTTCCTTGTCTCCAATATCTTATAATACTCCATTGCACTGAGAGGATGTGTATCATCCCCTAGCTTCATATTACCTGGAGGCTGCTGATTTCATAAACTGAGCAGAATTCTAGAAGCAAGTCCATCCTCTGTCATGGCTATACTTGTCTTCAATGTGCTCAACATTTGAGCCCCTTCTTCTACAGGTACTTGTTAATTATTTATTAATTAGGTGATAGGATTGCATGGTGTGAGACGAGGATAAAGAAGAAATAATAAAGAACAAACTGAAACTTGGTGCCCTCTGCGTGTTGGTGCCACTGGGGTTTCTTCAGGCAGTCTCATGTGCATATGGCAGAAAGGAGGAGACTTTTGGATTTTGTAGGGCTCCATCTGTGTAGAGGTTTTCTGTGAGTTCAATATGAATGGTTTACTGAGATGCAGTGAATCCAGTAAGGTGCATCTTTGCAACTCCTGTGCAACTAATAGAGAATTACACCAGTGGTGTTTAAGGTCAGAAGCAGGCCTGTGGTTTGCTGTAAAATCCAGTCTTTAGTCTGGCAACTCTTTCAGGCACAAAGGGAGCCAAAGGGAGACTAGATCATGACTAGATCATGCTAAGGAGGAAGGCAGGCAGCCTACCAGCTCAAAGACTCTGCATTGTTGCCAGGATCCTTCCTTTGGCAAGCCCAAAGGCTCTTGGGCAGGGTGAAGATGAATTAACCAAGCTATGCTTTGATGAAGGTGAAAGAAACTGCACATCTCATTGACACCAGGAGAAAAAACACCTACTTTTCTTCAAATGCAATAGGACTTTGCTTTGCAAGTGACCGTGGGTACAGATGAAAGAGCAGACCCTGTTACTTTTAAGTAATGGATCTTTGCTCGGGAGAGGCTAGCCAGAGACACCAGCAGCCCAAAAGAGAGAGTCTGCAACGGACCATTTTCATATAAGATTTGTAGCAGTTAGGATTTCATTCATACGCTGTGAGTTCATTGCTTTTTCAATTAGAAAGTTATTTAATGTTGATGCACAACATGAAGTTTCCTAGAAAAGAAGTGCTTTCTGACGCACACTCGATCTCTGTCTATTAATACGGGAATCATTCTGGGATTGGAAATGACAGTCACCAGCATTATCGAAGCATGTTAGAGGTGTTAATATGGAGACTGTAGCTACCTGTTACAAAACTACTGAGCAATGTTTTTTTGCTCTGCACCTCTTTCCTAGAACAGATGATTATTGATTTGATGAATTTGTCAGTAAAAAAAAGAATTTAAAAAATGGTAGGGATAGTTTGGATGAAAGATAATTCCCACTGTGTATGATTTACTGTGCTCAAGACTGGGCAAACAGATGAGACAAAATCCCCAGCTCCAAATATCAATTTATTTTATTGTCTTTCTATTAACAAATGTTTCTTTACTGCCGAGGCATCTTTGCCTTCCTGTCTGTTCAGCTTAGGAAAAGAAGTCGCTTGATATGGCATTGGGCAAAGCAGATTTTCTCCTAGTCTGCACTGCAGCCAGACATCTCCCATTTTAAAAGTGGATTTTGAAACAGAAGACCAGGATGGGACCAGCTGGGATGTCCCATTGTTCTGCAACATGGTCAGTTGTAATAGCAATTAGAACCAGCCCCACAACCTTGGCTATCAATCAGCTGACCATAAGAAGCAATCTAGTGTCTACAGCTAGGTCATCTGGATGCAGCTGGGAATGGGTCCCACTGAGCAGATGTCTAGGAAGATACATCAAGCAGAAGTCATTTTCTTGGCATCTTGTGCCAGACAGTTCCCATGAAGAACAGAGCAGTGGGTGAAGGAACTGCCATTTAAAAAACAGTTGTCTAGTGAGAAATTAAAAAACAAGCAAAACACCCTTATGTTTGTCTGGTTGGTACTTATGAAGGTGGAGAGAGTGGCGTGGGATCTGTGTAAACACTATATTGTCTACATTAGAAAGAGTAAAATTCGTTGTGTTTACCTTTGATTAAAAATCTGTCTGGAGGTCACATTCTCCTGCCTACCAGCAAAAAACACATTGAGGGCTTTATATAATGGGAACCTCAAAAACTGCTGTTGATCTGTACATTTGGGTGTGCAGAACGGTACACTTCACCATGCTGAACTGCTGCTGAGTGCCTGGCATAAAAACCCCATAAAGGCTTCAGCCTTTCTCCTGGGCTGATGGAATCGTGGCTGAGGAAAGACAGGGAAAATCACTGACAAAGTAGATGGAGGTTGCTGCCCTGCTGAAAATTGATCCCAGTGCTCCTGAGAATGGAAAGCATGATCCCTGCTACTCGAGATTTTAGTAAAATTTGGGGGAAGAAGCTAGGGGTAAGAAGATAGGGAGGAAGAGAAATTTAAAGAGGAAGACATGTAAAATAGTTGTCTTTTTATTTTTTTCCCTTCTCTATCACCTTTGCTGCTTTCATTGCAACTGGCAGTGCAATCTGGAACCAGTTAGCAGATCTCTAACTATGCATAATAGTAAGAGATGGTGCATACAATGAGGTCTTGGAGAACTGATGCTAAAATCTCCGGTAATTTGGAAGAACACCAGAAGCTTTTACAACGTACCTGAATGAATGAAATACAGGGAACTGCGCACCCTTTATTACTTCAATCTGCATATTCAGAATAGCAGTGCTGGAAAATTCCTTAAGCGTTCTAGGCAAAATTGATCTTATAAAAAGGAGAATTAAATGCCAGAAAGCATCTTTCCTGGTTTCAAGGAACAGCCTTAGATAACAGAGCTAGCTGGATCTGAACTCAGCTGAGCGCTTTTCTGAAAATCTAGTTTTTGGTGCTTGGGAAGCTATCACTAAGTAATGTTAATTTGCTAAGAGATGATTTAAGGAGTCAGAGCTTTTCTATGGATTCACAGAAAGATACTCTATTGGAGTTTAGGGAAAGTTACGAGAAACATTTTCTAGCCAACAGAAATGATTTATCCTGGCTGGGAAACCAATTGAAAATATAACCAGCTTGGGGCAGTTCTAATGTTATTTATTATTTTTTCTCTTGAACATTTTAACTACCTTTGAAGAAAAATATATTGGCATTAAAAAGAAAATGTAAGTGTATTTGTATTGCAACTGCTGATACAAGAATACTGTGGCTTTTTTTTTAAAGTCATATACAGAAAAAGGAGAAGAAAACTGTTGATCAGAAAATCTGCATGTGGTTTTTTAAAGAACGCTTTTTACTTAAACACATGTGCCACACACTTCTGTCACCACTGAACCAGCTCAGGACAAGGCCTGTAGTACTCTGTGTCCTCACTATTAGCCATTGAAACAATAATTTGTAGTCAAATACAAAATGGTGACTCTTTCCCTAAAAGACTTAAAATGCACAAAGGTGTTGGGTAGGTCAAAGCCAGCAGGAATTGAAAGCAACACCCCACTACCCAGTGCAGTCCCTGAGTTTTGAAGTGAGCTCTGAACGTTTTCACCCAGGAGGACTCCAGGCAGGACTGTACAGCTTATAGGGCTTACAGCTATAGGGCCATCTAACTTCCTTTTGACTGCTTTTATATTTAGGTTACGGGGATTTGTTCTCATGGGCTTTTTATCTTCCGTTTCTCATATTTTAATTAACCAGTATGTGTGTGGTTAAATTTACATGGTAAGACAAATATTGTTTTTATGTTGCTCTAAAATCTCTTGTTTTTATGCTGCTCTGAAATCTCCCCTCCATTAAAATACATTTGGATAATTCCATGCACCTGTAGTAACGTTTAAACCAAGTATAACCAGAAGAGTTGTGGAAACTGCAATACTGAGGTGTTTCCTCAAATCTAGGTGGTATGGGGAGCCTGTCAATGGGGAAACAACATACTTTGTTCCTACAGTGCATTGCTAAGATTGTTAATCACCAGCAACAGCTCAAGTAGGTAAATGAGGAAAGAGTCATAGGCATTCACTACTCCCTTTTCTGCAAAAAAAAAAAAACAACCCACATTTTTTTCTGTTTGCCCATATTTCTCATATATATATATATGTATATTTTTTTTTAACAGAAAATCTGTCCCATTACTAAAAGCACTTCTTTGAATGGGCAAATCTTATTACAGACTCTGGAAATGCATTCAGAATACCAACATTTCTTAAGCCAAAAGAGAAAAAAAATAGAGAGGCCCCATCTTCATGACAAAAAAATACACAAACAAAACCAAAACACCCCTGTTCAAACATGGTTGTGCTCAGATAGTCTTACCGTACTTACTTCTCACCAACATGTGCTAGAATTGTTGGTTAAATGTGGAAGGTGGTCAAATTTGAATCGACCTGAGCCTAATTCGGGGGAGAGCTGAGGGCAGCTTTGCTGAAGATCACCAAAGGCAAAATAAAGCTCCATATACCACTGCTACAGCTCACAACCATGCTTCAACGTGGCTTCTTGTACAGAGAATCTGTGGTGTATTACCTGGGTTATTCTAGCGATAAAAACACTACCAGGCATTAAAAAAGGCAAACTCGATACCCCCCACCCCCCAACAATGTTATCAGTGGTTTTTCCAAAAAGAAAACAAGTCACATATACGTACATATACACGCACACAGGGATAGCTCAGGACTACATACAACTTCTAGGATGGCAGCAGTAGGGGTATGACAACACGGATGTCAAAAGAAGCCGCTGTGCTTCTCCAGCCCTTTGCTACATCATTTGGAGGCCTCTGCTACCCAGGTGGCATTTGAGAAACAGAAAGGGGAGGGAAGGGGGAAGGAGGTCTTCTCTGCCTTTTCCTGGAGGGTTGGGCAGACGAACTTGCAAGTTCTAGGAACTGCAAAGGTTTGTGACTGGTGGCAGCTGATGGCCAAAATCTGAGCAGCAAAGGGCGTGGAAGCAAAGAGAACCAGACAGGCAGAGACAGAGAGACAGACAGACAGACGCAGCGACAGAGATGAGTGCCAGTCCCAACTGAGGTGCAGGCTAGATGTATGTCGTCCTTCCACCGATCCTTGCTCCCATTGCGGGGTGTGTGTGTGTACAGGGTTGTGTCAGCGGGGCCGCCTGCTCCAGCCCTTGCAAAGACGGAATGCCCCAGGGCAGTTCTGCCTGGGTAAGGGCTGCAGGATTAGAGCCACTGGTTCTCTGCCTTCAGACACATTGATTGAGGGTGAAAATGAACTCGTGAGGTTTACTGTGGCTGGAGACGAGGGAGAGGAAAGCGAGGGAGAAAAGGAAGAAAGGAAGGGGCGGGTTAAAAGGGAAGAGTGCAGGAGGAGGTGAGAGGGAGACTTGAGTATAGGCTGTCAGATATTCCAAAGAATGGGAGCGGGAGCCCATGACAAATCAAATGAAGCCTCTTGACACCAAAAGCAGGATGACTGTAAGGAAAGCCTCCATGCGTCTGGTTTAAGCCTGAGCTGCTTTATTCAGAAATAAAAGACTAAAGGGGAAATCTGTGCACAGATCTCCAAGTACTCTTGTGATCTGAACACCTTGGTATCTCCCTTACTGCACCTGTCCTCAGAACTCAACACAGCTGCAACCTTCAGATGACTTCCTATCAGTATTTGGAAACCTCTTCAGAAATGCCTCATGTAATGCGCTCAGCCCTCCTGAACCTTGTAGACAAATAGCTAACCATACCTAGCAGGTCTGGACACAACAGACCTATCCAGCATTTTCCAGAGGAAGGAGTGCAGCAAGATGGGTGTGGGATTTCTCTAACCTGCTTCATAGGGTAGTCATTTCCTGAAACCCATAGGTACAGCACTAGGGTTGGAACTAGATGACCTTTAAGGTCCCTTCCAACCCAAGACATTCTACAATTCTATGTCTCCCAGATGCCACCATGGATAAGATCACACACCACACTGTACCTTCCTGTTTTCTCCTTCTGATATCTCTCCCATTTAAAAGAACAACAACAAATCAATCCAAAACCAAAAACGTTTCCATCAACTCTCAGACCTGTCAAAATGCTTGCTCTTATGAAAACTTGTACTGCTTCCATTAAGTCACACAGGCCACAAGGCAGCAATTCCTTATCCCTGGTACTTTCCATCCTGTATCTGTGCACACCCCCTGACTCGTCACATCTGCTGGATCACACTGTATACCTGCCTCATGTACCTCCTCCTCTGTATATCCCTCAGCATCCACAGGCACACTCAGAGATAAAGGTGCTTTCACTGTCACTGAGCATCACAGGTGGGATTTGTACAGTCCAGATACTTTGACTCAGTCATCCTCATGCACTCCCAGACATGGTTGACACACACAGACGTACCTGCACGTCCTTCCCTCCCCATCATCCTTTCAAAACAGACAGACAGACTCAAACACATGACATCCCCATGGCCACTGATAGCTACACTTGCACTCTAGAGACATGCTCTCTCCTGACCATGCCTCTGTAACTCACACCTCTGCAGCCGTGAGCACGTGCTGCAGCTGGATGGACCAACCAGCCACAGGAGCCCATTCAGCTCAGCCATCAGCATCACTTAGGTGGCAAGCACTCAGCCACAGCCAGTCTTTGGTCTGACACTGGTAGGGGAAAGGATGAAGGAGAAAGGGCCCTATGGTCTAGAAAGGTGTTGTCTTCTCTCTACAGCTGAGAGGAAGGCCATCGCATTAGTAGCTTTTTCAGGGCCTGGCTGTTTTTCTCCCATCTCTTCGGGCACTGCAGCACAGAGCACAAATCAAACTTGATTTCCCCCTCTGATACGGCACAACAAATTGTAATGAGAAACCTTCAGCGCCTGGAGGAGGTGACAGCAGGCTGTCAGTCAGCTGCACAGCACTGAACTCTGGGCTGTGTTTGCTGATGTGGAAAGAAATGCAAGCCTCTGCCTGGAGCTACTTCTGGGATGATACATTCCAAATTTGCTAGCTTTTATTCAACTCCTGTAACATTTTCATTCCTATTGTTGTTACAATAGATAGTAATCGTTTTTTATCACTGTAATGTTTTCTTCCAAAGTGTTTTGAAAACACTAGAGATAATGCTTTCGTAACTTAGGGAAAAAAGACAATTTCAAATCTGCTGATAGAGAGGCTGAGGTAGAAGGACCTAGGCAGGGCCCAAGGAACATGACTTGCAGACCCTACCTCCTAGGTACTACTGCCCCATATACTACATCATCTTTCATTTTATTCCCTGAACATCATGCTTGGTCTTAGCACTTAGATAGAGCTGAAGCATGGCAGATGTGCCATGGTTGGACTGGATGATATTATTGGTCTTTCCAACCTTAATGATGCTATGTTTATGTTGCTATGAAAATCCTTTTTTTTTTTTTTTTTCATGGAAGATTTAGGTTGGATATCAGGGGGAAGTTCTTTACCAAGAGAGTGGTGAGGTACTGGA
>JAOWBP010000001.1:53334030-53347051 GCA_028571105.1 Tragopan temminckii | reverse complement strand
AAAGCGTCGTAGTTACAGGCAGCATTCCGACACAGGGTTTTGTACGCAGGTGTTCTGGGCAGTTCTGCGTGCACTCGGCTGACAGGAAGCTGTGCAGTGCTTGCTGCCGGCGGTCTCACGGGTTTCACCCAGTTTCACACCTTTCTTTGCTCTGCGGTACACCCACAAGTGGCTTTCACCACCAAAACCTCCACGTGGCTCTCACACAAAGCCCAGGCGCCCTGAGCCGGCAGCAGAGCGGAGCTGCACGCCGTGCTTCACCAACAGCCAAGGGCATAGAATCATAGAATCATTAAGGTTGGAAAAGGCCACTGAGATCATGTAGTCCAACAATCGACCCAAGGGCGTGCTGCGTCCCTGGGCCCTGTGGTGGCAAAAGACTGCTCAAAAGCCTGAGCCCGGAGGCATGGGAGCTGTGGTGGTCGTCCTGTCCCATCCTCCAGCTCTTCACGCTGGTGGTGGCATCCACGGCTTGAGATCACCTGGCTCCAACTGGTGTGTGACACCACTACCTAACAACAAACCTTGAGGTTCCGGCATCTGTGTGCAACTTGGGGAATATAAATAGACACATAATAAAATTAAAAAAACCAAGCTTTTTTCTTGCGCTTGATCTTATGCCAGCGTACTTTGGCTAAGCACTCTGTGGCACTCTGTGCAGCGCTCAGCTGGCGTTACAACATAATGGCTTGATAACTGTGTTGTTAGAACAAATTTGTTTGATTGAAAAGTAAATGTGTAATGCGTTACTTATTATCGTCCCATTAGCTTCATGGCTTATGTAGTGACTAATTACATGGTGTTTAGGCTGCAGGCATTCCTCTTTTGATGCATACACTTAATAAAAAAGAATCCTGTGGAGAAAATGGTAACTATTTTGTTATGAATGAGTCATACTTTGGGCATCATTACAAGGTAGCATTTCTGTGATGATAACAGTACACAAGCGACAGGGTTTTCTGAGTTAATGTTTAACAGGACAGCCTGTTACTACGCCATACTGTTCTGCAGCCCCTTATGCACATGAGAGACTCCACAAACCTAGAGGGGACCGCCAGTGGGAAATAAGGGGCTGCAGGATGCCCTTGTAGTTTGCAGCCACCGCTGAACAAAGGGAGCAGTGTCAAAGCAGTTCTCGTAACATTTACGATATTAAACAAATCTGGACGTTGTTTAGAAATTTATTAGCAATTTTAAAATAACATCATTCCTTAGATAAAAATGCAATCTTACAGGAATATACATTTGTCCCACACAGAGATGACCCTATAGCTCGCTTGCGGGCCATTCACTCTAACTTTTCTCTGTTGACTTTAAAACGTGCGAGAGGGCAAGACGGACTCTGGCACTGATGACAGGCTTACATGATGGTTACAAACTGTACAGCATTATTTACAAAAGCATTTCTGTGGCTTCATGAAAACTAGATATAAAATTGTGGAAGGAGGTAAAGACTTGAGAGAGGGAAGGACTTGGGTGGAGGTGAGAGGAGGGCTGGGGTGGGCAGGGAGCACAGGGAAGAGTGGGAGAGGAGGTGACTGACTGGTTTATACTTGAGAGAGGTCATTTTACAGCTCTGGGCAATTCAAATGAAGGCAAAACACTTATATTTATCAACAGTTATAGCTGATGATCAGAGCAGGAAATGATGCTCCAGGGCCTGAACTGAAGAGGTGTTGAGGAACCCCATCTTCCCTGAAGTCACCGGGAAACACAGGTATGCAGTACCTTGCCAGGCCAGACCGCGCCATACAGATACAGGCCAGGTACAGCAACCCCATGCCTTAAGGAGTTTTGATCCTGCAGTGCTCAGTCCTTAGTGTGGATATGAAGTCAGACTGAGTGAGAGATCAGCTCCTAAATTACATTTACACTTCCCAAACTGGACCAGATTCCAACCGCTTCTTGCCAGAATTTACCCAAAGCGACTTATCCCTTGATCTACCAAGTGGCAATTGTTTGGAGGGAGACTCCGTCATTCGGAATTGATTTTTAAGGCAGTTTTAAAAGTATCTCCCCGTTTTTGTGTGTGATGCAGCAGTGTTGTCAAAGAGATATTTACAATCTGACTCCTCCTCCTCTGAAATCTTCCCACATTCAAATTGTCAAGACTGAATAATCCTGAACCAATCACTCCAATGAGCAATCGTGAAGTTGATGATGTTTAGGTAGTATTGGTTACCAGTCTACCTGCTTAGGATGGGAGTGGACTGGCTTAGGATGCTTAAAATATTAGAAAAAAAAATAATAATTAAAGGCATTACAGCCTTTTTGAGGAAGAGTTTGCATTTTGCCTGACTGGACAAAATACAAAACAAAACAGAAAAACACAGGTATTTTATCCTCAGAATGATGAGGCTAATGAATGGTATCTGAGCCCGTGGGTCTGTCTTGAATAGGAAAATGCTTTGGAAAGGGGCTGTTTGAACACTGTCAGAAAAAAAATGCACTGTGTGGTGGGACCATGCCTGCTCTTGCTGCTACTCCGAGAGCCTGGGGTGCAGGCAGTAGGCCTGTGCTAGGTGAGGGCTGGGCAGGGTGCCAGGGCTCCAGGCCATAGGAGCAGGGCCTGCCCGCATGGCGTGGGGTGGGAGAACAGCATGGGAGCATGGAGATGGGCTCCCAGTCATGCCTCGCTAAGCCCTTGGTAATGCTAAAGAAGATTTCCTCCTTACTTCAGCCGTTGGTGCTGCTCGGCTTATTTAGCCCTTCAAAAAAGGGACTTGGTTAAGTTGCCTAACTGTCCCCTGCCACCTGAGGCCCACACAGCATACACGGGGCTGGCAGACATGGCACCAGTCAACGGTAAATGTTTTGCCCTCTTGGAACTTCTTCTGTTACAGTCTGGGCAGAATACTGCAGGGTATCTCAGATGGCAGAGGATGCACACATTTTGGCAGCTCAATCAAGGTCTGTGCCCTTAAAGGCCTGTTTTAAGATCACGTGTTAACAGTTAAGTCACGTTCCCTGCATAGGGTGGGGGAAGGACGGAAGATTGAACTAGAACACTAAGTTTTGTTTCAGAAAAGGATTTTTCCACTCCAGTGTGATGCTGCTACTCTGATAGCAATTGTAGCTTGGTCTGTTTTCAGTACAGGATTTCTTTATGCTGTGTTTCTGCCTTCAGCAATACCTTCTCAGGCACTGGAGCAGCAAGGCCACAATTCAGCTGTCCAGAAACAAAGCAAGAGAGAGCAAAGCTCCACAGACTGAGATCCCATTGGAAACCTTTTGGATCCCTGGGCTTGCTAACCCAGAATGAGACTTTAATATCTTTGCAACATTCAAAAGATGAGAAAAGAAATCCTATGCAGCTATTGAAATTTGCATTTCTTAATCTTTGGAGAAGAAAATAAATGTAGGAAAAATATTATTAAATTCTTTCTAGGCTCAGTTCTGTTTTCCACATTTTTTACATTAGTAAAACCTCCCTGACCACTAGTGAACCCTATCCTTGTGTTAGCAAGATGGGAACAGGGGCTTCTGATGTCCAGGAATATATTTTTTTTAATACACGCTACAAATTAATTATTGGAACTGACAAAATCTCACCACTGCCAGAAGCCTCTGAATGGATTCTATTTACTTTGTTTCCCACTCGCTGTTCCTCTTCCCACCCTATCCTGGGACAGTCTCAACTGGCCCATACCATAGGATGCTCAGTTCTGACTCAGTGGGGATGCCCCACTTCAGCTTTCTGGGCCCATGGATTGGGGTTTCTCACCTAGACGTTTGAAGCAAGGCCTCCAGCTTCACCTTCAACACAAGTCCGCAACTCCACGGCCTCGTGGTGCTGTCACCTTGTGCGATTGTGTCTGTGTGCAAACGCGCATACATTTCATACAGCAATCTGAAACTATCAGGCAGAAAAGACACAGGAGCCTGGCTGAGACCCATACAACTGTTATATTGGCGTCAGTCTAAAGAAAGCAATGATACATTGCTTTGGAAATTATCAAGAAATGTAAAAAATGCATTTGCCCTTTTTTTGTTGTTGTTGTTTTCATCATTGTTGTCATAGCCACTGGGGGCAGGGTTCTGAGTCAGAAAACAAAGCAGAAATAGATGCGGTTCTGTACATGGCACCTCTCTGGCTGTCCTTCCGTGCTGGGTGAAGTGGGCAGGGTAACAAACCAGGCTGGACCCTGCAGCAGCAGCAGCAGCATCCACACCATCATCATCCGTATGTCCAGCTGAAGATACAGGTGATGCAAAAAAGGTCTGTGGATAGTGAAACTCCAGCTCTGGACCACAAGTTCCGCTTGCTTCCCTGTCACATCAGCCACACAGAATAAGGAAGAAAAAAGAAATGCACCCGGTGTGGCTGGCCCAGTACTGCCTGGAGTAATGAGCAGGAGTGGTAAAGGGATGAGGTTTGTTGTTTTGTAAGAAATGTCTTTAGTCTGCAGTGTACTCCTGCAAGTCAGAGATGCTCAGTGGCAAACAGCAGATCGTTTTCCCCTTTCTTTCCTTCCTTCCATGCCACTTCTTGGCCATTGGTTCCTCCAGGGCTTCCATCCACAGCACAGTGACTGTACCCATCATCTACTCTTGCACACTGGGAGAGGAAGGACCCCCACGTACTATGCCTGCCCCACTTCCATCACCCCCAGACTCCACCTCACCTGAAGGAGGCAGTAGCTCTTTGCTCAGACCTGTCACAATGTGCATGTTGCATGTACCTCAAATAGAAACAAACAGAAAAAAAGCCACCCTCCCCAGAAGGAGAAAATTGCACAGCTGGCACCAGCAATGCCTATATTGAACACCTGCCCCTCAGACAGCACAAGGCATCTTCATGCTCTCCTAGCTACGCACTTCTCACTCTGCAGGACCTAAGCCATTTTCCAGCAGGCTGCGGGGATTTCCT
Source organism: Tragopan temminckii (assembly GCA_028571105.1). Taxonomy (NCBI): domain Eukaryota; kingdom Metazoa; phylum Chordata; class Aves; order Galliformes; family Phasianidae; genus Tragopan; species Tragopan temminckii. The sequence goes on along the minus strand of JAOWBP010000001.1, from coordinate 53,342,181 downwards.
GGCTATTGTCGGCTTTGACCCATGGGGGAGGCACAGTTTCACCAGCAATGTGCAGGGCACGGTCCTTTCCATTCTTCTCCTTCCCTTCAGGAAAAGTCCTAAAAGATGACAAGTGTTGGCAGGCATCCAGAATGCCCCTTGCCTCCACTGCTCTAGGCCAGTACTTTGTTAATCAGGAGCAAGGAGCACCTCTGTCTCTTACTGGGAGGGCCAGGAGGACTTTCTAGTGGAGGAAAATGAGATAGGGAGCCCCTTTGCTGCTTTCATTTTCAGAAAACAGCCAACACAGCATTATTTCCTTTCAAGTAGCTTTGGAGCACTGCAGAGCTACCAACAGCAAACTCACAAAGGGAGAACTGCTTGCATGCCAATCTCAGTACAGACAAGAGGGATGGAAAAAATGAGGCTAACAGACTCAGGTGGTTGCTTTCTCCAGGGACTTGGATTGGGACTCTGATGCCAGATGGTTGCTTAAGTGGATTCACATTTCCCCAGTTTAAAAGGATTTGTTGGCAAGGCATCTTGAGCTGCTACTGGCCAGTTCAAAATAACAAGGAAAAAGTGCACTTTCAAAAATATCTTCCACTATTTCTGCTTAATGGCCCCAGCAGAATCAAGAAGTAAACCCAAGGGCATTACAAAAATACATAATAAACGATGTACTCAAACATCTGTGAAGCTCAAGACTGGAGTGAAAGTTTAGCTCTGAGTCAGATCACACCTCTGAGCACTCATCTGCAAGTTTGTGAAACATCTTGAAAAGGGAGAAAACCAGCAGCAGTCTAGACAGAAATCAGACACATAAAATCTAATAATATCTCCCTGGTTTCTCAGCCTCTGCCACAGGTTAGGGTCGTGTACCACTGTGGGGTGAATCAGGAGAGGTTCACACTCAGCAGCAGGGAAATATGGCTGGGACATGATGTGCCATCGGATGTTTTGTGACTTAGAGCATGACCCCTATGCTAAGGTCTGGGAGCACGCATGGAAACGCACAAAAGTCACCAAACATCCGTGACATGACCAGACCACAGCAATTTTCCTAAGCAACAATCCAGAGCTCTGTCCCTCACTTACCCAGTGCTTTCAGTCCAGAGTTAGGCACATTTATTTTGCAAATGATTCTGCCATTTGCATTTGCTTATTCCAGGATCCTCTTACAACCATCAGGATGAACTATCTAACCTCAATCTGCAAGCAGGTGGTTTCCCCCACCCTGAATTGCTGGTGCCAGCTGAAGACATGGGATGGATCTTCCATGTGGGCTTGGGGATCTCGCCACCCTCTCATGGGAAGAGACCTTTGGAGAGGCTGAGCAAAAGGAAAGAGAACAAAGCCTGAAAAAACATCCCGGCCTCGGGAAGAAAGGTACTCTACCAACGAAGTCATCGTGCATGTTTAAAGGGCTGAGGAGGAAGGGTAATGAACACAAGATATGCAAAATCAGTAACGTTCGACCTGTCAGTGGATTGCAGAATAGTTACTTACACCAGGTACACTTTGTTCATTGTACAAATTAAAAAAGGAAAAAAAAATAGTACCCCTGTCCCCGACCACACGTAGAAAAGCACTTAAAAGTTCAAAGGTAAAGCTTGGCACATTCCAAATACGAAATGATTCACTTGACATGCAGCAAAATATACAAGAAGTGACTCTTTTTTTCTTTTTTTTCTTCTTAAACAAACTTAATTCAATTCGATATATTTGCTTGGCACAATTGCAATTCCTTTTAAAAAAATATTTGAAAAATACCGAAACTGACCTGAATTCAAGTATAACGGTTTCTTCAACAGAAACATCATCAATGCAATAAAACATCACACGGAATATATTGAAGCGTAACGCCTTCTGCTTGGTTGTCCCCCCACCCCGTTAATTTTTTTTTTTTCTATACAGTTTTAATGCCAACACGACTTACGATTGTATTTTAAAATTAATATTATTGCATTGTTTTTGCATATCTTGTGGAACAGAAGATGCAAAGAGTTACTGATTCCCCTCCTGACAGCGGGCGCTGCATCGGCGCTGCATCCCAATGGCCCCACTGGTCCCTGGGACGTGTGGGGCTGTGCCAAGCACGCTGCCCGCTGCCATTATATGATAACACAACAACAAAAAAAGGAGGTTCTGCTCGCTTGCAAATCAAATGACAGAGTCTCGATGTACATAGTGATCGGTAAAACTCGCCTACAGCGTTATGCTTCTACCAAATGCCAATGGAGAAAAGAACCTGGCTTAAATAATACAACATGGTCAAACCAACGTAACATCTGCAAAGGTGAAAATAAACCCAAACAAAAAGGTAGGTGGTTACAGAACCTTGTAAACACTCCCTTCTCCCTCTGAAAAATTATAATAAAAATAAAATAGTCAAAATAAAAACCGCAACATGCTCTCAAGGAAACACCGAACTGCGGGACAAGGAGAGACCCGTGCCTGGCCACTCCCCGCTCTCCCACTGGCTGGCGCGGCCGGCTGTCTGAGCTCCAATTGGTCGGCAGGTGACTTGCCCGCACTCGGGTTGGCTGGTGAGCAACCCTCGAGCTCTGATTGGCCAACAGCAGGAGCCACTGCAGTCCCCGCGCTCCCCTTTTGCCGGCGCTGTGTCCTCCGGGCCCAGGTGGTGGGGCCGGGGTGGCTGGGGGCGGTGAGGCTCGGACAGAACATGTGCAAAATGATTTTTACAAGCAAAGTTGAAGGATGCCCGCTGGAGGCTGGGCGCGTTTGGCTGGGCCGCCCTTGGGAGGCAGTCGTCGTGCCTTGTGCAGGGACTGGAAAAAGAGGGAGCTGGCTCTCCTCCTGGGCGCCGCGCTCTTTCCAGGCGGCCGCGTGCCGGGGTCCTATCCGCTCCTGACAAGCTCTCTGCCACCACCCAACTCTGCGACTCGTCCCAACAGAAATGAATGAAGAACGCTGTTCCGGTTACTCCAGGTCACGAGAACAGTGAGGCACTTCTGAAACAAACCCATTAGGAACATTGAAACAAATAAAAAACCAGCATCGCTTCCAGCCCTGGCAACTACAGGCTGCTGATATAAATCCTGCTGTCCTTCAGCTCCTCCTGACTTTTTCTACAATCCGGGTTCTGCACCTCTTCCTCTTCCTCGCCTGCACTGTCCTGCCCTGCGTCCCTGCAGTTAACAAAAGGCAACAGGTTGCCATTGGGGCTCTGCTTGCTGTTACCATTGAGAATGTTGTCTGCTGCGTTTTCCATCTCTTCTATCGTCATGTCGCAGGCATCAGCGAGTTCCTGGGTCGTGACCTCAATGAACTTTGGATCTTGAGCAAACTGCACCAGTCCTTCGGAAATCAATACCTTCAGGAGGAGACAGGGAACCAGAGACAAAAGCAGACATTAGCACCTTGAGTTGCCAGCCCTACTGCACCCCTATCACATCCCCCTGTAGGCCACGTTGGCCATGGTGGCCCCTCTCCTCCCATTCATGCCGCTGACCCCTGCTCAGAGGCGGGCTTTGGCTTTGCTGTGCCCTCCCAAGGGCCATGTTTTTCCTACATTGGCCTCCACACCTTCCATGTCTCCACGCCACCGTGGCCTTACCGCTTCAACCAGGCTGCTGGCGCTGCCGTGGAACTGCCTGCTGCTCCCCGCTGTCTGGCTGGGGACGGTGAGGGACACCGGCCTGGCTCTTCTTGGGCTGCCACAGTCAGAGCTGTCGGGGAACCTGGAGCTGCAGTGCACGGAGGGGAAGCTGCTGTTGAGCTTCTCGCTGGACTCAGCCCCCTCGAGGCGCAGTGTCGGGATGGGCTGCTGTGACCAGCCTCGGCTGCAGGGTGTAGCAGGCGGTGTGGCGCACAGCCGGGAGAACGTGGTGGGGGAATGGCTTCGCTGGAGGAGGGGACTCAGGCCGGCCACCGCCAGTGCCTGCAGAAAGAGGGGGGGGACACATGGAGGGAGGGATCACTCAAACTGCAGGGCTGGGATGGCAGAGCGCTGGAAGAACTACCCACAAAAGGCCCAGAGTGTCTTGAGACTTGGACCAGATGATCTTAGTGGTCTTTTCCAACGATAATGACCCTTATGAGGCTTGTGAAATAGCTGCCAGCTCTTGCAATGGTTGGGATATTTCTCCAAACTCATTTTGCGATTTTTCCTTTAAGTGGTGTAGCTTGCACCAGTGCCAAGCACCAGACTGAGTGCTCTCAAGGCTGAGATTCTTTCACCCTAAACCCACCATGCTGACAGGGGATGAGCCCTATGCCCCACAGCCCTGCCAGAAACACCATCTCTTCTCCACTGGCTGTGACAGAGCTTCATTTTCCCACACTGTCATCACCCATACTGCTAGCTTTTACTGCCAATTGCTGTGCTTTTTCTAAGCATCCATTGTAGAACCTGAACGGATACCAGATGTGAATTTTAGGTGTGTCAGCAGATGGCAAAGATTATAAAACTACCACTGGATTTTAAGGCATCTGTTGTGGGTGGGAGGATCAATATCTGATGATTGTACTTTGAGCCTTCCAGCCCTTCCCACAATTACATTCACAGCCTCTGAGTCATTGAGTCTCCTTTGATAACAAATTTCTCAAGAAGCCCCTTGCTGCACAGGGCTGATCTGATGCCTTATTCATGGTGGATGCTGCTTGTTCCATAAGCAGTGCCCTCAGAATCAGCAGTTCATCTCACACAGCTCACTGCTGTCGAATATGAACAAAGGAATAAACACATAGGAAATACAAAATGTGGCTCTTGATCAGGTTGGAGTTTGTCTCTGCAACTTCAGCTGTCTTAAAGCAATGGGTTTAGTCCAAGCTAATTGGGCAGAAGCACACCAGAAAGCTCCTGCCTCTTGGATACCTGCTTGAAAATGCTCTCTGGAGGATGAGACTTAGACAAGGCTTATTACACTTGCCCTTTGGAGACGCTGTTTCTCTCTGTTGACCACAGTGAGACTGAACTGACTGGTTTAAACTGGACAGCTAACTTTTAGATATCTGAAGTTAAGTCAAGCTCAATTGATCTGCCACTGAAATTCCAGTGAACTGCTGTCAGTGTGCTGTGCTGCTGATTTCAGTTGCAGACAAACAAAAAAATTAATTATTGGTCACCTGCAAAGTTTACCATGATTTTCTCAAGAATTACATGCCAGAGTCCTTTCAAATATTATCAAGGAAGAAAGCCCTTAAAAATTAATCATGTAAGTCACAGCCTGCAGGAATGCTGATGGCATCAGCATTCCTTTACACTGTGGAGACTTTAAGGAGAGCCCTAGATCTGTCAGGCAGAACAACAGAACCAGATTTTCAGCTTAGTAGGAACACATACAAGATGTTTATCCAAAATGTAAGGTACCAAAGAGGTTGAAATAAACTCTTAGGGATTACTTTTTCATCTGTATATATATTTAGGTATAATTATACATCAGTATTTCATCCTCCTTCAAGCACTGAGGAACAACTGAATCCATTGTGCTTAGCAGAGGCAACATTTCCACTTCATATTCTCATTTTAAGCACTTTTGGAGGCAGATGACTTTGCAAAGTACTAACACTGCTGGGCGTTGCTAGCTGGAAGCCAGATGCCAATTTCATGATGACCCTACAGTCTGGCTGGGGGATGCTGAGATGGGTAGAGCTCTGCCCCCCTAGGTTTGGAACTATATGATGGGATGAGGAAGGACAAAGAAGCTCCATCCTCTTTGTACAGGTTGAAAGGAGGTGATTTTGCTGGCCAGACAGGGTGAGAGGGTAGGAGGCATGTGCTCCCTTTGGCTGCAGGGCTGACACTGCTATGGGGAAGGCAGGGAACTGTTCTCTGTACCCTGTCCTGACAGATGCACTGCCACAGCTATAGCTTTCTGCAGACCACTGCTTTCTGGAGCTTGATTCCTACAGTATAACTGGCTGCTGCTGCTGTCAGGAATGGAAGTGAGAAAGCACAGAGCATCCCAGGTGCACTACCTCTCATTCCTACAACTGCTGTGACTTCTCACTCCTCCCTTCCCTTCCATGTGGCATTTTCTGCTCCTATACCCCTGTTCTGCCTTGCCCTGGGGGAGTATGTGGAGTGGGATGCCCCACATTGCAGGACTGGTGCTGTCATTGGCACCTGTTTCTTTTATGGTGACAGTGATGCCATCAGAATAAAAGACACAGATCTACTCTGGACTATGACAGCTGGCTAACTGTCTAGATACGTGCCTAAGCATACACTGGTAGGCTGCTGAATGCAGTTATAAAGGTCTTAAGGGGCTGATAAATTACATGTAATCAATTTATCTTTTAAATGATTAATTACCTTTACTGGCTAGTTTTCATTAATACAAAGTTAGACTTGGCACATTTTATTCATATGTGCACTATCGTCCAAGCCAGTGCAACTGCATAACAGTGCAATTTGGGTAGTTATTTTTATCTGATAGCTAGGTTTCTATTCTGCTCTTTAATGAACATCAGGTAATGATAACTCTGATGACTCTAAAGAATATGTCCCTGTAACACTCTTCTGGAATTATAAAAATCCTGAAATGAGTGGGATGACAACTACATTTTCTAAAAATTGGACCTATAATATGGGTGAGAAATTATCTCAAAAGGTGTTTGAAAGTTGGCTGGCAATGGGAGAGCACTGCACATGGTAGATTCTCAGTTGCATTGCTGGACCCTCTATGGTTATGAAAAGCTTACCTGATGATGTACCATTTGTAAAGGCAGAACTGTCTTCTGCGAGACATCTACACCCTGGTTTTTCTGTCTTTTCAGACACTCTAAGTGAAAAGATGCTCGTCGACCTGAAACACCAACCATAAACAACTGTGTCCATCACTCATATTATACTATGGATAATCTGAGTTCAATTTCATTTACTTCAGCCCCTTTGGAGAGACAGCCAAGACACCCACAGTTAAGCTCTGTCTGCTTTCCCTCTACACCTTACCCTTTCCCAGGTACTTGTATTTGTGTTGCTGATTTTAATTTTCAAGACATCACTGCAAAACACAGTCAAGTGACATGGGCTAACTAACACTATTTTCCAAGCAGGTTGCAAGACAAAATTCTGGATGATTCTATGATTGTCCCAAGCAGTTAAAGTGTTCTCAAATCTTCCTGGTTCAGGCAAAAAATTTGGCAGGGCTGAAAGGGCAACTGAGGTCCTGGCGCTATGCCTGGCTGTGCCCAGCCAGCGCACATGTTCAGGAGGAAACATGTGGCTGCTCAGGTGACATTGGCCTCCCACTTGGATGTGACCTGTCTCCCTTAAAAGCCAGATATACCACAGTTTATGAGGTTGTGTCTGTATCAAGATCAAGTGGAAGTGAATTAATTCAGTGGTTGAATTCACTGGTAAATTAAGTATTGGGTAGGTACAGATGTGGTGCTTTTAGTAAACTGAAAAGAAGGGAAGAGAAAAAGTCTTTTTTTTTTAAAGAATATAAAAGATGTTGGGAGGAACTATTAAAATATCTGCATTGTTTACTTGACATAAAATTAAGCTTTACTTCTGTAATTATGAGAAATGTGTTCCCTATACAGGAATTTCAAAGTACTGCAAAATATACAAATGCAATAGCTTTACTTCTGAAGAATGGCAAATAAAGCCATTATTTAAGGTAAAGCTGCATGGCGCACTAAAATGTTTTGTCTACTTCTAGATCTAATTGACACTGTAACATAGGAAAGAAAATTCGAAGCCTGAAAATAATAAGAATCTATATTATGAATATGTTCAGAATAAGCCCTCTTGGGGAATGGAGGGAATATCTGTTACAGCACAGAGAACTGATGCTGCCATCTCTTTCTTGAAAAAAAACCCACCAACAATGTAATAACGTATTACATCACTATCTATTCACTAGAATGTAGTTAATGCAGTATTGTATCAAGGACTGGCAACAAATTTGGCCTTCCAGACAGACACAGGAATTCTCATTGACAAATATTGTAAGTTCTGAAATGAAGTAAATGCTCTTAAAATTCTCAATTGTACCATCTGGAAGGAGTTAAGTGAGCTCCTGGTAAAGGATTTAAGCAGAGGACTTAAGTGAAGTATTGCTTTAAACAATACACTACATAGTCTGATATTGTTTTATATATTAAAAAAATTTATATGCAGGATTCTTTTCAAGTTCTCCCCGAATGTCTTTTTTTTTTTTTTTTTTTACCCCCCACAGCAGCACTCAGGAAAAAGGC
>JAOWBP010000001.1:53314401-53333402 GCA_028571105.1 Tragopan temminckii | reverse complement strand
AGGACAGCATGCATGCCATGGGATTCCTGGTCTCAATATCTAAATGCATCAAACACCCAGCCCCACATATGCTGGGATTTCTCCAGCAAGATGTAAGAACTCAGCCAAGGCGGAGGAGAGCACAGCTGGCATGTTGTGAAGGGATGTTACCTAGTGCTGAGGAGCACAGAAACCCTTTCTTCGGAGAGTGTCGGGTGTCCTCTCCTTTGTTGTTTTCTGGTGGAGTAAGTTGTCTGTTTTCATCATCCTGGTATGCGAGCCTGGAAAGGAGAGCAAAGGGATTCTAGAAAAGTAGCTCATATTGGACAGAATAACCCCTCTTCCAGCAGGAAAGCCAGGAAGATCATGCTATCAAATGGATGCGAGCTAACTAACAGGTCCAGGTGAAGCAACAGAGACTGTGAGATAGGAATGCTCTAAATACGAGGTGTGGGAGCATTAGGCAGTAGAATCATAGAATCATAGAATCACAGAATTGTTCAGGTTGGAAAAGACCTTAAAGATCACTAAGTCCACCCACAACCTAACCAAACTATCCTACCTCTAACAACCCACCGCTCATGTCCCTGAGCACCACATCCAAACGGTTTTTAAACACACTCAGGGATAGTGAAAGAAGTGAATGGTGGGGAGGCGCTGCACATCCAGATGTCTCATTCAGAGGAGAAGGAAAATCTTATGCAAAAGATCCAAAAGTTTTCCCTTTCAATGTTATTTTGTTATTTCTCAGGGCTGAACTGCTTTTTGTTTTTCTTTAAACATTCTGATTCTGAATTGCGTGACTAAAGTTTTCTGGCCTTATCCCATAAGTTGAAAAATTTGGAGAAAAATGTTACATCTTCCCACCTCTCCCCCTTAATTCAAGAACCACCCAAACACTTTGACTAAAGCTGCAAAGCTCACATTTCGGTAGAGAGCAGACTTGGTTCACTACAGTACTCAATGTCTTCATTCAAATTTTCATCATAAGTCTCATCCTGAGACACTTCCTCTTGGCAAACAATTGCCAGCTGGCTGTCTCTGGAACTGGAGCTAATGAGCAAAAAAGACAAGTCAAGATACAGAGACGGTAAAGAAAACCTGCTATAGAGACAAGAATGACAGGCTCCATCTGTCTCAGTTTATTACAATGTTGAAGAGCTATCATAGAAAAATCAGTCACTGAACACAACTGAAGAGTTCACAAATACAAAAGCAACAACCACTCCTGTGCCCTCTTTCAGAGGAAGTTTCTTAAGTCAGTACTGAACGATACTGGAAACATTTCGTTGTCATTTGTGACTACATGTATTCTATACACGTGCATATCACGTTTTTTCCAAGGCTGTGAACTTGAAGTATAATCTGATATGGGTTCTTGGAAATTCAGCTTTTTATCTTGTTGCAAAAGCTTTGGTTATGAACTTCAAAGATGAGCCTCCATGACAGAATAACTTTCTCAGCTCTGTAGTGAACTGTCCCTATCTCTCAAATCCTTCATTCTACATCACCTCTCCCTTTTGCGTCTTCTTTAGGTCCTCATTTCTTCCAGTGTTTTCCACCTTTTCTCCCTTTCTTCTCATCACTAACTGCAGAATGCTTCTGCCTGAATTCATCTTATCTTTTCAAACTCCTTGGCATAACAGCCCTTAACTCCCTGCTTGGCTCCACCTTGTCCCTCTCATTCAAGTCTCAGCCCTCATATTTCACTTCATTCTGAGTTTGTTTTCTAGGAGTAAAATCTGAGGTTAGCATGAATCTTTGAAATACTGACATGCAGATATTAGAGTCAGTTTTGACTAGCATTCACAGAAGAAAGCAGTGTGGTAAAGGTTTTTTCATCTTTCAGGGACTGGATAGGAAACAGTATTTTCTCATTTGGTTCAAGCAAAAAGCACTAGGAGCAAAGTATATATCCATGGTACAGAACAGTCTGAAGGACAGTGCTGGAGTGATCTTCCACCTGAGATGGGAACCAAGTAAAACTGCTAAGGTTCAAAGGGGAAAACATGGCAGCTTCCCCTATTCAACAGTCTGTGTTGAAAAAAAAACAAATTTTTGTGTGAAATGGCAGGAGGTATTGCACTGTGCTGTGGCCAGAGAGTGCCTACATGTGTGATCCCAGCTAGAAACTCTAAAAAAAAAAATATTTAGAAACCAGCTAGAGAAAGTCTGTACATTATGGTGGGCAGAAAAGCTCTAAATTGGCAGTATTTTCTGGAGTTGTCACGGCAAACCAAAAAACTCCTTTTCAACCTACTGACTCTAAAAAGAAAAGCTTATATTCTGAATTAATTGGGATTTGAACTTTGAATGGGACAAACAATGGGCCTTAAAACCAGAGAGTGTTAAAGCATGAGAGAGAACACATACCGTCCCAATGTTTCGTAGTAGTGCGTCCTAATTCAAGGAGGGTGCACAAGGAAGCAAGGAGAGAAAAGAACACCATGTTAGCAGTGTCACATCAGTACAAGTCAGCAAGTGGGGGGCAGTTGGTAACACACTGTGGCCTCCATAAGGTAGGCAGGAGGTTGACAAGCCATTAGGTTCTTCACTTGAGTGATTACTTGAGCAATGCTGCACCCACACAATTTCCTCCATCTTATCATCTTCAGTCCTGTTCTGGTGCAGCATTTATCCACCTTTTCACATTGCCCTCTGTCTAAAAAAACAGTTTTCAGTTCAATCCTGTTTTTACTCAGTGACTAAAAAAAATACCCCACTGATAAAAAGAGACATTTCTTTTGCATTAGTCATATATGTGTAGATGGATGCCCAAAGAAGGGGATTTTCTTTGCTTTACTCGGTATTGCATTTCCAAAAACCTTGCTTCCCTCCTCCCAGAATATCTTTGGTGACTGCTTTATGGATATGATGCACTAAATAAAAAAACACTGACTTCCACAGATCTCCCTAACTGGGTTCTTAAGAGGTGCACTGCAGTTCCTTTTTCTTTCAGTTAGCAGTTGATAAAACAACTCCCTTTGGTGAAAAAGGGTAAATAAGGCTCCCTTTGGTATAGAAAAGTTTCTTCTTGATAAAGCCCAAAGAAATCAACTGTGCTGATCAGTGAGGCTGCTGCTGCTTTGCAGTGGTCAGTGGATGCGTATCTGTTGCACCGTGGGCTTCAGCACAAGTGGAGAACCCAGAAGGCTCAATCCAGCCTGCAGGCAGAGCAATAGGCAGGGTGACTTTAGCTAGGCAGCAGTGCTTTGGCGTTGGCATGCATGTTGCTCCCCCTGGTCCATTGGCCCACTCTGTTGTGCTGTGTAGCTTACCTTTTGGATGGTAGTTTCCAAGGAGCTTCTTGCACACGTATGGTGGGTGACAATGGAGTCCCATGGCCTTCCACTGTGCTGACAGTGCTGGGGTAGCTGGGTGGGCTTGGGAAGCGGCACAGGGCAGTGTTGTTGGCATTGTTGATGTTTGCATTGGAGCCTGAAGATGAATAGCTGCTGGGAGTGAAGGTGGAGTCCACCAACTTCTCATGAGATGGAGACTCGGTATCTCCCTGGTTGTTGCCAGACTTATTGATGTGCAAAGGTCGCTGGGTGGTGAATGTCTGGGGGAACGCACTCCTGCCATCACTTTGGTAATAGCTGACATGGTTTCCAAACAAGCCTCCGGCTCTCTGTTAGAGAAACAAATAATATTTTCCCTTTGTCAGTAAGAAGATGTGCAAGGGCCATGGTATTTCCCGTTGAACCTGTTTTTGAGGGAAAGAAAATGTGAGGACCAGCTTGGGCACTATGGACACTGCTCTCTATGTCAGAAGATACAGTCCATGGACTTCTCTGTCAAAGAGACCTCTACAGACAGGCTGTGAAAGTGTCACCTTTTAATGATATTTCATAGGACCTTGAAGAAATGTACAGATGCATAGGTGAGACAAAGGTGTCCATATATCTCTCCCACCAGTCCTGGGAGTGTGTGACTGGGTAGGGTGGCATGAATGAGGTTACTGCTCTCTGGTCTTCACAGTATAGTTACAAAGCAGTGTCTAGACATAAGAGGGAATCTGAGAAGAGCACAAGTAGCTATTAATCACTTGGAGGAAGAAATGAAGAAAGATTTAATAAGCCAGTCATCTACTGTTTGGATGATGAATTATGGGAAGGGCAGACAGCATCTTTCTGTAAATGATTTGAAGGGGAGACATTCCAAAGGAGAAGAAATATTACCAGAGGGTACAATTAGAAGGAATAGGAGAAAGAGAAGATTTAGATAATTGCTCAGGAAATTTTGTCCAGGACCGTAGGATTTCTGTTGGGCTCTGAGGAACATTTTGAAAGGATAATACTTGTGCCACTGAAAGGAAGACTAAACAAAAAGCTGCAGTGTGTCTAGCTGCTGCTATATGGACAGGAAGATGGCTGAACTTAGTGTTTTTCAGATACTTTGGCCATTGTCATTCTGATTTTATTTAGATTTAATACAGTGCAGATGTCCAATAATAAAATGAGATAAAAACATGTAAGATTTGTAGGATCTGGCACGCTGACTCCACCAGTCTTTCCTGTCAGCAGACATACAGACTGCATACAAAAAAAACCCAGAACCCTTTAAGCTGAGCTACTGGTCTAGCCTCAGCTTGTAAATTTGTTTAGCACCTACCCGGAAAATATCATCTTCAGAGGCAGCAGAAACAGCTTCTTTCATAGCCTTATCTAGCTCTTCTTCAGCTGTCAGGTCTCCAGAGATCGCTCGTCGGATCTCTGGACCAATGTCATGAAGTGTGCGCAAACCAGCCTGCAAAACAGCAAACTGTAGAGCTTCATATCTCCGAGTGGTTACATGAGGCATAAAAGCAATGCTATTTCTTCTAAGCACAGTGAAGCTTTTCTACTTAACATAGCATTGCCCAGCTTCTAGAAAAATATCAACAAATTCAGTTTTTTCATCTCCAACTTAGAGAGGGAGAAACTCTTAACAATACAATCCAGGAATGCTCTTTGCTAGTCTCTTGGTTTCATCAAAACAGGTCAAAGCCATAAATTGATGGGCCTGACTGAGCAAGTCTGCAAGCTTTCAACTTTGGCTTCTCAGATCCACTCCCAGAAGCCCTAGAGCAGCCACAGTTCCAGTTGAACCATGTACTCAGCACCTCTGAACAGCTCTTCTTTTTGATCAGAAGCTTAAACAAGGATTTCAAAGCCAAGCTTCTGACATCAGAATCAAACCCCTCAATGACTGGAGTCCACTCCAGGGAGGTATGCTGATGCTTTGTCCATTGGATGGTCTTGGAATCCAGGCATGCTTTTGCTTTTTAACTGATTTTGCCTCCTGGCAACATGCTGTCCCTGACCCTGTTACAGTGACTCTTTTCCAGTGGGGATAGCCCAATGCAGCCCCCAAAATGGCTGATAGGGAAGGGGGGGGTCAAATGCCTCAACGATATCACCCCTGTCCATTCTGTGCCCGTTTGTCACCTGCAAGGAGAGTGCGTTGCGCTGGGAAGGCTTGCCCACCAGGCCTTGCTCTTTGCGTTTCTTGAACTTCCGGAAATACTCTTGAATCAGGAAAGTGGCGTAGAACTTCCCAACAGTCACCTCATCATCTGAAAAGGGGTATTTCCGGGGAAAAAAAAAAGAAAGCATATCATTTTAAACGGTGTGTTTCTAAGGTGAGACCTGCAGTTCCAGGCAGAAACACTAAGCACCACAGTACTTCTCTGCTACTTACAGCACCAGTACACGGGGCTGAATGAAGGGACTGCTCCACAGTCAGAGCTTTATGTAAGCAATCAGGAGGTGAGGTGAACATGGTGTTTGGATAGACTGGCCCAGCTGGCAGAAAATGCCTATTGCTATGCGTCTCTAGATGTACTTTTGTTATGGAGACGTGCCTCTAAGCTTTCTGGTCTCTAGTACTGGTTTATTACATATGATCTTGCTGTAGTGGTAGCCTCCTAGTCTGGGTCAGCACATGCTCTTCTGACAGCCTGGGGTAATGTATACTCCACATCTGTTCTAACTAACAGCATCTGACTGACCATCCATCCCAGATCTGATCTGGCTCTTCTCTACACTGAAATTCTGTCTTGTTGTGTCTAGTATGGGTGTGAGAGAAACAAAGTGATCACCTCTCCCCAGAAATGCAGTCACTGCTCAGTTCTTGCTATATTCTTATTCAACACGAGCTGTTGATGAGCCATTTTTGCACCCAGGTTTTATTCAGGCAACTCTCCTCCTTTCTTCAAACCTGCTGGAAATTTTTATAAGATACAGTCCACTGAGTTCAGAAGAGCCTGAGCAAGGTTTCAAGATACGGTTGCAGCTGTTAACAAGCTGCCAAGTGGTATTTTACGTGATAGTCCCTGGAAAAACCTGGAAGGTCAGTGAAGGGACACAGTAGATGCCCATGCATCTGGACTTCTAAGAAGCCTAGCAAAGGAGGACCTGGAGGCCTGGTTAATTACAGTCCAGCAGGGACGCTGCACAGAAACCTGCAGCAATCAGTTTCACCACTTCTGAATGCTGAGGATTGTCCCCATGTCCATATGTCTTAGACAGGTATCATAGTAGAAAGCAGTTACATGAGTAAAAAAGGAATTATAAGGCATAGTAAAGGTAGTTTTGCTAAATGTGAAGTAATTAAGAGAAGGGTCTGCATCCTCAGCTTGATTGTAAGGCCTTATCTCTTATACACATAAAGTCTAGGTTGTCCCTGAAGCTACTCACTTCTGTTTGCTTCCTTTGTCCCCAGCAAGGCATTAAGTAATGCCCAAGGGAGCATATGCCTACAGCTGGAGTGGGGCAACACTGAGAAATGAAAATTTCAAACTCATATTTAAAAATCTTTCTTCCTCCCTTGATTTTTCAGCAGGTATATATATGCTGAATATATATGTAAAACCACATCTCAATCTGATGAAACATCCAGCCAGGTAAACAGGTATTAACAGTCTGTAGAAGAAAGCCTGACCCCTGTACTCTACCTGAGGATCAGGAGGTGCTGTAGGACATGTCAGGTAGGGAAATGACAGACATTCACAGACTGGGACAGCATCCTGCACTCACCACCTGCAGGAGGCACCACCTGGTCCAGCAACTTCATACTGGTGCGCTTCCAGATTTTCTTAATTATTGCTCTAAGCTCTTCATTGGCTTGCTCCAGGTTACCTGCAGGGTGAAAATCATCAGAGACAGGAATTAAGCCAGAGCCTGCAGAGGAGCAATTTCACATGTCTAGCATGGCAATCTCAAGAGGAAAACACCAGAGCTCTTAAAGTGGCGGAAAGTTGTGGGCAAAGATGATTGCTAAAGTCCCCTTACAAAGAGAGATTGTCTTCCTAAATATGCACAGTCATCTCAGGGAGAAGGTGACTATGTTACTATCTCTGTAAGCCAGAAACAAGGGAACCACAACACTACTTTGTTCTGAAAAGCAAAAATCTCATCTAGTACTTCCAAATTATGAGATCCAGTGAAGGTTAGATATAATGAGAATAGAGGTCAGTTAATGGGAAACTAACTACTCCTTGAAGAACACAAATAATTGTTGGTAAAGATTCAGCTAGAAGTCTGAAGATCTAAGCCTCCTTGTGGCCCTTTCCAGTAGTTACCTCATGGAATTGTAGAATTATAGAAGATCCTGAGTTGGAAGGGACCCACAAAGGTCACTGATTCCAGTTCCTGGCTCTGCACAGCACTACCCAAAATCCAAACCCTGCAGCTGAGAGCAGTGTCCAAACACTCCTCAAATTCCATCAGGATGGGGCCGTGCCCACTGCCCTGGGTAGCCCGTTCCATGCCCATCGCCCCGTGGCGCAGACCCTGTCCCTAACCCCTAGCTGCCCCTCCTCTGACACAGCTCCATGCCGTTCCCTCGGGCCCTGTCGCTGTTGCTCAGAGCAGGGTGCAGTGCTGCCCCTCTGCTCCCTGTGGATCTGCTCCCTTCCCTTGCCCAGTGGCAGTGCTGGGCCTGGTGTACCCCAGGGTACAGTTTGCCTTTCTGGCTGCCAGGGCACACTGCTGATTTGTGTTCAACTTGCCATCAGCCAGAATCTCCTGCTGCAAGTATAAACTACAAAGGACTAAACTACTGTATTTTCTTTCCAAGGGTGCTGTTCCTCCAATTTTTCTTCCTCCTCTCCAAGCGCTAAGGCTCCTCCTTAGTGTGCTACACTAAGCCTCTGCATGCCAGCAGCTCTCTTAATATGATGCAGTGAAGACATGAACATTAAATAACATTGGTGAGGATGAAACAGCTGGAAAGCATCAAAGGCAGAAATATGACTCAGGAGGTTGAATTCCAAACTCCTGCCCTAACCACTTACAGGATCCCGCAAAGGAAAGAGCAAGCAGTTAGATGGTTTCCCAGGAGTTCACTGGTGATGACCCTGAGAGTCTAAGGCTAAGACAGATGAGAAATTCATGTCTTTCTTTGGGCCTCTTTTTCATAAGACACAAGATGTTGTATTGGGGTTGCAGTTTGCTTTCTCCTCAGAAGAGCCTCTTTGGCTACAGCCAAGTTTTGTTTAGCACAAGATTCAAAGTCTCACTATCATTTTTTTAAATCCTACAGGCTTTTTTTTTTTGTGTGCTCTCCTGTGCCTGAAATGTAACATAGCTACTTCTGAGACAAGGACTAGCTGTGAATGACAGAATGCTCTTTTAGAATATCTAATTAATCTATCAAGCCAGGTTTTGACTCAGGACCAGTATCTTTCATTATAGAAGGTGATAACAGTGCAACAAAGAGGACAAGCTGAGCCCAAATTTTGCCTGCTTTCCCCAGCTGGTCCAAGAAAACATATTAACAGTTCGTTTGCTTCCCATCTGACTTTCGGCCTACAACAGCACTATCACTGCAATATCACGTTAACTCATGTTAATGGAAGCACTAGCTTTCTAATATTGAGATAGAAACACTTCTTAGAGGGCATTATTCCTTCAAACATCTTTACACTGATTTTTTTTACCCGGTAGTGCATATTAATAACTGAGATCATTTTACATGAAATGTTGTATTCCAGCTTAGCACACTTTGGTGTGAACATCGCTCAGCTACCCTTGCACTCAGCAAGCTTGTTACCTTCCGTCTTGATCCTCAGTGCAGTTCTAACCAGTGCAAAGAGAGTGGCATTGAACATGACAGTTCCATCGCTGTTCAGTGGCATATTCATGGAGACAAGGCGCTGTGGAATAAGGAGGAGAAAGAGAACAGTCATACTTTGTCATGGACTGAATTGCTCTTCCTTACACACTCATGATACCCTCCAGACCTGCCACCCCTCTCAACTGAGCATTAATGGCCTGTGGGTTTGGTTATGTGATCATAGGAGTATGTGTCATACACAGCTTTTGTCCCAGCTATGTTGAGAGTTTGCCCTGGGATCTCTCTCCCACTGCTGGATACTCTGTTTTCTTCAATGTGGCTATCACTTTCTACCCTTTGTTTCCCCAGTGGCCAGTAGGCATTTGAGCAAACTTGATTTTTCATACCTCGTGAGGCACTTACAGGCTCATCTGCACTAAATATACACCCAGTGGAAGCGTATGTAAACAGAAGGTTAGAAACCTTCACTGACATAGGTGACAGGCAGGAACAAATGGGATTAATGGGACCTGAAAGATCGTCTGCTTTACAGAATCGTTTTCCTTCTCTTTTTAAAACCGGGCTATGCCCACCTTGTGGTATTACTGTAAGGCCATGTAGGACAGAGTGTGGGTGCTGAGTACTGCTGCAACTGCAGGATGAACTTCATAGAGACCAAGGACATATATCTGAGGCAAGATGTAGCCTTTACCAGATCCTCCATCCTTACTTCTGCCTTGGGACAAGAGATAACGCTAGGGACTTGGTTTGAGTTCTTCATGCTTTAAGGGGTTGATTTTGTTTGAGCTCTAATGCCATTTTCATGCAGTGATATTTTTGTATATGTGCCTTGGCCTTCGTATTGTGCTCTGAGTTTGATAAAAACAACCACAAGAACCACATACAAACAATGAGACTTGCAAGTAGCTTCAAGAGAAGGAATATAACAGGTTATAGAGAAGGTTATAAATGTGTCAATATTCACTAGAGAGAATCTTTTCCATAGCTGGAGTCACACAACCAAAGAAACGAGTGAGACAGAAAATCTGTCCTTCGGTATGTGTGTTTGATACCACAACTGCATGTGACTCCCAGTCTTCTCCAAGCTGCTGTGTGCCTTACTTTGCAAGCCACTCGGTGAGGGCAAAGCTTCCCGAAGCCCAGTGGAGGCTGAATCCGCCGGAGCAATGTCACCACGTCCAAGTGCTTGATCCGTCCCCTAAGGAAGAAAGCATATTGAGGGTCACATCCTTACCACAGCTGATCTGCTGAACCCCATGTAGATGCTGCCAGAGGTACCACCAAGATCTTTCCAGGCCTGCCACTCCCTGTAGCCTGGGCACAGCTGAAGGTATTATTTCAGGCCCCTTGTATTCGGTGCATTCCTCAGGATCTGCCCAACAGTCACAAAACTCCCATCAATACAGAGCACACAGATGTCAGTGATATACAGGTCAATACTTGCAAGAATTGACTTCAGTGTTTTGAAAGCTGCAGTTCCCTAGTGCACAGATAGTTTGGTGTTCTCCCCACATCACTGACCTGCTCTAAATATATGACTGCTTGTTTGCCTCCTGGCTGTAAGGCTACAGCAGTTGCAGAGGTGCAGAGGGTCTCTTTTTTTCTTGAGCTTTCCCTCCCATACCATGAGCCACTGTCTTTTTATGCTTGTTTATGCCTTGAGCTATCACTGGGGCCAGTGCAAAACAAAGTCCTTAAGTGCCTCAACTGAGACAGCAGCACTTGGATTTAAGTTTTGTAAATGGTATTTCAAAAGAAGAATTCTCTCAGGGAGGCAGGAGGGGAGGTTCAACCATGGGACACTGAGGGAGAAGAGTTAAAAAGAGCACACCTATCGACAGCAGTGAACAGAATATTATTTGGTGAGGGGTTATCTGTTATATGGCTTCAGCTGCTGCAGTCTTGCCTTCAAACAAACACAAATAGCATCTATTTTGTAAGCTAACAGCATATTTATTAGAATGCTGTGCTTGCTCCCTAACAATATTGAAATTCTCTTTGGACAATTACCCTGGATGGGAAGAGGTGTTTCAATTTAAGTATCACTCTGATAATGTGACATGGCCTCACATATTGCAGAGCTTGAGCTCAGATTAATCTTGACACTATGTCTCCACATCCAGAACTGAAGAGATCTGCTTTTCATTCATGCTAAGATCTCTTTCCATGGATTTTGCATTATGGAAGGGACTTTGCAATTACAATTGTCAACTACATTGTTATGCAACAGGGATCTAAATGCACTTTAAGCCTAAGCATGTATCAAGCAGAGCATGTAATACTGAATGTCAGTTAAGCTCTCGTGTGGGTTGTTCGTGTGTAACCTTAAATCCCTACAAGTCTGCTGATACAACCCTGCAGATCATGTAACGCAGTCATGTGGAGCTACCAGTTTTGATGGGCCTATATGACACACAGCAAAATGGAGATTTGAGCACAGCAGTTCTTCCATGAATAGAAAGTCAAATAGAAGGGCCATAGCTTGGATTCAATATCCCAAACACATACAACAGTAAAACAACTCTCAAACCTTCTCTTAAGTTTTCTAGTATCCCCTCACTCAGCAGTCTTCTCCCCTTGACTGAAAGCAAAGCGGTGTCCTGCCAGGTGATGGTACAGCTCAGATGCATAGATTTTTGTGCATATCACTACATTGCTGGCCTGTGGATTTACCAGCAATACCTTAAGAAGGATCTGTTTCAAGATTCTTGCAGAAAAAAAGGGTTCCTGAGGAAGGGATGTTGCACTTACTGCACTGGATCTGGAGAACAGGAAACAACAGGCCTGTTCTCCCGAAGAGCTCTGCTATCCAGGCTGGGTTACTTACTTGGCTTCAGGGTCATACTCTGCCCAGATCCTTTTAAACTCATCTAGGTGGTGCGGTCCTAAAATGGACCAGTCCCGTGTCAGGTAATCGAAGTTATCCATTATAACAGCTACAAAAAGATTGATGATCTGCAAACAAGGACAAAGATGACTTGGTGTATGAGATAGGTAACAGTAGACTTTTCCACATTCTCAATTCAAAGTCCAGGTTTGGACTTGTAGATCTAGGAGGTCATTTGGGGTGGTTTCTCCTGCATGTAAGCCCCACATTTGAAACGGGAAGATCCCCAAGACAGGACATCCTCAGCTGGTCAGCATTCAGCAACCGGACGGATGAGGCCCAAGTGTGCTGTAGGCGTGCAGTGAGGGCTTTTTGTTTACCTGTGTCTTTGCCCACTAGAATGGGGTAGTGGTAGAGAATTTAGAATTTACCCTCTATGGGTTGTGAGGCTGAGATAAAATTCCTTTCTCTTGGCCCCAGACCAACATTTTAAAAATCTTGCTGCTGTTCACTGGGAGAGTTTTGCGCACTGATGCGCGCTGCAGAACATGTGCTGTCACTCTGAGCAATGCCATATTGTCAACATGGAGCAGATGCAAGTGGGGTATGTGTATTCTCACAGTCATTGCTGCTGGCAGGGGAGAAAAAACCTGCTCGGCAGCCAGAAGGAAGGTAGGAGGAAAGGTGGGAAGTGTGGCTGAGGCGTTGCTAGCCTCAGCACAGCCCACAACATGCTAATTTGGTTTTCTCATACAGGGGTAGAGGGGAGAGGCTCCTCTGCTGTGCACAAAGAGCTGGGGTGGGAGCAGAGCATCCCCCAGGTTGCAGGGATAGATGGGACCTGCAGAGCCCAAGGAGGAATTGTCATGGCAAGAGTGCTACTGGGAAAGACCCCACGAGGAATTTTCCCATCTTTGAAGCCATCCTTCTTCTGTGCAGCACTGAGGCTCGGGGAGGCAGAGATCAGTTTGCCTGGGGCAAGTTACAAGTGCTTTGGCCAACTCACCAGGAAGGCACAGAGCATGTAGAAGCTTATGAAGTAGAAGACAGCAAAGCTGCTGCCACAGGAGTGGTCAGCTTCAGTGGAGTTGGCCGGCTCTGACTCTGGGTCACACTTCTTGTCTGGGAGACACGCCAGCATGATTTCCTGCCAGGCCTCACCGGTGGCACACCTGGGTACAGCAAAGAGTAAGGTAAGACAGCAGTGACCCTTGATATGGGAGGGAGCTGCACATTAGCAACTTTCTGCTCTCCCAAAGTCAACTACAAGCAGGTGAAGCCAATGTCTGGGATTTTACATTCCGCTGAGGTGTGTGTGACAACATGTATTACATGAAAAACCTCCATGAAAACAAAGACAGAGTTGCATTTACATCAACTCCCCATCCTCCTCTCCCCACCTTCAGCACCCCTCCCTGGGCCTAGCACACCTGGCCTCAGCTGGAGCAGACGATGTGCAAACAGAGCTAGGCACGGCCATGCCAAAGCATGCCTGGGGCTTCATCCCCTTTTCCCTGCTAGAACAAGCTGGAGTCATATTGGCTTGATTTGAAAGAAGGGGGAGTTTGTGATGAGTATCATGGTGTGAGAGAACTGAACAGCTGTCTGCCATTCTTTTGAGCAGGAGGAGCTGCTTCCCTCCCTGGGCACTGAGTGCCGACCAGTGGCAGGTGGCAGGGCACGAGGCTTAGCAGAGCGGTCATCTCATCTGGCACAGCTCCTAGGTTCTGCCGCCAAGGGACAACATGTTTCTACTCACCTTGTGAGCATGACGTGTTGGAAGGAGATAAACTGTGCCCAAAAGCAGAGAAATCACACTCCCAGACTGACACAATCCAGAGCTGTCAGACACCCACCTGAAAAGCAGCAGCACCGCTTGGGGGAAGGTCTGGAAGTTGTTGTTGCGGTTGATTTCTGTGGTATCGTTCAGTGCAATTTTACCAAATACCTGGCAGAAAGCAGAGGTCTTTTAAGGTTAGCCTCGTAAAACCCCCAAACCTCCTGTTACCTGCAGCTCTTGGCCTCCCCCTGACTCTGGAGAGCTGACATTTAACAGAATCTGCCCTTCTCTCAAACATCTTCACTGGTCTTTCATATTCGCTGTTGCTTCTCTTTCTTGTACTTAATTACCAGAATAGCACTCATATTAAACAAGATATACTTCTTGATTTTATATACTGTGAATAGGTGATATGTGGCCTTCTGTAAACTGACACTCATATGGGAAGTTCCTTGAAGTTCCAAGTCTGTTAAGTGCTTTGCATCTTCCCCAAACAGTGTAAAGTATGTCGAAATTATCTAAACGCCTGCCCTCCTGCTAACCATGCTTGTCACCAGGAGGTGTCTCAGGACCCTTCAGAATGCAGCAGTGTGAAGACGATGACTGGATTTTTCCAGAGAAAAAGGGAATGGAGCAGTGGAAGAGCCTAACAGAAGTACACATGAGAGGGAAGATCTAGCTTAAAAGCCTCATGATGTAAATGAAAACAGTGGCTCTTTGAGACAGAAATGAAGCAGACCAGTGTCTTGTGTGCTGTTTTAGGTGGTCTGCAGCAGCAATGCTTTTGCAGAGAAGGCAACTGAAGAATTACAGCCCTTGCAGGGAACTTGCTCTCAGGTACAAAGTGATGATGGTAATGGTTTAAGTCAGTGCAGAAGAAAAACTCTGCTATTTCGAACTCCTTGGGGCTCTCCATTTACTGCACCTGAGCTGCTCCAAATTGTAATGGTGATCTGACAACCCTTTCCTTAGGACCATTCCTAAAGGATGGCTGACAGCTTCCTCCCATGCCCAGCCAACCATCACTGTACCAGTTCATTCGTTCAGTCGTAGCATGAAGCCTGCAACACTTGGTGCAGCTTTTAGGAGCCCGCTGCCAGATGCCAAGTCTCTAGTGCAGGACAGTTCTAGGCTTCTTTGAGAAAGTCTGACACTTTTGTACCTGTGGGCACTGGGACCAAGAACCCGACAAACCCTGCTTGGCAACAAGGTCTGCACAGCACCGTCGGCCAGGACTATTGCCCATTGATAGCAGCGTGGCAGAGGCCTCAAGGGCTGAGAGCTGCACTCTCATAGCCAAGATGAACAGCAGGAACAGAGCAGCTCTGAGAGAACACGGAGCTCCTTTTCAAGCACATGTCACTGATAATTAACACTCTGAGACGTGCAGGGACAATGACAGAAGGGCCATGCCAGAGGGGAGGAGGGGCTGCTCATGGCAGACTTTCTGCAGGGGATTCTGGTGGATGTGCAGGCCTGGGGACAGCCCCGGCTGTCCCCATGCCGTGGGTGTCAGTGACAGCCCCAGCTGTGCTGAGGAGGAGCAGAAGAACAGCTTAAATGCTCAGAGGCAGCTTGAGCTGAAGCAGCCTGTATTTTTTGTTTCAGGCAAGCGTAGGCAAGGGAACCTCTCATGCTGGAAGCTTGATTTTTCCTCTCTTCCCAGCAGCTTCCCTCATACATGATGCACCAGCACCTGCTTCCGTGGCAGCTTTGCATGGGTCAACTGTGAAGAGCTGCAGGTAGAGGTTCCTTTCCCACAGCCTCCCATGTCATTATAGCAGTGGCTGCCTCTGCCAGCATCAATTTGTATTTTTCCACTTGTCCACATCAGATAGCAAGGCTTGAATGTTGTTATGCTCCTAGTCAGGTGAGTAGCTGAGACAACATGGTAGGTCTTGTTTAGGTGGGGAATTCTTACATTTTCTTCAGATCTGGTGCCTGTAGGCTTTAAGGAAGCTGCTCAATGGAGTGGGGAAGGATTCTCCCTACTATGGGTCCCTGAGTGTGAGAGAACTCTACCTGTCAGAGGGTCCCAGAGAACAGCACATGAAATGTCTGAAATGCCATTATGACAAAAAATGATGGTAGCAGGTCAGCAGGCTAAAAGCAAAGAGGGCAAAAGAGAGGAACTTTCTTTTCTATTGAAAGATTGAGGGACAGAAAGCGATCCAGTAATCTAGATCAACGTGAAAGAGAAATGTATGATCTTCAGGCTACCGACATGATTAAAACAGAGGCATGAATGTTTGCCAATGATTGAATAGACAACCTAGAACTAGCTGACAAAAGAGGGAATACAATTACAGAATAATCTATCTAGCCCTGGCAGTGCCATGATCATCGTAAGCCCCATCTGGGTAGGTGCAGAGAAACCATTTCTAATGCTTTATGTAGCTACATAACATAGTGTAATACTCTCAAGTGATTTTCTGTTTAGCACAGGTAATCCTGTAAAGATCTTGTCCATTTGAGCTAGTTAGGCATTAAAGGCAAAACTGGCACTTTAAAGTATGAGCCCAGTATATTAAATGACAGCTGTAATTACTGGGGGCAATTAAGATAACCTATGATAATTCAAGATAAGATTGGTTTTATTTTTCACACTGGGGGAGGGTGGATGGAGCCTATGAAAAGATGTGATTATAGTAACAGGAAACAAATTAAAATAAAGTCAGAAAGGTGAGATGAATTTTGTTACAGATTCTGTCTGCACTGTGAAACCAAGAAGCCTGTCGTGGTTAAAGACCTCTGGAAGTAATTACACCTTGCCTTTCTATGCTATGGTCTCTGGTCCCAGATGGCCAACTTGTCTGAGATCTTTGATTAACACAGAAGTGGAACGTGAAGCTCAGTTTGAAAAGCAGCAAAGCAAATGAGGCTGGGACTGTCATAGACCGTGCCTCTATCACATGCTGTCTTCAATGGTCTGTATGCAACATCAGTTCCTTGCACAGACGAATGCTCAGGCTGGTTCCAAGTTCATTTTGCAAGCTGAATAGGATATTGTATTGATGCAGCTTCCTGAAGAACTGGCACAAACACAGAGTCGGTACATTGGTTCTGATCCCATATTTGCCTTCAAGGGTGTAAATCAAAAGCTGCTCATTATGAGCCAGTAGAGTTAGGCCAGCATGAAAGTGATGGGAGAGAAAAATGGGGTTTGCTCAGTGCAGCATGGCCATGAGCCCACTGAAACAACTCTTTTGAGCCAATGAGCAAGGCAGTAATTCACCTTTGCCAGAGCTTCTGGGTATTCCTTTGGGAGCGTGGAGGGCTGGCACATTCCTTTTATTGATTTTATATTGCGTTTTGTCATTAAATGGGTCACTCTTTTGGTTTTGCTGGAGTGGGTTGTACTTACTTCTTTTGGAAGTGCACATGCAGACAATGTTTTCCAATCAAGGTTAGCTGCCTTCTTACCTTGCTTGGGGAAAACATTTATGTAAGCCTCTACAAGTACATGTTGACCTAGTGACCTTACAGGTCAGTCCTCAAACCTCTAACAGGAGGAGAAAGATGCAGTTGAGCTCATTAGCACGACTTACCTGCATCCCGATCACGGCGTAAATGAAGAACAACATCACTATTAGAAGAGCCACATAGGGGAGAGCCTAGAAATGAGAAAAAAAGAGACGTGTCTCCACCGTGCCTGCCACACTGGAAGCGCTCTGCGCCAGTGGCTTGGGAAAACCGGGCAGAGGCTGTAACTCGCCAGATGGCCACTAGATGCCGACACAGGCCCACACTTGCCACCCTTGTTCCCTCCCAGCCCAGCCGGGCTCTGACTCTGCTCCCTCTCGGGGATGCTGCAGCTCTGCCCCATTTGAGTCAGTCCTACCCTTGGCTGAGTGGGGGAAGTCAGGGCACAAACAGCCCCCACAGCTGCCTACAGGCAGGAGAAAACTACTGTAGCTGCTATCCTTCTGTCCTGAATGGCAATGTCCTCTAACTGTTTTTATTTATTTATTTATTTTCAGGACCCAGTCTGGTGAAATAAAAAATGCAACAGCTGCCCAGACGCAACTTCAGGGTCTCTCCTACAGTGGCCAATTCCATCCTAAGTACCTACAGCAGCCAGAGCTTTGTTCCCGGCTCAGTGTTAGGTGCCTGTGATGGTGTCTGCTATGCCCTACGTGTCAGTGATCTGCTGCTGAAGAGGAAACGCAGAGCCCTGATACACAGAGCTGCCTCATAAGGAAGAGGCCTATGCAATCAGCAAAGCGTTGAGTGCTCTTGGTTTCCTCCACCGCTAGCAGGAATCAGGACACAGCTCAGGCCCTCACAGTCTTGGGTCTTTGAGAAGGCACTTTCTACCCTGTTGCTTTTGAAATATGTAGTACTCAGGCCAGAGATTTCCAGATCTTACTTCAAAGGCTACAGGCAGATGTATTTATCCTAAAATGTCAGTACAGCTCCTGGTCAGGATTTTGAACACCTCATTTTATGGAGTATAAAAAGTCTACAACATTCTTCTTCTTATTATTTTTTAACATGAAATTATTTATACATTTCAAGTTTATTCTTCAATTCAGTAGGACTCAATCCTACAGGAAGAACTGAGGAATTTTCACTGACCGCCATCGAGATTTGATGAAGACCTGCAAAAGTAATCTCAAAGTGATCTGAATATTAAAATAGCTGTAAGTTAAACCTTTGAAAAATGTCTGTAACCATCATCTTGAGGCTCAGAGACTCTGTGCTTGACAAATCTGTGCGGTTACCCCACAGTGCCATCAGAGATACACTGGCTCAGAACAGGGCTCCCCACACGTTGGGATCATTCAGTTGGGATTTGATTCAAATAAGACCTCAGAAGATCTCCCAGGAGAGTGTCTAGATAGGACTACATGGGCATAACCTTATCAGTTCCATCTTTCACATGGGGCTTGGAAGAACATCTTCCCACCTGGCCCTTAACCTTTTTCCACATTTTTCTGCTCAGCCCATTGACGCACCTTCCTACTCATCTCTGCCCATTACTCCCCATAGGAATTCCCCATCTCCCATATTCCCTTCCCTTGGCTCTGTCCTCTTCCAGCTCTGTCTTTCCCTGCATTTACCACTTTGTCCTTCTGCTTCCCACGGCCTCGCCTTGCCCTCAGCACCCCTCTCGCTTCCTACTCCTCCCACCCACCAGCCTGCTCTCTGCTGCTATCTCTGCCGGCGGAAACCCTGCCGAGCATTTTCCCACCAGGCTCTCCTCTGACCAGTGCCCCGGGCTATATATAAGGCATCATACGCCCAGCGCGCACCGTGGTCATGATGGGATCTGAACTCTTGTTCAGATGAGTTCACCGCTTTTGAGGTTGCCATGTGTGAACAACAACACTTCCTGGAAGCATGTGGGGACAT
>JAOWBP010000001.1:53284886-53305604 GCA_028571105.1 Tragopan temminckii | reverse complement strand
GCCCTGCATGTGGCAGGGGGGTTGGAGATTCATGATCCTTGAGGTCCCTTCCAACCCTGGCCATTCTGTGATTCTGGATGACGGGGCAAAGCATACCCTTAGCAAGCTTACAGATAATGCAAAGCTGGGAGAAGTGGCTGATACACCAGAAGGCTTTGTTGCCATTCTGAGAGACCTCAACAGGCCAGAGAAACAGGCTGACAGGAAGCTCATCAGGTTCAACATGAAGTGCAAATCCCTGCACCTTAAGAGTAACAACCCCAAGCAGCAGGACAGGCTAGGTGCCCTTTGAGGAAAAGGACCTGGGAATCCTAGATGACCCTGAGATGAACATGAACCAGCAATGTGTCCTTGCTGCAAAGAAGGCTGAAGGTATCCTGGGCTGCCAGCAGGTAAAGCTTTTTCTCTACTCAGCGCTGGTGAAGACATGCCTGGAGTACTGTGTTCACTGCTGAGCTCCTCAGTACAGAAGAGATGTGGACATACTGGACAGAGTCTAATGAAGGGCCACAAAGATGGCTAAGGGACTACATCATCTCTCTTACAATGAAAGACTGAGTTGGGTCTGTTCAGCCTACAGAAGAGTTGGGGGCCATCTATGTAGAATGACAGAATCATTAAGGTTGGAAAAGACCTCGAAGGTCATCTAGTCCAACCATCCACCTATCACCAACACTGCCCACTAAACCACATTCCTTAGTAACACATCTACACATTTCTTGAACACCTCCAGAGATGGTGACCCCACTACTTCCCTGGGCAGCCTGTTCCAGTCCCTCACCACTCCTTCTGAGAAGAAATTTTCCCTAATACCCAAACTGATCCTCCCCTGACACATCTTGAGGCCATTCCTTCTTGTCCTATTCTAGGTATTATGTGCATAGATAAAGGGAGAGTACAAAAGAGGACAGAGACAGGGTCCTTTCATTGGTGCCCAGTGACAGCTCATGAGGCAACAGGCACAAATAGAAACAGGAGTTTCCTTCTGAACACCAGGAAGCACTTCTTTACTGTGCAGCTGATAATGTACAGGGTTGCCCAGAGAGATTGTGGAGTCTCCCTGCTTGGGGATAATCAAAAGCGACCCGAACATGGGCCTGGACAATCTGCTGTATGTTGCCTTACTTGGACAGAGGCGTTGGACCTCTGCAGTTTATCTGGTCCAATCTAACCCATTACGTGACTACGTAAAGACAGCCCTAACCTAGCCGAAGTTTAAGGCACACATCTTTAACACATTATTAAAAAAATATATATATATTAAAAAAACCCATCAAACTGGCAATGCAAAGTTTGCTATTTTATCTAATTCTATAATCTGATTCTTGGCCTTGCTTTCTGTCCAGTGCAATAAAACCATCACAGTTAGAGGGAGTTTTGAAGGCACTAGTGGATGAACCAAGGTAATTTTTCTGCAGTGAGGGCTCAATATAATACATGTCCCCCAGGAGCAGAACTACTGTCGGTTCTGTCACAGTGGTGACTAGTATTTGTTGCTTCTCTCCATATGGAGATTAGAAGCAGAGATGTTAATCAACTTCTGGGCAACCCTGCCTCTCCGCAGCAGACAGGAAGAGCCCACCAATTAGTCACATGTAATACAAGGAGAAGGATGGTGTTGGAAAAGCAGTTTCAGTGCTGGATGCGACACCACCTTCCATCTGTGTATTTCAGATGGAGCAGGTCCCAGATAGAGCCTAACAGTCCTCTGGAGATGGGCTCATGTTCATCAGCTCTGCTGGATATCCTGACTCAGAGCTCCGTTGAATGTCCTGGAAAAAAAGCTGCTGCTGGAGGCTCTTTAGACTGTTCAAGATCTCTGGAGAGAGTTCATGACAAACCACCTGATTCTCCTGATCCTCTTCCTCCTCTTCCACAGGGTCATCAGGAGGCAAAGGAGAACATCTAGAGATGTAACCCTGGTCTGACTGCACTGACTGTCTTTGGTCTTTGCACTGGTCTTCAAAGATCAACTGGTGCTGCTTTTCAGCCTCCTCTTGGCAAAAACATGGATCTGAAGGAATAACACTCTGCTGATAAAGAGAGTACATAAGTCCATTCAGATGGTGCCTCAGTTCACCTGAGAGGTTTGCAGGAGTCTGGACATCTATTGCTGAAACATCACAGTCATCGTGGAGGATGATGTTATTCCTCATTGGAAAACTTGTCTCCAGAAGAGGAACTCCTTCCATGCAGTTCTCATTACTCAGCACATGATGGCCAAGTATTTTTTTGTCTTCCATGGAAGAGACTGGCTCTACTATCTGAACTGGAGCAGCCTCATCCAAACAATCGATCAGAGTCTGAGAAGCTGGATCTCCACAGAGATTAAGCTGAGGCTGTAGTTTACAACCTCTGTTCTCACCTTCATGAATGTGGAGATTGATGACATAACAGCAGTTAGGGTCAGGTTCTCGTAGGTGCAGCTGATGTTTCACAATTCCACCTGGTTCACTTAGCAATGAATCCACCTGGCTCTCTCTGCTTAGGGACTGCAACTCGTCATCATTATCCAGGCTGATGCTTTCAGCCTCAAACCAGTTTGGGTGCTCTGTCTGCCAGTTTCTGAACTTCTGAACTGCCTCTTTCAACTTCCTACCACTAGGGGTATCAATGTAGTTTTCAGCTGTGATTTCCTGGATTCGATGGATGCGCCCAGGCTCAAACTTCTCCAAGTCCTGAATCCGAAAATAAATATCCTCAAACTTGTCCATCAGTTGGTACCTGGATGTGACATTGAACAGATCAGGAATATCTTTCTCGCTACTTATCCCATCAAAATAGCAGACTATATACATTCCAAAACAGGCTGGCTTCTTGAAATCTGGCAGGATCAAATTCAAGGCTGGGGTGAACAGGTCTCCAGTTGGCTTTTGCTGATCTTGCTTGAGACACACAGGCGCACTCCCAAGCATGGCTTGCCATTTGGCCTGGGTGCCTCGTGAGCATAAGATTATGATCTTTGAGGATAGTTCTTCCATTTCCTTCTTCTGCCGAGTGAGCCAGGGTAATGGCCCAAACTCTGAGATCTGATGATCTTCTAGCAGATCTAAGGCTACAGCAGTGCCACAGACAGTCATCAGAAACTCAGCAAACTTCAACACCACATCCACGTAGAGCAAGTGATCAGCAGAATATACGATCCAAACCTTTCGAGGCTTTAAGGGTGGTAGAGGAAGGTTGGTAGGTGGTACTGCTGAAAGACAGAAATATTAATCCCAACCACATTCCTGAAATTGTAATGATGCAAACCAGTAGCAATCAATATAGGAGAACATTAATAAAAGGTTATACTAAATAGCAGTTCTGAAGCTGATTTGGCAACATACAGAGACACACTATTGTGAAAATTTTACAGTGAAGTCCTGACAGTGGAACTGTGATATATATTGATGCTCGGGTAGTTCATGGAATTTCATCACACAAAAGTAAAACACATGGGCTTCAAGAGGCTTGCACATGTAGCTATGTTCCCTGCTGGGGAGCTCAGTGCACCTCAGAACAACCTCCTGCTGCTACTGCTTAGACAATCAAAGATTCTTTTGCCAGTACAGCCTCAGGTGGGTCACTCCCTTCACAGAACAATTATCTCCCATCTGCCAAAGATGGCATTCCAACTTGCATATTCTCTGTCTGATGCTACTTGTTATTACAAAGTGTCTTTTGACTAAACAGGAAGATCCCAAGGCCATGTTTTGGTTTTAGGCACCTTCAGAGGAGTAGAGTGCAGGAGAGCCCCTTTCTGAACAGTTATGTGAGATTTCCAGAATACATTAACAGGTATTTGGCAGCACAACTTACCAGTTTGCAAATCATAGCGGCTGCACTTTCCTTGCCTGTGTCCTGGAAGAAAGAGAAAGTCACTGTCAGTCCTGAAAGTAAGAAATAAAACTAACCCCTTCTAAAGGCCACATTTAAAAATCTTTAACTGCATCGGGTAGAAGACAACAGGGGGAAGAAAAAGTCTAATACAAAATATACTAAATGAATGAAGACTTGTATCCGCCGATTTTGCTGCTTCTCTACATTTCTCCGTGGAGAGAAGAGATGCACACAAAACCAATTTTTTCCATCTTCTCCTGATCTGAGGAGCACAGAAACCCCAAACATTCTTCTACCTCTCCTTAATGCTGTAGAGATGGCATTTTCTTAAGAGACTTACCTAAAGAGCTAGCTAAAATGTCCCTAAATACATGTTACAGATCAATTTTATATTAAGAAACATTCCAAAACATTTCCCATCACTCCTGCTCCTGTGATAACTGCTTCATGGTAGTAGCATAATACACAAGGAATTAGTTCTTAATCACTCACTTCTCCAGTCTGTGCAACGTATATCTCTGTGTCATGTTTTTCAGTGAATGTGGAAGAAGAAAAACATTACTTAAACTCAAGAAAGAAAACGAATTTTGCAGAGACTCTGGGGGGAACAGAAGACTATGCTCTGGACAAATGGGAAGCTTCTGTCCTGTAAAACTCTTGCATTACGTAGGAGAAGAAATAAATGAAAAAGATATCTGTAGCAATCTGCAGGAATCAAGGGGCTGAACTATGAAGTTTCTTTTTCCCCTCATGAGCTCTGAAGATCTATGTGAAAATGGAGTACCAGACAGCATAATCCATTGAAGACTTTATTTAAATAGGTGGACAGTATTAAGATCTTACAAATCCCATGATGTAGATCAGAAGAAAATATTTACGTTGACATTATTTTAGTGACAGTACATCAAAATGGGGAGAAAAGAAACAGAGGAATAATTACAGAAATAGGAAAAGTAGTTTTAGCAACCAAGTCTTTTGTTACTACTTGGTATGAGTCTTACCTGCTCGTTTTTTGGTCATACAAATGACACCTGCTATGACTGATCCCACCAGTAATACACAGATCCCAGTGATACACCAGTACATCCATATCATCATATCATCTGTGGTACAAAAAGAGCACAGAGACATTGTTTACACAAATACAGAGTTTAACTTGGGAACAAAAGTTTGCTGAGCAGTAGAGGCCAAGGGAGAGTTTTGCCCAAAACTACAGGTAATCCAGTACTTCCCTCCTACAACAGGCCACACCACAGTCACTCATCACGACATCCTGTTTTTGTGATGCTGTTTTGCACCACAAACTTGTTCCACAAAGAACCGTATGTGCAATATATTGAAAACACGGACCAATAATCTCTCTCTCTACACAGAAATGTTTACCCAGCTTCGCCAGGTACGCAGCCCATGTCCTGCCTGTTTTGCATAACACATCTTCAAAAAAATGTCTTTTTTTTCCCCATTTTGGGTGAGGCATTTTTTTCAAACTACAGGTGCTTTTTTTTTAATCAGGTGCCACTGCAGCCAAAAAAGAATGTCAAATCATTATGCACATGATTTATCTTGACATCCATAGAAATGAATATATGAAAGCTATTCTCTTTAAAAGCTGCTTAATATTACCCAATTAAAAAAAACACTCTAGGCAAAGTGACAGAAAGTATTTTATATTAAGACTCACCTTGTCAAAAGCATTTCTCAAGGAATTTTATGCAAGTATCTCAAAAAAAGTGCTCTCTACGGTTTATGCTGCATACAAATACTTGCCTTCTTAAAGCTGTGAAGTAACTGTAATACAATTCATTTTGAACTCAGTGGTACGAGACATTTCCCAGCCATCAGGCCAGGGAGGATCATTTGTTATTTGAAATGACAGTGAAAGAAGTAAGAGATGATTCAGGGTATTTAGGAGACCTTACCTGCTGGGCCCACACCTGCAAAAGACAAGAGTTACGTTAAAATTCAGTTCTCATCCATACAAAATATTGAGAAGCTGATTCAGAGAAATGGAAATCTCACTTGGAGCTGGTGAACATGGGATGAAAGCAGAGTGCCTTTGACAGTCTGTACCACAGATGGCAAAGAACGGCTGAATCTGCAGGCAAAATAAATTCAGAAAACAAAAGCTATTCTTAAAAGCAATTCTGTTCCAGCTTGACTTCCCCCTCAGCCCCTACATTCCCTTTACCACAGGGGGACAGAATTCCCACTTCCCTTCTGAAAACAAGATTAATCAAGAATTCTTACACTGTTCACTATGAATTAACAAGGCAGGGAGCTTCTGTGGTTGTGCACCTGTCATTCCCACTTCAGACTCAGACTTGGCAACAACACTAAGGAAAAGCCACTGTCTACAAAGAAGACCTTTATAAAATATTCTTTCTGCCACAATCATTATTTCCCTGATGTACGTAATAGCTCAGAACAAAACACTGTGTGAAAAATACAGAATTCTTAAGCTGCACATTGCCTTGCTGAGGAAGGAATGACAGAGACGACAGTGAGATCGTACCTGTACTTTGTAGTTGCAGCAAGCTCTCAAGTTCTTCTCCATTTTGATTGTGACGTTTGCTTGAGGTTGCAGTTCATCCTGCAAAAGTCAGATATGAGTTAACGGACAGAAGAAGAAAATGGAATAAAGAAGGAAAAAAGAAAAGAAGCTGAGCAGAGAATACAAAGCATTACAAAGACATTTCTAATTATTGTTAAAAAGGTCTGGCCACCATCACGTGTAACTGACATAGAAACACTATTAAGACAGCACATTAAGGTTGCACAAGTTAACAGGAAACAAATCTGTACAATGCATAACTTCAAATATGTTAAGAAACTCTAAGCTTAAGTTAACAATGTTAATATCTTAAGTTATTTAATGTCTAAATGTTTAATTAACAAGGTTTCTCGTGTTTAATTAAAAAAAGCTGTCAACACTGCTGCCTCTGACACTGCAATGGACAAGTTTGTCCTTTGTTGAGAATTCATCAATTTAATAACAACATAAATATGTTCTTTCCAGTGCTCAGCAAAGATACACTCCAAAGTGAGGTTTATTAACCTCTGTCAGGAAAGTGTGCACACAGCTGTACCTGCTGTAATAACATGACACGCATTGGTACACGGAATATGAAAACTTCAAGTATGGAAGAAATGGAACAATTAAGCAAGCTGAATGCCAGTTTACCTGCCCTGCCCTCAGGAAGGGTGGGGACTGGTAACAAATATTCAGTACCTCTCTTCCCTCAGATGCCTGAAAGGGGAGGTTTCTTACGCCAAAAGGCATTCTGCATCTGCGTTGTGCTTCCCAAGCACATAGGTCACAAGAACTGGAGGAACTGATTGACAGTTTAATTGTAACACCTGTTACAAACAAGTGTCTTGCCCTTAAAAAATACAAAAAAACCCCAGCAAAACAAAAAACAACCAAAGCACCAACTCGCCCCATACCATCACTTTTAATGTACTACTTCAATGATTTATCAAAGCTTTGTACCTTGGTTTTGGTTAACTTATTTAGTCCTATTTCCCAGGTGCTAGCTTGACAAAGGTAATAAAGGCTGAAGAGTCATAGGTCAAAATTCCATTTTCACTGCAGGTGCTTACACTCTGCTTCACACGTTAAAAAACAAATCTACTTTGTGAACATCTTTTTGGTCTTCTAACTATAAGTTCCTCCTAGAAATTTCTCTTTTTCAAAGGCAAGATAATAATCTGAAAAGAACTTGGAAATTGCTGTGCAAGTGCATTCGTTACATCTCCTACATCTTGGCTCCAACTCCTTTAACAACTGTTAAAGAAACGTTTGTCTAAATTTCCACAGAAGATATAATTGATATCATTTAGAAAGGTAATTACCTCTGTGACATCACGTGTGATCATTTTACACTTCCTCTCATTCAGGAAACTGGTCACATGAATTTGGTATCGGGTTGGCTCCTTCCATGGGTTAAAGCTCACAAGCAGAGTTATATCATCGAGACTTTTAGCTTGGATCTTGGGTTCCCACAGACTGCCTGGAAATAGTGCAAGTATTCTCAAGTTTCTCAAATGTCAAAAGCATTCAACAGGACATTCATGCTTCTGACAAATTCCTACCTGTCTTTACACATGGGGTGGT
Source organism: Tragopan temminckii (assembly GCA_028571105.1). Taxonomy (NCBI): domain Eukaryota; kingdom Metazoa; phylum Chordata; class Aves; order Galliformes; family Phasianidae; genus Tragopan; species Tragopan temminckii. The sequence goes on along the minus strand of JAOWBP010000001.1, from coordinate 53,297,668 downwards.
TCTTTTCATCAGAGGGTCCTTGCAATCTGCAAGACAGACACACCATCAGTGACTAGTCAGAAACACTGTACTGCTATTTAGGAGAAATACCCATTTTCTTAGCAGAAGCCAGAGACATAACCTGATAAGTAGATCTTTGCTCCAAAATAGCAGCAAATTTCAACAGGAGAAACATCAGTTTGCAATGTATAAACTAGTCCTTCCACTGATGCTATGTTTTTTCATTGTATACTAACAAGAAAAGAGTAAAAACATATAGTATTTATAATGACAGTAATACTTGACAGCTCCTTCTGAGAGAAGACTTTGGTACAGTGGGGGTCATAGTAGAATTAAAGCTTCATACTGATCTCTGGTCTGAAAGCACCACAGCCATAACTTCCTTCAAAAGTATTCTGTCACAGAAAAACTAGTACGTTGGTGTCTTCTTTGAAACGTAAATTCTCTTCTTCTTTATAATTCTATGAGCTTAATTTAGAGACTGGCCAGGGCCTCTTTGGGACTTTTTTGAAATACAAATACAGAGTTATGCATTCAACATCTAGCAATGCGGAATTTACAGTTCTCAGCCTAAAGTATAATCCTCTTCCAAGGCTTCAATACAAATCAAAAGAACTCCCTACAACTGCTTGCTTAAACAGCTGAAAGAAAAAATTATAGATCTTAAGTTTCCAACTTTCAAGTTTAGGCCCCTGTAATTCATAGGTATGCTCTAATCAGCAAAGCTCCCTGCAGCTGCTGATCTTGACACAATGCATTAGGTTTCCGAGGAACAGAAGAGGATAAAACCAGAAGGGCTCGGTATGACCACACACAATAAAGGATAGGATGGCTGAAAACTGAGTGCCCTCTCACTTTTTCCAGCACACACTGACTGCCATACCACCTACATCATATCTTCTAACTGCAAAGTCATACTGCCAACTATGAGCAAGAAGGAAATTATAAACCAGTTTTTAAACCACGTATAGAATGTATTTATAAAGTAGCTAGTGCAGCCAGAGAACACTGCAGATGCTCCCCCATCTTCAGGGAAAACAAGTTTTTCCTAGACATAGGAAAACGTTCCTATATAGAAGAAAGGATCAAACAGTCAGCTCTACCAAATTTCTTGGTAAATCATATCTAACTATACCTCTGAAATCAAAGTTCATGTACCTAAAATTTGATAGACTGTGGATTGACTATCCACATCCTCTTCTTCTATTCTAAGAGGTTTGTATCTGTTTATCTGTTAATTAGGGGAATTTCAGGGGAAGGCTCCTCCTCCTGCTCTAAACAGTAACAAGGGTCCAGTCTCCCTCATCCTGCATGTTTTTACCATCTGTCTCCACAGGGTTAGAAACCTGCTTATCTTTTTCCCCCTTCTGGGACTTAAGACAGTGCTGTTGGTCTGCCCATGTCACTGCATGATAGCATCAACCTCTCTCTCTCTAATTGATACATATCAGCCTGGTGATTTCCTCTCACAACCTAGCCACCTGCTCAAAAAGTTCATCAAGCTGGGCAGGTTTGCACCCATGAAACCCTTCTCTTTCCTCAGGCCCTTGGGGAACTAGAGTCTTGAAGTTCCATGCAACTGAAGGTCTAGGCAGCTCTGTATCTCAGGTGCTTCATCTGGATGCATGTGTCAGCTCAGAAAGGTTGTGGCCCCTCTGTCTGGGTTTCTGTCTCAGCCTGACTGCTGTGGCAGCTGGTCACCTTGTTTGTTTCAATAGAGTGCTGCATCGTATTGTTCCCAGATAAGAAGAAAGCAGCCTGCCTTGTGCCTGCTCTGCATGCCCTGCCTGCTCAAACTGCTGTGCCATGTCCTCCCTGTTTGCCCATCCCAGTCAGCACACTCCTGGTCACTCATGCTCCCCTTAGGGGCTGCCTTTGTATGTGTGGGAGTGTTACACTATTGCTCCAGGCCCCACTCCCATTGCATCACCAGCTCTCATGAAGACTAGTGACTCTGGGCAGCTCTCTCCTCACTCTGGCTTTTCCCCCCCCCCCTCAAGGTAGCCTGTATCATACAGTGATTCCCTATTTCTCTGTACAACACAGCTGCACTGGTGCTGAAAAATATTATTACTTTATTACCAAACTTGCTCACAGTTCATGGGCTTAGTGTGGGGGAAAAAAAACAAAGAAACGCAATAAAACAGGTCCATTAGCTAGAAAACAGAGCCCTAAGCTCAAAGCCTAAGGAAAATAGAGCATCTCTTACCAGGCATTGTGAGAGACATGGACTTGCAATTGTAGTCTCCGTTTACACTCAGTTTGGGTAGGTGGTAGACAGTCACTTGGTAAGTCTGGCCAGGTTCCACCTCAAAGCGGTTAAAAGTGAAATTCCACTGAAAACAAAACACACTCAAAATGAGACTGCTGCGCTATCAAGAAACTGAAATTAACAGGTCCTGTCCCATTCTGCTGTCTTGCATGAACTTTTTTCTAAAGCTTGACTGTAGAAAGCAACTCATATGCATTAAATTACTAAATGTATCAGTCCTCTGGTCTATCTCAAATTCTTATGTTTGGAATGAAGGGAAAAAAATATTTCTCAGGAATCTCTGAGCTGATACAATGATCTCATAGCAAACAACTGTGTGGAGTTCTGTACTTGGCCATTTTACATATATATACACACACACACAAAATTTATGCTGTTTTCCACATATCAGTAAAGTTATTCAACTTCTGGAAGAGGGAATGGCTTCAGTTGGTAAATGAACTTTGGTCCGGTTCTGGTTGATAAGGAACAAAATCCAAATTCCTCTTCTGTAAGGAGATCTGTGCTCAGCAATTTTCTGAAGAGCTCCCTAGACCAAGCACAAGTTAGAAGGACCAGGTTGGTGCTTTCCTCTCCATCAGGAGAGTACAAGAGAGAACTTGACTTAAAAAGAAAGGCTGAGTTTGAAAGGAGGCTATGTCACGATGGCCAAACAGAATGCAAAAACTCCCACAACTGTTTGCTTTAAGCAACATCCAGAACAGTGACATGTGGTAGGGACAGAGAGCGACTACTTAAACTCAGAGAACAGTAGAAGTGAAAGGGAAACCAACTAAGTAGAGCAGCTTGTAGATGGATACACGCAAGCGTAGAACAAAATTGGTACGACACCAGACCTCAGACCCAATATCTTGATTGTTATGCCAACTCTTCTGACTAACCAGTCTGTACATAAAGAGAGAAAAAAAAAAAAAAGGTAGCCTTGCTATAAGATAGGAAAAGCAGAACCAAACCCATGGTAGTTCAGGGCCCTTAGCACTCACCCGGCCTCCATCTGGACGGACCTGAAGAGGCAAGTTGTTCTGAAATTCAAACTGGGCGCAGATCTGTTGATTGCTGCTCACTTGCATCACAGCCAGCTCTGCCCCTCGGAGATAGCGGATGCTAGCTGCAGGCACACAAACAGAGACGTGTTTTCCATTTCCTGTCAGCTGCACGTGCAAAGGCTGTAACCCCGCAGAGATCACCACTGCGCCTGGACTTGTTGCAGACTTACTCCTTTGAGGTGCTGGGGATCTCAGCACAGAGATAACTGGCTATTAAAAACCAAATGTGCAGGGTTGATTAACACCACTACTAGCTTACAGGTTGCCCTGCACAGCAAGAGCTCCATCCATGCTGACGAAGGGGCAGAGCAGCAGGCAGTTGCATCCTCTAAGCACCCTGGAAATTCTTGGCTTGTTTGGTGATATGTTTAGCTCTGCCTTTCAATACTGCTTTATGTGGTTTTGGCACCAAAGCAAATATTGTTTTATTTGATATAAACAACCCCAGCGAGCAAGTTCATAACAATGGCTGCACCAAATGACTGGGTTACCTGAGGCACACCTGCTTCTTAGCTATGCTGAGGTAACAGCTCTATACTGCCCTCAGACATAGATCCTGCAGAAGCAGAATTAAGCATGTTTGTTTCCTATCTTGAGTAACTGCAAAAATATGAATGAGAGCACATAAGCAGAACATCATACAGAAACAAAAAATCCATCAGATATTTGGACAGTAAGAAAACCTGACTAACTGGTCCTCGTTAAGACTCTAATAAGTCAATTATTTCTTTACCAAGACGCATGTGCATATAGGAAATTTACGTTACAACAACTAGATTACCCTAAATAGGAGGTATCTGCACTGGGTTAACAGCACATGAATTACTATTTGCACGCTCTCAAATTAACTCTCATTTGTTCAGTTTGCAGATGTAATTCTCTTGCATGAGACTGCAGCAGTCACTACTATTGCAAAGCTCGTAGCACATCTTCTTTTTGCCCCCTTGCTATTGTGGTAAGGGTACATGCCACTTGTGGGTTAGGTTTTACCTGCTTTTCCCATTTTAACTGCCATTATCCCATGCTAACGGGAGTGTTTTAAACTTCTGAATCTCCAACATACCCCAAATCCTGATTCATTCCTCAAGAAAAAACAAACCTACCCCTCAAGCAAAAGCAAAGCAAAGCAGCCAAAAGCCCAGATTTCAAGCTGTCCTTCCACAGCTCAATCAGTAAAAGTCTTCAAGTCATAATTCTCCTCCCTGTCCTTCCTAGACCACACCTCATTCCTCTGTTCCGCTTACCATCGGTGGCCACCTTCCACTCAATCCGAAGCACCGGGAGCAGTTCTCCATCTGTCTGACGGAAAACATCAGAGAAGACATCAAGGCTACTGGGAGCAGAGGGTGTCCACGTCTGATTCTGCAGCCAGCTTCTCTCTATGCAGGTACCTGCCAACCAAATAAAAGCTGTTATCCAGAGGAGGATGGAATAAAGTCCGCTTAACTGCAGTTGCTGCCTGAGTGAGGGTTACTCAGAGGGCAAATCTGAGTAATAGATTGCTTTACCATTCAAAAAGGCAGCTTTCAGCATGTCAATAATTTATAAATTGCCCGTAATATTCTCAACTCAGGCATTCTGGTAACTTATACTTCCTCTTTTCCTTGAAATCCATTAATAGATGATCACAGTTAGCCTAGTTGGGTTAGATAAGTTTACTCAGTACCTCCCGCAGCAAGTCCCCATCTTGCTGCTGAAACAGAACTGTGCTAGAACACCAGCACTCATTCCAAGCTTTCCAATGATAACATCAGGTACTCAAGCAGTTCTTTAAACAATGTAATTAACTTTTGGAACAATTGCCTTATTTCTCATTTGAATACACATCTGACTTCAGCGTCCAGTGACTGCTCTTGCACTGCCTTTCCTAAACTAATGAGCCCTCTGGACAGAAAAGTAATTTATGTCAGTCAATAGAGTGTTAGGGAAAACAGGACCTGTAATCCCTCAGAAAATGGTATCAGGTATGACAGGCATTAGATGGATACGATAAGTGAAATGTTGGACAAAAGTGGATCATCTGGGCACATTAAAAATAGCTTTGCTGAGTATGAGTGAAGCACCAACACAGGAAGAACCAGGCTGTCAAGTCAAGGAGGAGCTGCAAGTGGGAAACTGTTACTGTTCAAATGTTTTAAATAGATCTGTGATGGTGGCAAGAACAGACCCAATGGTATGCATTTTTCTAAAGAAAAAAGATAAAAAATCCAGAAGGAAATCGTAAATATCTGATGATAGAGCACCTGATAACTGTCGGGCTGGGGGGTAGAGGAAAAAGCAGAACCATATTGACATACCTATGATCGCTGAATGTATAAAAAGAAAAAAGGAAAAAGATACAAGAGGTAGAATGATTATACAGCCTTTGCAGAGCCCTGTTTGACATTCTTCAGCTATTTCCTGCATCCGCTCAAGAACTAAGCCTGCTCACGACAGCCTGATTTTAAGTGAAGGAAATAGCTGGAAAATCCTCAGATGCTCATTTTACAAAAAAAAAAAAAAAAAAAAAAGAAATCTACAGAAAACCTGGTGAAATTGAAGTACCTTACAGGGAAGTGTGCCAAGCACTAACAAGACAAGAACGTACTAAGAACCAAGAGGCAGAATTTAAACCAAATTCAATTAAGGGAGAATTCTAATGGTGGAGCTGCAGTTTGGCTCTGCTGTGCTTCCAGGCTGCACTGTAATGCCCAGCTGCCAATGGGAAATATGATCCAATCCCATCCCACCCAGCCCCTCTTCTTGCCAAAAAATGTTTAAAGTCTGTGACCTACAATAACTTCAGTTTCCTTTTCCAATTCATACCCAGTAATATACACTCATAACACTCAGCTGTAACTCTTTATGCTCTCTTTTAAAAAAATTTTAGCTCATAATAATTTTCCATTGGGCACTATCATACCAGCAATAGTTTGAAATGAACGTGTACTGAAAAACTTATCCTAAAATTTCATTTCTTTAAAAATGGGCTTTCTCAGATTTAAATGTAAACTAAACAAGTTGGGTTGTGTGCTTTTTCCCACACTCCAACTCTACCCTGGGAAAGAGACAATTTTCCATTTGTCTTTTAGCTGGAATTGATCATGGATCAAGCAGAAGACTCCCCGAGCAGTGCTTTGCTACACATCTCTCTGATTCCAGCAGGAAGGACTTTCCGTATGAAGCCAGTTAAAAAACCAAAGGATTGATCTGATGAGAACGTGGCAATGAAGAAAAACATGACTTACTATTTCCTACGAGGCAGTTTAAATCCTGTTGGGGGAAAAGAAAGAAAAAGAATATTACTCATCAAATAGAAACTGAATTGAAAATAGTTTGCTTCTCTCTGGTAGCGGGAGGAAAGCAATTTAGTGAATAGCAAGGCATACAAGCTGGCAGAATCAGCCATCACACATCTACAAAAAGTTGTTTTGCAGAAAAGCAAAGCTCAGGTTTGGGTTTAGCCACTGCCTGATGACCTGACGCGTGCCTTGCACATTCAAGTGGAGGTGATGGGGGCTCTGCTTGGTTTTTCCCACATGTGTTTTGTTTATGCTGGGAGACCCCACCATCAGTAGGAAAAAAGCATGCGAACTTGCTTGGTAATGTGATCCTAGTGATAAGAGAAGTTTTTGCCGACCACACAGATCAAGATGAAGGCAAGGTTTCCTCCCACTCTCTTCCTTTGCCTCCACATATAAAGGGGGATGTTGTCATTGCACTGTGGTTCATGATAGGAGACAAGGCAGTGGTGTTTCTGACCTCTGTGAAGCTTGTTATGGCCAATACAAGGTGTGCTTGGGGCTTGGCACCACACCAGCCACAATGACCACCCGGTTATTTCAAATGAGAACACAGCTCTGCTGGCTATGGAAAAGCACACATGCCATCAGTGGTCACATTTCAGCAAGCACAACTATGCTCTCTCAAACCTCGAGCAAAAGCAAGCAGATTCAGCATTAAGGTCCTTGTGTTTAAAAAAAAAAAAACAAAAACAAAGCAACAAAGCAACCACCACCAACCAACCAAACTGAACATCTCTTCCAGGCTTTTACCCAAGTGGAAACAACACAAAGGTGTAAATCTTCAAGCTTCCATCACAAGTAACACATCCACACTGCAATAAATAGTGGCAGTATATAAAACACTTGTCTCAGGCGCTTTAGGACTGTTTCAACATACTAATACAGATATACTGAGAAAGATTCAGTGCAATACTTATATTACGTAGTACTGATCAACTTCATTACTGCTTAGAAAATCATCATTTCATTTCAATCACAAGGAAGAAATCTGCCTAATTGGCCACCTTGCATATTTAAATATAAATCTATGCAGACAGAACCCTTGCCTTCTCCTGCACTGTTTCAACTCTGGAATAGTGGTTTAGAGCTCAGTGTGGGAACCCCAGCCCCAGGTTGGGGCTTTTCCCATTGCAAGATGGGGCCTTGGGACAGGTGGCACCAAGAGGCACACAGCAGTGCCCTGCCTTGGGCAACAGAGCTGTAGTGTAACTGGGAGCAAAATAAATCAATATGTTTAACGTCAACATGTAAAACATCCAGGAGGAACTTGACTAGAAAGGTCAGAACAGCCACAACTGGAGGAAACACCCTGATAATCTGAATATCAGATAGCAACTTAGTCTGAACTATTACTCCTACAGCTACACCACACTTAACTATTGCAGATAAATCCTCCACCGTTTATATCTTTTCGTACTTAAAAATTGTGTGTATATTTAATAGAAATTTTATCACAACTTTGTATCTCTGAAATCATCTATAGTTTTTGGTTTCTTTTTTCAACTACTGGAAGACTCTCATGTAACATCTGCAATGGAAACATTTGGCAATGGAAAGAACCTTGAGTGCAAGCAAGCAAATGCTGGTGAACCATGACAAAATTATCTATGCTACATTCACAGAAAGATGTATATTAAGTAAATTATTCAATGTGACAATGCCACTTGCATAAACAGGTGCACTGGTTTTGGTGGGGATGGAGTCAATCCTTCTCACAGCAGCTACATTTGGAATTTGTGACGGCAGTAGAGCCAGTGTCACAACCATTACCAAGCACTGCTGGTGCAGCATTGAGGCGTCTCCTCGCTCCTCTTCATGCACTTCCTTACAACTGTATGCCTGACCCACGAGTCTCCTTTCCGTGACCCTCTGGCTCTCCCCAGCTGGCTACGATGAGCAAGTGAGCAGAGGGGTGGGCTGAGCAGAGCGACAAAAATAACGGGATACAGCCCACGGGTTTGGTTTGTAACCTAATGACTTTTGTTAAAAGCTATCAATTATTATTCAGTCATTTTGTCCTCCTGTTGTTTCAGTTATCAGTACTTATTGTAAACTGCTCCATGATACAGTCCTTATATAAATTATAATGCATTATTTGCTTGAAGAGCACCACCATCTGCTTTTATCTGCATGTTGGTGCTTCTGTTTATCAGCAGATAAGACAATTAACCAAGCAACAGTTGCAATTTGTTTTGTTTCATTATCAATGTGAACGTTGAACCAGCGCAACAGATCAGTGGACTCTCTTCCTCCAGTTATACTGCCCTGAGTGAAGCGTTTCCAGGATGAGACTACTCCCGTTCTGGTGTTCTCTGAAAAAGAACAGCTGAACAGGGAACACTCAGTCAGTTAATGACAATTCAGAACTGAAATCTGACAATTAAGATGTGTTTAAACTTTCAACACTGAGTTTGTACTGAGACAAACAACAACAAGGTGTCACCATGCCCCAGACCCATCTAATGATTTTCATAGAATTATGTGATTGGAAGGGACCTTTAAAGGCCATCTAGTCCAATCCCCTGCAGTGAACAGGGACACCCACAGGTAGATCAGGTTGCTCAGAGCCCCGTCCAGCCTGACCTTCGGTGTCTTCAAGGATGGGGCATCCACCACCTCTCTGGGCAACCTATTTCAGAGCCTCACCGCCCTTATCATTAAAAACATTATCTTCTTATATCCAGTTTAAATCTCCCCTCTTGTAGTTTGAAACTGCTCTCCCTTATCCTGTTCAAGAGGCTACCAGAGTGTTTTCCCACCCCATACACACCAACCATGTTGGTTTACTATGCTGTTAGTAGTTGAGAATTTAACAAGGTTGCCACCAGAAGGGAAGGACCCTCTGTCCAAAGGGCAGCCTGCACTGGCCCAACTGCTGGCCCACTCCCTTCCCAGTCCCCAGGCAGTACAGGGATGACCCAACAGCCCCGAACACCCAGAAGAAGAATCAATCCAGTCAGCATGCCCTTACTGTTGGCCACTGGAAACCAACAGGAGATGAAGCCACAATGCTGACACAACTTCACACCAAAAGAACATAACTCCGGAGAACGACAGCTAAAAACCAGGAGGCAATTAAAGACAAAAATGAGTCAGTTTTGCAGTAAAACAAGTCAATTACCTCTAGAATTGCAAGAGCTACCTCCTTAGCACTGGAGGGGAATACGGCTGATTTTCAGCCTTATCTGATGCAGTTGCTCATTCAGACTGCATTAGCAAAGCTGCAGTCAGCAGAAACAATTAACCTAGTTTCCCTCCATGAGCAAACACAAGTTTAGATCATACAACAGAAATACAATTACAGTGATGGTTGCTTCTGCTCGCCCACACAAAACTAGAAGCGTTGACAGAGCCGATACGTCAGGCTGCACAGGATAGACAAGCAAGCAAATGGGAGGAGATGCAGAACAAATGCAGAGCTCTGCACAAAAGCTGGAGATAGAGTCTGCAGCCAGGCAGGGTGCTGTGTGTGTTGGTACAGAAGAGGCTTTAACTGAGATGTTCTTCCTTACTCCCTATTGCTTCTCAAGATGAAGAAGCGAAGCTACAGGGACACATGCTGCCTGGAACCTTCTGGCAGAGGAGCACAGGCATGGCCAACTCCTGTTTACTTGTCATATTTCACAGAAAGCCAAACAACTGTTTCTTTTACTTTTTCAAGCCTTTTTCTTCCTTTTGACATCAGAGAAGAACAAACCATATGCCAAGGAGAATCACATGAATCTGAAACATATGAGAAACTGATTAACAGCAGCACGTCATAACAATTCAATTGAAATAATTGGAGGCCAAGATTTCCCAGCAGGATGCTGTGGTAACTAGCAAGAAACTGAAGTAAGCTAGGCAGGCAGCCAATTTTATCTTAAAGAGCAACTGCTGAGTGGGAAGAGCTCCAATTCTCCAGATCTGCCTCTCACCTCCAGGCCATGCTGCCTCCCTCCTGATGCCTGTCTGATATGAAGTCTTTTGCAGTTTCCCTTTCCTGATTTGTCCGTTCAAAGAGGCAGAGATCAATAGGATGTGAAAACATAAAACCAATAATTACTGTAAAACGATTCGTTTAAGGCTGGTGGAAAACTATTTTCTACAAATTGTGTGTGTGTTAATTTAGAAGCCATAGAGAAAAATGTTCTCTTCTACAAACTGTAAGCAAAATAGAATCCAACTTTAAAAGCTGAAGTTACTTCATTAAAATTACTTTGAGTGTATTCTTTTATCATGTTTTGGTAGCTTTGATCACTGATCCTTTTTAGGCTAAGTAATCCAGAACTATCTTAACAGCTCTAAGTGTGAACAGGCTCAGTGGTTCCATCCTACTCAACAAACTCTTGCAGAAAGCAATGGGAGAAGGTCAATACCAAACGCAAAGTGAACACGCTTGTAAAAGAGGCACAAGTAAAGGCTTCCTCACATGCATCACCATCACTCTTCTTTGTGAAAGATGTTGCATCCACTCTTCTCTGGAGGCTTAGTGAATATAATTGAACCAACAACAGTACCTCCCAACTAGGCACACCTATCACAAACCCCACATCCCACTGACACCAGTTACGGTGCCTCACGACAGGCACTCAAGAAGAACAATCAGATGGGATGTGTGTGTGCCTGGGGAGGAAAGCCAGCACCACCTCCCTGGAGATGACACATTCCAGTAACAGTTACTGGAAGGAGCTGTTTGCAGCCCTGCTGGTTAGCCTACAGCCAGACAGGTTTGATGGAGCAGTGGTGAATAAGGAACATTAAGTGCATTTGTTGACACTTTAATACATCGGGCTCCTGCTACTGAGCATTTATTTTATTTCTGTTACAATTAAAGGTGTCTGTGATACTGATGTGACACTTTCACTCTTCTGCCCCTGGCTGGAAATCCACTGCTGCTCACTCTGCCCTTCCTCAACGCCTGGCAGCAATGGGTGAGCAAGAGGATGTGGTCTCAACACCCAGCCCAACTCCGACACCACGGGAGGGGCTCCCAGCAACCGACAGAAAAGGGAAACGGCTACCAACTACCGCAGCCTCAGTCAGTCACACTTCTGCATGTGTGTGTCAGCAGCTGCGCTGTTCCCTTCAGCAGGGCTGTTCGTAGGTTTGTTTTTAAGCCAGCTCCTCTCTGAGAGCTGTGCTGGGGAGTCCTTCACTGCGCTCAGTGGTCTGTCTTCCCTTTAAAAGAAAGAAACTGAGAGCCAGGGAGATGGTCAGTTCAAGCATCAAGGACTGCAGGAACTCCACACTGCGCTGCTTTCAAGCTCTGTGTGACTAATGGTGATTGGGATGCCCATGCAGTTTTGTAATGTCCTCTTTGCCTTTTCCAAGAGATTTCACTTTGTAATTTCACAACACCCAGCGCAAAGTAAAACTGTGGAAACTGAATGCTTTTGAGGGGATATTTTTACATAGGAGCATAAAGCAGCAGAGGAGAGGTCAGGTAACATGGGAACAAGAGTGTGACCAAACTTTAGGAAAGGACAGCGAGTAGACAAAAGACAGAAAACGCTTACAGATGAAGAGTGTCACATTTTAGGAGGGGCCCTGGCTTCCTGCGAGGCCAGGCACCAGGAGTACAGAACATGTCTGTCAGCCCAGCACTTAGCACAACATCGGTCTGACCCGGGTGGGACAGGAGAATACTTCTACACGACACGATGGATACTGTGCTGCAGGCTTCGCCCAGTGATGCGTGCACAAGGCTCTGAAACAGCTTGTCACAGAGCAGATGGGACTCGTCTCTCTCCACGCCGCTGACCACACGTACCCTGATGTCACACACAGAGGGAAATTCCTTTCTCACAAGAGCTGGGAGCACACACGCTTCCAGGAAGCAGAAGACGGACTGCGCTACAAGAAGCGAACCGCTTACAGACCCGTTCATAGCCGCACCAGCCCGAAGCAAAGGAATACGGCTACATCCGAGCAGCCGCTTCCCCAGCGCGGCGCCCCCGTCCCTCCCCGCAGGCCGGGAGCGGGAGGCCACAGCGCCCGGCACAGGAGAGGCCCGGCCCCGGGCTCGGAGCGGCGGCACTCCGCCTCTCGGAGCGTGCCCGGCAGCCCCGCGCTCCCCGGGCCCGAGATGCCCCGGAGCCCCCCCACGACCCCTCCCCGGCGCTTACCGGCTGCGAGCACGAGAAGGGCGGCGCGGCGCCGAGCAGCAAGCGCAGCGCGGCGGCCGCGGTGAGCAGGCGC
>JAOWBP010000001.1:53271668-53282686 GCA_028571105.1 Tragopan temminckii | reverse complement strand
AGCATGTGGTCACCATAGAGGCGCTGCGGAAGGCGTATCCCCTGTTAGACATGGTGGATCAGAGCCGGAGGCCAAAGGAGTTGGTAATTACCTGACACATGGGTCAATGGAGTGGCAAGGTGTTGCTTACAGCAAACAGCGTGGGGTGGAGCAGCACCTGACTGCTAGTGGCTGTCTTTAGTGTGAGCCCAGGGTTGGCATTGAGCAGTTGGCATCTCTGTGCTCTTCCACTGTTGGCTCCTGCAGCAGCTTTTCTCCCTGCTTTGCCATGCTGGTGTTGCACTGATTGTCCTTGCAGTGACCACAGTAAATGGGTTGGTTGGCATCTCTGGGGCCAAGAGCTGGGAAAACAAGATCTGTGAAATGGGATGGGGAAGGAGGGGAAATCTTTCTCAGGATTCAAGGTGGCCTTGTCCCAGTTCCTTATGGGATTACATTTCTAGTTTTGTTTTGGAGATGACATTAGACTTTGCATTGCTAACCTAGCTTTTTTTTTCTGGCAGCCTCCTCCAACCACTGGCTTCCCCACTATAGAAGGTAAGCGGCAGCCTTTGTTTATGTAAGAACAGCAAGCAGAAATAGCAGTAATGCAAGCCAGCTGGGATGGGAGCTAATGACGTGCTGTCAGCTCATCGGTATCCCCAGGCAGCTTACGCAGAGAGTACAGCCAGGAGGCAGCTATGCTGTCTCCACGTAACACAAAGCACAAGCTGGTAAAAGCAAAGTCAGCTTTTCTGCACACTGTGCTCCAGCATCTGGAAGCAGTGGTGAATTTGGTACAGCATTACTCAGACTGGAGCTCTGATACCAGCTGTAGTTGTATTAGCCAGGGCATTCCAATGTGGAATAGAGGGTGCTTTTGGTCATGGGTGGCTTTTGGCATCGGGTCCTATATGTGGGTACCATAAGTTTCCAAGCATCTCTTCAAATCTTCCAGGGGTTGTTTTGTTTGGTGAGCCAGTGAGGTGGGAAACAAGCCTGCAACTTATTATTGATGTGCTCTTGAGCAATGGGAACCCCGGGGCAGACCCAGAAGGTATACCATACCCCCATCTGCCTGTCCTTGCCTGCAACATGGATCTCCTATGGATGGCTGAAGCCAAGATGCCGAGGTAAAAAGCACTTGTATTAATTTTAGTATAATTCATACAGCACTCCTGCAGATGATCTTTCCTGACACAGTACACTTTTTAGTGTTAGAGTCTTAACTGTGACATAATTAGCAGCAGAAACATGAAAACTGCATGAAAAACCAAGACTAAATTTTAAGAAGCCAGAGCCAGATAGTTAACTGTGTAGGAGCCTGTGGGTAGATACATCATGTCCAAAGCAGGCAGCACCAGGAACCCCTTACTGGGAGCGTTTGCCACACAAGCGGTGAGGCTGGGGATACTGATGGCCTCCTTTCTGGAGCAGGTTTGGCCATGGCACTTTCCTTCTCTGCTTGGAGAACATCTACAAGAAGGTGACAGGCCAGGAGCTGAAGTATGAGGCCTTGATTGGCAAACCCAGCACAGTCACCTACCGCTATGCCGAATACCTGATAAAAGAACAGGCCGAGAAGCATGGCTGGAAGGCTCCCATCCGACGCCTGTATGCAATTGGGTATGAGACTATGTATTTTCTTTTTCTGCTTGCTTGGGAATGTGCATAATGCTGGAAGTGTAGGGTTCGGGCTTTTTTTTTTTTTTTCATTGTTGTTTTGGTGGTTTTTTGCTTTTTTTTTTTTAAATGAAGATTTCTAAATTGAATACCAAAATCCCTATGGCATCTATGCAGCCTCACATCCTAGAGTAGAGGATGTTAGCATTTTGCACCCTATGTTTACAGTAATTTAAAGACCACTGTCAGCCTAGCAAAGCTGTTACTGTAGGATGTAGAGTGCATATAGCACAGCTGGCTTAAAGAAAGAGATGTAGTACCATTAGCCCAGTTAAGCCAAACATTTTGGGGTTGTGGGGAATACATGTCAGTAATGGCTGAAGCCGCTGTGGGTGCTTTGGACATATCTGTTTCCCTTTCAAAATAGATACTTGTGAAGCACGTGGCCATCACTGCGTGCTGGATGCACCAGTAAATGGAGTCACTGGCCTAATCTGGGGGGATTTCCTTGATGATAGCAAACATCTTGTACTGTTTCCTCCCTTGGTGCTCCCTAAATCCCAGACTGCCAGAACTAGAAATTGATGTTTGGGTTGGTTTTTCATTTCTGTTTCATATTGTGACCTTATCCAGGGACAATCCTATGTCTGATGTCTACGGGGCAAACCTCTACAACAGCTACCTCAAGTCAGCTCAACAGAACCAAGTTGAAGCTGGGGTGAAGAGGATTCCACAGGCAGCCAATCCCCAAACTGAGGACCGCCTTGCAGTGGAGAGCTGTGAGTCGATTCTGGTCTGCACTGGGGTCTACCGCCACAATGCAGATGTTTCCAGGAAGCTAGAAGAGTGCAACACAGAGACTGTGTTCCACGGCCATCGGGACTTCTGCTTTGATCCCAGCCTCGTGGAGGCATCTTACGTAGTGCAGGATGTGAATGAAGCTGTGCAACTTGCTTTTGAAAAGGAGAACTGGAGTTAGGGTTAAAGACAGGTGTGCCTAAAGAACTGCTGTCAGGGCAGAGGGGAAGAATGGAGAGAGACCTGGGTTGATCTAATCTAGCCAACACTAAGGAGGTCTCCCCATTTCAGCACTAAAAACCCCTTACTTTTACTAATAATCTTCCACAGTCCTGCCAGCAGGCTTTTAATTGTGAACTTAAATTTCTGTGATCACAATTTGAGCCATAATAGAAACGGGACATAAGGGAAAGGCTTATCCCAGCAATCTCAGTTTTGTTCAGCCACCAGAGTTCTTTCTTTCCTACCCTTTGTGTACGAGGATCAGGCAAGCAATCTTTGAGGATGAAGCTCTTCCCTGTGCAAGGAGCTGCCATCAGCCAGTGTACCATTCATACACTGTACTATTCGTCCAGTATGCAACAAGAGCACACCAGAAACTGTGTTGTGGTGGCCCTCTGCCAAGGGAAGGCTTCAAGTCTTACCATTCTCCATATAAAGAATAAGTGCCTATGGACTTTAACAAATTCTGCTTGCTTAGGGATTTGCCACTGGATTGCTGTCAGCCTGAAACAAAGTCCCATTTTGCAGCTCTCCAGCAGCGATGAAGGGCCAGGGCCCCTCAAAGGAAGCAGCAGTAGCCAGAACAACTTGCTGCAGGGCCTCATGGGAAGTCATTATTCCCTCCCCCCTCTTTAGCATTCTGTGAACACTTCTGCCTTTTTGCATCCCGCCTAGGGAGCCATCAGCCTGTTCTCAATAGCAGGAGAAATCACTGCATTTCCAGAGGTGTCTTTGTCCAGAACTCAGTGTAACAGCAGGAAGGTGTCGTGGCACTCACCCTGACCCCAGCTGATGCAAGGGACATTGCCCTGCTCCAGCTGACACAGCTTCCAAACAAGGGGCACTGAGAGCAAGGGCCAGCCAACACAAGTAACAGCCCAGCCTTTTTCTTACTTTGCCTGCAGTGACTGACAGACAAGATTGTCAAGCCTTAGCCCCAGATTCCATGTCTTCATCTCTGAGAGTAGAAGTGTACCTGTCCTTCACTTTCTTTTTTCCACTTTCCACGTTTGGTTTGCAACTCAGGAATACCTCATATGGTCTGATCCCCATTCCCTCCTCTTCCTGTAGCTTGCAAATAGAGCCTCCTTAACATGAACTAGCATCTGGGACTTTTCTGTCTGGGAACATTTCTATATCCCTACTATCACGCACGTTCCACTACCTGTTTTCCTAGCTTGGGATATCTGGATCAAGTCCTGCGTCTCCTTAGACAATCCAAAGAAGTTAACTGGGGAACTCCATGTGAAAGATTGAATTAGCAAAGGGTGTCGTAATTCCAGAGGAGCACTGTGATTTCAGAAGCATAAGTCAGTTTGCATTTGCAATGGAAATCATTTGGAACCAGCACAACAGAGTTGGTGTTCCTAGTTATACCCAGCCTGCACCACACAGAGATCAGAAATAGGTCTGCTCTGCCCCCACTTCACTCCTTCCTGCTTTACCAGGCAGCTTCATACACGCAGTATGAGCAAGATATTCTGTGTTATTCTTAATTAAAATCTCAGCATCTGTGTGCACTGACATTCTGCTTCAGCAGCTTGATGTACCTTCCTAGGAAGGTCAAACTGCAGAGCAGGTTCTTTTCTTGTTTCGTTGGGTTCTGTGACTGAATGGGTTTGGGTATGCAGTCAAAGACCCAAGCAAAGATGGCTTTTTTCTCCAGGCTTTGTTTTCTGAATAGGAGCAAGAAAAATACTTCCCTGGGTGAATTTACCTGTTGTGAAATCAGTAACAGGAAGGAGCCTCTTCCTTTCTTAGTACTAGCTAGGATTCTTTTCCTTTGTCTTATCAGGACAAGAAGAACTTGGCTGCTTCTAAGAGCAGCTGTGATGTGTGGAACACTGTCTTTGGTTTGAATCCTTTGCCTTTCACTGGAAGGATAAAAACAAAAAGCAGAAGTCCATTTCAACTACTTGCACAAAACAAGGGCTCATCTACAGTTCCCAGATGGATAAATACAGGAAAGAACTTGGCATAAAACACAAGGAAGGCTTTTTTTTAAATTTTTTAAATTTTTTAGCTTTCAGAGCATCTCCAGAGTTACAAGCATGCTATGGATCCAGTGTGCAAGGCCTGATACTAGAGGCCCAAGTCCCATTCGTTAACTAACTCCAGTGTCCCTTAGCCATACTTTCTGCGGGTACAGGAAGAGGAACGCTCCCTTTTATTGCAATGTATAGACCTCAGAGAGCTGGTTGCTGGTAATAACTCCTGGCCATATCCTCTAGTTGGTAGGTAGGTACTTCTCCACAAAATACTAAAAATATTACATTAGTAGTAGTCATGCAGCATGTGCTGTAGCCTTTGGTAGAGCTCTTTCCTGTTATTTGTTAAGACCAGGTGCTGCTGAACCAGTGTTCCCTAAGGGGTGTAGCATTACTGAAACAGCTATCTCAGATGGAACCTGGTACACTGGCTGTGCTTCTGATGCCAGTTGTAGAAAGAACATGCGCAGGAATTTTGAGAAATCACAGGCAGTTTTTAATTTCATACCAACATACATGGCATGTCTCAGCCAGAAGCAAAATAGGTATCAAGAGGACAGAGGTGAGGCCCTGTCCAGCAAAGGAACAGGTTTGCATTTGCACAGAGAGTGAGCAGGCATCTTCATCTTTAGAATAACAGTGATGGAGAACTGACTGATGGGAATCAGCTTTGGATTCCAAATTAGCTTTTAGCTCCAGATTTTTTTTTTTTTTTGAACCGTGTTAATGTTAAAACAGTACTCTGGGAGTCTTTAAAGTGTGTAGGAGGAACTTCAGCGATAAGGAATTCAAGAAATGCTTCACTTGAGAGTTGAAACTGAGCAGAGGGGAGAAGTCTAGAAAAATCTCATAGCAGGCTCCTTGCTTATCGGCAGCTCATCCATGGACATCTGTTATTGCTAGAATTCAGTGAAATCGTTTCTCCTCAGAATTGCAGTTTCCTAGAACAAGCTTCAAGAGTGGCTGGAACATATCCTTTCCTCTATCTCATGTATTGCATTTCAGATGCCACATTTCCCTAGTTTGGGGTAGGCATACTTCTGTGCAAATTATTGGACCAAGCAAGGACAGGGGACTTCACTTGTTCTTCTGATCCCTTAATATTCATATGGTGCGCTACTTTATGCAACAAATAGTGAAGACCTGATCCTAACAGCTCCATCTTCCACAGATGGGGAGGCTTTAGGCAAGTCTAAAGGAAGTACATGGTGAGTTCAGGCGACTGAGAATAGCGGGGGAGAACTGAAGGAGGGACTGACCTAATTTTGGGTCTGAAGCAGAGAGCTTTTATGTCATGCAATAACTTGGTGGTCAGAGAGGACAATTCTGTTATTCCACAGGACAAATGCAACCACTAGCCTGGCATTCAGGGAATCATACAACACTACTGTACCCTTTCTTCCAGTTTTAATCCTGGTGTGTCTTTCTACCCTTCCCCACACCATAAATGGGTAATATTTCAAATTATGTCATGTACACTGTATTGGGGTGATTATATATGGTACAGAGAAATCACAAGATGTGTTTGTTTTAGCATTCAAATTAAGTTTAACTCAGATCCAGAGCTGCTCCTTTGAATTAGTACATTTAAAAATAATAAAAGAGGTTTTCTTTGAAATAAATTTTAGCATGCTGTATGTACATTTTGTGAGTATTGTCCTGGCCTCTTTCATACCTTCACCCTAGAAGATTATCAAGACCAAATGCCGTCTTTTGTTGTGCTCATCAAATCAATCTCAGATTGTCTTGAAGGAACTACCCTGCAAGATACCTCTCCAGCAATTCTTCTAATTGGACCAAACTGTAATTCCCTGTAAGCTCTATGTTTGCCATATCAGATGAGACTATGAACAGTAACTTTGACTACTCCCACTCCGTAAAGTGGGAAAGGGAGGAGGGAGGAAATCACCAAATTATGTCCTGACTGATACTTTGCAGTCAATTTTAGGATGCCACATGTATAAATGTGCTTTCAGAGCAGGCATTTAGTTGTGATTTGACCTAACCAACCATTTGTAATGACAATTTCTCCTGGGTGGGGAAACAACAAACTATCTATCACCAACTTAATCTGCTACTGCAGAAGAAGCTTGAGGTGGTATGAAAACCATCTTTACCGTTTGAAGCTTTCTTTAAAGCCTTTGTGATCGTCTAAGAAACTCATCCTGTTTTGACAAGGACAAGGTAGCAGCCGTGCTCTTCTACCTTTTGAGGAAAGCAAGTGGTGTTAGAGAGACCAATACAGATAGAGAGCTAAAGCTTCTGCAGATTGCAGCACATGGAAAATGAAAGATCCTACGAGGTGAAAACTATCTGCTTTAATGGTTTAGAAACTTCCATTGTGCAATAGTTCACTCACATGGATTCTATACAATATTCCACCCCAAATCCTGTGTCTACAAAGTTCACAGGAAGCACGTTAGTCCACGGGATGTGCACGACTCACAGTCCAACCAACTTCTTGATACTAAAAGGAACTAATTGTTCTAAGCAGTTTTGAACATACAGGAGAAGGATTCCCATTCTCATCAGAGAAAGGAATTGAGTTGTACCCTACATCCTAGAGAAATGACCTATGGCCTAGACTTCAAATAAATAAAAAAAGGATCAACCCCCTTAGTTTATCCAGTATTCAGGTAGTTGGAGCACTCACCAAAGGTAGGGCAGACCAAGGTTTAATTAGACAGAGATAACATCCCAAATAACCTAAATGAATGCTCATAGTCACTGTACTGTTGTTAAAACAAAGGAGTGGCCCAGAGCAAAGGTATCCATGAAGGAGACAGCTTGAGCTGGAAGCCCTTAACCAACATAAGGAGCGTGGTTAGGCATTGGCATCATGAAACACTGAAGGAGGAACAACTTAAAGAGGAGGAACTGACAGCACAGCTCAAATTGGAGTTTTCTCCCAGGTAGATGCTGTGGGGAACACCTGCCACAGCAAGGCTGCAGACACAAGGTATACCATCACCTGCTCACAGACCTTGGCATGCCCACACCCTCCATCTACTGAATCTAACTAGCTTCCATTGTAAAAAAAATAACAGTCCACGTGGACAATTTATGCAGCCACACAAACAACTCAAAGACCTTTTTGGATCCAATCTGTAACGTTTTAAAATCCCACACCAGTAAGACAGGTGAGATAACCTCTCAGATGCAAACTGCTCCGTCAAGAAAGTCCTTTCTTGTTCACTGCAGTAAACTAGTCAGTTCAATCACTAAGATCTTTCACTTGTTCCTCAAGGTCAGTTTCAATACACACTGTATGCTAGAAAAGACTAATTAAGCACAAAATACTAAGAGCAACCCTCACTTCCCAAGCCCTTAAACATGAGAAGGCTGAAAAAAAGAGTCTTTACATTTTATACTGGTATCAAATGCTCTTTGAACTGAAACATAATTAAAAGTAATAAATGGCTACACCTTTATATCTTTTGAAGAGTATCTGTATTCCCCACATCATAATACTGGAGCAGCAGTTTTGTTACACAGACTCAGCATTTGGGGCTGACGAGCCATTGAATATTGGTGCTGGCCAGGTGAACCTGCTCTGTGCTTACCTGTAACTGCAATCCTGAACATCCGAATGCATTAAGTAAGCGCAGTGCAAAGCCTGCATTAGAGAATCCCAGAACCTTCCTTTCCCACACAAAAGGCATTTTAAGCATGGTTACAGCAGATTATGCTCAAACTCGCTGAAATCAGCTTTGCCTCTTTCCCTCCCACTGCTGCCAGTTTCTGACAGCTTACTGCAGGGTATGATTAGGGTTTTAGCTTCTGGTCTTTCTCACAGGCATATATTTGTCCCTTTCCCCCCCCAGCACCTTCCTCCTCCCAAGCATTTGAGTCATTATTTTGTTTACTCTTGTGTTCTGCCCTCAAGAAATTCTCATCTTTCCCCAACAGGGTTATTTCTGAGGGCACACTACTTCTATAAGCTAGAAACAGGAGCATTTCTTGTATTCTCTACAACTATTTCACAGAACTGTGTTGTCTGCTGCTTGCCTTCAAATATACACACACACACATACACCTATGTATTTACGTAAATGTATAAAGAAGCCAGAAACACAGCTTTGGAGCTGCTGAAGAGTGGAAGCTATTTATAGTGTGGGTTTTTAATGTTTTAACAGTAATGGTTAAGTACTAACGCTTGCAAGGGCTGCACAATTACATTAAAGAACTAGATTACACAAGAAGCATCAGCTTGTCATATCTCATCCCAGAGCGTGCTACAAAAGGCTCTTCGGTGCTTTCTCAAGTAGAAGACATTTTCCCCTTCACTCCCATTTTAAGATACAGACACCATTTCTTCTTCCTTCCACACAAAGAAGCTCTTTTCTTATTCTCACCCATTTGTTCAGCATCACTTGCCCCACTGGAATCCACGTGCCCAGTTTCACCCATCCCTACTCATTGCAGGTCTCCCCACCTGCCTACCTTGGATGCAGGAGCCTTTCCAGTTGAGCAGGGATCCCTTGGTCTCCAGAGAAACATAAACCTTCTCCAGCCCTGTTCACACAGCTCCAGACCCACACTCCCTGGGAGGATGAGGCACAAACCCCTTCACCCATACTAACCCAGGTGAGCCCACTTAGCACCCAGCAGCCTCTCATCCCACTGCCCCAGGCTGAGCTCACCCATCACCCAGCCAGTGTTTCCCCATATGGGCAGCCTAGCTGTGTGGGCCTGTAAGGAGACCGCTCATCCTTTCCAAAGCTCAGGGACCCCACTCCACAGCAGACATCATTCTGCCAAGAAACACGGCTTGTCAGTCGTGCTCTCAGGATGTGATGCTTTCATCTCTACACAAATCTGCATATCTTGAAGGGCTGAGAGCAGCACCATGGGAGCGTATCTGGCAGAGGAAGGAGAAGCGTCTCTCTGCTTTCTGCTGTCTTCTTGTGTCTCAAAAAACCTCAAACTGCTCAGCTCTGAGCAGCACCGTGCTGTTCTGTCACTCAGAAGCGAGCAGGTTTCTTGTGCCGGCTGTGGTGGGACTGCACCCAGCACTGCAGATGGAAAAGCATATCCTGTGTCACTATAGAGGTGGCACTGCCACCAAGGCACTGAAGTGTGACGGGGATGGCCCACGGGGAAGGGCAGCCCTGGGCTGTTGTGCCCGGCTAAGGGCTGCGGCCTGGTCTACGTACAGCACAGGTGCTGTGCCGGATGATTCCTCTTGTCCTCCAACACTTTGAACATTTGTGTTCCATATGATCTGCGGTCACTTACCTTCTTAAAAGGGAGGGGTTTTGTTGGCTAGCAGAAATGCTAGTAAAAATTAGAGAGAAAGGGCTCTTAAGCAGCATGCGAGTGCATGCATGCGTGGTCTTATCTCACCCTGTGCACCACGACAAGGTGAGTTAGAGGAATGCAGTGCACACAAGTAGTGTAGATGCAAGGACGGATCTTGGCAAGGGCACAGGAAACAGTGTGAGAGAAGCAGGAAACACGGGTCCCCATCCCAGCTGCAGGACAGCAAACAGCGTGGGAGAGCTTGGGGAAGGCCTGTGGGCTGTACCACCTCCACACTCTGCTCCCTAGGCCTGCAATGCTTCCAGATACCTTAGGGCTTGGAGTTCTGTCCCTCCCGTTGTTCCCCAGTACTGAGCCCTATGTGTTGAGGAGCATATACCCATAGGAGTCAAGATATTTGGGATCATTCTCAGAAGGTGCAAGGGAGCAAGGGGCTGGGAACACAGAGCACTGGGCTACTTGGGAATGCAGCATGCCATGTGCGGTGGTCCCACAGCAGCTCCAGCCAGCCATGCTCATTCTGAGTGCTTTCACTTGGAACCTGAGGGCTATTCACATCAACGTGAATAGAACAACAGAAATGTCAAGGTTGGAAAAGACCTCTAAGATCATCCAGTCCAACAGCCGGCCCATCCCCACCGTGCCCACTGACCGTGTGCCTCTGTGCCACATCCACACGTTCAATCTTCAGCACCTCCAGGGACAGTAACTCCACCACCTCCCTGGGCAGCCTTTTCCAATGCAGTATCACTATTTCCGAGAAGAAATTTTTCCAAATGTCCAACGTGAAGCAACTGTTCCAGCAAGGCAGGCTGGGCAGAACCCTCACTACCTAGCATAGCTGAGATCAGGAAATCTGTGCGGTATAAGCCACTTACTTGGCTGTGAATTTAACCTATAACAAAGTGAAAGCAGATATAACTCCAGGATGAGCCACAGGTCAGCGCTCGGCTTCAGGCTGTGCCCGGGCTGCGGCCTCTCACTCGATCAGTCCGGGGGGCCGGGGGAGATCAGCGCCATCGAAGCCCCTCCGCTTTTCCGGGTCCGGTGCCGGGGCTGTGCCATACGGGTGGGCGGGCGACGACCCTCCCGAGGCTCCGTTCCCGAGCTACGGGAACCGCTGGGGGGGTTCCTCCCCCGTCCCCT
>JAOWBP010000001.1:53251332-53262605 GCA_028571105.1 Tragopan temminckii | reverse complement strand
GGAGGTGTTCAAGGCCAGGTTGGATGGGGCCCTGGGCAGCCTGGTCTAGTATTAAATGTGAAGGTTGGTGGCCCTGCCTGTCACAGGGCGGTTGAAGATTCGTAATCCTTGAGGTCCCTTCCAACCTGGGCCATTCTGTGATTCTGTGATTCTCCAGCTGATTTCCTTGCTTGTCTACTAAATGGCCCATATTTTTGCCTGGCTGGGCACAAAGGGGGAAAAAAAGGCAAAAACTCTCACAAAAACCAACCTGTGCCCAGCCAGACCAAAGCTGAAGTTATTTATCAGGCCAGTGGGGAAGTTTTAATCATCCCAAACATCCTGGCATGGTCTATACTTAATACTAATTTAGAGCACCTAGCACTCTACATAGCTGGAGTCTGCGTACTGGGAGCAGGAGCTGTCCTGTGGCCTGTTCCAGCTCACATAGGATCTGGTGGAGGAGAGAGCATCAGTCACATCAAAGAGGTGTGAAAAGTTGAAAATAAAAAGGTTGGTGTATGGAACTGAAACTGAGCCATGGGGAACTTGCCACGAGAACCATGCAGTGGCCCCTGGCTATTTAAAGCCCCACATGCACCCACTGTGCAGCTGGGCACTGGGGGCTGCCTGCCTGCAGCTTCTGTTGCTGTACCATGGGGCTGTGGCCCTGCTGCAGGGCATCCCACTGTTCACCACACCCCATCAGAAGGCAGTTGCCTCTGTGTTCCACCGCTGCAGCTTCCTCTGCAATACACCTCCAGTGCCTGCTTTCCCACAGAAAGACAGCCTAGTCTGGTTTGGTTTTATGGTCCCAAACCCAAGCTTTACTGCTCCGAGATAATACGAGCAACTCCCTTCCTTCCTTCATGTTGTTCCCTTAAGGTATTTATAGGCAGAACACTCATCCCCACAGAGCTGTCCCTCTCCGCTCCCTCTATCTCCCACCTTGGGTTGCCTAAACCATCTGAAGATGGCCACGGAGCACTGCATGGTCCTGCAGCTCCTCTGGCCTCCCTGGGAGAGCAACCTCCGTAAACACCCCATCCTGTGCAGGGCTGCCCCAAGTGCACTGAAGCTGACTGCATGGATGGAATGGGCAATGCTTTTTTAACCACTGGTTCTGATGTTGGTGACAGCACAGGGTGTGTGGGTAGGAAGAAGCAGAGCTGGGGTGGCCGCTGGGGGGGCTGCCCGTCCCACAGCTCCATCTGCTGCAACGATGCCAGCTGGTGAAATCGCACACGTTACTGGCCAGATCTGACTTTCTGTGCCTTGGAAGCGGTCTCTGTGATTGTTGCAGGTTGTTTTCAATAGCTCTCAACTTACAAGGTCTTTTATTATTAAAAAAAAATTAAAGTAGTTAAAATTTGGATTAAATTAAACCGAGCGGGCTTTGTTCTCCCCTGGAAGCT
This sequence comes from Tragopan temminckii, assembly GCA_028571105.1. NCBI lineage: Eukaryota > Metazoa > Chordata > Aves > Galliformes > Phasianidae > Tragopan > Tragopan temminckii. The sequence continues at coordinate 53,261,211 of JAOWBP010000001.1, read as the reverse complement.
GTTTATGTAACATCTGTTTTGAATAACTTTAAAGCTCAGTGCATCCCGACCGAAATACAATGGTGAAACCCCAATGCTTGCTGTGATGTTTCAGAAACATCAGCACATGCACCCCTCCGCTCGGCAGCATCCCAAACACGGCCCCGGCGCTGGGCTGGGGCCAGCCTGTTCTGTGCAGCTGGCAGGGAGCAAGCAAAAGCATTCAGAGGCACCTTTACAAACGCCTGTATTTTTTTCTTTTTTTTTTCTCAGATAAAAAAAAAAAAAAAGCGCTGTTAATTGCAGTGCTGGCATTAATGCGCAGTGCTCTGCCTGCCTCCCGTCTGCGCCCCGCTTTCCGCTGACCTCCGCCTCCTCCTCCTCCTCTTTATATATTCATGAAGCACAGGGAAACAGCGGGTGGGGCGCGGGTAAATAAAAGCTGAGTGAGCTGAAACTGCACACAGGAAGAGGAACTGTGCATGCGGTGACTCTCCGGGACGCAGCCCGCTGCTCGTCTGGGCCCCGCCGGCTCGCCAGAGAGACGATAACCCCACTGCGGGGTGCGAGGAGTGGAGAGCTGCCCTGCGTGAGTCAACCCAGGGACGAGGTGATGACTCTGGGAATGGCTGCTGCTCTGGTTCAGAGCCAGGCCCCACGGTGCGGCCACTCGTGGGGCTGAGGAATCCCAGTGGGAGCAGGGCTGGAGGAGATGCAGGGCCCTGTCTGTGTGCAGGGAGGTAACGCGGGACTCATACGGATCTGCTCCGAAATACTCAGCCTTCCCTCAGCCTGTTTTGGTGCGGAGGGATGGGTGCAGAGGGTCACCGGCGCCTGGCGCTGACGGATTATGTTGCAGCTGAGCTTTTTTGGGAAGGGCAGAGTTCTCCGAGTTCACATGTGCCTGTTGCCTGTGATCTCTTGCTGCTTCCGCGGGCTCCCTCCCATTCTCTTTCCTTGAAGATTGCAAGGAAGGGCCGTGCCTCTGGGGCTACAGTAAGGTTTTCACCTGTAAAATAGCCCTTCCAATAGGGGTGCAGCGAGGCCTTCTCCCAGCTGCAGGGAGCTAGCATTCAGTCAGCTCTGTGATTTGGTGAACCCTGTGCAATCACAGAAGTCCCTCAGGCACCTTGTCCCCAGCACCCCTTGTTCTGAGGGGTTCTGCACAGTTTACCAGCCAGCATCCCAACCTTACCAACACCCAGCTCCAGTTCTGGGAATTCTTCACATCACAGGTCTGTGTGATGTGCTGCCTGATCCCAGGAGTATCCTCTCCTCTCCACCCTGAACACCGTCTTGCCACAAGCAAGCAGCACTGCAGGAAAACGTGAATGCAGCTTCTGTGCATAGGGGACATCACTACCAGATGCTCCCCCAGCACTAAGCATCCAATTAACCCACTTCTCCTGTAGGATGGACAAGCAGTTTCATGTCTCAGTGAGTTGCTGCTAAGATGTTGCCTCTGCCTTGTGCTAACTTCTCCTTGTGCAGCAGGTGCAGCTCCAAGATGAAGCCTCCATCTGGGCAAGGCATAAGGCTGGCGTGCCTTCTCAGCTTGGCTTCCCTCTGCCTTCCCACCCCGCTCTGGGAGAACCGAGACTCCCTCATGCAGGAGGAGAAGGCCAGACTGACAGGTGGCAATTTGGTGCTGAGCATCCAGGAGCAGCAGCTCAGCACGAAGCTCATCAGCCTCAAGAAGAAGGAGGTCGCAGCAGCCTTGAACACGGGGCAGTTCCCTCCTAGCATGCACTTCTTTCGGGCAAAAAGCCTCATTGAACAGAGTGCAGTGTTCAGCATCTTGAAGCGCATGCCAAAAGGTAGGTTTGGGCTTAACGATTGCTCATTGTACTCATCCTCTTCTTGCCTTTTGCTCTCTGTGCCAGAGCTGGGAAAGAGCGTGGGATGTAGCAGAGCTTTGATTGCAGATGGGCTTCCCAGAGCTGGGAATAGTGCTGGCAAGGCGGTGCGAGGAGCCCTGCCGCTCAGCTGGGGGCAGGGGGAGAGGAAAAGGTGGCTAGATTGCATGAATGCTCATTTCCAGCAATTGTAGCATTCACCATAACTTGCAATATGGATCTTTCAGCCTTTCAAAGGCAAGGAAAGGGCAGAGGAAGTTAAGATGAAGACATCACAGACATCCATGTTCAACATAGTCCCTTATCCACACAGACATAACAGATTTGCTACCAATCAAACATGCTCAGTATTCTGGTTTACACTGAAAAGGGGGAGAGGATATTGCAGTCAAGTGGAAATCCAAACCACTGATGCTGGGCAGCAGCAAGCCCAATGCCTCCACTTCTCTGAGCTGCAGACTGTTCAGTGGAGAGGTCAGAGTAATTGCTGGAGAAAGACCTTGACTCCTAGCTGGCTGCTTTCTTCCTTTGCATCTCTGGTTCAGTAAGGAAGCATTGAACAAGGTACCTTCTTTAACTAAAGATAAGAGGCAGTTGCAATGAAAGTTCCCTGTCCCTCTACAGCTGTGAGCGTGTTCACCATTCCAGAATGCCCCTTTTTAGATGTAGGATCCCATGACCTTTCCTATGTAGCTGCCCGAAAACAGGTTGGTGAATCACTTGGAAGGACTTGGCAGTCAGATTTGCTTTTCATTTGTCGGGCGGTGACTCTGGTGCATGAATAAGAGCTGTCTGCTCACCACCCAGTGTCTCCCTCCCACTGTCCTGTGTGGGATGAGGCTCCTTGGCTTGCAGCATTCTGAGCAGTTGCTGCAAGAGATTGGGATGCCAGAGTTGCCTTCATCTCTTCATTGCTGAATTGAGTAGTAAGGAATATAAAAGTTGTCCTCAAGTGGAGTATCTTTGAGACAAAGGGAGAATCAAAACAAAAATCCAACACTTTTCAACCTATGATACAGTAAAATAGGTTCTCAATCTTTGCAGGAACTGTGGGTTTTAGGCTCAAAGTCATATCCTTGTAATGAGTACCTTGCCTGAGTAGGACCTCAGCCTTGATCAGAACCGCTCTGAATTACTGTTGTTTCAAGCACTACTGCCATTTCGTTTGTTCTTAACACAGGAAAAAGTGCAGCATTGTAAGTGGTAGGAGGATCTAGACAGCTGTGGCACAAGTTCTGTTGCTCTGGTGAGAACAGTAGCTGCAGATGCTCAGCATCTTAGCTTTCAGACCTTTTATAGTGGGGGATTATAAAGGCTATGTATATATTATAATCAGTTTACTACAGCTTAGAGTCTTGACATTTCAGTTTGTCCAATGTCACATGCATATTGGCCTTTGTTCCTGCTACTCATGTTCGCCTTTTACTCCTTAGGGCATCAAAGCTATTTAGATGATAACATCTCCCCTAGACTAATAGAGCACGTGCCTGTAAGACTTCAGCTTTAAATTCTTTCCTTTTATAAAGAGGAAGTTTATTTCAAGCATAAGCAGTCTCTGCAAAAAGAGATATCACCAAAATAAATGGATGAGCTGAGGAAGGTGAGCATGCAGAAGCCTCCTGTGCCAGGAAGACTGGCAGTTGCCAACGTGCTGCACAGTAGCAGAGCATGCCAAAAGCCCATGGTGCTGGCCAGCAGCAGGTGCACAACATAAGCAAGCAGTTATTTGATAAGGGAAGTGCATCTGATGGCAGTTCCCCATAGTGTCACTGTCTACGATTTTGATGCATGCCAGAGTTCCATAGAGATGAAGGAAGAGATGCAGACTAGATGCAAGGATTGAGGCTGGGAGTCACAAAGCTGAGATACAGAGGTTTTCTCCGGGCCTGCCTCTTGTCTAACACGCTTTGTGAACTGCTGACTACTGCAAGAACTCCTCTTTCAGTCAGCAGGGCCCAAGCCAGCTCTCAGAGAAGCCGGCCTGAAAGAACACTTTCTGTCACAATGGGGAAGTTGAGTTCCCTGTTGCTCCCCCTGCCCATTGCTGCCAGGGAGCTGTCAAGCTCTGCCTGCCCCATATCTTATGTGAGCATCCTCAGCACAGGGAGGAAAGGCAGTACTGTCTGTGCTGGGAGAGGTCAGCCACAACCATCCGGAAACTGTTCCATACGCCCCCAGATTGGCAAACTCAAGCTCTCATGATGTTAAGCCTCCTTTCCTCTGCTCCCAGAACATCTTCTCATTCAGCTTGCTTTCCCTCTCCCCAGGTGCTGTCCTACACCTGCACGACTATGCCATGCTGAGCGTAGACTGGCTGGTGTACAATGCTACCTATCTCCCTGACTGCTACATCTGCTTCACCCACACGGGCACTGTTCGGTTTCACTTTTCCAAGCCTCATCCTCCTCACCCAGTGCCAGCCCAGTGCTCCCAGTGGGTTTTGCTGGAGACTTACCGAAAACAGCTGCGCAATGTGACTGAGTTTGATGACAGGTGAGCGAGCAGGAAGTGTGGGTGCTTCATGGTGGCACTGCATGGCCAGCAGGATTGTTCTGGACCAGTTTCCCCATTTACTTGTTGCCCTGAAAGCAGGGGACTATATTTCAAGCTGTGTGTACATAACAAGCAAATGGCAAAGAACACGAGGCATTAAGTAATGCAGCAAGAAAGACACTGAGGCTCTGGAGTGTGTCCAAAGAAGGGCAACGAATCTGGTGAAGGGTCTAAAGCACAAGTCTTATGAGGAACAGCTGAAGGAAGAGGGATTGTTCAATCTGGAGGAGGCTCAGGGGAAACCTTATAGCTCTCTACACCTCCCTAAAAGGAAGTTGTAGTGAGGTAGGTGTTGACCTCTTCTCGCAGTTAACAGCAAGAAGATGAGAAGTAAAGGCCTTAAGTTGCTTCAGTGGAGGTTCAGGTTGGATATTAAGAAAAACTGATTCTCAGAAAGAGGAGTGAGGCATTGGAACAGGCTGCCCAGGGAGGTGGTGGGATCACCATCCCTGGAGGTGTTCAAGAAATATGTGGATTTGGTATTGAGGGACGTGGTTAGTGAGCATGGTGACAACGGGTCAGCAGTTGGACTTGATAATCTTAGAGATCTTTTCCAACCTTAACAATTCTATGATTCTAAGTACACCAGAATTAGAGGCTACTAACTTTGAAGTTCTCTGTTGCACCTCTACTTTGGTCTGTTGTACAGACAGATTGAAGTCAGTGGTTTAAGTTGCTTCATGTAACCTGCCCCACCCTCCACCAGCACCCAAGCTGGATGTGCTTCCAGCAGGGAACAGGGCTCCATGGGGGAGGACCTCACCTCATCCATTAAGGTAACCATGAGGAGAGCAGACAACTGAGAGACTCAGTCTCAAGAGGGATCTCAGGCACTGAGGCATGCCACCTGCCCCCACAAAAGGGGTTAGGTCTCAGCCAGGGCACTGGTTGAGCCAATGAACCCTACACATAGGTTCTGTGCCTGACAGCGCACCATCTGCTAGCAGAGCTCCTCTCCTCCAGGTCAGGTCTCCCATAGCCACCTGGGAGCTCACAGCCCAGCCTGCTCTTCCAGGCATCACTCACCATTCTGCAAAAGCTCCCTCCCTGCTGTCAGCCTTTTATCAGGACCAGGTGCGAGCAGACTGCCCAGCAGTCACCTCACATTTAATGACTTACAGGTGGGTGCAAATGGCCTGGCTCACCCTCCAGACATGGTATCAGGAAGACCAAGCCTGACCTCCCCATGGGTCCGTTCATCTTGTGACAAAGCCCTGCTGAATGGCCAAGGGGAGCGTGTGGTTCTACATTGTGTTTGGGGGCTGGATAGCATGCACTAAATAATGCATGAAGGCAGACACTGAGTGATGAGGACAAAAAGAAACACTGAGTTGTGAGATGGTCAAGGAGCGCTACTGTTTGCTGGGCTCCAGGAGTCTGCTGGGTCCTGTGGAAAAACATAGTGTGTGATTCAAAGTAATTAAAGACAGTGCTGTGGAGCTGGCACACAAGGGGAAGGTAGATGAAGGTGACATAGGTGACTGTAATTATGGCACTTCATGAGTGAAACGTCATGGTTTCGAACGTGTGTGCACATGTGCTTCTAAATCAAGACCTTCTAGGTCCATACTCCTCTGTATGGAAGCTGTAGGGCTCCATGCTGCAGCATGGAATGGAGGTCGGGCTGGAGGCTGGGAAGCTGTCAGGTCAGCTCCTGTCTTACACAGGATGGATCCTGTGTAAGACATGAATCCAGAATGGAAGGAGAAGGTAGTGCTAAGCTTAGGGCTCTGAGCCTTCAACATCCTAAGGCTCTACTGCCCTGACTCGTGGTGGACAAAATAAGATCGAGTGAGAAGTCACTTAATCACATCTTCCAAAGAGAAAACTTGTTCCTCATTCCTTCAATTTCTTCTGGAAGTAATGAGGAAAGACCATGGGACCAGCACTCTTCAGTCCCACCAGGAGACTCATAAATAATGTGCAAGAGATTAGACGTCAAAACAGCTCCACTTTTTTAAGCACAAGCAATTGCTCTGGGTATCTCAGACCCTTGCGTAGACCAACCCATGAGTTGTATTTGGGTTTAGTTGGATTTATGTAGCTCAACGTCTCCTCCTGGCAGAGGCATTTGGCTGTGGCATCCTGTACTGCAAAAGTCTCACAGAAGGCAGAAGGGGAAACCAAGGCAAAGACCAGTGAAGTGATTTTCCTCAGCAAATATGCACTGTAGCCAAATATAAACATGCATCTTCTACATCCTGGGTGCTCAGACTTATACTGTTATTTATTTCTTGCAAAACTGCAATGGAGTCACTGCACATAATGTGCAAGCACAGGAACAACAGCTACCCTGAGGCATGTCCCCTCTTATTTTGATCTTATCCCTGGGTACTAGTCTGAGGGTTAGGAATGCATTTGGCTGCCTGAAAATAGGTCTCTAGCCAGAAATTGGCCCCAGTCTGTTCTGCTTCTCAGTTCCTGGAAATCCTCCCAGCCTCTCGAACATGTGCATCCCAGGCTACCTCTCTTCCTGCGCTCCTCTTTGCCCTTGAGCACTGACAAGCTGAGGGAAAGCAGATGTCAGAGAGATGAACGGATGGACAGTTGGGTGCTTTCAAGGAGCTATTGAGTGAGTGTGGCAGTTGGGAAAGGGTTCTCCTACAGGATAGCGTGGATCAGCAAATGTGAAGGAACAGGGAAAATGTCTCCCAAAAGCCTGCACTGCACCTCTCTTACATTCCCACATTCCTGGCCAGGAAGGCAAGAGGGTGGGAGGAAGCCACGTAACATTTCTGCTGTTCATATTTTTGAGTACGTTTACAGGTATATATCCACATATACATGTACATTTATATGTGTATTGAAAGTAAGTCTTTCTGTTTGTTTGCCTCAAAAAAATGGTTTCGTCATTCACATCCAAATCACAAGTCTTATGGGCCAAGACCTGAGAATATCCTGTTACTGGGGTTAGCTTCCAAAATGATGCTGTTGGGAGAGTCAAGACACCACAGGTTAGGAGACAGAGAAAGGCAGGAAATTTTGCTTTGAGATTTAAAAGAATCCTCACTTATTTACTTGTCAATCAATTAGGATATACGAGAATGCCATTTTCCCCCTCAAAAAGCAACACAATCACCACAATCTCTAAAGTGAGGGCTGACAATGGGCATGCCCCCAGATATTTAAAGGAAGCGGCGCTGATATGCCAGATATTTGTGAACCTCCCCCTGCCCGAGGGTGGGGGCCATGCCCCCAGGCACAGCTCCCTGTCACAAGGATGAAGTCATCTGCGAGCAAGCTGACACGCGGCTCGAGCTGCGGGAGAATCCCCTGGGCGCCAGCAGACCTCCATCACCTCCCCTCTGTGCCCTCCGCTGCCTTATCTCAAGGAAAATAGGGCAGTAGACACACACAAAAAGTGTACACAAAACCCCACCAGAGAAACAAAGCACTCCACTCTCTGTACAAGTCTCCCCTTGGGGAGAAAAGAGGGGAAGAGAGAGAGACAGAAAGCGAATGAGCCACATGTGACAGATGTTAGCCACTCTATTTAATGCACCACTGGAAGACACTCAGATACTGTGGCGAGGAGCGAGATATAATTAGCCATGAAGGAGAGAAACAAGCAGGAAAAAGATGCTCTTTAAAAACAAGACAACATATCATTCACTTCTGCATTATATAATTCAAGAAAGCAAAACAGTTAAAAAAGAGCAAGAAAAAAGCAAAAACATGGTCGAAAACGAATAATCCTGAGCTGATCGTTTTTGTTGTGCCCCTTTGGGCATACGCATTGCAATAGCATCGTTCACTGCCTATATGACATGACATGGAAGGCTATTTGTAGTCTGCACCTGATCACTGGCAGGGGTCCATTCTGGGAAGCAAGCAAAAGTGTCTTTATGAAGCTTTGCTTCATCTGCATGAGCTCCTCATGGCAAAATATTATCAGCCCGAACCCTTAGGAGATTATCGGGTTATCAAGGCTGGGTCAGCACTGCACCATAAATCTTCAACAGTTATAGGGATCAATAATCGGTCTCAAAGGAAAGGGGATTATAAAAAAAACGTTACTTGATTGATGTGCTTTTAGGAGCAGGGTGGTGTGAGGATTTATAGCCCAAGAGCACAGGCTGGGTAAACAACCTTGAGTCCCTATAGCTCGAGTTTAAAACAGGGCACGAGGTGGTGGGGAGCTGCCTTCAGCCAGGGCTGGGGTGATGACAGCAGGGAGCACCGCCACATCTGTTTTCCCAGAGGCTTGCCAAGGTGTCTGGCTCTTCCCATGCTGCATCTCCTCATGCACACTCTCTCACTGGTAGCCAACAATAGGTGAGCTCCGTACAGATGCCCCAGCTCTGGGGTGATGCTCCAGCATCCTTCCCTGAGCTGCAATGCCATAGCATCACAGAGCATCACACTTGTGCCTCCCTGGGCGTGGCAGAGCTTCTCTGCCAAGTCACATTGCTTGCTGGACTTATCTGGGGATGTCAGCCTTGTGTGATAGTGCAGTAGAGATTCCACTCTAATGCATAGGAGGGCAAAGCTGAAGGTGCTCTGAATTGTTTGACTGGCTGGCATTTCAAAGCTCATCCTCAGCGTGATCCAAATATCTTTTCTTATGTACAATTATGTTTCTGAAATAGTTCCCAGCAAAGAAATTAGCTGAGTGAAGAAGAAATGAAACTGCAGCTGCAGGAATAGGGCCCTGAGGGAGGGGAGCGGGAGCCAGCAGGCAGGTGCTGAGGTGTCGGCTTCATTGTAAGGTTGGGATGGAGGGATGAAAAAGGATGTCCCATGTCTTAGTTTATGGGTCTGGTCCAGATCATGTCTGTGGGAGGGAGACTTCAAACACCAAACATTATTATAAAACAGTAACTGCTGTCAAGGGATGCCAGGTTTGTTTCAGTGGAGAGGAGGAAAAGATTTCTGGTTCTCAAACATTTCCTCTCTGCCCATATAATCTGGCACATTTTGATAAAAAGAAGGTACTGGGGAAAGTTACAGGTTAGAAGTCACAATAATGGTGGTCTTGGCATCTCCTGGAGACTGCCCAGTGAACTGATGGACAGGTGTCAAAATACTTGACATGCATTTGAGATGCTTGGGAGAATATATGGTCTGCGGGAGTAACATATTAGCCTACTTTGAGATTAATACCCCTGGGTAACAGAGTGCAATTCTTAGGATATAAAAAACATCATGCTTGCTTTTCTAAGTCTCGTTACTTCAAGATAATAAAATCATAGAATCATTAAACTGTAGAACCATAGAGTTATTTGAGTTGGAAGGAACCCTTAAAGGCCATCTGGTCCAACCCCCCTGCAGTGAACAGGGACACCCACAGGTAGATCAGGTTGCTCAAGAGCCCCATCCAGCCTGACCCTGAGAATCTCCAGGGATGGGGCACCCACCACTTCTCTGGGCAACCTGCTACAGTGCTTTACTGTCCTTACTGTAAAAAACTTTTTCCTTATATCCAATCTAAATCTCTCCTCCTTTAGTTTGAAACTATTTCCCCTTGTCCTATCACAACAGATCCTGCTAA
>JAOWBP010000001.1:53192766-53237885 GCA_028571105.1 Tragopan temminckii | reverse complement strand
GACAGACTCTCCCTTTCCCAAGAAAGGCATCTCCCCAGGCTTTGATAATTTAAAAGCTGTGTTAGCTGATCATATCAACCCTGACCCCACAAAAATCTCTTTACCATTTCTTATCTGAGTCTCACGGATTAGCAAGTTCTCTTCTGCCTTCTCCCTACCAAGAAGAAAGAGAAGGAGTTATACAATAAATGCATTACTTCACATCACTGAAACGCAGCTGCTTCTGAAGAGAAGAATGAGGTTGCAGCAATGATTCAACACAGAGCAAAACCATGGAAAAAAACCTACTTGTTCTAAATACATATGTTTATGGACACACACATACATATCTACACATATATACATTTATCATAGCTTTGAAAAATTTGAAGCAGTGAGGGATGCAGGCTGGAATTTGGCAAGGGCAGTATTTCAATACTCAAGGGAAGTACCCCAAAATGTGTATGGACTCAAGTAGCTAAGATTTTGGCTTCAAGCACTGCGCAGTGAATGTACTCTTTATCAGGAGCATATCCCCTAACACTACACAGAGGAACTGCATCAGAAGTGAGGCAGCTGGAAGAGCGATACCCAGTGTTTCACCAAGCTTGGCTTCCAGCTCAGTCAGAATTTTCTTTGGAAAGTGATCAAAGCATCCACCAAGCCTGAGCTTGCTTCACTTCAGAGATGCACTGAAATTATGGTTGCATGACATATACATATTTACTGGGGGAACCCCAGAAGCACATTATATTATTAATTGCAAGAAGTATCAGAGAGACTTTCCTCTGGGAACACATGCATCTCACATCTCTTGCAGGAACCTTTCCATACCTCAGCAAATTTTCCTCCAGTAGTTTTTTCCGCTTTGGGGGTCGCCCTCGTCTCTTGCCTGTTTTCCCAGGAACGTTTGGGGTATTTGTCTGTCCCCCACATCCCCTGCAGAATGGCAAAAAACACCATGAAATATCTGCTGAGCACGGGAACTGTGGCTGGCGGGGACAGAGAAGGGCAGGGATATTGGAACAGCTGCGAGGAACCAAAGCAAAGGAGGGATTAAATCAGAGCAGCCACAGGACAGAGAGGGAAAGAAGATGAGGGTTTCCCCCTTGCTGGGAGCTTGCTCTGGGAGCCGCCGGCACGGTGCGGGGCAGCCAGCGAGGAATGTGGTGGGGCGGGCGGCATCGCTCAGCAGCAGGCTCTGCTGGTGCCACAAAGGCTGCAGGCTGGCTCCGGCACATTGTGCCACGCGGGACAGCTCGCAGTCTGCTTGGCAACTTCGTGCTTGCCCCGTGCTGCTGCAGCCCTGCATTCCCAGCCACCCCCTCCCGTGACAACAGCAGTCAGGCGGATCCCCATCCGGCCAGGCTGGCTGCACTGTCCCCCTCCCACCATGCCCTGGGCATAGGGGCATTTGAGTGTCCGTTACCTGTCTGGAGCCAGCTCTCCGTTCGTTTTCGCCTGCACTGGGTCCTCCTTGTACATCCGCGTGCCATAGAAATACCAGTACAGAGCCCCGCTGCTGTCTTCACCCAGCGGCTCCACACGGAGGCTGTCAGCGTCCAAGCCCTGCACCCATGGGGAGCCCCCCGCCAGACGGTGACAAGTTGAAAAGCAGCCACACTGTCACACAAAACATGATGACACCCCTCCGCAAACACCTCCCTCCCTCCCACCATGCCAGAACAGCAGTACAGCTGCTCCTCCGGGTCGATCTGGGAAAATGTTACTCCAGGGGGGAAGGCGACGTTCGCTCTCCATCCAGAGAGGGATTGAGATTGGCATCTCTAATTTGAATGGCCTCTCTCGTTTTAACATTTCATCTCTGGTGCTCCTGACAGCGAAGGTCTAATTAGTGCTGGCGACAGCCATGCACAGCCTTGAGAAGCTCCCTCCCCCTCCTCACCACCCTTCCCCCATCCCTCAATGCACTTCAGTCCTATCCTTTCATCTCACACCATCCCTCAGCAACACAGCCCCAGCTCGCCCAGCCCCGCCACTGCAGTTGGAGTATCTCCAAATTCAGTCATCTCAGAAAGAGTAGCTAATGAAGCCAACTTGCTTGGTGACTTTTATGTTACAAGCACATCCCCACAGAGCAAGAGCCTCAGGAGTAGTCCTACGTCATTGCCTTGGATCCTCTGCAAGGTGAGAGCTGGGGAACAAGACGGGGAACTGCTGACCCATAGCACTGCCACCAAGAGCCTGGCCTCAAAATATCCTTCCCAAGAAGATTCCCTAATCTGGCCCACAGAGGCCATTTCCTCTGTCCCCACACTCCCGCTGCCCAGCGTACCTTGAGGAGGTCGAAGACATCATCTGCATCGAGCCGGTAGTCACAGAGGCGGTGCAGGATCTCGACTCGGGTGCGCAGCGGTAGCTCCTGGAAGGTGGACTCTCGCAGAGGGTTGGGTTTCCCTTCCTCCAGCTCCCAGCGGTAGTTGATGATGTCCTCCAGGTAGCTGTGAAATGTCTGGGATCTAACCAAGGAAACAAACATCCACACATAATGTAGTTTGCCGTGTCAGAAACACCTGGAACAATCAAACAACTCTTCACCTTTCCACTCGCTCCTCACATCTGCCATCACTAAGCCAAGCTCCTCTCTTTGCCCCTTCAATAGTTTTCTATGCATTGGTTCAGTGGCTTGAAACTTTAGTAGCTGAACATCTCCACCACCACTATTTCCTTTCAGCTTCGCCACCGTACACCTCCTATATTCCTGTTGTGGCCCCTCTTCTCTTCTCCATTGGACTCCAAGGTGCCTCCTTTTCCTTCCCATCCCTCTTCCAGTTGCTCTGGAGTACACCCACAGGGCCCAGTCAACACACAGGGCCTGTTGTGCAGCAAAGCATACTCGCTCCCAACAGGGATAAAGTGTGCTTTCTGAGTGAGGTTCAGACCACAGCACTCTCTTCCCTAGTGTGCCAGATGATCAAACTGAACATTTGAGCTCTTCTTAAACACCACCCCTAAAATGATCTTCCTCACTTGCTAGCTGGGCCGCATTAAATCCCCCTTTCTTTGCCAGCAGCTCACCACATAATCCAAGGAAATGCATTTCTTACCCTCATCTGGTGTTGAGGATAAATGTTCCTATCTGACACAGACTGCTGGTGGAACTCAAAGCTAAAAGAGCTCCTGCCTATATTATAAGGAGAGCTTATTCTGACTGATGAACATTTGAGGGGAGGGTATGAAAAAAAAGGGCTGGTGAAGCCATGTGCCCCTACATATAAAATTTTCTCAAGATCTATCTATATCAATTTGACACCTGAGACTTTCCAGTCTTTCTTAGTCTGCAAGCATTGTGCCCTGAGCACAGAGAAGGGGATCTCCCCCTCCCACACCCCGGCCATTCCTGCACACACGGGAAGTCCATATGCCGGCAAGAACACCACTGGGTACACACTCCCACCAGCTCTCAAAAAGGCAGCTCAACTTGATAGGTTTTTGGCACAAACTCATTACTCTATATGATTAATGGAACTGTGCCAGCATTACAGAATTGCATTTGCCCGAGAAATTTCTAACTACTACAAAAGCTATTATTTTTAAGCAAAGAGACAGAGTAGCAGGATCCAAGTGGAAGACTGTTAAAAGTCAATAAGAAGTTACCTATTAGACAGGGCGACTTAACGCGCTTGGTAAAGACTGGACTTCTTTACAACAACCGCGATGGGACAATGACTGCAAGAACAAGGAAACAGATGCCACGCGATTCCACCTGGCAGTGTTTCCCTTCCTCCTCAGATGGAGAGAAGTTGATGTTACCGCCCTGCAGATTGCTCCCCACCAGCCTGCCTCTTTCTGACGTCAAATGGAAGCTGACCTCTCAGAGCCAACTCCTTTCACCGGATGAGTTTTATCAGCCTCCTGGTTGTATTTAACAACAGATGCTTGAATATACCCAGATCTAATGCCTTCTGCAACCTAGAGGTTGTTTCCTCTGCATGACACAAGCAGATCACTGGTCTTTCCAACCTGAGTGTAATTGTTTCGCCTCACTAATATCAGCAATCAAACACACGCAACTTGAAACAGTTCCCTACACGTACAATGTTTAGTTAACACAATGAAGAACTGCTCTGTGAAGTGATTTCTGACTCAAGTACTAATTATAGTATAAAAAATACTGAAACTATGCTTTTTCTCTGAAATATTCAAGCATGATACATTTACCTTAAGTAGCTGTGCGTTCCCACAATGTCTTCCTCATTATACCCCAATCCAACTTTCAGCAATGACTTCAACTTGGCAAGAAGCATGGTACTAGATTCAACTTCATAGCCTTTTTGTTTTTGAGAGTGCTCTTTGATCACACAAAGTTATATTTACTAAAGCCATCATATATATATATATATATGTATTAAAACAAAACAAAACAAAACAACAAAAAACAAGAAGAAAAAGATTCAACTCAAGCTTTCAGAATAGAAACGGTGACCAGAATATCCTCTTCTGAATGCAGACCAACACCTATATTCAGATGTTAAGTCCATTGTGGAAGAATATAAGCTTTCCAAAAACATCTCAGTTCCAGCACCCTGAGTTCAAGGCAGAAGATTATTTCATTAGCTCTGATATAGATGACTTGTCTATTTACACTAAAACTGATTAAAAAACCTCCACGTTTTTCCCAGGATCCTAGTAGCGACATGGAATGCCTGGAAGAAGCAACAAAGGGAACAGAATTTTGACCTGTTAGCCTTCTGGCAGACATTTTCTTCCACCAAAAAAGAGGGACAGATACTCTTACTACTCACATGAGCTCATTGATCTTGCTTTACCATTTTAGTTACACTCAAAGAAAACTGATCCAGGAAGCCCCGCAATTCCAAAAGATCATCTGAAATCTTTGCCTATGTAACTCTCATTCTCTCTGGGGACTGGCTCTGTTGACTTATCCAATTTGGTTTGAGTTTGACTTTCACATAAGTGGCCAACACTAGAAATTTCCGCCATCCGCTCAGTGTCCAATACATTACAAGCTCTGTTCTCAAGAGTACTTCGAGTTCCTACCCCCATCAATTTTCAAAGACGGCTACTGTGCATTTGTCGCTTTGAATAAGGATAGAAATGAGAACCAGAGATGGGAACCAGATGTCCCAAGGCACTCCCAATCACTCTCAATCTTACCCAATTTATATTTTCCCTCTTCAAGAGGTCTGGCTTCTTTTCTCCGGGCAAATGTGGGGTGCTCGTCTTCAACCTATCTTCCACACCTATGGTCTCCACTTGGCTGGTCTCCATTAAATTTCCCTTTGAAAAAAGTTTCTGAAACAGATCCCTTGGTTTGGAAGAGAAAATCTACAGAGAGCATAGCCAACTGTGAGACCTCACACCTTGGACTTCTTCCCCATATAAAACATAAATGCTTGAGACTAATCATATGGCAGTAACTATAAAATCAGAGCCCAAGAATCAGACAGACAAGGTCCTGGAGTGGAATGACCTGGATGCAGTTGTCAAACACATTTCTTTAAAGCTCCAAATAAGACAGAGTCACATCTGCATGTTTGGCAGTCCTAGGGTATCTCTGCTGCAACTGAGAATCTCCAAAAACCCTTTTTGTAGGCAAGAAGGCGGCAGGGAGATCACTGAGTTGAGACAGAGATACCTCTTCTTCCAAGGTTCTCAGCATCACTGAGACTTGTAACAGCACTCAACCAACAGAAGCAATGTTAAATGACAAACGTCCTTTCCTTTCTCTACAAATAACACGTGGGAGTGAATTGGTGCATGGACACATTCTGTTTCAAGACAAGTATTCCAAAGGAAAATCAGCTCTTCACTGAAACTAAGCTGGGGCTCCTAGAAACTGTTTAAGAGAGAGCCCATGGCACACAATGATTGTCACCATTTCTCGCCCTTCTCCCTTCCCCTGCCATGCAGTAACAGCTTCTCCCATACAGTTCATTAGCAAAAGAAAACTATTACAGAAATCACCTACAAAAGGTCAGAAGAGTTAATTATCTCAGAGCACTCTGAGACTGTGAAACTTCTTCCTTCCCACAGCTAGTCTTCTTCCCCATCCCAACTTCACTAGCTGCAGCACATTTAATATTTCAGAAAACCAAGGCAGTTTCCCTCACTTGTTACAATATCCCCTACTCTGAAGCTGTCACCCAACACGCAAAGCAATTTGGATAGCTTTAGTGGGGAAGTGGTGGAATAATACATGACTATCTACACGATATGTCCCAAGTGGATGCAGATGATTTCTCTCATGAGCCCAATGTAATTTTTCATCCCTGACTGTGCTCTGAACCCCCTGGGCTGTTGTCAGAGGTCCCTACCTTTTTTGCAATGATTAGCAAAGAGGTCAAGCTGAATTGTACCTGTGGTTGAAAATTTTAATCATACATTGTGGACCTCTGTGCACATAAAAAGAAATCTGGGGCACAGGGAAGGACGTGACCTAGCACATCAGTGTCAAAGGGGAGAAATAACTGCAGACAATCCACAAGAGTACTAGTGAGGCTTTGGCTCAAGTTGCCTGTGATCTTTAGCAGCAGCTGCAAAAAAATCAGGGCATAAAGACGGCACGAGCAAGTCTAAGGAGGGGCTCCCCCCCAACATGGGTATCAGCGTCCAGAACAGTCGGAGAAATTATACACCCCCAGAGAGCCCAGCACTGCAGCTCAGCCATCTGCCGACCAGCTCCCTCTCAGAAGAGGGAGGTTTCTCCAGGAAATGGGAGCTGAGCACTCCTTCCTCCACCCAGCCATCCCAATCCAGCAGTCTGCCACTGCTGGGGCTCATCCCACTCCCCAAGGCACCCTTCCCATTGCCTGGGGTTTTGCTGCATAGGGCCACGCTTTGATGTCAGAAAGACAGTGCGGACAGTGTGCGGAGCAAGCCCCTTCCCAGTGCACACATGCTTCCTGCAGAGCTGCCTTTGGACACTGCCAAAGGACAGAGTGAACATTTCACAGGGCTGACGTGATGCAGAGAAAATTTAATTTGGAGCTCCTGGTGAGCTCAGCTGGGAGAAGATAGTTGCCCCCACAGACCCCAGCCCCACGGGAACCCTGTAGGGCAAACTCAATGTGAAATCCCTTCTGAGTGAACCCAATAAGAGTAGGGCTGGAAATACACACCTACACTTATTTGTTTGGTTGGGTTTTTTTTAATCCTCATCTCAAAAGGAAGCAGAGCCACTTGTGCTTTTAGTTTTAAAGTCTCCAGAGTACATCAAATCTTGGCTGGGAAACTGTAAACAAAATCAAGCCAAAAAACAAAAAAAACAAACAAACAAAAAAAAAACAAAAAACAAACAAACAAACAAACAAAAAAGCAAAAACAAACACTGATTCAGCAAGAGAGTCCTCGTGTCAATCTGCACTTCCCGCAGGCAGGGTGCCATGGCCCAAGTATGGAATTACTGTCACAGCATACTTCCCTATGTGGTCAACTGCTGCCAATTTTGTTACAAGTTCCCCCTCACCACTCCAATTAAAACAACAACAACAAAAAACCTTTAAAAAAAGCACACACAAAAACCCCAACCCTGTGAGAGTAAATATTGGATTAAAAGAAACATTAGGATAAGGAGTTGGAAACACTGGAGACAAAAATCTCTCACCGATGCTCAGATACTGCTGGCACACATAGATAAGCCCTGTGAAAGTTCAGAAGCTGAATAATTGCCAGGACCCACTAGCTAGGATATCTATCGCGTTGACAGTGTTCTAAGTCTCCTTTCATTTAATTTACGAAATGCAACGGGAGAGTAAATACTGGAACACTCTTAAGCTACAAGAGCTGGTAAAATGGCAAGCCTGACCCACATCTTATCCCAGAGAGTGCATTCTGCACCCAAGATTAAAACCAAGGACCCTGACCAAACCAGAGGATGACAGACAGCATAAACAATTATAGACCTCCTCCATCATGAGGACATCTTCAAAGTAGTCTGTGAGAAGAAAAAGGAAAACAAGACTGGGAGAGCTCAATTTTTTTCCCTCAAAGACTATTTAAACAGGAATAGAATTACTCTTGTATCTCCTTTTGCAGAGTTAGCCAGTAAGAAAAATAATAGCAGTGACGTCTCTATCTGGTAAAAGCTTTAAAAGCTGAAAAAGACTTGGATTCTCTCAGCCACCCACCATAACTGCTGCATTTACAAGGTGAAAATAGACTTTTTGGGCATCTAATTCATAGTGAACAGGATTGTTATTTATTTATTTATTTTTTGCCTCTGTGATCTCTCAGTTAAAAGAAACAAGAAAAATCAAGGTCTCATCAGAACAGACGTTTTATCACGGAATTAATTTTATGGACTGAAGATATTTCACCTTATGGGCTGGCACCTTTTAAGTTCTGAATTGGCAAGAAGGCACCAGCTTGGTGTTGGGAGTCACTCAGGTGCTAATGAGAGCATTAATTGACAGATGGCATTCAAGATATTTCCCCCCCGCACAGAAGACAGCTTCTTTGCTGTAGCAGAGATCAGGAAAGCTTAATTCTTAACAAGCATACAATGCTTCGGCACAAAGGCAAGCCCAGTAGAAGGTAATGGGAAGGATTCAGGGTTTGCTGGGATGACCTCAGTCAAACATCATTAACAGGGTCAGGAGAAGCAAAGCCTATTTCAGAAGAAAAAATAATATAAGGGCCCCCATGATCAATCTATCCTGGCTTGTCAGAAAGAGAAAGCTTAGGCTGACCTCAGAAGCAATATGAGTTAGTACTACCAGCCTGACCTTGAGCTCTCATGTAACAATGGAGACTGTTTTTTTTTTTTACTGTATTAATGAGCTTTCTTATCTGAGGCGGGGGAGGAAGGCTTATGGACCAGCTTGCACTTTACCTTCAAACCACTTACCTTACTCAGAAACTCAGTCAGGCACGATGCAGGGGGAAAAAAAAGACACTACCTCATCCATTGGGAATGAAAAAAAAGGGTCAGATTGGTATATTGCCTATTTCTTTCCAAGCCCTCTGTGTGCGTCTCACTCAGAAGGTGTGCAAGCCAACACGAAGCGTGTATTCTTCAGACTGTGGGCCAACTTGTGATCAGTCTGGCAGAGGCTCAAGGGCAACAAGCACCTTGAAAGGCCTCCCCTCTGAGCACTTCACTGCAGCAGAGCAAAATGACCGAGGAGCTGAAGATCCATGAATCACGACCTCAAGCTTTAACGCCCATGTTTTGTTTCCAATCCAGCCAGCAGCTTTCTGCATTGCTGGTGGGGACTGACCTTGTGAATTCCAGCCAGGACCAGTCATGAGGGAAGAAGTAACTCCTGACCTCACCAAACTGGTGACAGCAAGGTCCAGCCTTTGCAGAGCCCTGGGAGAAAGGAAACAAACACCTAGCCTTGCCCTGCTTTTCCTTGGAATCATACCATGAGAAAACCAGCTGACCTACATGGGGCTACAAAGAAAAGGAGGACATTTTACATTAATGGGCCCTGAATAAGACCACAAAACAGGAAAAATAAAAAAAAAAAATGGACTGATCACACCTGCAGAGTGAAGTTCATACTCTCACAGTCAGAAAGAGAGCAAAGATTGCTGGCATACGAGTCCAACACTATGCACGTATAGGCTTGCCTGCTCTGCTTCACTTTCAGCTAGAACAAGTTTTCTGAATGCAGACGCTGCCCAAACCCCAAGCAATTCTGTGGCATACCTGTGTGGCCATTCAGGAGTGTTGGTAGTGAAAAAGAGGAAAAAGAAAATAGAAGAATCAAAGTGCTCTGATCTCTGTCTTCACCTTTGCTGAACATGGGAAGACATTCTTTCTACATTACAACCGTGGTTTTATTTGAAACCATAAGAACAAAAAATAGCCAGTTAGTAAAAAGTAGTCTGGTCAAACTGCTGGATTGAGCAGTCTGAAATACGAGTTGCTGGAGATTTCCACATCCCTAAAAGATACAGCTAAGACTCTCACAGAAGTTGAGGACAGCAGAGTAAGAGTCAGCACCCCAGCAATTCTTGTTCCCTACCACTCACTTGCCCATCCCGCAGCCTTTCTCCAGAGCTCAAATGTGGCACTGAGACCACCAGAACGAACAGGCTGAAGAAATGCTTAGTGGAGACAAGAGGGTTCTGGTGTAATTTATGGCCTTTTCTCCAGCATGGCAACACAAAGTTAGGACAGGAGGTTCTCCAGCAGAAGGGCTGCTTGATCTTACAAAAGAAACCTAATTGGCATTGTCGGATACTACAGAATCTACCATCCTCCCAGATGAACTTCTAAACTGTTTGTGTTCAAGACTGGATATCAGGAAAAGGCTCTGCACCAGAGGGCGGTGGGCATGGAACAGGCTCCCCAGGGCAGCGGCCAAGGCCCCAAGCTGCTGGAGTCCAAGGAGCGTCTGGACAGAGCTCTCAGACATATGGTCTGATTTTTGGTGGTACCGTGTGGAGCTACAAGTCAGATTTGATTATCTTTATGGGTCCCTTCCAACTTGGAATATTCTGTGATTCTAGGAGAAGACTTAGCTGTCAGTAGCTAAGAGCATTCCAGTCCTGCTCCACATCTTCTTCCATCTTACCTTAAGCAATCTTCCATGGAATAAACACTGGAGAAGCTGGAAGATGAGCTGGCAGACATGCCGTATCCCACAGAGAAGCAGAATAGGAACAGCTATGGAGCGAGGCAGCGTCTCCAGGGAGGCTGAGAGAATGGAGAGCTGATGTGGGCTGTCTAGTCTAATAAGGGCTCACACCACAGGAGCATGTGGTGGCTTGACAGAAGCAAGTGCAGCCACTTAACCTGAACATGACAGCAGAAGTGGGAGTGTTGCTTTGCTACCCCAAAAAAGGGGAGCACAAAGGAAGAAGGAGAAGCCACAAGGTCACCACAGCTGCTTACCCTTCCAGGGAGGTTCTAGGTCTGCACGTGCAGACTTCTTACCCTAGCCATGACAGAAAAACTGGGCAACCAGGCAAGTTTTCAGCTTGGGCTCTTTAGTGCTACAGTCACCAACGCATGGATTAGATGGAGATGCCCTTTTACCCGCTGTGAGCCAATGTGTGCTGCCTTCTGTCTCGTATAGACTCATTCCCCTCATGTGAGAATCAGGAGGCAATAGGTCTGCTCCCTCAAAGAGGAAGCCAAATGTAAGAACTGAACTCACCTCACGAGCCAATATGGCAGTACTTTAGCTTTCTTCAGCTGCCTATAGTCCATACTCTTCCTGTGATTCTGCTTTTATCTAGCAGTCGCCCTTTGCCTGCCACAACAGCTGAGAGTGACTTGTTTGTTTGTTGTTATGCTGAGAGAAGACAGAAAAGAAGAAGAGATATACTGGAACTGATAGAACACTGTCCCGTATCAGCCAGTCCTGAAAAGGCTCTTCCCTTTGGCTGGCAAATGCTGGGGACAGGCAGGAGTGCTGAGATAAGTGTCTATTTGATCTTCTCTCCCCCATTCACCCTGGGTTTCTCACTGTTTTATGTTCACAAACCACCAAGGCAGCTAATCAGTGCTCTGTGACCCCTGTTAATTGGGCTGTGAGAGAGAAAGGCAGCACTGGCAGGAGAAATCACACATACCTGTTACTTTGAACTGTCTTGCCATTTTCCATCTCCCTGCTTGCAGCAGCTCCAAGCACCCTTCTGTGAGCCAGGACTGCTCTATTTTCATCACCAACCCCAGAAACAGCAGGAGAGGCCACAAGTGTTACGTGTAGTTGTCCTACCTCTAACACCTCAAGGTACAGAGAGACAACAAAGAGGAATGCTGTATCTTCACCCTAGCTCCTTCCACATGAGAAGGTAAAAGTGGTTTTTGATGAATGAAATACAATCCAAAGGCAGTGATGACCTTTCTTCCATATGTGCCAACCTGTTCCTCACTGTCTTTATCTGCCTCCTTGTTGCTCTTTCTCCATTTCAAAAACAAGAAAACAAGCAGATGCCCAGCATCCATTTCTCTGTCTCTATATAACAGCAGCCTAATTGGCCAAGTAAGCTAAAGAAAGCAGTTGGTGTGAAGATGTAAAGCGCTGAAGGACAGAAGGATTGGGTTTGTCACGTCTGGTGGGTTACACAACACTTGAAGGATGAGGAATACATGTATGGCTAATTACATATACACTGGCTGCATCTGAGCTTTAGGCAAGAGCAGGGGTTGTCTGCATGTTTTTGTTGTTTGATTAGGGAAGGGAACAAATAAGAATATGAAAAGCAACAAAACCAGAGCAGCCAGAAACATCCCAAACAAAGCTGAAAGTGTACGGTGGCAAAGGAAGAAAAGTCCTGGATGTGAAAGGGATGAGGACAAGAACAAAGTAACAGAATATTAATGAGATAAAATAAAACTTACTTAAAACATAACTTTTTCACTGCCAGCTCAACCCTTTGCTCAGACTGAGTCTCCATGAAAGGAAAATTTATGCTCTCAGAACAAACAAAATTTTAGTCAAGAGGTACAGTCAACAGGAACTCCCTCCCCCATTACTGATGCTGCAATTCGACTGAAAACTTATAATTACAAATCAATGGTTTTGGATAACTGAGATAACAAGGGGAAAGAAAACTAATTTTGCTAAAAGATCCTGAAACATCACTGTGCTGAGCACATAGTTACTGCTAAGTAAATATGTGAAGACATGAATCAAAGTAGCAATAGATACACAGAAAGTATTACTGGCCTTAAAGGTTTACAAGGAGGTAATTTGAGACAATTTAAAAAATCTTCCCCCCCTCCCTTAATTGTAATACTGCATAAATATTATTGATTTGTGCTATCTTCCACAAGTATTCCTGAGATTGATTCAGGTTGACCGTGTTCAAACCAAAGCTGTGTTTAAACTCACCTGCTCAGCTTTGCCATATTATAGATATTATGCACTCCACAGTTTATCTAGTTTTACCATTAAGATACAACCCTGAAATCATTAGCCAAAAAGTGCAGTAATGAATCAGTTGCCTTCAAGTGTGAGGTACAAGCCAGAAGATGAACAAGGAGAGGTTTAAACTCCAAGAGGAAATTATTCTCAACAGCAACTACTATGCATTTGCCTACCACCACATTGAAACATGCATCACAGCTCCAGCATGTGGCCAAGAAAGTAGATAATATTGAAGCTAATTTTTTTTTTCTTTTTGCCTAAAAATACAAATCTCATTTCCTTGAGATACAGTTAAAATTCTAAACTAGGCATCTGGAAAGGTCTACAAACCTTCAGAAAACTCCTGGAAGGATGGTCTGTCAGATATCCTGCTTGAGTGGGAAGACGACTTGAGCGTCTGCCAAGCAGTGAATGGTTTCTGCTTCTTTATCAGGAGCTGCACTGAGAGCAAATATCATTCCTGGAAATGAGCACTGGATATTATAAAATAACTGTTTCCAAAAAAGTCTGTTAATTGATGGAGGCAGAATACTAGGCACTGAATAACATGGGATGATCACTTTGATGCCCAGTTCTTCAGTCACGGAAGAGACAAGACGCACACCCCCAACAGTGTCAGATGCTCTTTACCATCCTTGAAGAATCAATCTGTTTAGCCAAGGGAGCCCAAGAAAGAGGCAGTGCCAGTTACTGAAGTTTTACCCAGAAGGGAAGTTAGAGTTGGTAACAGTGTGGTACCATCCTGCACTATGTTCAAGGTGGAAAAGTACCAGAAAATGACATTTTACCCAAGCCCCTGCAGAAGGTTAATGATAGAACAGAAAATTTTTCTGTATCATGCCTGAAGGAAGCTTGGTGTCCAGGTGGCATGTAATTCTGAGGGATATCTCAAGGGAAAAGTCTAATTGTATGCCATTTCTTATCATGTGATGACATTGATCTTGGCTGAGGAAGGGCCAGGGAAAATGGTTTTCATTAAGCAATGAACTCCCTGGTAGGCTAGCAAATAGGGCTGGAGAGCTGAGGAGAGTCAGAACTCAATGCTTCCTTACCCAAAGAGATCCATCACTGCAGCTAGACTGGGAACATAATTTTTCCCTGACAGCATGCTAAGATAAAGTGGAAGAAATCTCCTGAGACTCCAAAGTGCACTTTTCTGCCAAGCTCAAAATCAGAAAAACACATCACAGAATGTCAAGAGGAAGAAGAGATGTCCAGAGGCTCAGCATCAGCACCAGGACGTGTGCTGAAGGCACTGGTGCACATGCTGGTACCAATGATCAGGAAGGTAAGCAATGCAGTGCCATGATGACCAGCGCTGGGATTAGAATACGGGTGCACTAGGCAGAGAATACACTAATCTGTAGGACACAGCTGGTCTCCTGGTGAAACATTAGATCACCAAGAGAAGATTAAGCAGCACTGATGCCAAACTGGAGACTTTACAAGCACAGCAGCAGGCAGTAGGCTTGATGACACTGACAGACTTAATGGTATCAGTAAATTATGTCACTCTTTGAATGCAACTGAAAAGCAAGGAACCAAGGTTCTCCTCAGAGCACATGCTCACAAGGCAATAAATCTGAGACACACCAATTCCCAGGGTTAATTTTAGAGCTTAAGGAGCAGTTCCTAGGCCTCAAAACAAAACTATCCTGGGCATTTCTGAGCACAACTCAACAAAGGGAGATGTCTTCCTTTCACAGATAGGAGGCTGGATTTATTAAAGGGAGTCAGACAAAGCTGGAAGCAAAGTGCTGATCCTGAAAGGCCCTGATGAGCAGGTGAGAGAGAAACTCCCCCAGTCACAACACAGATGGTTGCCTCCCATCACGGATGGTTGCCTTCCAGCACCCTTCAGGAATCTGGAATGCTGCATTCTTCTCCACTCAGCTCTTCCCATCTCAGGCTTATCAGGCATTGAGGATGGGAATCACTCGTAGACATAATGATGCCACAGCACAGACAGTGTTTGAAGCCTGGGGGCTTCTGCATTGCTACTCTGTCAAGTACCTTGGGCTTTGCATAACAAAAGGCTGAGGGATCAAAAAGAAGAAAAAAGAACCAGTGTTAGAAGTATTTATTAACTAACCAAAGAACTATCCACAAGTTATACAATAAAAAGGGAGAGAGAAGGATCTGGGTGCTCAAGAGGGAAATGAGTACCTTTGGGAAAGCTAGCTCTGTCCATCCGTGTCAGTGGCGATGCTGGGGAGACTGGGAGGCCAGTCAGCTATGGCTTTGAAGGGCTCGGCTATGGGAGGCTTTGATTCACATAGGCTGGGTGCATAGCCAGTGCCCACTTATCTGACCTGGAAGAGACATGCAGCCCTTCAAGGAGGAATCTCTGCTGCCACACAGACACAATTATGTATGAGAATCGCTGTGCTCTGATCACACTGCCTCCAGGTACACAGCTTGACTCTTAGTATCGAGTTATTTCCTCTCCTTTTTGTGGCTTACTCTATGTGACCTTGGCAACCAACCACGCACTGCACATGCTCAACAACAAGCCGCTCCAAAAGTGATGAAATGAATATTAAGGCATAGTACCTTCTGTCTCAGTAGGGATGAACACAGCTTTCTGGATGGTCAAGGATAATGGAACATACCTAGAGCCTGACTTTTACCTGCCGACCTGATACAACAGCAAATACTTTGGTTCATTTGTTGTGGCACTTCACTTCTCCTACCAAAAGCACCACCCAGGCTTCAGTCTGTGCTTTCTGATTTTCATCTCTATACCTTTTTCTTTCTCCTACTGTTATTTGATAGTGACACCCATTCCAAAGAGAAGCAGATCAACTCCTGGGAGCTGGAGCTGATCAGCTTAAGAAAGACACAAATACATCTCTTATATTCTGAAAGAGCAAATAAGAATGATGCTCACTGTGTTTCACATTCAGACTGGAAGAGGATCATTACTTACTATTCATTCCTGGATCCTTGAAGAACAAGAGGAGCCAGCTTAATGCTGCATTGTTCATTCTTACTGCTCATCAACAGAAACCATGCTTCCAAATTATAGCCATAAGGAAGCCCAACAGTGCTGCTGCACTGTAAACTATTCTGATTGTTTAGGGGTTGTAGAGAGGACCTTAAGGTATTATAGTGATGATGAGCACTGAGAAGAAGCTGGACTTATTGTGCTGATGATTATGGGGAAATAGGACACATTCGTGCATTATGGCACAAATGCGTTTGAAACAAATCCTTATTTGCCTTGCTGCTCATAGAAAGATACAGTTAATGTGAGAGAAGAGAGTCCTTTCTGAGGCAAAAAATACCTGGCATAGGGGTGGTCTTCAAGCAAACAATCTTAGCGAATTCTTGTCCTAGAACCAGCCCTGCAGTATTTTGGGGGACAAGAAGTAAGAACAAGTTTTTACAGATAAGCAAGTAGGCCTTCAAAAAGACTTTCTGTGTATTTGTTTCAGAACAGGCTTTTCCTCTTTTCTCCAAAAGTTTAAACTACATACGCTGGTTGAGTAAAAAGGAAACGGAGTAAAGATAGAAGATAAAACAAGGTAAAACTAAAAGCAAAGATGATTTTGAACAGAAACTGATTGTAGTAGATTCATAGCTTGCCAGTACCTACCTCAGATATTCATCAAGCTCACTGGGTTTAAAAGGCTCCAGAAAACAATCTCAGAACTTCTCCAGTACTCATCCTGGGGCCAAAGACTGGTTTCAGAGCCTCGCTGAGGTGCTAGGAGGTGACCTAACAGCACAGATGTGCTAGAACAAAAATCCTGTACCAGTGGTTTGGAACATCACTATCTTGAAATGCAAGACTCAGAAGTGAGGACAAAGGTTTTACATAGAGAGGACTTCCACATCCTGTCCCTTTTTCTCTGTCTGCTTCCTTGTGCCTGAACATCGGACTTTTTCCACATGCTTTCTCAATTTATTTCCCTGTCATCACTTTCTTTCTCCTCTTGGGAGTATTTGGTTTGCAATATCAAAAACTTAAACACACAGCTGTCCATTTCATATTTGAAACAATGACAGCAGCATTATGACATCATTGCAGTTTCCAGGGCCCTTCACTGACTGTTTTTATCCAGCCTTTTAAGTTTAGCCACCTATTCCTTCCTGTCAATACTTTGCATAACTCCCTCTCCCCAGCTATCCAATCTATTTATCTCTCATCCATCTGCCCTGACATTAATGCAGTTTTCACACACACTGTCTTTTCCACTACATCTATGGAATAGCTCTTCCAGAGTACACAACCAACTTTTCTTCAAATTCTTCTTTAAAGATTCATTTTATCCATCTGAGAATCAAAGATGTTTACTTAGCTTTATTTATACTCAAACTCTCTTTAATTTTATTCTGCTGTACTACTCATTAATCACTGAATGACCATGTTATTTTACTGCTGTAATCTCATCCTTCCTTTCCCAACACCTGCCAACTGCCTCATTTTCACTTTTTACCCTTTAAAAGCCTCACCTTGCATGGCTTGGCTATTATTACAATAAATACTAATATTAGATTCAAGATCAGCAATGCAGCCACTTCATCTCCCTTGTCCCCTCAAGATATCTCCTGCTTTGATGATACTGGGTCAGTTTGAGAGACCATCCACCAATCTCCATGATGTATGCAATGCAGCACTTGTTAAAAGTCAGACAGTAAATAATGCTGATCTAGTTGATATTCACTTGGCATTCATGAATATGATTCTGAGTTAGTTAGGTGGTTTGTGACTGGGCCATTGAAACAGTTGTTGTAATCGAGGTCACTGGCACAAGTGCAAGCACTGGCTGTAAACTCTTTCCAAAAGGTATTGTTCCCCAGGTCTGCTGTGACAGAGCTGAGACTGTCTGCCCCAGATATTACGGCACCAGCTGAGGCATTGGATCCACTCAGATTGTCATGGTACTTCAGCTTAGCTATTTCTGCAGCCTGGTTCATCACAGTATCCATGAGTTTGAAAACCTGGCACTGGTTTACCAGCTATCCCAGACAATTTGCAACTTTATTCCCTACACCAAACCAATATACAGCAGTTTCTGTAAGGATACAGCTCTGCAGAGTCATCTGCAAAGGAGCAATTTCAAGATGTAAAGCATTTTACTGAAGGCACTTCTACCAAAGCACCCTTTAAAGACAAAGCCCACAGAGAATAAAGAACAAGGGTGAACAGAAAATGACAAAGCAAAAACAAGAAATGAAATAGTCAGGGCTATTAAACACAAAAGCAGGCATTCTGCCCAGATGGGTAAGACAATTTCAGATTATCCCTTATCTTTTTCCGATGATCACTCAAATACTGATTATAGAACAAGCATTAGAAAATAAGTAAGAGTAGAGGCAGTTTTCTGGAGTGCCAGTTCAACAGAGAGGGAATATAGTTCTTCAGTTGTCACACTGGGACTCTCAATGCCTCAGTAAGGATAGGAGAGAAATAATTCAGAAAAATAGGGGCAGGGAAGGAGTTAGGGAAAGTCCTCATTAGAGCAAAGCAAGCACAAACCACAGGCCAAAGACTCCAAGGTTAGTTTACAGATCCAGAAAGAACTGAAGGTGGGCACAAAAAACATTATCCACTCGGGAAGAAAAAAATTCCAGTGCATTAGGGGGGCAAATAAAAAATATAATAATAATTGAGGTTCTTGAGTAAGCAAAGGCCTTCTCTGGTGCCATGAGTCAATTATCTAATTTTCAGTAACCGTGATGGACCAGTCTTCCAAGATAGAAGAAGCAAAGTCTCATGGAGCACAGCAAGAGCTGCGAGATTGTTTTGTTCCTCTCCTCACTTTCTTGCACCTTTGTGCATGTTGAAAAAATAAAAAGTGACACGTTATAAGAAAAATTAAAATGTTCTTTCAAGAGACAATAGCTGCACGTAAAACATGAGAAGCATGATGAAGCCATTGAAATTTTTTATGCCACTGTATTGAAAAGTAACAAAAATGCAACAACAGAGCTGTTGTTTCACCTAAAGAAATGTCGAACAGTGGGAATTTTTTTCTGGATTATTTTAGTTGAGTGTACACATCCATGTCACACCATCACTTCTGACTTTAAACCAGCTGCAGAAGGCTCCTGCTGTGGCCTTTGCTGTTAGCTGAAGCTCTGATCTTCCTGTCTTGATACAAGTCATCAAGTCACATTTCCTGCTGGAAGTAAAGTGGCAGTCCCTAGGGACTATGCAGCTGCCCAATTTGTATCAGAGAGATTCTGAGGCAAACATGACTATTTTTAAAAACAGCTCTAAAAATTTGCTGTACAAACCCCAAATTCTATAAAGAGCTCTCAACCTTGCCACTCCCCGCTTTCCAGGCAGCTGCATTTTGAAACAGTTAAAAGAAATACAGACACTTCATGGTCTGTGCACAAATGCTAAAGGTTGGAAAAACGTGGGTAAGCTCACTGACATCAAACCAAATTGTGCCTATAATATAAGACTGGAAGGAGAGCTCATAGAAAAAGGCTTCAAGATTAGTTATTCTTTGGTTAGTACTGATGGTGATGGTATGGATGCTATGTGAACACTATTAAGAGCGTTTACAAAACAACAAAAGCTGCAGGTCATGACACAAAAATATTTTGGATCAGAAGGGAGAGAGCAGAGAAAGAGAGAAATCGTTCTGGGCAAGTGCTTTGCCTGCCTGTTGCCAAAAAAGAACAGCTATTGGGTCATTGCTAAAGATGCTGGAAAACAGGATTGCAGGCTACCATCTTCTAAGTCCTGTACTTCTACATTGCTTAATGTGTTAAGAATCAGGTCAACAAAGAGTGCTCTCAACTGCTGTGATCATGATAAATAACAATTTGGAGACTAACATATGGCATCCCAGTAACTAACCTCAGTAGCGAAATGATATCCTTAAAGGAAGTTCTAAGTTACAAAAGAGTCAAGACTCCTTAACCATCAAACCGAGTGAAAAACAGTCTCTCTTGTAGGCAAGTCTGTCATAAAGAATATCAAAACCAAAGAAAAGCTGCAAAACACACTGCTCTACTTCAAAACCAAGAATCACAGAACCCTATAGAATTATTTATCTTGTTCTCCACCCCCTCTCAATAAAAAGCAAATCAAATTAGACTATGTTAAATTGTGTGTTAGAAGGGCTCTCAGCTACGTTCTACTTCCAAAATTACTTGAGAGCACATTATAATTAGCAAAGGTATGTGACAGTTTTATACCCCTTTATGATACATGATTAAAGCCAGGCAACCCGGCTCACCCGTAAGTTCTGCATGCCATCAAAACAGATGTGACAAGGACTGCAATCTACTCCCAGACAGACTGTGAGAAAGCATAGACAGATAACATTTTGGCCATCAAAGAGGTAAGACTACAAAACTAATTAAACCTCAAAAACCTTCTGAGAAGCAGGTAAACTACATTTTATATGAAGTTTTATTAAGCATCTTGTGCACGAGCCTCAGTGTTCCAGCCCCAAACCGAGGATGAAAGCAAGCTCCTACCTTCCCCTCATGGGTGAGAAAGGGAGCAATGTTTACAGCCTAAAGAGTAACAGCTCAGAGCTTCAGCATAAGGATGCAGAACACAAATGACTGTAGAAATTGCTATTGTAATGCCACTGTGATGGTCTGTGAGACTGCTGATTTTTCCCATGCAATACACACACGTCCTAGCTGTCAGTAACAGAAAAATATGGAGTGCTGGTTTGTCATAAAAAGACAGATCTAAGCTCATCTTCCACACAAGTTCTGCCTCTTACACTTGCACATTTTTGTTCACTGAGCACTCAAAAGGTCAGTTAGAGACTCTACTCTTTACCGTTAACTAGGGACAAACTGAGTAGATTAGGAAAGCTGTGCACTGACCGAGGCTCTTGAGCTCAGAGTAGAAGGAACAAAGGTGATCGAAATAAATCTTAAAGAACAATGAGAACTTTAGGCTTTAAAAACACAAGATTATTTTGAATAAATACTCCATGGCTGGTTGCATAAGTATAAAACAAGCAGCAGGTCAACTTTGTTTAAGTATACCCAAGCCATCATTTTTCATTTATCTATAGTTTTTTGGCTAAAAAATCAGTCTAAGATTAGACTAACTAGACTAGGATTAAGCCTAAGGTTTAGACTGAATCTTAATGCTTCTTTATTCATAGCATCCTTTTGCATATGGCATCTTTCCTTCTGTTTCCAGCCTCCTTCCCTATTGCTTCTTCTGCAATGCTTCAGAACCCTCCTTCCCAGAGGTCCAGTAATTCCAGTTTTCCCGATACTTTCTTTCCACCATTCCCAATGCTTTGCTCCTGCTGTGCTTCATTCCCCAGCTCCTCTGGGAAAAATACTTTTCTCGTTATTCCCCTGTCCATTCATTAGCCCCATTTTACAGGAGGTGCTGTTGAAAGGCTGAGCTGGCTTCCCCTTCAGGGATCTCATGTTCTCCTTAGCACAATCTTTTGGGGAAGGTGTAAGCTCTCCATTTCCCACATCACCTCTTATATGCAGATGGACAGAGCAACAGTTGTGAAGGTACTAGGCTGAACAAAACCATGCTTGAGTTACCACTTCTTTTTTCTGCAGTGGCATTACCTCCTTTTATCTTTTGCAGCTCAGACTTAAGCAAGCCTATATTTACATGCACACAAACTGGAACCTATACACAATATCGAATCCCTACACACTGCTGAGCTGCCAGGTGAGTAATGTTACTGTACATGAGTGCATATGCACTCATACATGTGCAAAACTCCCCAAAAGACAAACAGCTTGCCAACAACTCACTCACGAATCATGCCTGATTTTTCTTAACTAAAATAACAGAGAAAGGGGAGTCAATAAAACAGCACAACTGCTAAGTGAACACTCTTAGGTCTTGAGAGTTTAGGAGAACCTCAGAATGCTGATTTCATCAAGTTTATCAAAGACAAATCTTCCTCTGTTTCACAAAGGTGAGCAGATTGAAGGTATGCAAAACACTTGAACTACAC
Organism: Tragopan temminckii; assembly: GCA_028571105.1. Taxonomy (NCBI): domain Eukaryota; kingdom Metazoa; phylum Chordata; class Aves; order Galliformes; family Phasianidae; genus Tragopan; species Tragopan temminckii. Next base: position 53,216,170 of record JAOWBP010000001.1, on the reverse strand, counting down.
ACTGGAACTAAATTTCCAGTGTTTCCAGCATGAACAAATAAACTTGGCATTTTTATAAGCAGAATTACATTGCTCTGTGACTACTTTGATGAAGGAGGTGCATGTTATTGTAGTCACTTTACAATCAAGCTTCTCACCACATCAATTTCATTCAGAGACACTAAACACAGTACAGTTGCCTTGTTCAGGTCCCAAAATCCACATGGGCCAATTGTCAACCCAGCAGTGCAAGAAAACATACTTTTGGGGCATATATATATATACACACACACACACACATAATCAGTTGATTAAAAATAGCATACAAGCACCTATGGTTACGCCTATGTATTTGCCTAAGTACCTCTTCTAAGCAACAGCAGCTGTTGCCAAGTTGTCTTTTTCTCCCCAGTTATGCTTTCTTATTAACATGATTCACGGTAGAAGAACAAATAAAAGCACTGTTATCACTGGGAGCACATTTCATTCTGGGAGCAGTGATCTTCCAAAGAATGATGTTCTACAACAGTCTCATTTCAGAAGGCTACTTTATGTGGACACTAACAAAGTGTTCTCTTGATGTTTCAACATCCAGAGACATGTGAAAGCACTTTCCAGCATTCTGAAACTGAACTACTTCCAATGCTCCTCTTATTTCCAAGAAAATTCAAGTTCTCTCTATAAAGCAGTGGGGTCTTCCATGTAAGTGAAATGGCTTGTGGAGCAAGCAAGTTTTATTCCAAGCAATGCATATAAAATATTGAAAACATGGAATCACAGAATCATTAAGGTTGGAAAAGACTGCTAAAATCATCTAGTCCAACCATCAACCGATCACCACCATACCCACTAAACCACATCCCTCAAATGTGTGATGATTTAAACACTTACTGTGGTATAACTAAACTGACCAAATAAGAGTTTGGAACACAAAAGCAGATGTTCTCTGCATGTGCTAGCACCACAGCAGAGCATCAAACAGATTTGCATGGGATCTGAATATTTTTTTCTCCCAAAGAAGTTTGCTTAACAATGGGTCCATCAAATCAATAACCTAAAACTCAGCCCTTGAAGAACTGGAATTCCCTTCCACTTAGTGAAGAATCTAGCCTGATTGCTAGTGACTGCTGATCACTGCTATGTCATCACTCCAAAGCTGTGAAATATCCCTGTGACTGTTAATTAGCTCCTGTGCAAAGCACTTAAGCCACGGAGCGAGGTTACTCACGTGATGTCTCTGCGCTGATAGCAACCTTGAAGAAGGCAGGCGATCAGGTCGCTGATAAACTCCACATCATCCCTGTGAAGAGCAGCTTCCAGTTCCTAATGAGTAAAAAAAAAAGAGAAAAAAAATCCAGCCATCAAACTAATTCCTCAAAATATACTGTTAGCTTATCAGGACCAAGAAGAGCCAAGCAGCCTAAAGTACATGTACAGGAGGAAGGCGTATGCTGGGTAAGCCAAACTTCCCTATCATTAAGAACACTACTACTACCATTTCTTCACTTCAAGAGTTTACGTGAGGACCTTGAAAGGATTTTACTGAATGACACTTGTCAGCTTTCCTCTGGATACAGAAAAATATGGTTCAGTCAGGTTAAGATGCTACGGCCTAATAAGAAATCCATGATTTCTCCCATGTTCTACTGATGGGCATGAATCAGCAGTTTCAGTCTTCTTTATTTTCTACTCACTATGACTAGTGAGTTCATTTAAGTGTGGCCCAAAAAGCCACTCATAAAGAGGAATTTTAGACAGGAAGGCAGAAAAGGCTGAAAGCTAGCAAGAAAATGCCTCAAAGAAATAATCAAAATGCCTGTTTTTAATTTATTTCTCTTCACTTTTTTTCAAGAAGGTAGAAAGGAGTGGAGGGGTGTCCAACCTCACAACCCCCCCCAAGCCCTTGATAGAGCAGTGGAGAGTATTACAGCTTATTTCAGCAGAGTAGAGGTTGCATAAAGGTGTGCTGCATAAACTCACTGATAAAAAAGATAAAATTCTGAAATATAGATATTTGGTATTTTCACAGAATCATAGAATCATTAAGGTTGGAAATACCTTTAGGAACATCTAGTCCAACCAATCACCTAGTCTCTTAACATGTGCAAGACGTTTTCACCAAGAGATTTCAAGCTTTACTTTCAAAATATCACCGAGTTAGCTACAGTTGTGTCCACTTTCCAGAAAGTCACTCACAGTATGAAAAATCCAGTTCCTATTAGAGCAATCATCAGCAGTTAACAGTAAGATTTGATATAATATGATAAGAAGCTGTTCTTTTTGACATGATATGATAAGAAGCTATTCTTTTTGAGTTTCAGAGTAAATAATGGATTGAATACAAACTCCTACTTGAATGTTACTCAACAAAAAATGGCTAAGCTAATGGCTATAGAATAAAGGTTAATGACAAGAGAATAAAGGATAAACGCTTTGGCACTTACCCAATAAAGAAGAAAAATGCTTTTTTATTAGACCTCAGTAATGACAGTAATAAAATTATTGATAATAGATTGCAGATTAAATGCTGTTTATAGATTTTTTTTTTTACTGGAAACGTATTAATAGCATATTTTCATTATGAACACCACTCTTATTTACCTTTTGCAGAATACCCAGAGTGCTTCATAAGCAGAAGCTTGACACCTGCCCTGTGAAGAATGTATTAAACACATCTATTACAGGAAATCTTGAGGCAGAGAAAGAACAAGGGGCAGCCTAAGCCTAACACAGCATCCCTGCTGTGAGCTAGGAAATGTCCCAAGAATCTCAGTTCTGGCCTCAAGATGACTATTCTGCCTAATGAGAAGTTGATGCAAAAAGTACAGTTAGTGCTTGCCATCACTCAGATGGAGTGATGTTATTGCTATATAAACAGCAATCATGCTATGTAAATAATAATCACCAAGTGAATTCTCTTGGTAATCAGCTAGTATTTTGGAGGCATTGACTTATTTTGTTTGTAAAGGACTTTGGCAGTCATCTGCCCTCTAACAAAACACACTCGAGAGGAGAAGGTATGCAGTGTGCTAAGACACCTCCAGAAATGTTCAGGTAGGTTATCACAGGGACCTTGTAAAAAATGATATGTGAGGAGTCAGAAGAAAGGGTAAAACAGTAAGCCTCCAATTGAGGATATCCCTCCCCCTTTCCCTCACCCATAGTACACTTGTGCACTAAAGCCGTCAGTCACCAGCCTGCCTTTGCTGGGATGTGACAGCCTTTTGTAGGAAGGGATATTTAAATTGCTTCCCGTGAGCCCTTTCAGCCTGCTGTTTGACTAGCACTCATTAAACAGCGGCCACAATCCCCTCAGATAGTCCTGTACTGCAAACGATTGTTCTCCAGGCCCAGCAGTGACCTTTACATTTTGGGAGCCTGCAGGTCGCTCGGGGAGATAAGGGACATTCCTGAGATGCAGGGTGAGGATGGGCACACAGAGTGGAGAAGCCTCCCCTGCCTCCCCTTGGTCACCTCTGCAGTGGTTATTTGTCCGGGGTGGCCATTCAGGAAAAAGATAAGGATACACTGTCCTGTAAAGCCTTGGAGAAAGATACTGATACTGTCCTATCAAGCTCTGGTCTACTTCTCTTGGGTTGCTGCTTGTGATAGGGCAGAAGTAGCGAGATGTACTTTCCCAGTGAAAGGTCAGAGAATCACAGAAACACAGAATGGTTTGGGCTGGAAGGGACTTTAAAGCCCACCCAGTTCCAAACTCCTGTCATCTCAGGCTGCCCAGGGCCCCATCCAACCTCCCCCTGCACACTCCAGGGATGGGGCACCCACAGCTTCTCTGGGCAGCTGTGCCAGGGCCTCACCACCTTCTGAGTAAGGAATTTATTCCTAACATCTAACCCAAATCTCCCCTATTAGTCCTATCACTATTAGGCCATGTAAAATGTTCTCACTCACGTTTGTAAGCTCCCTTCATGTACTCAAAGGCCACAGCAAGGTCTCCCTGGAGCTTTCTGAGCCCCATTCAGCTCAGCACTACTATTTTGTACCTAGGTGCAATTCTCTGTCTTTCTACCCCAGAACATCTGAATGCAGGACTTTCCACACGTGCACAAGGTGGTGTGGGAATGCCAGGGAGCATGACATGTAGATCTCAACATTTCTAGACCACAGAGTTGGGATCCTCTTGGGTTTGCAACTACTGCTTCAGCCCAGATTGTGGAAGAGGAGGAATTAACCTTGTTTTGCCAGCCCTCCCCTCCAACAGCAGCCCACAAAGTCCACAGAATGGAGAATTTAGCAGGGTAAGGGACTCCCAGGAGAAAGAGGCCACCAAGCCTCAGTCCTCATGGCAGGGCCTGCCCCTGGGCGCCCATCCCTGTGCTCCAGACGGGCTCTGGGCTTCCTCCCTGCCACCATCCCTCCCCCCTGCGCCTGCAACCCTTTTGTTTTTCCCTTTTCTCTTTGAGCACTGAGCTGTGAGCGCAGAAATCTGAACCTTGCCAAAATGCTTTGGGGACAGAACAGAAAGGAAACAGAAGAGGCAGCAAATCAGCAGAGGAAGGGGGGGACACATCTCCTCCTCCTCGCGTAGCTGGAGAGAGCAAGAGACAGGAGAAAAGCAGGATTCTCCCCCTCTCCAGCTGGCGTCACACCTCATTAGGGAAAAGCCTGTTTAACGTCTTTCCCTCCCCCAGCCCCGACTAAATCCCCTCTGAGTCATGCAGTGGCTGTTGGGAAAAAGCGGCCGCAGGAGCAAGGGTGACCACCTTGCCTGCGAGGAGCGCTGGCCCACAGCGGGGTGAGCCGGGCTGGGCGAGAGGCCATGAACCCATTCCTCTGCTCCCTGGGAAAGGAGCAGGCAGGGGTGGGCTGTGACTCCTGGCATGCTGGGAGGTGGCCTCACTAGGCCCCCGGCCTCTGTTTCAGAAGACGGCTCTGGTTTTAGAAGATGGGCTCCAAAACTGCAGGGAGACCCGGCATGTGTTGCAGCATGGAGATGTAGGACCACGCGGACTTCAGCTCTGCACTGGAGCTGAATCATCTGTGGCTGAATTTGATGGGACATAACCAGTTCAAGCTTGGCTAAGCCTTGTCCAAGTTAGTCACCAGTTTAAAAACCCAATCCCTTCAGATCTATTTCTAGACTGCTGCTGTTATCAGCTTTCTACTGCATTGCTCCCAAGTGACTCAACAAGCTTTTGCTGAGGGGTTTAGGAGATCACCGAAAGCCACCCGTGGGCTGTGCTGAGCCAGACCTAACTCATGCACAGAAGCTGCAACACTACTGCTAAATGGAGGCAGGACTTTTTCTTCACCTCACTGGTACTCGGCAAGAGTGCAGCAAATACATCCTCCTTCCAGTGCAAAGCACATCCAGCCCATCCAACCAAAGCAACAACAAGAGGTCAGCACAGCAAAAACTAAGATGCAGTCCCAGAGCAGAGGAAACAAGCCTGCTGGGTCTGTCAACACGCTTGGCCCTTAAGATGTACTCGGCTCCCTTCAGATATCATCTTCCTCAGCAGCCAGAGCACTTTCTTCAGCCCATTGTCATGCTCTCCCCACATATGATTGCTGCCATTGTATGGAAGTAAAGGTTCAAAACATGAACCCTACTGAGGCTGCCAGTTTGAGGTGGCAAACAGTGTTGCACTCTGCCCCCATAGGGCACGCAGAGGTGGGTTTAGATGGCTGCAAGTAAAGCCATAGAAAGCAGCTACAGTTCCTGGTCCTGATGGAGTCTCCCAGCCACATTATCTTAATTTCAGTGGCTGGCTGGAGGCACCAACCGTTATCCAAATATTTGAGATGAGATTACACTCCCAGCCTGACACACCGCATATCTCACAACTCCCCAGCCCCAACAGACAGCTTGGCAACACAATGGGGCTGATATTTCTGCAGTGCTAGGACCACCACTACTACAGCCTCATGTTCTCTTCCCAGCTGCCCCTGTCCTGGAGGCAATGGTGTAGCCTGCATGCCTGGCTCTGTGTAGTGCTCCAGGTTTATGGTTTATGGCTCCCTATGTGAACAGGGCCACTGGCTTCTCCAGTCTGTATTTGCATCATGGGGAGAACTGGTAGCTCTTCTAAAAGAAACATCATCATCTTCACCTTGGCTCCTGGGGACCACAAGCTGAGCTGGCATTCTATGGTAGCTCCAGGGGCACAAGGTGAAGGAGTTCAGTGACACTGCTGCAGCAGCCTCTGCACAGCATCTGAGATGTCACGGTGAAAAGCACGCACCTTATGAAGGAGAAAATCTGCCCACTTAGAAAGGGACTGTCATCTGGGGAGGGGGAAAAAGCGGGGGCAGCAAAGGGCTTCCCTTTTCTTCTTTCTTCAGTTTAGTCCTTTATGTCTGTCAGTGACTTCTGATACCTCTAGTCCTTCCCTCAGCTTTCTGTAAGAAGTTTTTGAAGGCTATTTCAAGCCTGTTGTAAATAGGGACATAATGTTATGCCAGGGCCAAGCAGAGGTGTGAGATGACAGCTTTATACTAGGGAAATGGTTATAAGCAGAAACCCATGGAGAACTTATCGTATTGCCTCCATATTACAACTCTTTGCAAAGACCAAAATCCCATGGTGCTAGCAGTGCAGGTAGCAAAAGTCTTCCTCTCTCCCAGCAGCTCCTTTTGGCTATGGATGGGACCACACAAACACTGAATTCCTTTCACTCTGGCCTATGTAAGTTTCAAAATAAAAACGCTCTGCAGTGCTGATGAACACGGTCTATCATGATACAATTTTCTATGCTTGGTTTATAAACAAACCCTGCTTTTTTGTCCTTCTATAGCCTCTCTACCAGAATGCTTAAAAATCAGGACAAGCACCAGGCTGCTGGTGAACTGAGACCACTGTGCTGTCGCCTACCCTGCAGCCAGAACAGTGGCGTCTTCTTGTACTCCCATCCATGTTAACCTGCTGCCTCTGATCTCCCCTTGGGGACAGGGACCCTCCCCTGTTTACACAGCACACTGCAGCTTGCTCTGCAACTGGGATTTTTCACTGCTGTGCAATACAAACAAACGCGAGCAGCTCACACTGGGTGGCTAAACTGCATTGAAAAGTGATTTCAGAATGATCAGTCCTTCTCCCTCATGACCCATGGCAGCCTACTGGTGATAATAACACTTTCCTCTCCTTCTAGATCATCTTGCCTGCAGGGTAACCAATTTGGGACAAGAACTACATTTGTTACAAATTTTATGCGTTGTCAGCATTTAGATGTAAAACTGCTGCTCACTCAGTTTCTTCCCCGACAAAGTACCCTCTCAGATGGACAGGGCACATCTGAAGTTCTGATGTAACAAGCGATTCATTTCTGCTTAATAGTTAGACGTTAGTATTTTATGCCTCCAGAGTAGCTTTCATGCCAGAGCATCAAAGCATTGTTAAAACATTTAATGAAGCTTTACAGCACTTGTGAAGGAAGAGGAGGAACACACCCACATAGAGAACAATTTTACAGATGGAAAAAGTATCACAAAGCCCAGCATCCTTACCAAGGGCATACTTCACTCCGTGGCAAGGCTAAGAGAGAACCCATAAGGCTTGACACTTGATGCCATTGCCATCATCTTTCTTTCTGAGCAGTTTTATTAGCAGACAAAGCATTTGGAGATTGAGCTATTTCCCTCCAAAGGATCATTTCTCCCTTTCAAAATAATCCCCTTTTCCTTCAGAGCAGATAATCTACACCATTTACCATAAGCCAGTTATGCTGGCTGAGGGGCAGGCATCACACTGGGCACTGAGCTGGCTTTACATGGTAGAGAGACAGAAATTTCAGCCTCAGCTGAACTGGTCGCCAGCCTATGGATTGCTGACCTCTTGCAAACCTCATGGAAGACTTCCAAGAAGCCTATGAAAGGCAATTAGGGAAAGCAAGCTCAACACTGGTGTGCTTAAATTTCCAATCAGGGGTCCATGCCTTTTATGGAAACAGTACTGGGATCATGCCCTCCAAAAAAAAAACCTAACCAAAACAAACAAAAAAAACCACCAAAACAAATGAACACTCCAATAAAATAGATGACCACTGTTGCCCAAGCCACAAGTTCAACTCCTCTAGTTGAAAATAATCTCCAAAGACAACAGTATGAGAGGAAACAAAGCCCTCTTGAATTGCATCCTGTTTTCCTCTCCATAGGAAAGATACCATTTACTACTGCCTAGGAAGAATCTCTCCTGGAAGCTGCACAGGTATGATTCAGATTGCTAACTTACTAGTAGACTTTACTGTTTTAGGCTTAGAAGACCCCCTGTAGGGTGTTTCAGACACCTTCAACCCTTCTCTCTCCATAAATGCTGGGTTTGATGTTCCCATTTACTAAGTACTACCAGAGGCTGAAGACAAACAATTTTAGCAACTGTTTGACACTGTACCTTGGCTGAGAGCAATCACATGGGCAAGCACAGCATCAGCACAGCTACCTGCTCTTGATGTTGTTTCCAGAAACAACATCACTGGGCTCATGAGACACCTCCCCGGATGATTCTGCTGCACGATAAATAAGGAACAGCTGATCCTGCGATGTCACCGCCTCCGAGGGTAAGAGGCTTCCTGGGCACCTAGTGGGAGTTCTGCTAAGCTTTTAAGCCCATTGGCAACGTAGTGAACAGTCTGTAGCTCCAAAGCCAAGAGGCTCGAAGTAATAATCCGATTTCAAAGCTCCTCCTCCACTCCAGCCAAAGGCAGCAAGGGAGGATGAGATCAGACTGTAGATGCTCTTCATTTTAGGTCTGGCCATTGCGCTCATCTGCTCAGCATGAGCACCGGGAAGAGAAAGGATGAATGCCAAAATCTGGAATGGATTGCTTGGCGAAAGTTTCTGCAAAGATCTCAAGACTTACTGGGAAACTAACTTTTTAAAGGGAATTTTCAACACTCTTGATACCTCCACAATGACATACCTATGGCCAACCTCCACTTTTTTAGCCCACACATCATCCACAGCTCCTTGGGAATTTCCTCTCTGCCACAACACACTGCTGATGCAGCATGGCATCCAAGCTATGCAGCTGTTTCCCACTCGAGCCATCAAAGCTTTCCTGTACCAGGGAGCAGCAGTGCTCTGGCTTTTCACATGGCTCCCCTCACCCACCAGGGTGCTACAAGCTGCCCCTAGATAAGCACCTTGTGAAAAACCTCTCTTCTCCGTGTGCCGAATCAAACAAAAAGCGCAGATAGTCCTCTGAGAATTCAGGTGATTCCCTGACATCCCTTTTGCCCCCCTAATGAAAACAACAGCCTGGCTTTTGAATGGGGAAAAGGTCTCTGCTCAACCTTGCCTGAAAAAGCAGGATGAAACGGTGAAATGCATTAAGATAAAAAAGGCCGTAAAGCCTTGCTTTTCTCTTTCATCTGATCTCCCCAGCCAGCCATTCTTCTGACTCCCCTTCAGCTGCTGAGTGCAGTCCACAGAGTACCCAGTGCAAACAAACCCTGGCTTGTGGCTCAGCAGGGAGATTGGCCTTAAAGTGCTATCGGCACGAAAAATTCTTCCTCCTCGCTTTGGGTCAAACAAAAGAACAGCTGGAGAGAGCCTGGTAGCTATGCACAGGTACTTCATGGATTTCTACAACTGCATATAGCAGAAAGATGAATTTTGTGGCGGTGGTACACTGAAATCCAAGTTCCAGCCTTTTGCTGTTAATTTAGCAAAGAAAAACTTGCAGAGACAATTTGCCTACTGATATCCATCCAGATGATGCGGTCAGTCAGCCATGCAGATGCACAAACTGTTTGCAAGAGGCTCAGGTCTAAGAATAAGTTTTAAAAATGCACATGTATTCTATTGTTTATCAGCTTGTAGAAATATAACTAATAGTCCTCTTTTGCACTGTTAAGATACCTGTCTTGCAGTATTCTGGATAGTCAAAAGCATCCCCTTGCTTGCCTGAGGGAATCTGTGAGTTTGTTCCAAGCTTGCACAGTCCAGATGAGCTTTAATACAAAAATTAATGGCTTTAAGCAAGTTTTAAGTTACTGTAAGAAACAGATGCTACTGTCTGAATGTGAGCTGCATATCCTAGGGGACAGACTTGTCACCAGAAGAGGTGTCCCAAATCTGCTGAATATTGCAACATGAGTCACAGCTCCTTACACAACTCCTCCATCTTTTTAACACGTGTCACTGCAGAATTTAAGTATCACCACATACACGAGGAGTTACCTCTTTCAGTCCTCCAACTCTACCTTCAGCCCCAGCCCCGTCCAACATCTGTATTCCATCAGGTATTTGGAAAAGCACCCCTGTGCTTTTAGAGCCCTGACTGAGCTCCAGGCATCCCTCCCCCAGCAACTGCTCCCCAGCCCACATCCAGCACGCGCTCCCAGCCACCCGCTCAGCTCCAACAGAAATCCTGCAGCATTCCTGCTCAGTGCACAGACCTGCCCTGCTCCACTGAGCCCTTATCTTCCAGAGGATGCTGGTGGAAAACCCAATGGGGACCCAGAAGCATTGCCTAGTGACCAGGGTAGCCTGCTGGGAGCAGCTGAGACAAGAGCCAAGGACCCACAGGAATTCACATCCCACTCTCTGCAGCCAGGGGAATGGTAGAAGGGAGAAAGGTCTGCTTGGAAAAACAATGTGAAAAGCTGAGCATCACAGGGTTTTTAGGTGGTTGAGTAAAGTGAAAAGCCTTGAGAGCTGCTCCTTGTGACATACTCTGAATAACTGAACACTAATACAGACGGGGAGCAACACTCCTTGGCCAGACGTGGCAATGAACTACCAGGTCTGGAAGGAGCCCAGCTCACATTTGTGTTTGCTAAGGGAAACGAAACAGAGCCCTTCTTGCCTTCAGGAGATGGACACTCTGTGTTTCTGTGTTTTACTCCACATCTGGCACCAGTGCTCTATAAAAGAGGTGATGGAGTGTTTGTAGCTCTCTGTCTTTCCAATGCACAGAATGTTGAATTGTCTTCAACATACATGCCATACAGGAATTCTTCTCCAGCTTAACTTAATGCTGCCTTTACAGCCAATAAACTCCCAGACTGCTACAAACAGCTGGCAACTGTTATGCAATAGTCATTAGACAGAAACAGCAAATTATTGCTCATAGTAATAATTATGTTCATAAATGTTAATGCTAACTACACTCTTAAACAGATATTATAAGCAGTGTCAAAATTTGAGAGAAGGCCAGTAAACTATTGTCCAGATGCACAAGAACTTTAGGTCTAATACCGTAACACTTATTCTGCAGACTTTATTTCACAGAACCTTTCTTTTCTTCTGGATTCTTTGTGTTTGGGGTGGATGAAATAGGGGATCTGCCCAAAGCGGGGAAGAATGCCGGTGACAGACAATTACATAACCAGCTTGTACAAGTGTTATTAGTGGAGCACAGGAGCAGGAAAGCCATGGCCTTTATTTTCACTTCATGAATGCAGCAATGAGAGCAACACTTCTGTTTGTCAATCTCTCCTCTCCCAAGCCAACCAGTTAGATAATTTTTGCCCAGCCCTGTAAAGCACTTGCAAACTTTGAGTAAAGCAACGCTGAGATTGATGCACTGCTACTTCTCTAGTGCTCAGACACTGCATTCAGTGGAGATAACAGAATAAAACCGGAACATTTTTCCTTTCTGCAGCATGTCCAGATAAGGTAGCTCTAGGACTTGGGGATAAACTCTTAAGTTCAACGTTTTAGTTTGAAAGGACGCCTCCAGTCACTGGCTACTGGAATTCAGATCTTTGGATGTCAATCCAGTGATAAAATGCATGAATAAGAGCTTTGCCAGAAAGTATCTTTTTCTGTCTTTTAAGGAATGAATGGAAACATCAGCCATTCTGTATATTAATTAACCATAGGAAAAAGCCACACGTGGACCTTGTTCTCGGCTCTCTGCAACGGGATGTCTCTGGAAACCTTTCCTCAGGAGAACAGTTTTTTCCTCCTTTCCCAGAAACGACAGACAGGCAAATCCAAGCAGGAGAAAAATTAAACTGGTGGCAACAGACCTTGAAGGTCTGACAGTGACCTGCAGCACTAAGGTCTTCGAAACTGCTTTCATTTGCCAGAACATAAATTAGATTCTTCACTAGGTATGGCACCAGGGTTAATGGGAGCTTTATAAAGCCTTCTTTGAACGTACAGATTATCCTTTTCAAAAAAGACTAATCTCGTGGTTTAAAGTACAGTAGTGGGAGCCAGGAAACCTATTCCCAGCTTTGTCAGGCTGGGTAACTTCAGGCAACCCACCTGACAATTTTCTGCTGTTTTTGAATACGCACAAAATAGAGACGAATACCTAAGGCTTAATATTTTTTAAGACAACGAGAATCAGCTTGGCTGTTCACAGACCATTCAAAGCAGGAGAGCAGGCAGGCTCTTTTCTATGCTGGCTTGCTCTGAACAGCAAATCCCACAGACAACAGCATCGGGCAGCTCATATGCTCAAGAACCCAAATCACAACATTACAAATTATTTTTTTTCAACAATGAATTAAATGTCTCATTCTGTTCAGTGTTTCTATCCAAAGGAAGCATTCAAAACGAGCAAAACTGAGCAAATTCACATACTCTTCATACGGTGCTTTCAATATATTAGCATTGTTTAAACTTTCAAATAAAACAAGGGTTTCTAAGTCATACGTTAACCAGCTCTGCATAAGCACCGTGCCTTTGTGACACTACCTTGTTTGTTTGAAATCGCACTGTATGCTGCATGGAGCTGGGATTGATTAAAATATGACAGAATGCCTAGTGAACACCTGGGCATAAAGTAATCTCATCATTTCCTTCCTTAAAAGAGGGAGCACGGAGCCTTAGCTGTGCTACGCAAGACAACATCTCAAAGACTTGCATCTTTCAGAATGGACAACAGCTGTATTCTGCATCAACATTTTGATAAATGCATTCCTAAGCTGCTTCTGTCCAAAAGACCTACCTGCCCACGAGCATAGGTGACTGCAACCTGGTCACCCTTGGAGGACTGAATCCTGCTGTACTGAAAGGTGAATCCAATCCCACTGTTGGGATACAGATCTCTTGTGAATCAACCTCACTAATAAGACTTCAGCAATATGAGTGCCAACAGCTGCTCACAACTCGTTCCTTCCTAGCATACAGAAACCTCAGGAAGCCATTTTAACACAATAACCTCCATGCCATTTCTATCCAATCCAAAGAGAAGAAGAAAAAGGTAACAGCAACAACAGCATTGCATCCTATGCTGCAAACTACAAAACTTGCTCATTGCAGAGTTACTCACACAGAAGAAAGTTATCAAACCACAGCAACACAACATCACTTTGTTTTCCCCTGAAATTAGTTCTGGAAATAAAAATCCATCTATGTGTTTATGGTGGGCAGACTTAATCAATGCAGAAGCATATCCACAGCTGGCAGTCAGAGATCAGCATTCAGAACTATTTCCTATTCCCATACTGACTTCTAGCTGGGGTGCAAAGTTAGGAATTTGCCTGCCCTCTCTCCCCATGATCTGAGGAACTGAAATCCCAAAAAAGTCACACTAACTTTGGTATAAACTAAGGTATCATAGTTATTTTTCAAATGAAAAGCAATTTACTTCGCCCCCTCCTAAAAGCAGTTGCAGAAGAGCAATAGCATTTTGATCCATTGCTATTCATTCTTTCCAACACACATCCAACCTCCGGGCCCCTGTGCGCTTATTGGCTATATAGAAGGTAAAGCAGTGAGGAAAACTGAAGGATTAATTCTCACAATAGCAGCAAGCAGGAGTCCCAATTCCTGGGGAGGGGCTGGGAGGGGGAGAAGGATGAGCGTAGTGACTGCATCACTAGTCTTCAGACTTCCTTGCTATGATTCCATATTATGTCTACAGCTATCATAAAAAGGAGATAACCAAAGAAAGTGTGCCCCAATGTCTCAAATATAATTTAAATTTTGTTAAACCTGTAAAGATCAGATGTGGATTATATGTGAAATAAATGCTAGGTATGGCACAGAATTCTCTGGAAGAGAATATCTAAGGCACAGTCTGTAAACTGTTTTGCTAGGAGTCGTGTAGTAGCTGAACAGATTTATGATTTTGATCTTTCTGTGTTAGTTAAAATTGGTTTCTGTGTTAGTTAAAACTGATTAGCACAAAATCTTAGAGAAACAGAGAGAAAGATTAAGCTTTTGTCCATTCCCTCCGCCCCGTTCATACTTCCTTTGCCTGGCAGCAGGGGTTTCCAATTGTTTCTGTCCCTTTTTTAACATCAGAATGGCTCTGCACCCCGTTTACTAGAGAAGCAGATCACATTGCCAATATCATCATAAACACTAGATTCAATAGCTAATAACGTAAATTTAACATCTCTTATTCAAGTACAGCCTATGCAAGGATCTTACTGAGATGTGGTTACATGGAAATTTTTGAAGTGTGTTTCTTTTCCAGCCATAAAGATCATTTGGGATGCAGAAAAGCTGATGAAGAAGGATCAATTTGGTTAACTTTATCACCAGTTTCCAAATAAGCCCAGCAACATACACACAAGAGGACTTTGTGTGTCTTTATGGTATTCAAGCTCACATCAGCCACGTGGACTTCTCACAGCAGAGTTAAGTGAATTGCCCTGGATCACACAGGAAGCCAAATGCAGAGCAGTAAAACTGTGTCTAACAACTCACTGACCAGGCTTCTGACTGCTGCATGAACCCACTTGTAGCTCAGTTTCATTCAGCGTCATGCTCAGCCAACATTTATTCCCATGGATTGACACGGTACACATTAGAGGAAGGCATTCGAGCTATGAAGTCCACATGGGAGCACCTAAGCACAAGACCCAGTTTTTTGAATATGCACAGCCCATAGCAACTCTGTGTTGTTGAAACAGCAAGGGATGCCACACTGTTAGGGAACAGAGGGCATCAAGGTAATTTCATAACTTGTAACGGGGATATGGCAACTTCATGCTGCATTTCCTTTGTTGCATTTAAAGCACACAGCAACCCAGGACTTGTGAAGGAGGGCACCTGATGGCAGATTCCTCCATTACATTCCTCCAGAGCCACTCCTCCAGGACAACCCTGGACTAACTTCTGTGCTGACAAATGTATGCAGCAAGCCCGATGCACTTGGTGCATCTCCAGCCCTGCGTGTGCGTTCACCATTTGCTGAGGCTTCATACAGTCAGATGTGTCTGGAAAGCAAACACGTACATCTGCACCTCAGTGGTGATGTGGGTCCAACACAGACGAGAAACATCAGGCTTATTAGGCATAACCTACACAGATCATCCCAGTGATATCTCTCCAAAAACTCCCAGACAGGAACACAGGAGGCCCCAGACTCCCCTGGACTGCTGCTTAAAACCTGTAAAATTGCTTTCCTTGGGATGCTACCCACCAGTGTGATCAGATTAAGCTTTATTAATGCATGATACTTAGACGGTACAAACTGGAGCTAAACATGAAATTATCTGCACTGGTGTAAAATTATACCTTAATGCACACAGAAACCAGATTAAAAAACAGATGGTGAAGAGAAAAGGAGAAGAAAGAAGAGTGGATTGGATATACATATGTGGATTTTCATTCTGCGAGCTTGGCTGAATCTTAGAGGCACTTTTTATTTCCAGCATAATAGAAAGTTGCCTGACAGTGCTGGTACACTAGATAAGGGGAAAAAAGAGCAGATGCTTTTGAAGAGCTTCATAGCATGAATCTTTGGCAGGAATTTAGAGATCCAGGTGGGTAGGAGCACTGGAGGAAGGAAGCTCTTTCAGACACAGTGGAAGCATAAAGAGAGAAACCAGAGGAAAAAGGAAATTCTGGTGAAGGAAGAATAACTCAGAGTCCAGACCATAGGCAAAAGTGCATGAGAAGGCTCAGCAGAGATTCAGGTTGGGCAACAGTGTGCGTAACTCTGAAAGAAGAGGCAATATAATAGAAGCTGTTGAAAACAACCAAATAATAGTGGGCATGCCTAGGAAAGGCAAGTAAAACATCACTGTACCTCTGTATAAAGAAAGTGTATCATACACCTTGAATAACACATACATTTCTTGTCCTCACATCTGGGGAAAAAAAATAAAAGAACTGGAAAACCTAGAGCAGGGCAATAACAGTGATGAAAACATAAAAGCTTCTGCAGGAAAAACATTATGTAAAACAATGAAAGACTTTAAAACCAGAAATGGCATAGCAAATGAGTGCCTGTAGGCCCTTCAGAAAAGTTATGGACAGACATCAGACAAAATTACCAGCTGAAAAAAGAAGATAGATGCATCGTCGCGTACGCAATGAATCATCTGTCCATTTCTTTGCCATGGAATATTACAGATACTAAAATTGTACACGCGTTCACAGAAGAAACAAGAAAACTATCAGGGGAAAAAAATAATCTATCATGGACTGTTAAATACAAAAGGCAGTTACTGAGCTGCAAACATGAGCCAGAGGCTGAGAGCACAGTCTAGGGAAGCATCATTGCTCTACTGCCCTATTCTGACGCTCTTCTCCGGGTATCCGCCATACAATAGGAGACAGGATGCTGGGCTAGACGGACCTTTGATCTAACCCTGCACATCCATTCTTGTGTACAAGGCAGAAAAGGGTTTGTATTCCATACAGAATCAGGCTGGGGATGGCAAAGTTCAAACAGGAAAAAATGTGACTTAAATGACAATTGCAGAAAACATTGGTTGCCTGGAGTTGAACGTCACAGAGGAGGAAAAACACATTAAAGCAGCATTAAAACTGAGGGTAGGGATGAAATTTTTCACAGCGTGTATATGTATGAACACAGAGAACTTCATTTCAGATGTAGAAGGGAATGGATATCTGATTTTACGTGACTTGGGATGTAAGAAAGGAGAGGGAAAAGAGAAGATAAAAGAATGGTATTGAAGGAGATTCCCAACATGTAGGAACTCCACTCTTCTCCAACGCCTTGAGCTACAAGTAGAGATGAGAGAAAGATGAAAAATGCAGTTTGACATGCTTGTTCAATGTCAGGACACAAATTTCAGATGAGGCAGTGAGACAATCATGTAATTAAGGTGCTGGACAGGCACCTTTCCCCCCATGCCACAGACCTTCTTCACGATGTTGGGCACTCCTTAATGCATAGGAAAGCTGTAAGGCTGAATTCTGAGATGCATCATATTGTCTGAAGGAGAATAGCTGGGATAGCAAACACCAAGCACTGGCATTCCCAGGACCACGTCTCACCAGCTACTGGGAGCACATGGAGCACAGGGCAGAGCCACAGCATGGAGCAGAGGGGAGGGCAAACAATGCCATCTCAGGACCCAGGGAAATTAAAGCTGATAAGGTGCAAGGGGAAGAGATATTGAGGACAGTCCAAACATAAGGCAGCATTTAAGGAGCTGAAAAGTTTGTAATGCCTCTGAAAAATACTGCAACCGGTAGGAAGGAGCCAGCACGACACCACAAGGGTGGGACATGAACAGGACAACTGGGTACAAGGTGACAAATACTGTAATAGCAGAGTCTATGCTCAAGATGCACTAGAGTATTTAGCAACAAAGAAACAATGATTTGCTTTAACAGTTTCAAGGCTTTCTAATGATTTTCCCTCCCTTAAAACTAGAATGGAAACTTTATGCAAGTTGAAGCATATCACTAGAGGAGATACTAACAGACTCTGATTTGTGATCCAAGAACCAGTGAAAAAGCTACGAAAACAGCAATACAGGCTGCTATTATCTGCTGAAGCACTGCACTCAAACACCTGAGATAGAGTAATGTCTTTGAAACTAGACCTATCTACAGCTAAATTTGAAATGGTTATCACTGGTAAGAACCAAAGCTTTCCCTGACTATTCCCAACCATTCAAAATTATGTTTAAAAAACACCCAAAACAAATATTTGCCAAGAGGCGTTAAAAGACTCACAGACTGAGCAGGCAGAAAACAGAAAAGCGGAGTCCAGAAGATATCCTCTCAATAGGATCAGCTGAGCCTTGACAAACGTGGATCCCATCTGTGAGTGGCATGGAATACACACTTCATTTCTGCCTATTCCCCGTCGTGGATGAAGTTTCACATGGAACCTGATGGCAGCACTGCCAGGCTGGTGTGACCTTCCTCTCCCTGTCTCCCCACGACTTGATGCCGCTGACACACAGGCTTGGCCAGTTTTTCACTTCTAAAACCACCCAGCTGGTTGTGTTTTCTCCTCTGTGCTCCTTTACAGCCTTTCTATAGTCATTTCACAGCCACCTGCGGCAACCCAACTCAACACACAGGAGAACACTAAGCTGCAAACCGAAAGTTTACTTGTCCTCTACCAATTTCTGAATAATATCCTTCTAAGATGATTCTATGTCGGCTTCCTACAGCCCTGAAGGACCAGAGGATTCGAAACCAAGCAGGTCAGTTGACTAACTGCAGTAAATCAGTCTTAGGTGCAAAGCACTGTAAGGAACACCTGGCTCATTAATAATTTAATACTTACGAGGCCCCATCTGGAGCACTGCATTCATTTCTGCTGCCCCTAACATATGGACACAGACCTGTTGGAGTAGGTCCAGAGGAGGCCATGAGGGTGCTCAGAGGGCTGAAACGCCTCCCTGATGAAGGCAGACTGAGAAAGCTGGGCCTGGAGAAGAGGTCCAGCTCCAGGGAGATATTACAGCAATCTTCCACTGCCTAAAGGGGGCTTACAGGAAAGATGGGGAGGGGCTCTTTATCAGGGAATGCAGTGATAGGACAAGCAACTATAGTTTAAAGCTAAAAGTGGGGAGGTTCAGGTTAGATGTTAGGAGAAAATTCTTTACTCAGAGGGTGGTGAGGCCCTGGCACAGCCGCCCAGAGAAGCTGTGGGTGTCCCATCCCTGGAGGCACTCAAAGCCAGGTTGGATGGGGGCCTGGGCAGCCTGAGCTGCTGGGTGGCAGCCCTGCCAATGGCAGGGGGTTGGGTGGGCTTTGAAGTCCCTTCTAACCCAAGGCATTCTGTGATTCTGTGAATACTAAGCCCTAAGCCACTTCACCAAACAAATTTCAAGAGATTTAGTGAAATTTTCATTCAATAGCATTTTCATACAGATAACAAACCAACAATTTATTCTGCAAACAGGAAGAAATGGCTATAATTTTGTCACAAACTATTAAAATGAACCCAAGTAAACGCATATTAAAGCCCTACGTTGCTTTAAAACATTAAAATCATATTTAAATGAAGATGTAATTCTTGTTTAAATTAAAAAAGAAAAATACACAATTTTAACAAACCTGCTTAAGCTTCCCAAAAATTTGAAGAAGAGACGGGGTTACCAAGTTGCTCAGAGTACCTTTTTGAAGAATATCCAGAGTGAGAACCTTCAGAGAAAGATGGCACTCGCTCAGCCCACCAGGTCAGCACGAGGGAAGCGTGCTGCTGAGAGCCCCACCGTGCTGCCTGCAGCCAGCAGCTCCAAAGCACAAGCTGTTAAAGCACAGGGCAGGCTGCCTCTGTTGCCTGGAGTCACATAAAATTAATTTAAATTGGAAACAAACTGGCCCAGGTAGGACTTGCCTGACTTTCAAATAATGTAAGAGTGAAGCCACACATTACATATTTTGCTGGCAGCTTGATCGTTAAAATTAAATAGGAGGTGGCAAAGCTGCAGGGCAGGCAGCGCCATACATTCACGAGTGAAAAGCAACAGTGAGCTTGAGTATTATGGTCACTTATAAACCCTATTTTAGTACCTGGTAAAATGGCTCAACAGGGTAGTTATGACAGTTATATTAATGCAGTACAGGAGGCACAGATTAGCATGGTACTTACATAAGAAAAATGGGCACCTCCATATTTTCTATAAGGAGAACTGAGACTCGTAGGTACAATTAATTTGAATTTTCAAAAAGCCTTTGGTAATATTAATCACCACAGCCTATTAAGGAAACTAGTCATGGGGTGAGAGGTAAACATCTGTCAATAGATTAAAGCTAATTTAGGAAAAACGAACAGCATGAATAAATGGCCAGTTTTCAAGAGGGTTAATGGGGGAAGTCCCAGGGGCGGATACTATGATCAACATTTAATATATTAAATGATCTGGAAAGGGGCACACACAACATGAAATAGGAAAAAAATTGTTGACAATACTGTTCTGCGTTAGCTAAAAGCGGAGAAGGATCTACCCAAGTTAGAACAAACAAATTTTAGTATATCCAAGTACAACATTATGTAAATTGGCAAGAGGAGTTGGAGTTAATTGTGGACGTGGATGGGTTCTACATTAATTGCAACCATTCGGACAAAGATCTAAGTGCCCTCGTGGACAGCACAGCAAAAACATCTGCTTAGTATCCAGCCATTGTCAAACCCACAAACCAGATGTGTAGCTCTGCATTAGAGAGAAATAAAGAATAATACAGAAAACACGATTTCAGTCTCCATCATTACATTCAGCCCATTTGCCTTTGTATAAATATGAAATATAAGAATTCCAGAAGGAATTGACAAAAATTAGAGCTCCAGAAAGAAGCCAGTTTGATTTATTTACAAAATACACACATTACAAAACACAGGCTTGTTGAACTCCAGTTAATGTAAATTTGGATGGCCTACAACCCCATTTAAAGAAAGTTTGTTGAGTAAGAATTTTAACGGTTTTCAAATTTCTGGGCTATGTTCAAGGCTGATAAGTAAGAGGTGAAGCGATCCAAGCACATGATGCATAAAGCAGGAAAAGAAAGCCATCTGGATGCACTTATTCTCCATTCCCACCCTCCTTTTCTCCCAATAAGACAGGGGCAAGCAGTTGTCCAACTAAATAAGAGACAATAGATTTAGAAGTGATGAAAGAAAATACGGCTTCACCCATACAGACAGAACTAACCCACACAGTTACTCTCTGCAAGGTATCTATTGAAGCAATAACCTCAATAAGATTAAAACCCACAAAACATCAACAATGTCAGCAATTGGAGTAAAGAGAATTCTGCAATTTTCCCACTTGTCTTTGCAGGATTTTATCTTTTTTTTCAACATATCTAATATTAGGCATTGCTCAGGGCAGGAAACAAGAACAAGCTGGGCCAGTGGCCCCATCCAGAACCTGCTTAGAAGGTTCAATGCCAGGAGGCAGACAAACCCTGGACATGAAAGTACCTCAAAATGAAAGAGGAAGGAAATGGAGAAGACGTGGTTTTAACTTCATTGTGTGAGTTGCATTCAAGGAAAAGAAGGTTTAAGTCACTACAAGACTGGCTGAAAAAATCCTGAGAAACAGACACAAAGTACTCTAAAACCTTCAGCCTGCTTTTGAAAGTGGTAGGAGGTGATAGCAACTCTGTTGTTGCTGTCACCAATGTTTCCATCCAAATCAAACAGGAGGCTTTTTTTTTTTTTTTTTTTTTTTTTCTTCCCTATGTCATGCCTACACCTGCACATTCATTCAGATTAGAATGAGTAGTACAAGAGTTGCTGTTGAGCGACATCATGTATAGAAACAACTTGGAGTGGACATTGTCGCAATGCTAAAGGGGTGAAGGGCTGATAGGGCAGGAGGGAGGGCTGCACATCTGCCCTGCAGGTCACGTAATGTGGCCCACATCAATGCAGTGGGCAAAGAGCAAGATGAGTGTAAGATTAACACCCTGACAGCCATTCAGCTATGGGGGACACATCAGTATTTGAGGAGATGCTGATCTTTTTCCAGTATTGGTGAGGGAAAATATTCCTATCAAAAACTGATCAGAGAGCAGTCAGCTCTCTGATCCTACATACCCTGGAGCACTGACTCATATAGCCAGATCACAGTGCATTTGCTGTCCACTTCCTTCTCATATCTTCCAGAAAAATCCAGAATCACCCTTTTAGTACTTAGTCCAATTCTGCCAAAATAATGCATGTCTGAAGTGTGCCCACTCTTCTACTTTGTCAAATAATCCCGGTGGCTGCTGATTTGTACCTGCCACTGATCCGTAATATTAACCATCCCCTGCTTCCAAATTCACTCTATTATTCACAAAATTCAGAGAGACAGAAGGCATACAAGACTCAGGACTGTTCAGGGGATATTCTCTGCTACATCTCTCTCCCTAATGCATTTGTTCAGTATGAATGTCTCACAAGTTTCCTATATCTACTTTGGAGCACTTCCTCATGTTCAGAACCAATTTTCTCCTCCTTCAGCTCAGCCTATTATTCCTATCACCCAATTTCCTTGGTTCCCTTGGTGCATCCTTTAGATACAGGTGAGCATTGAATATACTGAGGCTTTTCAATCCCCTCTACAATAGGATCATTCTTCCATTGTTACTACTGTTAATACTCTATGACTTCCACTGAGCTTTTAAATCTTCTTAATAAGGTATTCAGAAACAGGCACATCACAGGTGTGGTCACAGAAAAGGGCAGGGGTTACTGCCGGTATTAATACATTTTATGGTACAACATTCCTTTATACGCAGCCAGTAGCTTTTCTTTGTACTAGCACACATTTAAGAAGAAAACATCAAGTAACATCACGCTGTTACAACCTTTCTAGAACTACTTGTCTGCTTTACAGCCCTAAAACATTCAAAATGAAGTGTCAGGCCTACAAAAAAACATTATATATTAGATTCACAAGATTTCTATTTATTTATTTAAACTATAATAAGCACTGGATTCACTTGAGTAACCTGACCTAGCTGTAGATGTCCCTGTTCATTGCAAAGGAATTGGACTAGATGATCTGTAAAGGTCCCTTCCAGCTCAAACGATTCTACGATTTATGTTTTCAAACATCATCATCAGGAATTGAAACATCAAGTAAAATAGTAAGTGCTGAAAGGTTTTGGCCAAAAGTAGCAAGATGTGGCACATTTGTTCTGACACACTAAGTGTCCCCACCAGCTAGCTCTGGTTTTGATTATTTATATCCAAATATGATAGCATAGGCTTTCCAACTTTACTTTCTTTATCTAACTTTTAATCTCTCTGAGCTCTTGCACTTTTGAGCAGCACACGTGCAGCATTTTAAGCATCCATGAATTTAATTAATACACTGCCTGTTTCCTTCTCTGAATCGTTAGTGAAATTAAGATGAATTAATTCTCATTCTGTGGAACCCTGAGCTATATTCTCTCACACTGCAGCCTGGTTTACAATTACAGGTTTGCTCAGGTTAGGAAGGGAGGATCTGAGGTTTTTTGGTTATTACTATTTCAGTTCTCTATATAAATTAGGCAACATTATTGAGAAAATCAAATGCTTTCTAGTAACAAAGTAGCATGCATTATCTATCTTGAAGGACAGCACTAAATACAGTGTTGTATTATCACTGTTTCACTTACACTTCTGAACCAAAGAAAACTAGAGGAAGCATAAAACTAAAGGAAAGGCTAAAACTCAAGCTATTTTTCATGTGAATAGTTACTTTATCACAGAATCATAGAAAGGCCTGGGTTGAAAAGGACCACAATGATCATCTGCTTTCAACCCCCTACTACGTGCAGGGTCTCCAACCACCAGACCAGGCTGCCCAGAGCCACATCCAGCCTGGCCTTGAATGCCTCCAGGGATAGGGCATCCACAACC
>JAOWBP010000001.1:53170542-53192666 GCA_028571105.1 Tragopan temminckii | reverse complement strand
CAAAATCCCTCAAACCCTGAACGAGACGCAGTCTCCAGTCACAGAAAGCCACTAGTTTGGCGATGCTCGCCCTGCGCTGGCAAGCCGGCTGCTCGGCCGGTTGGCTGGGGCTCAGCACCGCTCCGGGATTCCATCACAAACACCGTTGGGATGCTGTGATCCATGGACCCGGGAAGCTACATGCTGCCTGGGTGAGGGGAGGGTGGGAGGAAGGCCTGCCCCTCCTCCCCTTTGTCCAAATTATGTGTGGCTTTCATCTTCGTGAGGTCCTTCCTTCCTCAGACTAGCTCTGAAAGAAAAAGAGGAGTTGGAGACCTTCAACTAGCAGTTTAGAAAGGAGCAACCTCACAATTTCATGCTATTGCTTCAAAGCTGGCACTACCCGTGCTAACTGATGGTCAACTAGTCAGCACAGTCAACTATGACAAAACAGACATCCCCAGCTCCTCTGCCTATCATTAAGCTCACTTCCCAGCTTCCTCCAATACTTCCCACTGCTAGCAAATACTTCACTCCTTAAACTGGCAGAGCAAGAAAAGGCTCTCATCTGAGCTCTGCTCTCCTTGGTGGCCCTTACTTGATCCAGAGGCAACGCTGATGATTTCTGTGGTGTCAGATCTTCTCGAGACATGGTTGCTGTAGGCATCTTCGGGAAAGGAACTTGAGCCTGATGCATTTGCATTCTGTAGTTAAGTTTAATGGAGAGAGTTTTAGCACGTGAACATCAAGAGTAAACCCCATCTACCTGGATGAATGCATACATGCACCACTCACGCAGAAACGCTGAAACAGACTTCATAACAAGGCTAACTTCCACTTCAGTTAGCTACTCCCTCCACTATGAATAGATGCAATAAAATTCTTGCAAAGAAAATGGTAGGAGATCTTTTGATTAAGAGATGCACAGCACCAGACAACACATTAACAAAATACCATCAGATAAAACAAAGCCCTGGTGTGGAGATGGACAGGACAAGCTAACAGATCTCCATGATAGCTAATATTACTTGTTTTAAAAAGCTGCAACAAGACTCTGCAGCTCACAGAAGGGTTTAAGGGCCCAAGAGCCATCTGTTAGCCCTCCATAGTACCTGAGACTTCAGTTTGGGCTTTTCAAGAATACCAAACACATGCTGCCACCCAGGCATCACTCCCTCCCACCTCACCTTCTCACAGAAAACATGCTCTTACCCCGATGGTCTATACAAGTCCTGGGGTGGCCCCCCCATGCCACCTCCACTGCCTCTCTGCTCCATCAGCAAGGCCTGAAAGTGACCTATGTTCTCCTCTCGGCAGCGGTACAGGGGTCCCTCCTGAGAGAGGCCGTTAGCCTGGCCGGGGGCTGGATGATGAGACAAGTGGGCATTCATGGGTGATCCGTATGTCCTGGGCTGGAAATGACCGGCGGGATGTCGGGATGCGTAGGGGGAGCCAGTCTGCAGCATCACTCCATGGGGAGGGAAAGCTGATGGCCCAAATCCCATTCCTGAACCCAGGTGAGGTGGGGGAGCTCCGTAGAGAAACTCTCCTGCTGCTACTGAGCTTTGCCTCTTCGTGGCCGCATTGTGGTTGTCCAAATCTAGGAACTCTTTGGGACTCTCCGGCCGCTCCTGGGATTCCTCAGACTTCTCATCTTCAGGCCCCAGATCCTGCCCGTCGCTTGGAGAAACCTCTTTGGCACTCGCTACGTCCATGCGGTTGGGAGAAGCCAGGGCAGCACTCAGTGCCTCGCAGCCCTGCAAGCTGCTCACATTCCCCCGGTCAGAGAAAGGGGGTCTGACCAGGGGCGGATGGCTGCTGGGGCTAGCCTGGGGGTGGAGAGGCCTCTGCCAGTCCGAGTAGCCCTGTGGACAGGTGTAGTAGGGTGGCCGCTGGTAGTGGTGGTAAGAAGGTTGAGGCTGGGGCTGGTAGGGGTAGGGCATGCCCTGGTGGGGCCGATAGCGAGGGAAGACCCCGGGGTGGGCACTGCTTGGCTGGAAGCCCCGTGCAGGAAAATGCTGCGGGTGGGACACTGGGGGAGGCTTCCCACCCATCACTGGGCTGAACCCTTGCAGCCCC
Organism: Tragopan temminckii; assembly: GCA_028571105.1. Classification (NCBI taxonomy): domain Eukaryota; kingdom Metazoa; phylum Chordata; class Aves; order Galliformes; family Phasianidae; genus Tragopan; species Tragopan temminckii. The sequence goes on along the minus strand of JAOWBP010000001.1, from coordinate 53,190,608 downwards.
GGGTTGATGTGGTAACGAGCAGCTGAATTTGGGTACTCCAGACCTGGCATGTAGAGAGGGTGGAATTGGTTGGGGGCAGCTCCCATGGTGCCAGCATCCATGGTGGGAAGGCTGGTGCCCTGCCCCATGCAAGGCACGGCCGCTTCGGGCAGAGCCTTCCCCCCACTGCAGAGGGGCTTCTCCATCAGGCTGGCAGCCAACCCCTTGCTCTCTGCCGGCCCTTCGCCTGCTGCCCCATTTTCAGACACGGGTCCTCCTCGCTCAGGGGTGGATGCCAGGTCCCTCATGCACCCCTGGGCACCTGGGCCAGCGTAGCTGCTCTCGGCCGGCCATGTGCCTTTGTTCTGGTTGGCCTTCAGATCACTCTTCAGGCCGGAGCCATCTCCGTCCCCATCTGGGGGCAGGTTGCGCCGGGCACACTCCATGGGCAAGGGGGGCTTGGGATGAGGTAGGAGTTTGGCGTAGGCCCTGTCGGGAATGCCGATGCACTGAGCCTTCTCCTCCACGCCTGCCAGTGGCTCCACTGGAAAGAGAGGGGGTAAATGTCAGGTGCTGGTCTTGTTTTGGAAGGCAGCCCTCCTGAACCCACACCCACGCCCATGCCCACCCAAAGCAAATTTGCCAAAAAGTAATTCCTGTCAGCTGAGCCAAATATGCCAAAACAACTTCCCAGGGCCCACTTTTGGCAGAGAGAACAGCAGCCTCATTCATGATGGGTTTCTCTTCTCTATAGCTGCTGACGCAAAGCCACAGCAAAAACTTGAGGGGTAGCTCTGACAGATGCTCAACATTTGGCTGGAGAAAGTATCCCAAGGTGCTGAACTGTGCAAAAGGAAGGGGAGTGACTTTCTAAAGCCACAAAGATAGTTCCATCAGAGATTTCAAAGTACTTCAAAGCCTAAAATACCTCATCCCCTACTCAATTCTATTCACACCATGGCCAGAGCACAGCACGAGGATAAATGTGAGCTCTGTGGGGCTGTAGCCTTCCTCCCACAGCCAACGGAAAGCTCTTCTTTCACAGACCCTTAGAAATCCCAAAGGGCATTTTTGCGAAGTTGGGCAACATTTTAAGAGCTTGTTCTTTCAAAAGAGCTCTTTTTAATACTACTCATGAGGTTCCACACCTCTCCGGGAAAGATGGCATATGCGAACTGAATCCTTATGATTTCCATTAAGATACAACACCAATGTAGACAGCAAATTACCGTCAAGAGTAACATGGCACACATGGCCTTGGTCTGACAGATGGGCATGCAGAGGCTGCCTCACAGAAAGGCAGCACTGGAAAATACTGCATGCTCCCCAAGAGAGTGAGCCAAAAGCTGGGGCTTTTCCGATTTCAGGTTGTATTGCCCCTTCTGAGCCACAAACCCTGCTTGCCTGCATTTGGGCAAGAGCACTGCCACCTACCAAGGTACTGTGAAGCCAAAATGTTTTAACCAACTGTGATTTGGATATCACAGAAAGGCTGAGGTTGTAATGGACCTTAAAGATCATAGAGCTCCAACCCCCTGCCATCGGCTGGCTGCTCCCCACCAGTGCAGGCCATCCAGGGCCCCAACCAACCTGGCCTTGAACAGCTTCAAGGATGGGGCATCCACAGCTTCTCTGGGCAGTTGTGCCAGGGCCTCATTGCCCTCTGAGTAAAGAATTATTTTCTAATATTTAACCTAAGTTTCCTATCTTTTAATTTAAATCCACTCCCCCTTGTCCTATTCACTATCAGACTGCATAAGAACTTGAAGATGTGGCCACTCTGTTCTGAAATCACCCAGTGTACTCTCCCAGTCTCTGTTCTATATCCAGCACAGCTAAATGATAATGAGTTTTAAGCAATGCCACACAAGGAAAGAGTTTCCTCTTACTGTAAGGCACACAAGGCATTGATAAAAATACAAGGTTTTTGATCTCTAGTTTACCAGCTAGAATTAATGAAATACTTGTTTTTGATCTCTAGGGTTTTTTGATCTCTACTTTAGGTTTAAGGTTTTTTTGATCTCTAGATTACCAGCCAGAGTGAATGAAATTCCACTAGAAAGAAACTTGTGGTGGCACATACGACACGTTGCCATCCCATCTGAACTGACATGGCCTTGCTGGCACTCCTCCTCTGTGAGGATACTGAGACATTAAGCTCATGAGGCACATGTGCATTTCAGAGAAGTCATACTGACAGATATTCAAAGAAGTGTATTTAAACCATTTACTCACACAACATCTACTCTCCTTACCTAACTCTTTGCAGACTCAATTTTTATATTAAATGCAAGTGAGCTGTAAGAAGCATCACAGACTGTGCTTTGCATTTGCACCCAAAGGCAAACTGATAACTTGCAGGTATAACTGGGAAGGAGGGAATCTCTGGCAGACTACACTGAAACGAAAAATCTTAGGAAAATCTAAGTGATGGCTGGAGCAGGAAATATACAAAATATATAAAAGAAAAAGCATGTATACAATGTGCCCCACAACTATTCGATCAGTAATTTAATTCTTTTCTAGAATAAAACTCACTTTTGCTGCTGAGCCTCTGCCAGTGTTTAAAATGGACTCTGGTGAGTCTGAAAAAAAGTATTTCCCACTTCTCTAGTGGTTCAAATCTGAATAAAGCCACACCTACAGATACTGGCTTTATGCATCAGCAACACAATTAAGGTTGGTACACCAAGAGTTCAAAGCAGTAGAGCTACACCTTGTGAATGCCCATCCACTGGGCACAGCTTCTTGCTCCCCATAAGCACAAAAATTATGGAATCATTTGAATTGGAAGGGATCTTTAAAGGTCATCTAGTCCAACTTCCCTGCAATGAACAGAGACATCTACAGCTAGAAGGATCCATGAGGCTGCATCCTCTACATCTAGAGCCCCTGGCAGCAGCAAGGACAGATGAAAAGCTGCTGCGCGGCCTCTGGTCAGCGCAATGGGGACCTACCTTGGTTGCTCTCTGGCTCCATGGTCTGATCCTGTGAACTCCCATTCCCAATGACAGACTTTGGGGGTGGCACGCCAGTGGAGGCAGCGTGAGCCAGCTGGGGAAAGGGCCCAGGAAGGTGCGGTGGGGGTGGCTGGCGAGGGTGGTAAGGCACGCCTGGCGGGCACACACGGGATGACAGCTGCTGCATGGCAATCATCTCTGGACTGTCCATCATGGAGTCCCCACCCTGGCACCCTCTTTGAACCTGAGGCGGTCCCCCAAAAAGAGCGGCTGGTGGCTGCGGCATCCTCTGGCTGGTCGTTTTCCCAGGTGGTCTGATATACCCTGAGGGAGGCACCCCATGAGGTAGAAAGTTTGATTGCTCAGTCCACTGGCTGGGAGGCAGAGGTGGCCGTATGGCCCGGGGCTCCATCATATGGCCGATGGCGCGGGGCTGGAGCGAGGGTGCCGGCCCCATGGGTGCCTTCTCCTCTGGCCCCACTGCACTCTGGCCGCTGGCTCCATGGCTGCCATTCCACAGGGCAGGGTGCCCACGGTTCAGGTACTTGTAGGGCCGGTACATGTGTCCTGGTGACATCTCGGAACCCTCTGGCGGCCTCACTGGAGGCCCGTTGTGCCTGGGAGGAAGGAATCCCTGCTGGAACTGCGCTGGTGAGTAGACGGCATCGGGAGGGGGTCCACTCATGCACCCTAGCTGCAAGGCGCTGGGACGGGGTCCAAGACCAGCAATGTGGGTCGGCCCTGCACACACCTGCTTCTCGGGAGTGGCCAGCCTGTGCCCTCGGTGCTCACTCAGTCCCACGGCAGGCTGGGGAAGGAAAGAGAGTGGCTGAGTATCAGTTGGAGGAAGGTGGGTAAGCACCATCACCGGTGTGCTCTGAAGAGAGGCACCAAGGGGAGCAGAGGGGACCTGCAAAGCACCTTTGTTTTGTTATCAGCAAAGCAGACCGCAGCATTTCTAGAAGCTATGGTGGTTTTTTTTTTTTCATTTGTTTGTTTGTTTTTACCTGCATGGCAAAGTGCTGGTGCTGTTGAACCGGGTCTCCAGGATGGGGCTCTGGCACTCGTGGTGAGCCATAGAGTTTTGTTGGATCTGATCCACGCAGGGGTCCAAACGTTCCCGGTACAGCTGGTCTCTGGGGGATGAGGAGGCGTGCGGGAGGGAGAAATAAAACCATTTGTGAAAGGTAAAAAGGCAGCAGAACTGCTTCAAGCATGGAGAAGTCAAGATCTAAAGAACCACACAGAAAAGCAGATGGGCTTTTCGGAGATACCATGAAAAACCCGTAGGCTTTCTCATGAGATGACACAGTTCCCTACTCTCTCTCTCACTCTTGTGTCCCCAGGCTCAAGCTGTGGTACACTCACCCACCTCCCAGCTATTTAGGAGCAAACAAGAAGACTGGAGGGGACAATGTTCCTCTCCTTGGAGCAAACCACAGGAGCATGAGTAGAATGACAGGGAATGTGCTGGATTTCTTTCAAAAGAATAGCTAGCTCCAGCTCTCCTACTGGCTTTCACTGTCTGCATCACAAGAATAGCCCTAAAATGTTATTTGATTTCTAGCTAAAAAGTGAGGGGTATCTTGGATCTCAGAGGAGCAGCTGTCACACTGCACCACAAGACATCACTGTTTAAAATGGAAAAGACAGTGAAGGATGGGTAAGGAGCAGCCCATAGAACAGGCAGAACAGGTGGTCCTCAGAGAAGAAACATCAGGCTAAAGGGAGGTCACTGCTACAGCCCAGGGTGGCCTTGTGTGTGGTTTTGTTTACAGCCTTTATGAATACTCAAAGCACGAAATGCAGAAGTACGCAGATGGCACAAAGTTACCAGGCATCTGTAAACAATTGAGACAAAAGAAGGCTGGCTTGCTCAGCATCATAAACTGGAGGTTAAAAGAGGAAACGTGACTACTTTACATGCACATGGGGTACCTCTCCAAAGAGAGAATAGAAGTGGAGGAGCCGAGGCTTACCAAGCATATGTGGGTACTTGCCAACATAGAATGTTACAAGACCACTCCTAACTATTGTGGCAGCAATCTGGAAAAGCCTCCAGTTACTGAAGTAGCTACTCTTCTAGCCTCAACATACTGTCTTAACAGTAACTATTTTCTGCCCAGTTTCTTCAACCAACTACATGAAGACCTGGTAAGACTGAACTGTTTGAGGTTAAATTTAAGGGCTAAAAAGTTTCAGTTTGAGAAATCACAGCTCCGACCCTCAAATCTCTAGGAAAAGATCCTTGCCACATTCCACAGAGTTTTGTTCTCTTTTTCCTCCCTGCCTTCACAGGCTTGATTGATAAAAAACATCAGAAACCACCCCTTACCATCTGGCCAGGATGTGGCACAGGGCTGGGCATGCCACCATACTGCAGCGAGCGGGGGAAACCTCTCCCATTGGAAGGGCCTACTTCTCGAGGAGGCTGCATGGCGTTTCCACTTGGATCCTCTGCAGAGGATGAGGAGAAGGAAGAGGACGAGGAGGAGGAGGAGGAAGCAGGAGCCCTAGAAGTAGCTCGATATGGTGGAGGTTTCCCTCCATTTTCCAGGCGTTGCTGCCTCTTGCCTGGTCCCTCTGAGTCTCGTGACCGAGTCCAAACATTGCCACCACTGGAGCGGCCAGTCCGCCGGCTCCTCTTCTCCCGCCTCCCATCTTCTCTGATCCAGAACTCCTCATCCGTGTCTCCATCTTCCCCAGGGAAGTGCTTCATCATTGCTCGGTGGAAACACCTCTCCAAATTGTAAGCCATCTTGGTATATTCTGCCATGAAAAAAATCCAGCAATGTCAGGGACAGAGACTTATAGAGAAGAACTGTTAAGCAACATCAGACTTTTATTTCCCCAGCCAAATTACCTCCACAAAGTTTTTCGGAGAAAGACTTCTGTTTCTATCTAGTTGACTTTGGTTTATGTTCTTAAACTTGATAAGCAGTGCAGCATCAGATTTGTTCAGTAACCCCACCAGAGGACAGGCACACAGGCATGACAAAGTACCACTAGCGGCACGGCTTGCACAGTCAGCATTAACCTAATGTCCCAGAATAGTGCCAAGAATTACATTATGACGGACACCACCTCTGCTTGGAGAGATGTGTGACCTGCACAGTTAGCCAGCAGTGCTGAGAGAAGAAATGTTAACTTCCAAAGCTATCTGATTATCTTTAGAGGCTTTTCTTGGACTGGCTCAAATCTCTGCTGTATGCTACAAGACAGAGAAAAATCAGCAAAGACACTTTATCCATGTTCAGCTTTTAAAGCATTTGCTGACCACGACAAAAAAGCTATTACAAATATCAGTGTCATAATTGTGTCATTTCCATGGTACAGTTCTGCTCAGGGGGGCGCCTACATTTCATTGGAATGGATAAGAATAAAAAAAAGACATGTGAGAAGTGTCAATGACAAGGGCTTGAAGCAAATAACTTCCCAGTTGTTTCTGCTGAAGTAGCTCAGAAGTTCCTTGGGAAACAGAGCTCTCACAGTGGCAGCACAGGAATGCTTTTACTCAGGGCCCACAGTGACAAGCTAAAGGGCTCGAACTAATTTTACTTTGAAGAAAGTCTGCAGTGATGACCCACCATATGGGAACTGATTTCTTACCTAAGCAACATGCAGAATTTTAATTGGCATGGCAATTAAGCCCAGGGTTTCCCATTTATGAACTCGTGTTATTCATTCAATAGCCAAGGAAGTTAAACAAAAAGATACATTTTTCATCCCAAAGGCTCATTTCTCAGATTTCTGTATTACTCTGCAAACGTCAAGGACTGACTAGACTCCTCTGCTCTCCAAAGTATACGTTAGATAGTAAGAGACAAAGAAGCACAGAAACATATGCAGGCACACAAAGGAACAACCTTGTAAAAAAACAAAAAACAAAACAGCAACAACAACAAAAAAACAAACAGATTTTGTATGTTCCATCTTCACTATCTACCAACATATGAGTCCCATTGTGCCAATCCACAAATCAGCATGACAATTGTGCTAAAAACCTGTCTAATCCCCAAGCTTTATTACTCAGGAGCTCCTACTCTTTCCTCAATTCTCAAAAATACCCTGGAAGAAAATAGGCATAAATCCAGTTCTGGTGAGTAGGGAGGGATCAGTACTTGCTTTGACTCAGCACTGCGAACAGATGAACTTAGCATCTTACTGCTCTTACCACTGCCTTCACCATTGTACTTAAGACAGTTCCTGAACATGGTCTTCATATCGCCCACAAATTCTTCCTTGGTGCAGTACTGACCTCCATTCAACTTCTTCTCCATGCTAGAGATATCCATGGGGGCCTGAAACGCAATAAAGCTTCCCTTGAGTTACAGTGAGTGCAGTGGGACTTGCAGAGTTACATAAATTACAAGCTTCTTCACAGAAAGGCATGCAGAACAGAGACTCTCATCATGCATTTCCTAGACCCAAAGGAACCCCTGCAATTTGACTTTGAGGATAACACAGCCCACAGAACTTCAAAGCACAAATAAATAATTGCACCCAGTCAACAAAGAGCATCAGTCAGGCAAGCTGGATCATCTTCCCTACCTTAATGATCTGGTAGTAGTTGGGAGCATATGATTCATCAACAGGTTCCAAGAAAGGCCAAGAATCCTTGTGAGCCTTTACCACATCTAGAACTGGTAGTCACAAAAAAAAAACAGGCAATTGTTAGACACACATGCCCAGGGGAGTCTTCAAAGAAGAAAAGTGGGACAGGATGACTAACCTTTATACATGGCTGTGAACTCATCATCCAGTTCAAAGCTGTAATCGAAAAAACAACAGTGAATACAGACTTAGGACATACAAGGCATTTCCTTTTACCTCATCTTCCCTTCCACACCACACACGGTGCCATGATGTTAACAGGCATCATCACAAACACTCCTCTAGAATGGAACAAGTCCAGATGTTTCTCAGCTTATTCCTTGCTGCTCTCCAACCTCTTTTCTCCCCCCTCATTTCTGCGAATGATCACATTCCCCCCCTCCCCTCCCTACAAATGCCCCACTGCACAGGTGTACTACATGCACAGCTGCATACTCACAGATCCTTGGCCCTTCGCTCTTCCCTGGTAGGGGAACTGGGATCCAAGTGGGAAAGCTCAGGTGGGAGCTCCTTTCCCTGTGCCAACAGCCAGGCCCGCTCTTCACGAAGCTTCCTCCTCCTGGCTCGTTCTGCAGCAGGAAGGAGAGATGAGTAAAGAAGCCATTCAGCACTACTTGTCAACAATGTCTTGCAGGGAAAACTCAGGCAGCTCCTGTGGCTCTCAAGAGCTCCACTGAAATGTTCTTTCAGTAAAAACAGCAAAGAAGCTGTTTTGTTGACTATACCATCAACAATTTTGGCATGATACTGTGATGCAGATGCTCTCCTAGCCAACCTCCAGAAAAGTTCCTGACCACGTCGTGGTACAAAGAGAAAAGTTCAAAGCACAGACTGAGGCACAGATCAGTTCAATGGAAAGAGCTGGCTTGTTAAGTTACCATCCTTACAGCTGTTCACTGCTACTCCCATGCTGTCAAGAAGGAGCAATTATTCCTTAGCCACATGAACTCAAGCCAGCTGGTTTTGCACTGAGGTCAATAAAGTGCTGAAGGACAAATGAAGTTCTCCCATCTGGGTAGCAACGAGTAGCTGGGGTCAATAATATTTTCCATTACCAGAGCTGGCTTTGGGAAGATTGTTCAGGTGGGCCTTCACAGCTTGGGCAACTAAACCACCATGCTGGAAGGCCACTGAGACAGGTTTGGTTTAAGAGGTGAAAGACAGGAAGAAGCAATGCTAGTAATATAACCTGTGGTTTGCAACCAGACAGCTGGCTAACAGACTGTTTCATAATATATAGTTTATGGACTCTTATGAGCCTCATTTCCTTTTTGTTAAAGCAAATCTGAATTCATTTGACTTGCTAAACACCTGCAATTGTACCAACCTTCTGCTTAAGCAGAACTTTCTGTAAAAATACTTAAGGAGAGATGATACAGAAAAAACACTCCAGAAAACAGGCCACACCTGGGGCACCTGCTCTGGTGGAAGGCTATAAATATTCTCTTATTCTGCCAAAAGAAAGCTTGAGATGGAGAGCAGGCAGACAAGAAAACTAGAAATGGGCATCTCCAGAATAGCTCTATCTGTATGCCCTTAGAGTCCTTACTCTAACGTTAGAGTCACTACTTCCATAGACATTCTGTTGCTAAATAAAGGTTTACTTGTTTTTCCTGTAGATACTGAGGAAAATGTCCTTTTCCCTGAAAAGAAGTTGACAGTCATAGCTTGTGCCCCATCAAAAATGAACAATGGATTTCTCTACTGGGAAGAAACCAGAGATGTCACAGCAACACACTGACATGACCACCATTAGCATCACTGCAAGTCATGGCTTCACTCAAGGAACAAGTCCCTCATCTTAATGCATATTCTGACAAGATAACAGTTGTTCAGAAATAGCTACAAGGGAGATACTTACAAAGATAATCCACGGCCAGATATATCAAAGATTGGTTAAAAAAAAGTCCAAATTTCCCATAACCAGACTGTGGGTTGCTCTGAAGATGAAAGGACAGGACTTGCATCTAAGATGTCCTACAGAATCTATCAGCATCTTTCATACCACGTAATGAGAAGAAGTCCAACATCAAACTACAGTTAGCAGAGATCCGCAGAGTCAATCCAAGCAGAGTTCAGTACTGCATGCTTCTTTGGTAAAACTAACATAACTTAGATGACATTACTATGGATGCCAAAGTGAACAGGTTGAGAAATATGTATGGCAATGACCTGGGCAGCAAAAGGAGAATTTCATGGCAACAGCAACCAAGAGATACGGTCACGTAGATTTTAGAAATCCATTAGTGCCCATCAGGGACCCAATACAATAAACTTGACAGGAATTGGTATGTGCTACCCCGCTACAGCTCAGGCCCCTGTACCACAGGAAGATTACACAGCATGTTAAAGGTACAGCTCACCGTAATGCTGCTGTAATGGGTTGAGATCTACTCATCAAGTATCAAAAACTAAATAGTGCCCTAAAAAGTACCTTAGACAGCTAGGAAGTCATGTATGTGAGAGGTAATGTTTGAGCAGCATCTATGAAGAGAACTGGAAAACTCTAACATTCTGTTCTGGTAGAAATCTAGAAAACTGCTTTAGCTCAAAGTCAGGAAAGTCCAGATGGGCCCAGCAGGAGGGTCACTAAATGGGGTGTGCATTGGAGCAGAGGGAAGTGAAATCCCATAATGGAAAGAGGAAAGCCATCTGAAAACAGGCACAGAGTCCAAAAATGAGAGCCAGGTGAAGTGCTGATGAAGTCTCAAAGAGCACAGACATTCCGTTCTGTGTTTCATATCACCCCTCTACAGAAGACCTTGCAAAATCGCTTGGGATTTAACAAAAGAAGGCAAAACACAATAAAATCTTTGTTACTCTCAGTCATGGGATGTCCAGTTTTAAAAAGTCTGAGCCAAGCAAAACAAATGACTTGATTTTCAAATGACTTTCTGTTCATCGTAAGAACTACCACAGCGCTATGCTAATGGAGGATGTACTTAACAATAAGGAAAGATGGCTAAGAAGCCAAAGTTTTTCCTGGAAAGCTGCCGTTTCTAGGGATGAAAAATACTGAAGTGATTTAACTGAACAAGTGATTTAAATAACCTTTCCAAACAACTTTTGAATCACTTTAAAAGTGGACTTCTCTCGACTTAGCCTAAACTGACTGGGGAAAAAGTTTGAACTAGACTGAAAGAAACTGCTCAAACCAAAATAAAATCCTGCTGGTCAAGGAAAGCACTAATGAATGCAAAATGGCTTAAAACAATTTACTGACCAGCCCCACACCAGTTCTTTGACTGGCTCTGGTACATTCACAGCAGATGACATAGTGGTTGTGTTTACCCCAAAACTGACACAGCTTATAAGAAAACAATACTAGCCCAATTCTGAATATTACGTTTGTCTTTGCAGATCTTCAAGATTAATTTTGTCTATGCAGGTAAAGAATTAAAGCACAAAGAATATGCAATATGCCAAGGTGAAACAGATGTCTGTGGCAGATCTGGAAGCTGGATGACTCTGAATTAAAAGCACCAGATTAGCCAAGACTGGCAACCAGAAATATATGAAGGCCAAGTAAGTAATTGGATTCTCAAAGGGGTAGAAAGCAAGCAGGTAAAAGAAGCTATTCTTAGATAACATCTGGTCTGCTACCAAACATCTGGTAGCAAACTGTTTCATCTTGGAAAGTTTATGGGGTTTGCATGAACTTTTTCTCCCCATCCCCTTCTGATTCTTTATCAATGTAAAGATTCACAATACTGATACTGCCATGCAGCATGAGAACAGTTTTATGAAGATGTTGTTTCCCTGGAGCTTCAACAGCCCAGCCAGTCACTGTGGCAAAGCAGAAAAAAACTGAAGTTGTCACTTGCCAGTGCTCAGTTTAGCCTGGTCCTCTCACCTTAAGTTCTCTAGCTGATGAGGTCAGTAGTAATATGAAACTACTACTCTTGCTATTCTGATGTCATCCCCTATCCTTTTGCCCTGAAAGGAGCCCTTTCATCATGCAGTAGGCCAAAAGGACAAATGGCTGTTCAGCAAGAGTAAAGTCAGCTAATCCTGCGCACAGAGAAATACGAGGATCACCGCAGGAAGATGGAAGGAGGAAGCAGAGGAACAATATGAATGGTGGGACAAAATGAGTATAAAACTCAAAGGTAGAAGATAAAACTGAAGGGCACATACGTCAACAGTCATCAACATAGAGATGGAGGACAAGGCAAAAAGAAACTACTATCAGACCAATTTATCTGAGCCAAGTCCAAAAAAAGATATCCCCATTAGCATGCCTGGCAGGGGAGGAATGCAAATGGTAGATCTTAATTCAAGGCCTTGGTCTCAGCTTTGAAATCTCCCAGCTCCGGTTCACACTGGTTGCACGTACCTTCCACTGCTTTGACCTTCTCCTCCATCTCTCTTTTTCTCTCCTCCTTTAGCAGCTGCTCCTGCTCCCTTTTCTGCACTGCTATAAGTATTTGGCGCTCCTCTTCTTCCTCTCTGCGCCTCTGCTTCTCCACTGAACTGAGCACATTCGGGTTTACCTGTGACAGAACAGCGCACAACAAAAATGTAATGCATTGGCTTATTCAAGTCTGAGCAGAGGCAGGTTTACTTTGAACAAGTACTAGGCACAGTGAACGGCTGGAACAACAACAACAACAAAAACATTCGTACATATGAATTCTCAGATGAAAAGCAACACGTAAAGGAAAGTTACTTGTCAAGCAACAAAACCCTACCAACCCAAGGAGAAAGGAAGAAGAAACAATTGGTTAGACAAACTGCTGTTCCATCAGAGATGTATCATTCAGATTTCCCTTCTGGGCAAAGGATTCTGGCTGTTGCATTATCTCAATGCAACACCTTCTACTCTTTCCATTAACTGAGTTTCAAGCTGCAAGAACGAGCAGAAAAAACCACTCTGCTGAACCTGGCTCTATTATAAAATACACAGTACTTGGGACAGAAAAAGAGACCAGTATGGCCTTACATCAAGGTATTCTTTGTGTTTCAAACTGTATTTCTGTATGCTAATCTCCCCTAAACTAGCTTTTGCTCATTTATTTGGGCAGTTTTTTTTCTACCGAGTCCCCTGGCCAGCATTCTCATTCAAGTACGCCTGGTTCTTTATTGCCCTACTTCCTTACCTCCCCATGCCCAGCAGGCTGTAAGGCTGTGTTTGATCCCACTTAAGACTGCACACTTCCCAGACCAGGAATTGCCTGCTCCTGTTTCTCCAATAAAGTGCAAAGTATGTATACGACAGTTTGGAATAACTTTTATTGGTTTAATTTAATTAAACGACAAATGAATCAGTCAACCACTCTTTGACTTACGCAAGATCAAGGTACGTGTGCCTGATCAGCATGGAATGTCAACTAGAAAAGAACAATGTGCATACAAGTTTTGTTCACCTTCATTGTCAGTGACTAACCAGCAACTATCACTTAGGCAGAAGGCATTTCCTGAGGATTAGCAATCAGCTGGAGTTCCCTTGCTGGTGCTCAGACCATCAACCTCCCCAGGCCTATTATAATCCCCAGAAAAAAATCTGGCACCATGGTTATTATTTCGTACTTGATTCACTATCTAGAAGGGAAACCTCAAAGCGTTTTGGTAAATACTTAGAAATGTTGTCTGGTTTTACCATACATTCATTCCCTCTCTGCCTCTCCTTCCCCTACAATGTCCTCCTGTAGATCTCCACAACGAGCATCACATGTTATCTCCATGTCCCCAGCAGGAATACATCAAGAAAATTATGCTTCTACCACTAGCAACTACAGAAAGAAGCATCAGTATGAGATTCTTCACGATATCAGGACTGTAGCCTGCATTTAGGGGCAGACTGGACAGCACAAACAGCTAGTCTGTGCTGATCTTTTCAGGCAAAACTCACAGCAGGATCTCACCACCAGGGAACTCTGCCTATGTTCTTCTCCTTTTTAGATTTTGCCAGCTATTAGCAATTAACGCTTGCACTAATTTCCTAGGGAAACTGGTCTGTGAACCCACGTTTGTTTAAGTTAGCCTTAAGTTCTCCTCACTTTCAGTCCAAAGTTAATTTTTCATCCTCTCATTCCATCCAATTACGCCTAATTATGCTCCTCAGCGTTGGCATAAACGTTCCTCTTCTTCAGCTACATTCCAGTGTTTATGGGCTTTCTCAGACACTTGCACAAAACTTCTGTGTTTCTGTACCTACGTTAAATGTTTCCTTATAAAGCAACCCTTCCAGCTCCTTAATCATTCCTGTTGTGTTTCTCAGATGCTTTCACCTACCAATCAATACGTAAACACCAGGATGCCCAGTACTGACACTGGTACATCAACTACAAGAGATTAAGAACTTACAGAATTAGGTTCTACATTTTCATTTTCTATTCTTTTCACCTCTTTCTCAACCACTCTACTATCCTGTTCTCTACTCATACACTGCACATATCTTTTCAGCTTATCCTGATGGTCTTGAAACAGTTTTCTTCTAAATTTCTTATCCAATCCTTAAATTATAACAGAAAAAAAAAAAACAAAAACCAAAACCACAAAAAAAACAACCCCTTCCTTCGTGTTCTGCAGCCATTAGGAAGAGAAAGAGGAGAGCAGAAACCAGCCACCAGAAGTCAGCACGGTAAGGATTTATTTGAGGATGTGACCATCAGCCTTTAGGTTCTCTAGCCAGTAAACCTAAGCCAGCCTGGCATGCCACACTGATTTGTGCAGGTGGTGCACAGGTAAGACCTCCTCCTTCCCCAGATTCATACAGCATCCATCATTCAATACCTACAGAAACGGGAACACAACTTCCAAGTAGCAGTGGTGAAACCAGGACCTCTCCAAGCCTGCTGGGTTCATTGAGCACTCTAAGCTGTAATGCCACAATACAGAACCCACATCACATTCCAGATCAACCCACCACAAATGTGGAATTCACACAGCAAGGGGACAATTTCAGGCAAAGTAGACAATGCCATCCTAACAGATCTCACAAGAGAAGGGAAAAGCAGGAACGACAAACTCAGTCTAGAAGGCATCTAAGGCTGCAGCGGACGCCCACAGTCACAGCACGTGCTCCCCCGTAGATCTTGCAGAGCAGCAGTGGCAATGCTGGGATGGGCTCTTTGAGACACCGTAGATACAGAAATAGCTTGATTTCCAGAGGGACCTACTACCTGCTGCCCCACTTACACCCATTGGAGCCGACAGGGCTCACATCTCAGAGTTTAAAAAAAAATATATGAGAAAACAAAGCAAACAAAATTAGACAGGGGGCCCCAAACTCATATATGTGATAGACCTACTGGCAAGACAATCACAAGAAACTAACACAAGTTAAACTTTCTTCTTGAAAGAAGAGGTGGAAAAGGGCATTTCTCTGGCTTCATGCTCACGTGAAAACAACAACCCACACATCTGTGACCACAGCATCACCATCTCCCTACCTCCGCCAGAGAGCACTCCAGGACACAACATTGCTGCCTCCCCCAGACCCCAAAAGAGCAAGTTTTCTATCTTTTCCTTTGCTTTCAGACAGCGGGTATCAGACTTCAGGAGGAACCAGAGGCACAAATGCCCCCAGCCCCTTGCCCTTCAAACCCTCTCTGCTCCAATTTCTGCAGTGCTACCCTAATGAGGGGGCTGCTCAGGCAGCTCTTTAATGAGGAGCTAATCTGAACCACCTGTTGAGAAACCCCCGCAGGATTAGGAGCCTATGGAGCAGTTCTATCTTGGACAAAAGTGGCATCCACCTCGTGGAGCTGGGAGGTGGGGGTTATCCCCACAAGGGACCTGGGTTTTTCTCCTCCAAGTTTGCCTGCTGCCCACCCCTTGCTCAGCCAGCAAGCCATCAGACATGCTGGCACCTTTCCTCGCTCCCTGCAGCACACACAACTGCCACATCCCTCACCGTCTAGAGATTCACCACCCTGGTGCTGCCTAGCTCCCTGCTCCCCAGCACGGCAGGAGCTGAGAGGGCCCCCACTTGCTGGAAAACGTTTCACTGGCCCACAGGCAGCAATTAACAACCCTCTGCAGCCGCAGACCTGGAGCACCTGCGGTACTGATTAGCATCATTCAGGCTCCATGTGTTTCCCACTCCCCTTCTCCACTGGGATTTCTGCTGCCTGCAAACAAACACGTGGCCCTGCGTTTCCTGGATGGGGGGCTTTGCAGAGAGCAGTGCTGGCCCCAAACTGACCATCACCAGGATCTTATTTTCCTCTCCGCAGGCTTTTATCTGCAGCACGATGAGAGGCTCTTCCTTCCTTTATGCATTCTAAGTAATCATATTTATTGTGGGGAGCTGTACTTTCTCCTTTGTTTTGCAGGAAACACTGACACACGTGGAATATTCCCTGCCATTCAATTTCCCAGCGTTTGATAGCATTCTGGGACAAAACACCAGATAACTGAGCTTTCATTACATCTGCAGTGAGGGATTATGCCACAGCCTGATAGAACCAAGCCACTTTTTTCCTCTGAAGCTAATCCTGTGTTGCTTGACCGATTTCTCTGGGCAGCAGTTGCCAGTTCAAAGACCCCCCATCTCTGCCGTACCATGCCCCTGGCTGTGCCAACGTGACTGCTGGGGGCTGCGTGGTGAACTGAATTGGAAAACTGATCTACGTTAAAAATAACCCCGACCAAAGAAAAAGGTTATATTTAACTCCAGTCGTTTTCCTGGGTCTGGTTCACTGCACAGACACACAGGCAGCAGTGCTGTGCCATCAATGGGATGGAGGAGATGAGAGTGAGGAGGCACAGAAAGAACTGCCTGAGCTGGTCTGACAAGCGTTTCTTTAAGCAGCCTAAAGTGTGATTTTTGTTTCCATCTGATTCCCTCTAGTTCAGCTCTGCGCTGCATCAAGTCCTTCTCTCTCTCCGCACTTTCTACACTCTCATGTGTTTGCAGCCTCACGTTTTTCCCTTGGCTGAATTTCTGTCATTTCCCTTTGTAAGCCAGTTCTTCCAGCCCTCTCATCCTTCTTCAACTTTTCTTTGAACTGCCTCGAATGTGCCAGCACTTTCATTGAAGTGGAATTCCCCAGGCTGAGCGCAGATTTCCATATGCAGCTGCACCAGCGTCTGCAGCAAGGCCGGTTACCTCCGCGATCCAGAGGGCAGCACCTCCCTGCTCGCCATAGAAACCCCGAGTGTCAGCCTGCGTTTGACCGGCATTACCACCCATCTTTCTTTCAGCACGAGCACTTTTCAAACGGCTCCTTCCCACTGAATAGCGATGCTGTGGTTTATTTTTTCCCCCAGGAGGCATCTGCTCTCGCCTCCCTCCGTTGTCCTCCCCCTCGCACCCCCCCTCACCTCCTGCTTGATTGGTTTGATGGGCTGATGGTCAGACATCCACCTGGGAGAAAACTCTGTCCGCTGCAGACGCTTCTCCTGAAACAGGGTTGAGAATTGAGGGAAAGAAAAAGAGAGTGGAGGAAATTAGGACACATCAGTGACAGTGGCAGGAGAAACTCTGGGGGCAAGAAGTGACCATGAAATCCCTGTTAGCTTTACAAAGGTAGCAAACATGCTGAACTCAGTCCAAGAGTACCATGCTGACTCCAGAGCCCGTTTTACAAAGCCTTCCAGCTGAAGATCCCACTTCTATTCTGACCCATCTGAAAACATTCCTTTAACAGACAGTATCCATCAGAGTCTGAAGGCTCTGACATACTATCTCAAGCAGACTTAAAGAGGACAGCCAAAGCAGCAACTGCCCCTGCAGTAGAGCCAGCAGAGAAACTGCAGTAAAAGTGAAATCAGAGGCAGTTTGCATAGAAAAGCCAGGCAGTAAATCGCAGCAGTTCAAAGCAGACAGATTCCCTGCTAGCAAGAAAGGGACACAGAACACAGCTGAAGACAGTAACCCCTTCAGCCATCCTACCAATGCTGATGCGCAATCATGAATCAGATCTCTAGCCCTACCACTTCATCAGGGAGAGTCTTTCTCCCTGTAGGTAAGCTAGACAGCCCCAATATCCGGGGCGCTTGCAGGCTGGAGGTGGGAGCAGGATGGGGTGATGTCTGTACAGTCAGCTCTCCTTCTGTCAGCAAATGTCCGTGCTCTTGGAAGTGGTCAGACAGAGGTAAACAGGATGTTATGCCTCCTCACCTTCTGTGCAATCATGTTGCAGATCTCCGGCAGGAAGTCCTCACTCAAGAGTTTGTAGAGCTGCCGCTCTCTAAGGGAAGTCCTCTCTCTGAAGCTTTCAGTGACCTGCCTCCATTCCTCTTCCGTCTGGCACAGCAGCCACCATGTCCCACGGCCTGGCCCTTGGGACCCTTCAACAACATGCAAGAATGTTATCTTCACAGCAGTTATGACTAAGAACTTTTATCCCTTCTGTTCTCCTGCCCTCAGGGCTTGGGAAGAGCAAAAGACACTGTTCAGGGTCACTGCTATGGGAAACATGCTCTAGAAGGGTAAGCACCATCAGTGAGCACAAAAAATCATTGCTGTAGACCCAAAACTCTTGACCCACTGGAAGTACTGTTGCCTCCCCCAGTGACACTGCAAGTGATGCCAAGACAGGGGAATGACATAGGTGAAGAAGTACTGGTAGCGCAGCACCCTCCAGTTCCAGTTCTGACATACCAGAGGAAAGGATTTAATTTGTTTCTGGTAACGGAGGCTGTCAGCCAGAGCAGGACATAGAGTAATGCAAATGCTTGATTTAGTCTGGCAGCAGAATAAAAACACTGGAAATGAATGTTATTTGAAATAAGCCAACTTTTTTTTTTTTTTTTTTTTTTTTTTTTAGTGCTGCAAACCTTTGCTGCGGTGAATGAAACCTCCCGTTCTACCCAAATGAAACATTTTGTTTGCAGGCACTTGAAAGAACTGAAGAGGAAGTGAAGGACGGGGTTCATCGGGCTGCCAGATGAGGGGGAAGTTGCAGAAGTTCACATCCCATCCCTGCTTGATCCAAAGTCAGATCTGAAGCAGATCTCCCACCGCTCTGAAGCATGTCCCAACTACCAAGACATTCGGGACCGTTCTGCTTCGTGTGAAACATTTGAATATTAATGGTGAAGTTAAGGCTCTCACACAGTGGTTGGAACACCCACCTGGAAAGAGGCAATGCGGTTCCTGCTGCACAAATGTTTACTCAGAGCAGAGAAGCCTCATGGGTTGCAACTTGCATGTTTTTGCCCAAGGACACTCTCTAGGCAGAGAGTTGGTGGACTGCTCTTGGGGAGAGGAAAGACACTGGCTCAAATCCTTTTGGGCTGAGGAGCTTTCAAGAAAACCCAGGCTAATGACTGGCTACTGGAAAAAAAGCAACAGTTGCCGCCCCACCAGAAGATGTCATGCAGCTTCTCATTGCATTTTCAAGCAGATTAACAATGAAAAAATAAAAATATGCAAAAAACAGAGCTTCTTTCTCTGAACCTGACCTTGGTCCCTCTGTGGTTTTGAACTGTCAGCAGCTCCCATATGCAAACTATCAATCAAGTTGCCCCAGGAAGGCTGGGGAGCTGCAGCCTCCCCCTGGTCCCCTGCCCTTGGTCACACACCTCAACGCCATGGCAGCTCCAGGTCACAGGCCAGCACACAGCTGAACTCGCCATCAGCTGCAGCTCACGTTCATGTAACTGGGATGGCAAAGGAGCAACTTCACACTATTTTCCATCACCCTGGCTTTGTGATGCTGTCTCCTTGGGCCAAAGGAGGCAGAGGAGGACTGAAGGCTGTGATACCTCAAGCTATTACAGCCAGCCCTACTGGGGCTTACCTGCGTGCTGCCCCCGAGTCTGCCCCCTCTATTTCCCTTCCTTTGCCAGCTGCCTGTGGCTGACTGGCTTCAAAAGCAGCCAGGACCAATGCACTGCTTTGTGCCACCAGAAGATTACTCCACAGCTGAGGTGGCACAATTTGCCAGAAAACAATGATCTGATAAAACCCACAGCATCTCATGCATGTAGCTTCAGCTCTGCCTCTCGACTCCAGAGCAGCAGTCAGGAAATCTGAGCACAAAAGCAGAAGGGAATGAGGCATGGTAAGACAATGCCACAGTTGCCTTTTATTGTGGTGGAATAGGCAGGCTGAGCCTGTGAGTTATGTGGAAGCCTAGGGATTCTCATGTATGACAAATGAGCCCAGGCCCCCTCAGACTCAGTTGCACATTATGTTGCCAACTCTCTTTTTCTGCTTGCCTCATTAACCCTTAGGTAGGTATCTCCTAGTCAGCACTTAGAGCACTGAGCTCAGACACCAACAGCCACCAGGAGGGAGAGGTGAAGAGAATCAGAGAGGTCCTCCCCTGTCTTGGCATCACCTCGCTCTCTTCCCAGTCTGTGCATGTGGTATGAAAGAAAAAATGTGCTTGCTACAAACAGGGGCTTGTGTTCAGCTCACCCCCAGAGAGGCAAAGGGCCATTCACAGCCTGTTTCCATCAATTTGAGTGTGAAGGTGGGCCCCTAAGGCCTCATGTAACCCAATAAGTTACATCTCTTCATCCCAAACGAATCCACGATAAGATAGGAAGCAGTCAGGTGCCCAGGCTCCCAGCTGCAAGGCAGCCTGTAATGCTAACCCTCCTTCCAGACTTACT
>JAOWBP010000001.1:53148537-53159849 GCA_028571105.1 Tragopan temminckii | reverse complement strand
GGAGGTGTGTCAGGGGCGGGGCAGCTGGGGGTTGGGGACAGGGCCTGCACCACAGGGCAGTGGGCATGGAACCGGCTGCTCAGGGCAGTGGGCACGGCCCCGAGTGCCAGAGTACAAGGAGCATTTGGACACTGCTCTCAGACACAGGGTTTGGATTTTGGGTAGTGCTGTGTTGGAGCAAGAAGTTGGACTCAACAATCCTTATAGGTCCTTTCAAATTTAGGGTATTCTACAGTTTTATGAACTCCTCACAGCAGAATAAGATTACTAGTCTAGTTTAAGTGATAAATACACAGCCCTCTCTACATTGAACTCTCTCTTCTATGCCAAATTTATTTTGTACAAAAATCCTTGCCTTCCTTCCTACCCCTTCTTCTTCCAACCTTTTTTGTGTTTAACAGAACGTACAGCCTTAACTCAAATGTGAATTCCTCTGGAAAATGCACTAACTCACCTCCTTAATATAACATAGTTCTAGATACTTCCTTCTGAAATTATGTTATTGTTTGCCTAAACAACACGCAGTTGAACTTCTAAACTCCACATTTATTCTTCATGCGAGTAGCCCTCTGGGCAAAGTTTATGCTGTACTTTGTCAAGTTCAGGAAAAACTGATATGAACTGAAGCCATTAGCATCTGAAAAAGCTTTATTACCATACAAGAGGAAGTACTACTAATTTTACTGCATCTAGTTTGTGACAGCTGCATTGTACTTCTATTCTCTGTAAATGCTGAAGAGGATCATTAGAACACTGCAAATCAGAATGCTGTTTCCTGCCCACACAAGGTAGATCCAGGTTAATACGTTTGCTCAGATTGAACTCCAAATGCCCCTTCCTTCTCCAGTCTCCTCTTCCTTCAGCCTGATCTTTTGTGTAAATACCTTCCATTACTATTCCCAGAAACCACACCTTAGGAACCAAAGCTGGAGAAAAAAGCATAAGAAGAGTGGGCACTTGGCTGGGTTTGGCATTTGTACTAAATCCATGGTGGAGTCACATTCAGATGGATCCCTAAAAATAGATATTAAAAATGCCTGTAATCTGATAAATTTAAGACATTCCAATTGATTAAAAACAGAGAGAGTCCAATACTACAGAGGACAGGTAATATTATCGTTCTGGGAAAAATAGTAACGCTTCATTCACTTAACTAGAAATGAGATGGTACTTGAATTTTAAAAGCTTTGTGGTTTGTTTGCCTGGTGGTTTTTTTTTTTTTTTTTTTTTTTTGTTTGTTTTTGTTTTTTTTTTTTTTGAGTTTCTTGTAATTAATCTTGAACCAGAGGCAGAAAAGCTGCAGGCTTACAGCTACGTGAATAAGCATAAGGAGCAGGTCAAGGTGAGGTAAGCATCAGAGGAAACTTCAGTCTTTTTGGATTAAAGAAAAGAAAACATGCTGTCAGGACTAGGTAAGCTTTGGATGCATCCACTTAATTCTACAACAGCATGAAGATTTTAATCTCAAAATATTTGGCATTTACTTTAAGCTGAAGGGGAAAGAAACAAAGGCAAAAAAGAGGTTGCTTAGGAAATGAAGAGAGTTCAAACTACTGCTTTCTTCCTTTGCCAACTTAAATATCTAATCCCATTCCTCCCAAATTTAGAGTCTTTTGTGGGCCTTTACAGCTAAGGACCAAATTCAAACACTGATATTCAGTTTTGTGCAGACCAACAAACACAGACTGTTTTTTCTTTCCCATTGAGATTACTGAGACTTCTATCTTAAAGATCAGCAGCAGGGAGACCCGATTTGCAAATTAATCAGGTTCACAGTACTCCCACTAAGGCTAACTGCAGCTTTTTGTACTTAACAGCAGCTATGTGAATGGTGACAAGTTTTAAACCAGACCACAACTAAAATGGACCTTTAACAATTCAAAGCAATTGCAATTCACTCCACCAGTACACGTAGGAAAGAGTACTAGGGGCTATTTATACTCTGATTGAAGAAACACAAACACAAAATCAAGCAGAGCAAGCCAGCAAACAGCTGGCAGGAGAAAACTTCTGGGGAATCATTTAAAAAAAAAAAAGTTACTATCAGAAGATTTCTGATTGTGTAAATGAAAAATTTCTGCCAATTACACTTTTGTAATCCCTCACTACAGTACTGCAATCTAAATGTCTGCAAACTAAAAATCAAATGGTACAATATTCCAAAAAGATTTTGAGGAAGTTGCATCAAAAGTCATTGCCATTTCCATGCATCTTCTGACTATTTCAATAGAAAAAATCACCTTATTATTTACAAAATTAGTTCTTACTGATTAATGGGAATCAAAGATTAATAAAACAACATCAGTAAGATGACTGCTAACCTACCTACTATCTCAGCTGACTCTCAGTTTCAGTTCTCGTCATCCTTTTATCTGATGCACACTAGTGGGATTTTTTATTTTTTTTTTTTTTGAGTATTTACATACTATTCAATATTAAGCATAGCATAAAAACCTCAACAGTGAGGTGTTTCACTACCAGATTTCAAAATACATTTATTACAGAAACACAAATCCCTCTAAATTTGGTGTGGTATTAGCTTGGTTTTATTTTAAAGAGAGTCTTATCCTTTTCTTTGCAGAATCCATCACTGTATCCGTTATTTCCACATAGCAGTTTTTAAGAAACACATGAAGGATTTTTTTTTTTCCTCCTGGAATTCTATTACTGAGAACCAATGCTTTAAATTTCTACAGGTAAAATTTGCTTCTGATGTCAGTGGATGAACAGATGTTCCGATGCATATGTTTACCCAGCAATATTTTCTTATTGAGATGAACGTTCACATTTTAGTGACTGAAAATATTCCTTTACTTGACAAGCTCTTGTAAATTAATCGTAACCCTTCAGAGTTCAGACATACCACTGCTCTATGGAAAATGCCCACATTTTTAAATGATAAAAATAACAGCTACATCTCAAAGCATCTTCGTTATGTTCTTGCATAATGAACAGGTTCCGTGAAAATTAGCATGATTAAAAACGACTCCTTCCCAACTGTAAATGAGGCAGATCAAGCCTTTGTTCACATTCAGCTTGCAACTAACATCACTATTTTAATGCAATACCTACCCAGAAATATATGCTTACCTTATGCTGTGTCTCACACACACATAACATCAGGTAAGATTTGCAAGGCTTTGGGTCTGCCTTGTGCCACAGAGATACTGTGCCATTAGGGGATTGGTGTGGCTCTCTGAGCACATCACAGTCAATATATTAAGCAGCAGGAGCTTTTTTACATAAACACATACAATGAAAGATACCTATACACACACATGCACAAATAAACACAAGATCTGATAACAAGTGAAATCACAGTAGAAAATCAGTTAATTCTAACTTAGGTTCCTCACCAAGTCCAAGCTGCTTCAAGGGGCCATACAATTTTCTTTTCAACAGCAAAGAGTCAGAAATTTAAAGTGAGATTCTCATTTGTAGGCTACAAAAAGCAAAAACATCTTGGTACATCACAGATGTACCATCCAAAAGTCTATCTGTGGGAAAACCCTTTTAGATTTTTAACCCTTTCTCATTTGCCACAACTACTGTGTGTTTTCAGTTTCTGCTCCAACCAAGCAATTAAAGGATATGTAATAGTGTGGAGCATGTAACAGGGAATGATGAAAAGTTTTTCTGCATCATTCCTAGCAAACTGACAAAAACAAGTTCAACAGGAGATACACCTTTATGTAAAACCTGAAGAAGTGTTAGGAAACTATCCATAAATAGCTCTTCTAACAGAGTACTGTGTTTCCTGCTTCCTCTCTCTCATCTTTTTCACTATTAAATACTATCAAAATTAATTTGTCTTTCCCCTCTTAATGTAGTCATGCCAAGGGCATATCTTCACTGCTTCCCACACTCCTAAGTTCTTACAGAAATATATCAGTAAATTTTCAAGAGCAGACAAGTCTTCTGGTAGTCAGTTTAAACGCATATTCTTCAGATTTTCAAAAACCCAAGGCCAGCACCACTTCATTTTGCTGCTACACGTGCCTGCTAATTAGACCTAACACTGCACGTCTATTTCTTTCTACTTTTATTATTTTTTCTAACAGCTTCTTCTTTAGATTGAAAATTAAGTTACATGAAAGTTGGAGGAAAGGTACCTAGATCTTTTCTGTTATAAAACATGGTTTTGCTTAAGACAGCAAAGGAATTTAAGAGGAAATGAAACCGAAGAAATATATCCCATGTCCTCAAAACAAGTATTATTAAAGGAACTGTTAAACATTCCAGAAGCATCAAGCTACCACAGAAACAATATAAACAGATGCTGTACTATTACAAAAAATTTCCACTCCGATTTGCTTGCGGACTGCAACAAATGTTACAGGTAAGTAAAGGTGATGATAAAGAAACCTTCTGGCTAATCCTCTCCATCAAAAGCTGACAGAGAACAAAAGCTGTCTGCAAGAACACATGTTGCACAAATGCAACAGCAAGGGAGGCTGAATCATAAATCTCCAAATCAATCTACCCAGGGCTACAGTTGCAAGAGGAGATGCAGTAGGGAACAAACAAAGCTCCATCCACTTCCTCCATCAAGCGGAAAGTAAAAGGTACAATCTTAAAGCACCTCCTTGAGAATCAGATTTCATGGTTGCTTTCACTAAAATGTTATGAATCACAACACAACAAACTGAAAGCAAGCGCAGCAATTATAATTGCCATAGCCATGGGCTTGAACTTGTCAAGCAACGTTAACAAACTGCTTTAAAAGTGCCCACACCCTTTCTTAGATGATCGGTTTCTGAAGTAAGCAGCGAAATCTAGTTAAGGAAACGAAATTCTTCTTTAAAAAGATTTCTTGCTCTATTTTAACTTTGAGACTAAGTTTTAACATTCAATTTGTCATAAAGTTTGCAAATAGTTATTTCATTATTTTTCTGACTCACACTGAACCTGTCAGAAAATAACCAATATTGTGAATTGAAATGATTAATGAAAGATGAATCTGGGAACAGTAATTCTACTCATTCTACTTTCAAGCTATTACAAGGCAGCTCACTTACAAATCTGCATGTTCTAAAAACAATAAAAAGCGTGTCATTTGAGACAACTAATCCTGAAACCAGGTACGCATGCACTCTCCTTATGTATTCCGAACAACTGTGAGGATGCCAGCAATTTTATTTTGAGCCTGAGTTGGAAGCAAAGAAATGGTAGACAAATATTATGAAAACATTATAGTCCCAGATTGCATTTGAAACTACTAGAAGAATAAACATATCTTTGGAAATTAATTATTATTTTTTTAATAACTATTGCCAAAAATTATGTCAAGCAACAATTCTAACATTTCATTTTACTGTAATAAAGGAAGATTTACCCAACACTTCAATTAAATCACTTCTGGCTAAATTATCTAAAAACTACACAGTATGTCTACATCCCCTATTAAGAAAGTACATGTTATTTCACATTGAAAACAAGCAAGTTCTTTTTAATTTCGGTCCTCTGTAAAGTATAGCTGCCCCTTGTAAGAAACATTGTGGACATCAAATTGATGCAAGAGATATCAAAGTCAAAGCCTCTTATTTAGTACCTTGTTCCATCCACTGGCATGTGCGGCTGTCTCTTGTGTGCGCTCTCGATATTCTTGATATGTTACTGGCCTGCAGAAGTTAAACCAACACTGAAAGTTATAAAAGGAAACAAAAGAACAAGAATAAAATAAAATTCTCAGTTTTCTGATAATAAGGTTTTTTTCACACATATTACAGCAAGTAATTTTCAAGAGCTAAAAACTCTCATGTTTCACCACCAGCAGATGAGCAAGAAGGCATCACCTTTTTCCAGTTATACAATTTCAAATAACTGGTTAGGTGAGTACTAAAAAATCTGATAGTCTACAAATTCAAAGACATCAGATAAGTAGGTTCTCTGACATGCTATCAACCAACACACGCTTGGCAGCATTAACATTATGTCAGAGTTCAAGTACTTAGCTACAAGAGACAGCACTTTTGAACACAAAAAAAAATCATTGTATTTCAGTAGACATTTCAACAAGACTTCCCATTTTAAATCTATCACACCTCTAGGTTCTCTGAATTGGGATGACGAAATTACTCTCTTTCCTCCAAGATCAAATAGTAGCTTACAGTCAACAAGAATGAAGACTTTCTGACAAGTGATAAGACGTACTGCCTCAAAAGCAGTTGTCCTGAAGCCAGACCAAGACAGAAGGCAAGTTTAGACTTCAGCTTAAGGAAGAAAGTGGTATCCGATGTTGGAGAGAAGAAATGCCAACTGCTTAGTGAACTTTAATAACCTTCCAAAATCTAACAGGCTTGCTGTGCTATAACACAAAGATACTTGTGTATAGGCACATGAGAGAAAAATATAAAATACTAGCAAAATAAATAAATATTTTGACAAATAATGCTATAGTAGGAAACACTGGTGAAAGAACAAAATTAAAGTACACTGGAGAAAAGATAATTTGAGCTTGTCATTCTAAGTGCATTCTCTTAACTTCCTTGGTACATTAATCCCTTTAGAATGCAAATCCAAATGAATCAGTAGGATGAGAAGAGCAACAACAGCTGCAGGAAGGATATTACTGAGAGTCTGGACAGTATTTCTAGTGCACTTTACAAAAAAATATGCATACCACCACATTTTCATAGGCATGTCAGACTTCATATATATAATTTACAGAATCATAGAATCACTAAGGTTGGAAAAGATCTCCAAGATCATCCAGTCCAACTGTCTGCCTATCGCCAATATTTCCCACTACACCATGTCCTTCAGTACAACATCTAAATGCATGGTTTTGTTAAGGCAGATAAGTGTCGGCCATTTCTGGAGGAACACATTAGCACATCTTTTGTTGCTTAAAGGAAAACTTGTACCCTACAAGGCATTTTTTGTAATAAAAATAATAGCTAAAAAAATAACTAAATTTTTAGTTTACACGACATTAAACTTTCATTTTGATCCTATTTAACCTATATACAGAAACAGACAGCATGTGTATTGATTACTGAAAGTTAAATGAAGAGTTTTCCTGCGGATGAGTCATTGAAAAGAGACAACTGCCTCCATCTGCCTAGCCAGATGTTACATGTGACCTCTGATGTGGAATCCAGGGCCAAGTTCATCAGTCTTAAATAAAATCGGACATAAAAATCAACAACCATTATAGCTTCTACAAGAAGACAAGCTAGTTAAGGAATCACAGGCTGAGGTTGGAAGGGACCTCTGAAGGTCATCTGGTCTAAACTCCCTGCTCAAGCTGGGTCTCCTACAGCAGGCTACCCAGGACCATGCCGAGACAGCTTTGGAATTTCTCCAAGGACAGTGACTCCACACACCTCTTCAGAAACCTGACAGTTAAAGATGCTTCCTCGTGTTCAGAAGGAATGACTTTCAAATTAATAATATTCCAGAAGTCTGCTGTGAAGGGAATTACCTTCACAAGAACATGAGATGCCTCTGCAAAGCCTGTATGGCATGCTTAACCACATCTATGAGACCGGAGTTTTTTGCTAGACACTGATATCTAGGATACATTTCACAAGCAGTGGAGAGAATAATACTAGTTATTCTCAGCTTCCTTTGAGTCATATTAAGTGAATCCAGATAGCTATTTGATAATGCTGTCTTTACAACTGCATTTGTAACTGTCCTAACGTAGCACTCTACAGCTCCAGCTCTCTACAAATACATTCTGGAAGTCATTCTGACCAGTGAGGAGTACTTCATGTGGATAAATTAAATGAGGCTAGTAATTCATATTAGAAAAACAAGCAACCGCAGCAATTTTACAAATGACATTAACCAAGATACTAGCATGGCAAGTACATGTGCTATTTAAACAATAAGATTAAACTGGAAGGACAGCTCCTAATGCCCCAAGGTTAGCTCATGGAGTCACATTTGCTTCAGACGCGTGTCCTGAAAGGTTGCCATAAAGCATTCACACACCTTCCCTTCAAGACAACTCTCCCGCTCAGATTGGGTCAGACTATTAAGCCTCCAGCTCTGCTCTTAACTACTAGGTAGGGCAAGTTAATATGGGCACAGCCCAGCATTCATGAAATTGGCAATGGCAACTGGCAGCTCTCAGCTTCTAGTTTCACCAACTACTCAAAATACTTAAACTGGTCTCAGAAACTCAATGATAAAATCTTAGAAATTTTTCAGAATTTACATTAATCCAAAGAGAGGAGCACAAAGAAGTACTCACACATTAAAACACAAAACAAGAATGTAACCAGATAAAGAGACACTGAAAAAGAGAAATGCAATACAGAATGTAGTGTTATCTTTAGCATTTCAGTAGCAATCATTAATACAAAATCAAAACACCTTCCCTTTGAAAAAACAAATGGAAACTCACTTGCTAAGCAAGCTCTCTAGTGCTTTGTGCAGATGTTCTTTCAATTCCTGGGATACTTTCTCCCCCAAATGAGCCAGACAATCTTCTATTGAGCTTTCTGGATTGGCAGGACTGAACACTGGGGAAGTGTGGCAGTCAAATCCTGTAGTAGTAAAAGCTGAAAGAAAAGAAATATAAAATAAAGTAGACACGCATAAGAACAGCAGTCACAGATTTCTCATCCCATCAGTTAAACACAATTCATATGATGGAGAAAGAAATCAAAACTCTGTAGACATAGCATGCTTCGAACAAATTTTAGTAAAACAAGTATGTTCCAAATGTAATCTGGAAGTGATACTTCCAAGTCAGAGATGACTGTAAGCTACATTTCTCCCCTCTACCCTTATCTCACAAATAACCAGCAAATTAGCAAATATTCTCATTTTTATGCTAATTTTTAAGCTAGTCCTGATGGAGCAATGAAAAAGCCTCTTTTTCATGGTAAAATTTGCCCACTTATGGATCTCTGCAGCAGTACTACAACATCTCTTTTTAAAACAATACTCTGTTAATAAACCTTTTTCTTCTCTGTTTAAAATTTCTCAGAAAGGCCTATGTGAATTAATATAACCAGATATAGAGTCATTCTAATTCATACTTCCCATCTGAAACACATGCAAAGCAGATTGTTTCCAAACTGTCTCTTGCTGGGAGTCCCACAGAAGCCACACCTACCAGATAAAGCATGTCCCAAAAAATAAACTGTGGAGGTGAGAACTCTGATGGCTGCAGTCCACACTCCCCAGAATTCTAGTTGTTTCAGTATGCTTACTCTTCTGTCGTGGAGCAGCTTAAGGGCTGTTTACATTTCATTATTTATAGCAGTCTAATAAAAGCAGTTCAATTGTTTGCTTTGGCTAGACTGCACCACTCCACACAGTAACATTTAACTTCATATGACAATGTGTAGAAATCTTAGCTGGAGGGAGGAGGTGAAGAGATTCAATGCATCCAAGCATCTCTTTAACTAGAGTACTTGTTACAAATTAACCACCATTACACTGCATAGAAATTAGCAATTGCAAGAGGAAAATTTGAAGAGCACCTTCCAAGATCTCTTCATCAAGATGTTTTAGCTCCTCCTCGATTTCTATTTTAATCTTTTCCAAAGCCTCTTTCTCTGAAGCATGTTGTGCCATAAGCTGTTGTTGAGTCCCTAGAAGAAATAAGAGAAATTATTCCAATGTAATATTTCAAATAAGGTAGATAATGGAACACGATATAATAGTAAAGGAATTCAAGGTGTAAATTTAATTTCAGAAAACAGCATGATATGTGATGCTTTAAGTGCATTTGTTAAGTAAGTTTTATTATATGAACTACAAAACACAAAGTTCAAGATTTCTGGAAGACAGAATATGAATATGAAAAAATAATAATAAATTAGAAATCCAGACCTGTAAAGCCACAGAGTACGTAACAGCTTTAAAAACAAACTTATCTTGAATTTAAGACCAAAATCAACCCAAAATGCGCATGAACAAGTCACCGTTAAAACTAATTTACTCATTATCAAACTACAGAACAAAGTAGGTGCTCTCAGTCTTAACTTAAGCTTAACATTTATTTTAAAGAGCAAAATACAAAGTTTATACTGATCTCTGCAAAATATACAAAAACACTCTGCTTTGTCAGTGAAAAGTTCTGACATGATATCAACTGTACATCAGCTCACTGTTTGTTGGGAGCCTGCAGGCCACAATTACATTAGTACAGGGTTCATAAGTAACAGCAGATGCAAATGACCCCACCGTGGTCAGTCGATTGTCAATGCTCATTTCCTAATTACATCATTTAAAGACATGAAATGGCTGCACGTTCCCAAATATCACAAACACATCTTCTGTGTCATTTGTCACAAGAAATTGTTTCAGTCATATCATTCAGGATTATATATAATTTCAAGCACCTTCATTATTACTTTGTGTATGCATATAAAGAGGAACTACAATCTGTTTCTAAACAAGCATAAGTATTTTAGAACATTTGAACTGCCTTCTAACTGTCAACTTTTCCAGTTATAAGGCAGTACAGCAAGTTACTGGCTGCCTTCTGGCACAGGAAGTGGTAAAGAGGCTAGTTCAGCTGTTTTTTCTTGGTGTTTTTCATCTTCAGCATTTGTCTTGGTTTATTCCATCAGCTTTTGAACATTTCTTTAAATTCTTTTCTGAAAGTACACTACAAAAACTGTTCTATTAATCACTGTCTCATTTTCACTATACATCACTGAGTCAACAGTCTACCACTGCAATTTTCTTTTCCCTTTCGATTCCCTAAGATGTCCTATTTAGAGCTAACTGCTGTATCTACCTGTACCTAAAAGTGAGCTTTGCATCGACTTACTCCCGAAATACAAGAATTGAAATTGACCACAAAACTTTTCTTTAAAACCTCACTTCCAGCCATTTAATTCCCTAAGTTTTGGGATAATTTGGGCTAATTATCAGTCCTTGTTAACCCTGAACTCTGTTGCTTTCAACAAGTTACCCAAAACACAGCTTCTTAGCTCTCTTACTTCTCTATGTTTCTTAGAATTCTCTTCTGGGACTAGTGTGATTTAAATACCAGCTCCTGGCTGACCTTCTGATAATATTGCTTGTGCCCACTCTTTCCTCACTCAAACAGCTTTCTAGCACTTCTTCATTTCTGCTTGGAAGACACTAAACCTCAATGTGGTGCTCTACAAACAACTGCCTGTTTTCTTTGGTTTATTTCTATTTACATCTGCTTAAATTTACTGTAAATACTGTATTACCTTCCCATTTTCTCCGCAATGGAGACACAACATCACTGGTTTTCACATCAGCATGTGAAAGCCACAACAACATACACACAGATGTGGAGTAAAGTACACCAGGCACGTTTCTGTATTTTTAAACGCTTGACAACTAGCTTGCAAGGTCTCTTACACTTG
>JAOWBP010000001.1:53121453-53148437 GCA_028571105.1 Tragopan temminckii | reverse complement strand
GAAAGCAGGTTGTGTACAAGTTTTCATATGTTAGTCAATTTCTTCATCTCATAAGGTAGAAAGTAATGTAGATCTTTTCCTCTACTTTTCTGCAACAACGGTGAGAATGCATGAGATACTTTGAAAATAGCATGAGCCAATATGTGCTCATCTCTGCACCAATTAAAGCCACTCAGTAATGATTTAACCATCTGCTTATGGGCGGCAGCATGAAATACTAAGATATCCACTTCATATTGTATCTTCAAATACAAAAGGAAAACAAGGGGAGGAAAAGAAAATTAAAAACCCAAAAAACAGAAAACAAGCAAACAACCCAAAACAACAACAAAAACCAAATGGAAAATGTTTGAAGAGACAGAATGGATATCACTGAGTCAACAATGAACACATTCTCCTGCTTCTGTGCAGTATATTTATGGAAGAAGGTGGAGTAGCAGTTGCTGAGCTAATCATGGGGATGTAGAGCTTAGCTTAGGCTTTCCAAAGAAAACAGGGCAGATACTCTTTAAGGATGAGACGGCACTTGGGTGCTTTGCTTAGTTACTTACATCTCCTCTCAAAAATGTATGTTTAGTCTGACATTTCTCGTGTTGCTGTCATCCCAGAAGTCTGTGTTTTCTTTTTTGGAAAATTTCATAACTGTCCTATATGCTGTTACAGAAGTTTATCTAATTGCCCTGGGGGTAGTAGTGTTCAAAAATAGGACTTTTTCTACCCAAGAGATGTTTCAGATGCTTTCAGACTTTGGTAACTTGATGATTTAAAACACCAGAATTGATATGGAAGCTATCTTTAATCAGATATATGTCTTTTGGAATCCATCCTAGATGTTGAATACACCTAGATATACCTGTACAACAGAATTTTCTTAGGTTCAGAAAAACTCACAGTAAGGTATGAAGCTCTGGCTTGCTTGGAACATTCTGTTGCTTTGCAAATTAAGCAAGAGTATGTGGGATAAATGCAGACACTAAGAAATGAGAGAACAGCTGCTGATGTTTTCTGGAGAGTATAGAACTTTTACTTAGGACAAGTATTCCCCAGTATATTTTCTTATAACCACAGGCTTCAGATTTGAGTCTGTTCCATTTGCAGCACTTCATTTTCTTGGAGGAAAAAAAAAAATTTAAATGAGAACATGGTTATTATCTAAATATATCCTGAGATCCGGTAATTATGAAAATCTGCAATAAATTGCAACAGAAGAGAGAGTGGTTAGCTCAGTAGATGAAAGAAGATATCCATTTGGAAGCTATCTTTTGAAACTGATCACAGTTTGAATGGGAAACTGAAAACAGTTGGTATTCCAAACGTTTTCATTATATATATAAAATTTCTAGTTCCTTGTTATTTGTTCTTTAATGATGAAAACATTTTCTGGGATCCAAGCTGGGATTGGAAGAGCAGATTTAAAAAAAAAAAAACAAAAAAAACCAAAACAAACAAAAAAAAAACTAGACTTGATTTGTATTGATAGATTCCTTAAGAGCTGTTAGATGGAAGTGTCCTTGGTTCACTGTTGTGTTACATGCACATTGGGAACCACCGTGTCTGATGCCTCCTGCTGAGATGAGGGATTCGAGAGGGCTGCTAGGAATGAGTGGTGAGAGATGGATGCCACGATGGATAAGCTCTCTGAAGTCTTATGTAGTAGAGAAAGTAGCTGTCTTTCTTAACATAAAAGTGGTTGCTGTTTGGCTTACTTTTGGATGATCAACTCTTAGACATTAATATCTAAAGAATTTTGTGGTACAAAGAATGTATTTCACATTAGAAAGGGGGAAAAGTCAGAGCCAAAGTCAAGGCGATTTTAGCATAGAGTGTGGCCTTTCTCTCCTTTTTCTCCAGGCCATTTCCTGGGTGTGCCTCATCCCAGGTGGCCCTTTGAGGTAACATGCCTTTAATAGCTTCCAGGACAAAAGTTACGCCTGCAAAGTGATGTTATCTTTAGCCAGATTATCCTTTAGGGCTCTTCAGCCTTCCCACACTCAGCTTCTTCCAGGAAATAGAAACAAGGCCAGGCAACAAATGATAGAGCTGATCAAAACATTTGGAGAGAGCTCAAACATCCTAGATGTTCCTAACAAAAGGGAAAATGATAGGTAATATGTCACTGATTTGCCAATATTCCTGGATAATGGACTCACCGATAATTAACTAAATAATAAAAAAACAACTCTGTTACTTGTTCGAGCAGAAGTCAAAAATTAAATTGTGCAGATGATAAGATTCTGTGCCAGGAGAGGTGCGTTAAGAAGAGTGAAGCTTAGCGGTGTTCACTGGGTCTCGGATTAGGTGACCTAATAACCTCCTTTCCCCTGTTCCTTTTCTCCACCCACTGTCTCCAACGCTGGACTCTTTCCAGGAGTTCAGAAATACATTCCTGGATTGTTCTGTACCCCTGTCTAGTGAGGACGGCTTTTCTGTACTGAACTATTTCCTGAGCTTTAAACTTTCATTACGTTATAACACAGCTTCATGCATCTGCATATGAAAAACACCACGTATTTCTCAGGCATAACTTGATGGTATTGAAGTTGCAGATGAATTTTGACTTGCTTTCAAGACGCGAGTGTGAAGTAAAGATGACCTCGAAATAAAACTGATTGATTATACTCCTGGCTGTGTCCTGAAGTCTGCTGGCTTCCACTGGAAATGAAGAAAGGAAAGATTGATCAAATACGCAGCTGTTTTGCTCCCGCTTTGCCACTCTTGTAGGAAGCAACATTTTGTCAGCATCTGTGTTGACAGCTCTAAAAACCTATTTTAATCACACTCTGTGGGAGCAGGTGGAAAATAACGAAGCCTCAATAAGATAGATTTCATTCTGTAGTCAGTCCAGTTCACTTTTATAATTATGAAGAGATTGGGTCCCATATTTTCCAACAGTATCTGAGATATGAAGAAGTTAATTGTAGCTAGGGGTTGTGGAATGTGTGGAGGAGGCCTTATGTCCTCACGTTTGTTTCTAGAGTATCTGTTTCAGAATTCCTCGAATATTTTATCTAACAGTTTTTCCAGTACATGGTAGTGGTTTTGAGGTGCTGGTTCTGTAATAACACTCTGTTGGGTACTTCTGCATTGGAGGGTATTTAAATCAAACAACTTTTTTTCTGTGCACGTTAATCTCCCTACTTCCCTGTTTAGTTCCTCAGCTTGCTAGGAAGAATTAGTGACAGTTTGGGGACTGAGATTTGAAGCAATAGTAGAAGTCCCAGGCACACTTTTGTAGAAAGTTTAGTTACTTGTTATTTATTATTAAGATTGGTGTATGTGCATTACAAATTTCAGTGTTGTCTTCAGGTTTGAGCTCATTTTCAATCCTGTGCACAATCATTGGATAACTTACTTATGGATTATGGATCAAGCTGGAAATGCAGACATAAGAAAATTCAAGATTTGGTGTCTTCCCAGTATAAATGAGTATTTGAGGCTCCCTGAGGGCTTAGGAAAACCATTAGAGGCTCAGAGAGAAAGATGAGGCATTTTATCAAAAAAGCATTGGCAGTTGATGACTGTTATGTATTTATGTTCAAACAAATATGTTTTTGTCTCTGTTTAATTAGGTGTTTTATCACCCTTTCTGTCTCTGAGGACGTGCTTATCAAATTTCAGGGGATGCTACTAGGCAACATGCAGTTCTGCAGTATGCAAAGTGAGGCTATGTGAACAAGCAGTGACAGGAATTCCCCAGTCCTGATGGGCTCTTACCACTGGTTTTCTAGATACTTTTCTTAGAAATTAAATTCTAAAGGGTGGGTATATCTAGATGTAAAAGCCTGAAACTTCTTCCAAACTCTCAACAATTACATTTCACATACTCTTGCAGATAAGCTTAGAGCTGCCAGTGGTATGTTTAGTATATCTCATACTGTGCAGTACCAAAATTCTTAACAGTGGTTAGATACTAATTTTGTACAGGATTAAAGAAAGGATTTCTGGCTATATCTCTCTAAAGAAATCAGTTACACTTAATTAAATGGGATGTCTTAATTGACTTACCATTTCCATATGTGCAGCATCCAACAGCATGCCTCAGTACTAAGCATTCTGCTTTAGAGCACACTGTGCTGAGCACTGTGAGCATCTCATAGGAGGTGCCTTTGCTCAACCTGCTCATGTGAACCAGATAATCACGACGCTTGATGTCTGGCATGTTTTAGCCCCTTTCTTATTTCAAAGTCTTTTGTCTTGACTTAAAGTGAAGCTGAGAGGAAAGAGTTGGGCATTCTGGATCCTGTTTCTGGCACTGCCACCAATCTATTGTGAGACTGACTTGCTGGTATTTAATCACTGTGTCTGGACTTGTGCGATGCCTATACGGTACTTATCTACTTCCAAAATAGGTTTGTTTAAATACGCTAAGACTTGTAACACATTCTGAGGCCCTGAGATGAGAAGTGGAGCTGAAGTACAAAGAGGCAGTTAATGGAATAGAAGAGGGCAAGGGTGAAACTTCTGAGAAAAACTGAAACTCAATCTGACATTAAAAACCCACGGAAAATGAGATGCCAAAAATGCTCTTAGAGCTCATTTGTGTTCTTCTGTATACCTCATTGATAGTGTTTGTTGGACTGCAAGCAAACTTCAGAAACCTTATCCTCCAAGATATTTCTTACAAATTAATGGCAATGGAATTTGAGAACATTCAGCATTTCTGACTCAGTGTTCACTGCATTTCTTCGAACTGCCGCAGAAGAGTTCCCATCTTCCAACTCTGTGTTTTGTTATATGTGATATGTGGTTGTATCCACAGTAGTTGTTTTATCTGACATAGCCATGTTCTCAAACAACTCTGTGGAGATAGAAGTAATTGAAGAGTTTAGAAAAGAGGATTGAATGCAAACAGATAGTATTTCAGATTATAAAAGCACAAGATGTGTGAAGTCCAGAATGGAGATTTTTCTGAGAAATGTATTAATTCATTCCCTCTGTTATGTCTTTCTCGGTAGATGCTTTTGAATTGCTGCTCCTCCCCAAGGCTCCATCTGAGCCTGTGCAAAATGCTGGCTCTGTACCTGACATTTACCGTAGAGAGCTTGCAATCTTGCCAGATTTGACTAAGGAAAGGAAGTGCAGAGGTACTGCATGATTCATGAACAATAAATTGGATGAAAATAACACAGAGAAATGAATTGGGCAAGGCAGGTAGTTTCCCTTTGGGGAAAAAGCTGTCTTTCACAAGTCCCCAGTTTTGTCCTGTGTATTTTTGTCCTATGTCAGGGAATAACCCTGTCAAGATTTCATCTGGTTCACAAATTAATCTGTGGGTTTCATAGGACAAAGAACTACTGAGGAAAAACAAAGATGGGATTCTCTCCCAGCAGGAGATTCTTGAACCTTCCAGTAGTCTCCAAAGCTGAAATCAGATCAGAGAAAAGGATGCATTCAGACTCCAGGAGCAGTTTGGTGTAGGAATGTTATCTCTGATGGTACGATTTTCTGTACAGGATGCAGGCAATGTCAGGGCAGAGATAAATAAAGGACTCTGGCAGCTTTCACACAACAGCAACAGCTAAGCGGCCTGTCCTGTTAGGAAAAACAGTTCCCTTTGGATGATCTATGTAACGTTCATGGCCCATTGCTCTTCCAAAATAAAGGTCTGGATTTTGAAATGTGTCCTATTTTGGATGTTGTTTGTGAATTTTCAGCTGATCTGTTGGTTGCATCAGAAGCTGTTCTTGGCTTTCAGGTGTCTCCCCTCCCTGGCCAGTAATGCAGAGTTCTTCTGGCATATGCAGCTTCATCATCCCCTTTTCTCTCAATTGTGACCAGTTTCAGTCATTTGGCTCAGGGCCCTGGTGCACTGACAAGGAGGAATGTCAGATAACAAATGATGAATGTATTCTGCAGCTATTTCCCACTGGCAGGCAACAAACTAGTCTGGGAATACAACGTGATGTTTGAGAAAAGCCTTTCTCCTCCGGAGCAACCCTTAGAATCATAGAATCACAGAATCATTAAGGTTGGAAAAGACCTCTAAGATCATCTAGTCCAAATGTCCAATATTGCCCCCTAAATCGTGTTCTTCATTACAACATCTTTCTTTTCCTTAAGCACCTCCAGGCATGGTGACTCTTCCATCTCCCTTAGCCACCCACTCCAATGCTCCACCACTCTTTTTGAGAAGAAATTCTTCTTGATATCCAACTCAAACCTCCCCTGTTGCAAGTTGAGGCCATTTCCTCTTGTCCTATCATTCCTTCATTGGATGCAAAAATCAGTTGTGCTCAGCTTGGACAGGTTGACCACTGAACTGCAGTGGCTTAGAAATGAGTCATACTTTTGGCACTCCTCACAAGTCTTGGGTGCCGACTACACAGTAAGGAGCAGACTTTTTCCATGCATACAGCACCATATATGTTTGAAAGAAGTGAGGGTAGGACAGCTTCAAATTTCCTTGTGCCAGTTTAATTTTCTTTTGTAGCTTTGAATGAATTGATATGAACTCTGTAGCATAATGTGGACAAATTGCTCATCTTCTTGCCACATTAAGTATACCTGTGTCTCTCACCTACCTTTGTTCCTTAGGTAGGCTTGTAAACTGTAATGCTTTTCCCTTTGGTAGCTGATGGCTTCAGGTGTAGAACAGGTGGTTGTCAACATTTCTCCTATTCACTCTGGGTAACAATGACAGTGGCATTGCAGTTAGTCAGGTAAGCCTCTAGGGCACCTTTTAGAAACAAAACCAAGTCTTGTACACAAAGTGTGTCTATATAGACCAAGCTTTTAGAAATCCCTTGCTGAAGTTAGTTATCAGTTGAGTTTCTGGATTATGTTGTCCGGCATAGAGCTGTTTTATGTACAAAGTAAAATGAATGTTATCAGTCCTGCATCTGAACTGGGTGGTTATAGAAATGAATTTGAAAATTGCTGGGAGTTTTCTTTTTAATTCTTTGGGTTTTTGAGGCAGAGAGCACTTCTCAGGCCTAGCAGACATCCTGGTTTGAGTACACTCTTTTGCCTTAGAGTGTAGGTAGATTTCTCTTTTTTTCCATCATTCCATTTTTTTCTAACATAGTTTTATTGATTGATTTGCTCATACTTACACTTTGTACTGTGAGGTAATTGGTTTGATGCTCTTTGTACAGTTTGTACTGGTACTCAGTCTTAATGATTAGAAGGTTGGTGAGCCTTTGTTTTTATTGAATAACATGCCCAGAAGATTAAATACCTCAGTGCAATGCATGTAAAGAGATATCAGCTTGATGTTCAGTCCTCTTTTACCTCAGTGTTATTGCTACTAATCTTTCTTCTCAACCCAGATACTGTAGCAATGAAATGAGTATCTCTATTATATATATATACACATATATATATATTCCATTCATGTAGTTTAATTATGTAAGATGATTTTGTAATATTTCCCTTTCTTTTTTCCAACTTTGAAAAGGCTGACAAGAAAAAAGGCTTAAGATAGTTAGAAAATCAGAGGAGTGATAGAGAATATCATTATCTTTTTTTGTTGTTGTTTTTATCACTTTTTACACTGGTGCATGTTGCAGCAATGCAGGGGTATGCGTTGGAAGAGAACAAGCAAAAGGGAGCTTGTGAAGGATATTCCTATGGAAACAGCTGAGCCTAGTTGAGTGCTCTGTTGTGTATAAAGATTTCCAAGTAGAAGAGCTCTCATTTTTTGCTGATTCTGTGAATTCTTTAGTTGTTTTCTCTCACCTCGATGCTCTTCCATTACCCAGAGCTCTTGGTTTTCCCCTGTCAGCCAGAACTGGCAGAGCAGTATTCCAGGTCATTTCTCCTGTTACTATGAGCTCAGGGCTAGGGAATGTAACACAGATTATAAAAATAGATTTGGCTGAGGTGGTATCACCATCTAGAGAGAATGAAATGAAGCATGAATCCCAGCTGAGAAGACAGATCAGTTCCACTAAACTTTGAAAGCACTAATACAACAGAAGGCTTAGCAGCAGGAAATGATGGAGACAACCTGGAGTCTTCCTGGAAATGGACAGTGATGCTCCTGCCTTTCACCTGAGCTTGCAGCTGGGGTTTCCACCATAAAGCTCAGTAGTTTCAGCCCAGAGGCACAGCAACCACTTGTCCACATCATAGAGGGGTTCAGTAATACCAAGCATTGTCCTGGCAGTTGTCTTCACGAGATTTTATCTTTCTAGAGAAGGACTGAGGGATTAATGCCTCTAGTTATGGCAAGGCCTATGTAGTCTTTCGTGTGAAAGGCTAACATGTTCCTGGGTGAGTGATTGCCCTGAAAAAAGGCTGTAATAGGAATAAACAGAGAAACTGCAAAGAATGGAGAGAAAAAACTAAAGCTCTCTTGGAGGTCAAAAAGAGAGAGGATAAAGTAAAGGTTGAAGAAGCTCAACCTGGGTTAGGCTGTGCAAAGGTAAGGAAGGAGAGCATTCTCTAGTCTAATGATATGGGAAAGAAGTGGGTCTGCAGACATGGAGTCTGACACTGAATGTAGTCTTAGATACAGCCAGGAGAGCAAGTGAATAAAAAAGGAGAGAAGGAGATCGGAACAAGTACACATCAGTTAATGCAAACAGTAAATAAAACTTCTTATTTGAGTGAATAAATAAAGACTTCTAATTCTGCAGTGAAGTCCTTCGAGCTCGTGAAGGTAAGTGGTGTAAAATGTGACATAGATTCACCAAACACCATGCTTAACTACCCTGACAGCTCTTACTGCTGAAATAATCTAACCTCCAGGAGAAAATGCAGCACATCCAAAGTCTGGACTTCAGTAAAGTACCTGAAAGTGGCCACGTGGAAATAATTATTAAAGCTGGATAAAATGAGGGAGTAGTATATGAAGTGTCAAGTAGTGGAGGAGCTGGCTCAAATGGGAGTTCAGCAATTTTATTCAAAAAGGAAGTAATGGAGTTGGGTAACACCTACAGACTGTGGATCTAGGGACTGATCTTTGCAATGCTTTTGCTAAGAATACTGACCAAAAAGGAGAAATCTGCTAATGGAGCTCGCTGCTGAGGCAACGTTTCTAGCCTTCATCAGTGCAGAGGAGGAAAGACATGTCATACACAGAACCGCAAAATGATGCAGACTATAATATTAAAAATAGACATGTAATACTAGAAAGTACCAGGTCATGCATGCACCAAGTAAGTGTTGACAATTTTGGCTGCCAGCAAGGTGCTTATCAGTTGAAAGCAGAGAAGGAGAAAGATTTGAGTATCAGTCAATAAATAAAGCCTCCAGTATTATGTGGTGTATAAATAGGCAAATGTGTTCTCAGGGTGTATCAGATGAGAGGTTTCTGGCAGGGTTGTATGTTACGCTGATAAGACCTCATCTGGAAAGCTGTGCACAATTCAGATCATGCAGGTTTTGGAAAGATTAATCCAAACAGGGACAGGTGTGGAGACCTGGAGGATGATCTGTGCACTGAAGAGCTTATCTCACGAGGGGAAGGCTTGGTTTGTTCAGCATAGCAAAACAAAAGCTAGGAAAGATTAGACTCTGTAAATGGTAAGCTGGGTAAACAGTGGCTCCTGTCGAAATACTAAGATTTAAAGAAGAGATGGATGAGTGTAGGTTAGACTTTAATTAATTGAGCGTCACAGTGAACGAAGCTTCTGTGTACTTTTCTCCAGCTGTCTGGTTCACGTACACTTACAGTTCTCTGGTTTTCGTGATGCTGGGGTTGTGAACATCTCACCTAGATTTTCTACTGTCGTTCATCACAAACTCTGACTAAAAAGTGAATGGATTCAAGTCTAAAAAAGTTTGAAAAATCACTCCAAGTGGGCCTTTTCATTCCCTCTTTCCCCCCCTCTTTCAAGTATTTGTCATATTTTCTTGCTTTCTGTAGCTCTACCTGGCTTGACTGGTAGCTATTTTAACATCATGCAGCAGGCTTGCCCCATAGCATTCCTGCTTCGTTTCAGAGAACAGATCCAGCCTGTGGACAGACTGTGCAGACTTCATTGCAGCTA
The DNA here is from genome assembly GCA_028571105.1 of Tragopan temminckii. Classification (NCBI taxonomy): domain Eukaryota; kingdom Metazoa; phylum Chordata; class Aves; order Galliformes; family Phasianidae; genus Tragopan; species Tragopan temminckii. The sequence continues at coordinate 53,138,502 of JAOWBP010000001.1, read as the reverse complement.
CAGGTTTTTGCAGCTGAAACATCTCTCAACTAGGACATTTTAAGTTCTTTTTAGCATCTATTATCCCAAAACACTCAGATTCCCTTTTGCAGTCTAGCTCCCAACAGGTTCTGCCAGTAGTGGCGAACGGGATAATGACGTAAGGTATTCTCTCACTTTATTTACCTCTCTCTGCCTCGTACCCTATTTCTCCCGATTGCTCAATTTCCTCAGAAATTGCAGTCCTGACTGTTGCATTTATTGTTCATTCACTGACTTATTCTTTAGGTCCTAATGTAAATGGGCTGGAAGAGCCCAGCCTTGCTAAGCGGTTGCGTGGCACACCTGAGCGAATTGAGCTGGAGAATTACCGACTGTCACTGCAACGGGAAGAGGAACTGGAAGAGGTTCCTGAGGAGACACTAGCAGAGCATAACCTGAGCAGTGTGTTGGACAAAGGAGCAGAGGAGGATGTGCCCAGCAGGTTAGTACTCTTGTCCATAAGCTTTTTAAATCCATCCCAACAGATTTTTGCCTGTTGCTCACTCAGGTTTGTTTTTTTTAACATACTGTTTACCAGGTTGCTTTTTCTAAAGTTCTTGAAAATATTCCAGATATGTACATCATTACTTTATGCTGTAATTTCTTATCTTCTCAATAGCTTACTGCCGTTCTTGGAAGATAACTATAGTACCACAATGTCATGAAGTTCAGTCCTAAGTTGGAAAGGAATTTCAGAATTTATTCATTCATTAATTTGTTTAGAAATTTGTATCAAAGGCAAACAGTTCTTTTGAGAAAATAGAACATGGATTCAAATGGAAGGGGGTTCCAAAATGGACTAATTTTTTTTCCATTTTACATCACAGTTCAATAACATTTTTAGTTTAAAAACTCAGGCTTGGCACACATGTAATGGCAGCAGAGTGCTGATGGAAAGCCTAGAGATCTTAGTATGAAGTGATGCTTACAGCTGTGCACCTTCACAAATTTCTCTTTTTCTTTAAAGCGATGTGTAAACACATCAGAATCCAAGTATTTGCAGGTATAGCTGATGGAAATAGTTGTTGCTGGAGTCAGTGGGAGAGAGTATTTGATGAAGAATATCTTGCACTCTTAATTCTCTGTCTCTTGGTTGGGGTTTCTAATCATTGTAACAATAGCAACCCTTATCTTCTCAGCTTCTATTCTGCCCATCAGCCTTCTTGAAATAAACCCAAATAATGCTGTTACTGGTTTCCCAAGGCTTAGATCCTACAAACATATTCTAAGCATACGTAACCTTCAGGAATAGGACTCTAGAAAAAAATGTTTTACTGCATTTATACATGTGAAATTGAATTGGTGTGGTGAAGAATGCAGCTGTGTGCATTAAAATGTTTATAGGTAGTAAAAAAATCTGTCATTTATTTATCTTATGATGTAAATTTGAAGAGGAAGCATCTAAAAATGGGCAACTGCTAATAGCCTGAACTCTGCCAGTCTAGATGGAGAGCATGTATATTTGGACTTAGGAAGATGTAGCTTAATAGAAGTGCCTAGGAACTGCTGGTAATTTGTGTTGCAGTTTTCTCCAAAACCTAAATAATACTTTTTGATTAATTTCTTCACATATTCTTTTCTTTGGAATATACTATTTTGACATATTTTGCACAGTTGAGAACTTTGGTCTGGTTGAATAATCATGAGACAATTTAATGGCAGATGCAAACTCTGTTTGCTTTACTGATTCCTCCTTTAGCTCCCAATTCAGGCCTAGAAATTATATCAGTAGGACAGTTTGGGCATTAGTAGTATTGTGGGATTTGTGGTCCATTATGTTCGTAGCTCTAAACCAAAATTCACCATAATGGAGCCCTATTATTATTTGTCATGATTCCAGTAAATCAGGACATGCTGGTTATGTTCAGCAAATGGCAGATTTCCAAAGGAGAAGAATTAGTTTAAAAAGTGGAACTTTGGCTTTTGGGGATGAAGTTGTTGATCATCTCCATGAGTTACTCTGCAGAGTTGTGGAGACTGAGGCCATTACTTCATCAGGTTAGGTAGCTTGATTTCCTCTTGAAGGCTTTGTCATATGTTTAGTTAGCCTTGTGATTTGAACTGAACTAAGTATTTGTACCTATAATAGGTGGAATTGCTAGATTTTCCATGTTCAAAGCTGTGTTTACTAGGGAAGTTCACACTTACAATAGAAGGGAAAGAAAAAAGTTACCAAATTCCCATTCAGTTTGACCTGGAGAAAATTTTGTCTCAAAACCAAACACTGCAAGCAATTTAGTTAGAGCATCAATAGGGCTGTGTGGGCAAACATCAGAGAATTTTCTGGATGATGTAGCTCTCTGTTGTATCTCTGCTCAGCTATATCAACTGCCTGGTATTTCACAGAAAAAAAAAGGAAGAAGTCTCAGTTCTTTTTCAGCAACAAAGAAAAAAAACATGATTCCTGCAGCAAGCCAACCAAAGCCCTGATTTGATCATCTTCATTGTCTGTGCAGAGCCGCAGGGTTAGGACCAGGCTGAGAAAATGCAGGACCTTTTGTTCCCTTCGTGTCCTAAGAAGTAAGGGATTGAGCTTCAAGTTTCACCAAAATATGAACTCCAAATCAGAGACAGTGCCATTGGTTGTGCAGCTTCCCTACACACATATGCACATGTGCTCATGAGCATACACGTTCCAGAGAAGTTTTACAGAAAATTGTATTCTAAGGACATTTGTTCAAAACAGAGTTAATATTCCATCAGCTCCTCAAGAGAAAATCTTTACGTGCTTTACTCATTAACTTTAGCTTGCAGTAATGCGCAATATGTCATCTGCACTTGTGGTGTAATCCTCTGCTATGGTGACCTTTCAAAGGAGCATGGCAGGACACTGCATGTGGTGTTGGCTTGTGTCATAGAATCACAGAACGCCTTGAGTTGGAAGGGACCTCAAAGCCCACCCAGTCCCAACCCCCTGCCGTAGGCAGGGCTGCCACCCAGCAGCTCAGGCTGCCCAGGGCCCCATCCAACCTGGCCTTGAATGCCTCCAGGGATGGGGCACCCACCGCTTCTGTGGGCAGCTGTGCCAGCGCCTCACCGCCCTCGGAGTGAGGAAAGGAATATGGAAAAGGAATGGAAGAGGTTCACTTCCACGGTTCAGTTTCCTTTTCACAGCACTGCATCTGTGCAGGAACATCTCTTCAAAGGGCTATTCAACTGATTATAGAATTCCATAAAGTAACCAACTTTACTGTTTGATCGCCACTTTATAGGAAAGAAAAAAGGAAAGGAAAGGAAAGGAAAAGGAAAAGGAAAGGAAAGAAAAGAAAAGAAAAGAAAAGAAAAGAAAAGAAAAGAAAAGAAAAGAAAAGAAAAGAAAAGAAAAGAAAGAAGAGGAAAAGTGTCACCTGTTGAATTATTTCTTGTGGCACATAATCAGCAAGCTGAAAGGAATGCCCATTATACTAGGCCATCCCGCTGCTCTTTCAGATTCTCATTTCTCAGTATTCAAAGGTCAAACAAAAAGCAGGTTATAAATAAAAGCCAAGGAAGGTAAAGTGAGCTGTGTGGTAAAGAATGCATGTCGTCAATATTACATGAGATAAGCAGGCTGGTTGAAGAGCTTGTCCCACTCAGCAGTCATGGTAACAGTTGGAGCAGCAGTAAACCTTGCTGACAGCCCATGAACAGGCCAGCATGCAGCACCTGTCAGGTTTATTTCCATACTAAAGGGCAGGAAAGTGTGCTGCTAATCAGGGAGCAGGGAGGATGGAAACATCACTTTTATCTCTGTGAGCATACCTGTGTAAAGCTTGTGGAGTATACTCCATTCTCCTGGAATATACATGGAGTCCATGGCATGCAGCTGTGTTTAGCATGTGAAAAAAAGAGACAGCCCATTAAAAATAAGTATTCAATCTATGCTGTGAAAATGTGGCTTTTAACTTTAGCATTTCATGAATGTCAAAATGATTTTATATATATGCAGCAGAACTTTCAGAGCCCATGGTCAAAAGTACGTGACAATCAGGATATGAAAAAATAATGTTTTCTTCATTAACTCCACTGTCAAACCAGTCTCTTGTACTAGCAGCTGAATAAAATTATGTAAATATGATAGGTTCATGTAGTGGTAGAATAACTTAACATTCTAAGCCTGAAAATACTTATCTGCAATACAAAAGAAAGGGTGCTGCTGTGTGTTGTTATTGTAAAGTGTCAATTTGTCACATATAATGCTCATATAATCTTACGTGTGGGGAAAATAATTACAATGGCAATAGAAGGTATATTTCACAGACCTGAATTCAATTTAAACTTCATCCTTTGCTATTTTCAACTTTTGTGTTTTCCCTTTCATTGTTTATGTGGGTTCTGCCAAAGGTGTCAGTTTGTTGCCTGCAATGATAGTTCCATAAGGAAGCAGCAGCAGCAGAATACTGCTCTCAAATGATTCACCTAAATTTTAGCCATAGTAGCTTTGTCCTTCAAATGAGATGAGTTTGGGCCTACTAAGATTTATGTGGGAAACATCCAACTGCTGCTCTAGTAAATGCAATTCTTTTCTGACAGTGTTCTATTAAGGAAAAATAAAGAAAGAATACTTTGTCACCATGTGGTTGCATTCTCTGAAGATGTTATGGTTTACATTTGTTTTCTAATGGCATGCAACCATCTTTCTTCCCAGTATCTTTAGGAAGTCCAGCATGTAAGAATGAGATAGATGCAGTGTTGTATAGACAACGACAGTTCTATAGACAATCCCTTGTCCCTTTTGCCTATACAGAAGAACTGCTAGAATCAAAGAAAAATGCCTACCAAAGAGCACTAATGATTTATTGTTTTGCATGTTTTAGACTTCACTGTGAGAATAATGAGCTCATCATTGTAATTATCCTTACACTGCTTCCTATGGTTTCTTGTCACTGTGTACACTTAATTGGATATGTATGATAATTCTGTTTCCCTCAGCAAGTTTGCATATGACACGGAGCTGAGTGGTGCAGTTGACATGCTAGAGGAAAGGGATGCTATCCAGAGGGACGTGGACAAGCTTGAGAGGTGGGCCCATGCCAATCTCATGAAGTTCAGCAAGGCCAAGTGCAAGGTCCTGCACCTGGGTCAGGGCAATCCCAATCCCAAGCACAGATACAGGTTGGGCAGAGAATGACTTGAGAGCAGCCCTGAGGAGAAGGATTTGGGAGTGTCAGTTGATGAAAAATTCAGCATGAGCCGACAGTTTGTGCTTGCAGCCCAGAAAGCCAACTGTATCCTGGGTTGCATCAAGAGAAGTGTGACCAGCAGGAAGTGTGACCTCAAGGGAGGTGATTCTGCCCCTCTGTTCTTGTGAGTCCTCACCTGGAGTACAGCATCCAGTTCTGGGGCCCCCAAAACAAGAAGGACATTGAGCTGTTGGAGTGGGTCCAGAGGAGGGCCATGAAGATGATCAGAGGGCTGGAGCACCTTCCCTGTGAGGACAGGCTGAGAACTGGGGCTCTTAAGCCTGGAGAAGAGAAGGCCTTAGAGTACCTGAAGGGGCCCTACAGGAGAGCTGGGGAGGGCATGTAGTGACAGAATGAGGGGAAATTATTCCAGGCTGGAAGAGGGTAGATTTAGACTAGATATTAGGAAGAAATCCCTTACAGTGGGGGTGGTGAGACACTGGAACTGGTTGCCCAGTTGTTGATGCCTCCTCTCTAGAAGCATTCAAGGTCAGGCTGAATGGGACTTGGAGCAACCTGGTCTAGTGGGGGGTGTCCTTGCCTATAGCAGGGAGGTTGGAACTAGGTGATCTTAACGGTGCCTTTCAACCCAAACCATGCTATAATTCTGTGTAGAAAAGTGAGGAATTTTGCATCTTTTCTCCAGCTTTCCTTAGCTCTCACATTTTGTGTCCTTTGGCACCTGATAGTTGTGTTATGTGTTCTTTCTACGCATAAAGTCTTCTATAGTTGTCCCCAGCAAGTGCCAAAAACATCTTAGCTATCCAAAACGCTAGCAGAAGCTGCCATTATCAAAAGATGTGACCTTCTACGTTATGATGCTGCCAAGCACTCTTGAACCAGCTTATCCAAAGCAATGTCGTATTAGAAAGGTCACTTCTCTCCACTGTATGATCACGCACTGTAATAATTAATACTGCACAAATATTTGGGCATAGCTTCATGAGCACTTTTATGTCAACTTCTGACCATGCTACAGGCCACACATAATGCTGTCACTGAAAATACATATGAAATATTGAAAGCAGAAAGTTAGTAGTATGGTTTCCATTGTGTGTATCAAACTTGTATGTATTGAAATGACTTGTCAGTGATCCAGGGCTGATCTAGGAAACATTTACTAGTGGTTTCTTCATCTTTCTTTTTTTAAACCTTTACAGCAGTTCAGAGTCTGAGATGGAGGAGGAAGATGAAGATGAGGATGATGAACTGCTGCTGCCTCAGCAACCCCCTTCAGACTTGGGAGGTGTGCCATGGAAAGAGGCTGTGCGCATCCATGCCCTATTGAAGGGGAAGAGTGAAGAAGAGATTGAGGCCGAGGAAAATCATGAGTATGATGACAAAGAAGAAGACGAGGAGGAGGAGGAGGACGATGAGGAGTATGAAGAGGAGTCTAGCGAAGGTTAGACACATTGATTTGTCCCTTTTTTCTGCTAGACAACAGGGAAGACTGGGCTGCGTACTTCTTGTTCTGCAGAATGAGCCTTCTTTCTCCTTTCACTTTTTTATTACTTTGGTTTTTGAGGGAGTTATTGTCGAGGGAAGCTTTGAATTGGCCATTCTGGATACAGAAAGAACTTTCCCCATGGAGCACTTGCAGTGCTAGTACCAGCACAGTATGCTGTCCATACACCATGCCAACATGTGCAACTCACAGCTTTGTGACAATGTATTGTTTTATTGTTATTTATTATTTTTATTGGGAATTGGATTTCAGTGAGCTCTTTGTTCCTTGATGGCAAGAACTGGAAGCACTGTGGAGGCAGTGTTTTCAGTGCTGCAGGGTGCTTCACTCAGGGATAGTGCCCTAGCTGACAGCAAGACATCCCAGAAGAATCTGCTTTTAGTTCTCCTTTGTTTAAGGACAACCTTGAGATGTTCAGGGAGTTCAGAGGATTCTTGTTTTTTCTCTGAGGGATTTCTGTGGAAAATCTTAGGGAAAGACTCCTTCCCCTGTGTGTTTGTCTAAGTCATCAAAATGCAGAGTTTGTGCTAAGGACAGACATTTTCAGTGTTTCACCACCATTCCAATTTTCTCGCTGATCTTGTCTTTGTCTTTATACTTGCATTTCCCTTCTGTGAAGACTAGTAGACTCCAAAGAGCTTCTTCACAAAGGACTTTGGCTACCTAGTGCAACACTGGTCCTGTTATTTTAGGTCTTAGTGGCAGTTTTGCTCATCAGGTCAGCAGGCTGCTTGCCTGTTTTTTAAACGTAGGAGTTGTGATAGTCAGGACTGCTTTTTTAATGTGGTAACATGCATGTTTAGTCTGCTAAATCTTGGTATGCTCAGACAGATGGGGCTTTTTTTTGAGCAGTTTTCCTGCTACACGCAGTAGAAATAAGGGGTCTCGGTGGATTTCCAGTCAATCTTTCTTTCTGATGCTGTCCTTTCTCTCTCTTTCCTTCTTTCTCTCTCTCTCCATTGCTTGTGTGTGTACACACGTGTGTCTGATGTGATATATGGATGTGTGGTTCCCTCTGCTGTAGAGGGAGAGTATTGCCCTTGGGAGAAAGAGCTGCAGCAAGGCCTCTGGCTTCAACGTCTCTCAAATGAAGAGGACACGGGTACATTTAAAGGTACCCATATGCTATTTCCACTTCCCCTAAGTATGGGGAGAATGCTTTAAAGAGCAGGTCCCACACGAGAAGATTCTGTGTTTTACATAATTACTTTACCAGCTTTCTAAATATCGATTTGATGGCAGTTATTACTTTCATCTCCTCATTAAAGCGCTATGCCCCAGTCATTGACATTGCCACTGATTTTAGGAAAAAACAAAAAAGTTGCCCAGCACTTGAGGGTATCCGGAAAGCCTGGACAATTTGCAACTGTAACGTGCATGAACAATGACCCCCACCTATTCAGGAGCTTCAGGTTTGGTTCATACAGACACAGACATACTGCACACTTGTGCAATATGTCAGACATGTGGGACACATCCAAAGTACTGCGATTGTGTGAGCAAACTTGCATTTTTTGTTACTGTCCTTTGTGAATGTGTGTTTGTGGGGAGAGTCTACTGGGAAGCTAATCAAATGGTGCAGATCCCTCAGATATTTCGATCATAAAATGTGCATAAGATGAACCTGACATTCCTATCTAACTAGTTGTGCTGTTTTCCATAATGCATTTTGTTGCAGTTTATTTCTGATGATTGTTTTTTGGTTTTTTGAAGCACTTGGTCCTAATAGCTTATTAATCCCTTAGTCCCTCAATGTGGTTCATTAGAGCCAGAATTCATAAGAGGAGAACCCAAGTGCCTTACTGCAGGTAAGAGGGTATACCCCATCATCTAACTGCCTGTTTTGCAGCCTATGGTTGTAACAACTGTAGCTTAGCTTCTGACCTTTTTTTTGTTTTTTCTTTTATTTAAAAAAAAAAAAAAAAAAAGTTTTTTTCCAAATTAACTTTTCTGGTGTTAAGAATGAGAAGTATTACTAAGATGGCTGAAGAGCATAAATGAAGCTGTTGTAGCCGCTACTGTTCTCTAGACCTGGATTCCAAGGAGTTGATTAGTGAGTGGCGTCTGGTACCATTTAAAGTTAAACATCCAGACTGCTCACTTCTTCAGAAGTGCCTGGAGGGGAAAGCTACCTTTCCGTATGTAAGTGGAATTAACACCCAGCTTCCTCTAGAACTTTGCAGGCAGTCTTGAGAGAGGGCTACACCAAGTTTCTCTTGAAATTCTCAAGCATTTAGATCTCAAGGAAGTATCAGGTTTGCCTGTCAGCCAAGCAGCACTCCTACACAATTGGCTGTGCTGTTTAAATTGCTATTTATACTGGAAAAGGTGAAAAGGACCTATGTTGTAAGTGGGACAGGCCTCTGTTTGGAGGCTTGTGGGGTAACCGAAGGTATGTTACGCTAGTCTAAATCCCAGAGAAATCCATTTTAAAACATAGAGATCACGTGGGACCTGCTCTTTCCTAGCCTTGCTGAGTGACTATATACTTCTCAGCCATTGCTGGCAAACCTAAACCATTTAACACAAAATTTTGTTTGGCGATGCAAATGCTAACTCTACTCACCTTTGGGCCTGCATGTGAGTGCTTTGGACTGCAGTGAGAAAAGCCCAGACCTCTCTTCCTGCAAGATGTCCTGTAGTTTGTGCTGATTGATACGAAAGCTCTCTGATGAGGTAACAGAGACCTAAAACTGCTGAATCCTTGGCTAAATTGTGAATTCTGCTCTGCATTTGAGTTTGTGCATCTGACCCCTTTTCCATCTGACCTCTTTAATAACCAACAGGTAATTCTGTCCTTCCTGCAGTTCCTTCTGCCTGTTTCTTCTGCAGTTTTGATGCCAAATGTCACACACAGTCATTTTTGAAACGGAAGTCTCAAACACTTTGTCATTTCTGGGGAAAACATGGCCGGGAAAGAGGACCTTTGTTAAAACAAGACAGCAGGAAATGATGAGTGCAACTTCTAAATGCTGCTGATGTTTCTTGTTTCCTTCAAACAGTAGCCCACAACATAAAACCTAATTGTTTTTGAGGCTTTTAACTGCTGAAACAGTGTTGGCCGTACGTAGGAGCAATCAGCTGTTTTAAAAATTGAACTTACTGCTTATGAAGTAAGTGGCATTTTACTTTTCGGAATGGATCATTTGCTTCTGAAGAGCACTACAGAAGACACAGAACACCTTGTTCCCTATAGAATAAGTTGGGTTTTTTTAATGGGTAAATCAAACCTGAGCTGTAGTCCCATAACTGACAGCAACAGAGGTAGGGTCTGTCAATATGACGTGCAGCAGGTTAGATGTTTCCAACATGGGTGTTTTGCAGTAGTTAAGCAGTTTGCTTATCAGTTGCTTCAGTAGTGTGCCTATTGTTTTCTCTGACTATCCATATCCGAGGGTTGTATAGGCAGATAACTGGGGAGTAATGCAATCTACTTTAAACAAATTCATTTCTGTAACAGGAAGTCCCTTCTGAGGAAGTGGAGACACTGTTAAGTCATAATGAAAATACTGATATTCTTCGGAAAAAGAATTGTACCTTTTGAACAAGCCTTTTAGTGCAAAATAGCAGGATTGCACAATGTACTATTTTAAGCATGCACTCACGTCCACACGCGTGAGAAACTCTGAGATCCATCATGTAATTTAATTCACAAGGAGATACTATTCAACATAACTAGGAGTAGGGCATGAAAGACCTTTTGTTGTGGTACCTCAAGCTACAATGCAGACTGTCCCTTAAAAGCAAGATGTCTTTGGCAATATCATGAAGAATAGGCTGAAGGAGCTGGAAATTTCTGCTACATTGGTATTTACATACCACATATCTGTTGGACACCCAGGGAATGTCTTTCATTTCAGTGAAGCTGCCTGCAATAGACGTAATCTGCAGTGACGTTTTTGATAGCATCTCTTTGCCTCTGGAATGGCATTATTGAGCTTTGGTGGGGAGTCTGAAGAGCTCTGTGTTAGTGTTTGCGTGCACACACAATGCTGAACTTTTTCTGTCTTGAAAACTGTCTTAGCCAGTAATACCTTCTTTTCTTTTTTCTTATTTCCTTTCCTATGATGTTTACCTTTCCTTTCCACTGTTGTCCCATCTCTTCCTCCCTGTCTTTCATTCCACCCTGCCCGCGTCCCGGTATGCCACCCCCTCCTCCATCTGCTAGCTGGGAACCTTAGGCTGCAGCAGATTGTAAATCCGGTTGATCCTCTGGAGATTCTGGCAGATGTGCACTGGACACACATCCGTGAAAAAGAGGAGGAGGAAAAAATGGTCCCAGCCTCAAAGTCCTCCACCTCCAGAGGTAATTTTTCCCTGCCCTGCACCATCAGTTCCTAGATCACAGCTGCAGCTGTTTAACTCTGTTGCTTCTGTGCCCTTCAAGAACAGTGGACAGCAGGGACAGCTGTGATCCAAAGGAACTGCTTTCTGAAATTACACTTGGTTAAACGTTTTGTTTTTCAAGTCAGTGTGTACTTAAAATGGGTGCTTTCTCAACTCTGTGTTGGAGTGACTTCTGACCTGTTTGTGTGCCTGCTCTGGCTTTGTAGCATTCTTCCTCACTGTACAGAGCACTGGCAATCAGGTCCTGGTAACTGACTTCAGGGGTAGCAGTGCTTTCTGTGGCAGCAAGGACTCTATGCCTCTTCAGAGACAGTTAAAGGATAATACTCTGTACCTGCTACAGCAAAGATCAAACAGAGTTGGCTTCTGTATTGAGCCTCCACAGCTGTTATTCAAACTGCGTAACTGCATCTAGTATCATTGGTGAATGGTAGAGTTCCAAAGGTTTGCATATCTCACCACGAGTTATGTTGACTTCCTGTGCTGAAGACTGGACAGTATATCTGTTTTTTAAAGTGAGGTGTGAGGTTTTTGAATTGCCAGTTGCTTAAAGGAAAACTTTGGAAGGGGTATATGCTAACAGTCTAGCAGTCCTATGAACACCTTCTGTGAGTCCCTGCAGCCCTTATTCTAGACTGCATTACAGTGTATCTTAAGGTAAGTATGTTGTAGGTGCTGAGCTTAGTTAAACCTAACAGCGCTGTTACTGAGTGGCTGTCTTCTATCAAAGTCTTGTAACTACTGTGGCAGAATTGCAGGGGGAGTAAGTATGTTGTGAGAAGGGATGTCTTTCACAGGAAATACGAGATTAAGCTAATGACTGATCTCTATTACAGAACCCTAGGGCTTTACCTCATCTTGCCTGATCACATTCCATTCCAGATAATGATCTTTTCCTCATATTTCCAGATGGCTTTTCTTTTGTTGTTTTTTTAAATCGTGATCCAACTTGATACACAGTTCCAGTTCAGTTCAGCTATGCTTACAGTTGCAGTTTGCAGGATGCATTGGAATTTTCTGGTGTGAAAACAGCTCCCTGCAAGTAAAAAGCGCACAGTGTTCCACTCTCTGTAATACTCAGTATTCCTAGAGCTTTAGGAACAGCAAGTAAAAAAAAGCCAACATATTTTCATAAGCTTACCACAACTGAGGGTGCTTTAGCTTCTGCATGAGGGTTTGTTACACTGCAGTTTTTGAATTCTTTCTGTTAGTTGACATTTTATAATTCCACTTTTCTATACTGTACACCTGCCAGCAAAACAGAGGGAAACCTGCGTTGATCCTTCCAAGTTGATTGTGGACTTTCCAGCTTCTCTTGGGAAGCAGAACAATAATATTTCCTTCTCTCCCCTTCAGATTAGGCCAGACTAGGAAAACCTCGATCAGTAGATGAGCTCCTTCAGTTTCACTCTGAAACAGTACAGGCAGTTTGTTTTTCGCAAGGGCTGTCACAAAGCACTTGTGGGTAGGCTCTAAGCTTTCCATCTGAGTTCAGTAGACAAACTTGTCCCTGGCTGAGCTGAGCTATGAGGTGCTTGCAGAGCTTACCAGGGCAGCAGTGACGGTGGGGTTTGTTCTGAAGGCTGGGGCAGCATGGGGGCACAGGGAAGCCCCTACCACTGTGCTGTAGTGCCCCTTCTCGTCTGCTGGCCTTCAGACCCAGGCAGCTCAGTTCCCTCAGCTGCAGGTTTCCTTCCTGTACAAAGTTTCAGGTGAAGCACAGCAACATCAACCTGCGGGTTGGTTTTTCTCACTGTGTATTTCCTCTAACATGGCAGATCCTAAAGGTTTGGCCCTTGACATTTGTCTGATATCTCAATTTTAACATCTCATAGGTTTCGTTCCTGTATTTCTCAGCGAAGACTCTCCCTTTGTCACTCTTCTGATTTAGACGCTTACTGATGGTCTAATTTTGACTTCTTACAATTTGTTGTTTTTTAAATTCAGCGTCCGACCTTCCCTCCGTACGCCATGAGGCGGTACAGGCGTGGCTGGAGACGGTCCCTGGAGGTAGTTTGGTGATGTTAAATGTATTCCAATGCACAATAACCCTGCCCGTCTCTTCTCCATGCCTTCAGCAGCTGAGCTGGTACTTTAACCCTGGACTTACAGCCCTATCGCTACTGCATGATGGGAAGTGGAGGGAGGGAGGGGAGTGTGCATGCACACCTTGCTCAGACAGCCCGTTCTTGCATGAACTCAATGTTTGTTGTAACCCTTCTGAAGGGAGGCCAAACAGAGAGGTTATCTTTGGTATAACAAAGGAGGAATCTAGTTGAGTGTTTTGATTCTCTTTGTAAACTGAAAAGTAGACCAGGTGTTATTCTCCCGGCTCCTTGACTAAAAGAACATGGGGCTTTCTTGCAGTCAAACGATAAAGAGATGGGGTGCTGAAAGCAGTAGCAGTTCTCTATAGCAACTACAAACTAGCTATCTGATGAAGAAGACAAGAAAGAAGATGAAGGTTGAAGGTGGGATCTTTAAGAATAATGATGGCTGTTGGCTTTGGCTTGGGGATCCATGTATCTAGGAAAGCCTCAGTAAAGCTGAAGGATGGTAGGTAGAGCTCGCTTGCTTTTGTTGTGCAGTCATCTAAGCTCTATTACAAAACTGATGATTTTGGGACTAGAGTTGAGAGAGTAGATTTCTGTAAGCAGTGCAAGTACCTAAATGAGTGGAACAGAAGTAGTTACGAGTATGTAGTAATCTACAGCTAGGTTGCTTTGGCACATCAGAATAGCTAGCTCATCTATACAACTTTGCTTCTGTTGCTGCTTTGGCAAAAGAGCAGTGGTTTACAAGATAGCTGCACATTGTGCAGCCTGCTCCTGGCTGCTAGCTGGTACAAGCAAAGTGCTGATCCCGGTTTTTGGCTGCCATAGTGCGTAGCTTCTGAGTTATTGTGTGACAGCTTTTGGCCTCTTGCTTCTTATCCTAACTGCGTATACGTATATGCACAGTATATGTATAATATAACCGACCACCTGCAAGCTCTCCGTGTCCCTCAAAATGGGATCCCCCTTGCTCCAAGTCGTTCCTTGTCTGTGCATCCATAATCTTCGTTTGAGGTTTGTATACCAACCTATTTAAGAGCTGATTTTCTTTTCTCCCTCCAACACTCCCTGTGTGTATTGTGTCCCCTCATGGTTTCTGGATCTGAAGATACACGTGTACATAGTGGAATCAGATATTCCTAACGTCAGGTTACATTTCTCCGGGTTTTGATTAAGATTACTCACGTTTGCTGTTATCATAAAACCATCCCAAGACATTATTGTTCCCCAAACAACATAGGCTAGTGCATACTTCATCAACAATCAGACACATTTTGTTTTGTTCAGTACATTTATATATGCTTCTCTGGGAAGTCCAGCCTTTGTTGCGTGACTCAGCCTCCTACACTCTTGCTTTGTAAGATTCTGTATTTTATAAGCCTGTGATGTAAGGGAATAGGCCAGTGTTTTATCACACATAAGCACAATTGCCTTTTCACAGTAGTTGACAGAAAATAAATTAATGCATATGTTTGTCTGTCATACTACTACAGAGGGGAAAAGCATAGAAAAGGTACCTGTGGAAAAGGTAGAATGAGGAAGACAAGTCCTCTACTGAAGGCTATATTTTGAGACGAGCAAAAAACTGAGAAAGAGGAGAGTCTGTAAGACTTCAGTTTTAGGGAGGGTTGGTTTATTTTCAGGATTGTCTTAATTAGTAATGCTAACGTATCTGTGGTCCCAAATGCCCCACCTTCAGTGGCAAATAAAAAGATCAGTGTCCACTGTCTGACCTTGAAGAAAGATGACACGGTGTGATCCACACCCATGGGGCGAAAATAGGGAAAATTTCTTGTCATCCAGACTTGGAGGAATGCATCCAGACTCCTGCTGGAAACAGCCTCCAGCCCTACTGCGGGAAACTGCTAGGAGCCCTCCTAGAAAGGACAGTGTGACACTGTGTGCGTGCAGGTCCAGAGGCTTGCAGTGAGTAGTTTACTGTAAAAGAGTGACCAAGAATCAACATTGTAGGACTGGGTGCTATGTGTATAGTTAGTAAACATTGTGCATGATGACACATGCTGACTGTGTATGCATTTGCAATAGGTGGATATATAACAGGGCTAAGTGACCTGCTGCACAAATCTGAAAATGTAGTTCATTAACTCTACCTTGAAAAATCTGGGAGTGCTTCTTTATATTTAAATTATGTTTGAAATTATGGCATTCTATGAAAATGCTTAATGAAAAAAATCCTAGTAAAACATTCATCACTTTAGAGATGGGCCAGGGTGTTGTGGGTTGTGGGTTTTTTTGTAGTTGTTGTTGGTTCTTTTTTTGTGGGGTTGTTTTTTTGATTGTTTGTTTGTTTTTAAGTTATTCTAATATCAATTATTAATGAAATGTAGACCTCACAGCTTGGTCTTCTCTCTTTCTGTGACTAAATACTGCTACAATTGCCAATGTCAAAGGCCAAAGAGAGCCACAGCTGCCCAGAGTTTAACAGTTTCCACATGTAATAAAGTTTAGTCCTAGTGCTAGACTGCTCATCTCTGACTTATATCCTCAAAAGCCTGTTTCAATTTCTAGATGAATAGCTGTGGTACACTGTGAGATTTCAGTTTTCACCTAGTACACGTGTGCTATGAAGTGATAGTGATTCACTGGAAAAATAGTGAACTTAATTCTGGTTTGGTGGCCTCTCAGTCCCCTTTGTGTTGAATTTTTTCAGAAGGCCTTCTTCTCAGAAAAGCCCTGACAGCTTTCACTGCAAATGCCTTACAGATCCCAAGGGGCAGGCACTCCTTTCTTTTGTGGAGTTTGAAAGTATCATTTCATATTATGTCCTTCTAGCTGACACACTTCAGAATTTCTTGTTCTGACAGTAATAAATATGTTCAGTGTATGCCCTTTTCACTGTATAGATGTTTTTCTTTTCTCTAAATTTTGGAATATATTCTAGCTTCGTGTGAAGATAATGGTGTGGAGGATGAGCTGGGCACAGAGCCTGCAGACACTGAAGGGCAGGCGGGTGAAGAGGGAGACACGGGTGCAGAGCTGGATGACGGTAGGGTACTTCTATGCTTCTTGTGAGCCTCTTATGTCAACAGAATTGTATTGATATAAAACAGTTTGTATGAGGGTACTTAAGCCTAATCATGTTTTTAGTAGGAGTTTCTTTCAAATAGCCTAGAGGGAGCCAGGCTTGAAGGACAAAAAGAAACAGAAGAACCTCTGTGCTGTGGATTGTAGAATAAATTTCTTGCATCCTTTCCCCATCTGCTACTTCGAGGACTCAATCTTGTGTTCATGTTCAGTATGAATAACAAAAATAGAAGTAAAATTGTGAAGAGGTCATAGTATTGTACTAAAAATCTTCTCCTGCTAGTGTAGAAAGAGCTGCACATGCCAGAAAACATTGAGAAGTTTTTAGGAAACTGAGAAGCTATAACATCAATTACCTCTTTAGTACTTTCTAGTAATGATCTATCATGTACTACTTAAATGACTGTTTCAGCACTAAGAAAGGAAGTAAAACATTTAGGTATTCATGTTATGAAAGTGATTAGTACCATGTGAACAAAAGAATTATGAATGATTTTGAAAATAATAAACAGATGTCCTGATGGACTTGCATCCAAAATGTCATCTTTTTTTTTTTTTTCTTTTTTACTCCTTCCTGCCCAACCTGTGTTATTATGACCAGATGACATCCCATCTGATGCAGAAGCCGAGTTTCGCTTACATCGAGGTAGCGCAGAAGAGCCAGGACTAAAAGTTTCTGACGATGAAGAAGGAGCAGAAGATGCTTCTTGCAGCGTGACAGAGGGTAATAGCTTTCCCACCAGTGTTTAAATGATTGTAATTGCCTTCTGGATAGTCTATACGTTTATTTAATATTTTAAATCTCTTGGATTTGAACCAACTCACTGCTCTCAGTATGTGTCTGCATGCAGGTTTTGCGAAGAGTGTTACAAGTCCATTGATTACAGCTTTGCAAAGAGTGAGAGCCCATCTAACTGCTGCTTCTTGTAGAATCTTTTATATAAACTGCTTTGAA
>JAOWBP010000001.1:53087587-53113834 GCA_028571105.1 Tragopan temminckii | reverse complement strand
CTCATGAACATTGCATCTTTTTTTTTTTTGTTCTCCTAATTTTAGCTCCTCAGGTTTTCTGGAGGTTCTCCTTTTAAACAGGGAGATGACATGTAACTCACTCTGAGTCTGGTGTTTCTCCAGTCACAAAGCAGCAAGGAAGATTATGTCATTATTTAAATGCAAATGATTATTTTGATGGAGTAGAAATTATTTAAAACCATGAAATAGACACATCCTCCATGAAAGGTTGTAGAACAGTGTATAAATGGAGAGTTGCGTGACAGAGTAATATGTGATTGGCTTAGCAAGTTCAGACCAAACATGCCCCAGCAAACAAGACATTATTCCATATTGTAAGCCAAAATTTTGTATGTGTATGTATACTTACTGCACGAGTGGATATTAAATCCATAGGTGGATAAAGGCCAAAGAATTCCTCTAGAAAAAAGGTATTTCCAGGTTGACCGTATCTTGAAAGAGGCTACCAAAGCTAATTGCCTTCAGGAGAGTGCTAGAAACTTGACTTTGTGCACAACGATTTCATTGTGCTTAATCAGACTGGGCCATGTTCAGCATTTGCACAATTCTGTGTTGCATTTAAAAACAGCTTTATTTTTTTACTATGCATCTGTTTTCAATGTTGAACTGATTTTGCTTCATTTTGTATGTTTTTTATTTTTTTCCTTTACCATTCCCCCTTTAAAGTCGATTTATGTACCACACGCCTTGGCATTCAAGAGATCATATTCGTCAAAGGTAGTGTCTCCATTCCCAGTAGTTGGCCATTGTTGCATGTATATCCCTATATTAACCCATTGAATATGTAGCTATCCATCACATGTACACTAACATCACAACATTGATTGTGCATGCGTGAGATGTTAGCAGACATGGGCAGCAAAATCTGTGTAGAGGTTGTCTACCAAAAATGCACTGAGCTCCAAATTGTCTGACATGTTAGAATGCATGCAACTGTCAGTGCCCAGCAGTGCACCATGGTACAGAGAAACGTGGATGATCTTTGAGCTTCAGAACAAATGGGGTTGGTAGGGAGCTAAATATGTGTGTGTATTATTTTTTTACATACTTAGAACATAGAAGTGGATTGTCACTCCTTCTTTCAAAATTATTGTTCAAAATCTTTGGGTTCACTGAAATTTCAGTGAAATTCTATATCAAGCTAAAATCAAGATAGAAGTTGCATTTCTGTTTTAGAAATGTTGCTGCTTTCTGAAGTCATTATTGGCCTTATTGGCAGTCACAACAGCATTAAGTAGGATAGGAAAGTCATGCTGTCTCTAACTTTCCAGCAAAAGTATTGACTTCTTGGAGCTTTAATAATGGTGCTTGCTGATTATCTATCTGAGGAGTTTTTAGTAGAGCTATGGTCCAACCATATAAACCTCTGTTCACTGAGAAAAATAAAACAGAGATAGTATGATCAGTACAATAAGTAGATAAAGGAAATTTCATGGTGGCCTGTATTAATGTTTTGTCCTTAAATTTAACTATCGATGTGGAAGGTATTTCCAGAAGTGGAAGACGTCTGTGTCCAGCTATCTCATGAAGGCTACATACATGTATGTAGGAAGAGATTTCTTCTCTTCCCGATAGTTCATTTAATGCAATTATGAAGTTTCTTTGACACTCTAAAGGTGATGAGAGGAAACACACCTAGATTACAACAGACTGACTAGTATACCTGAAAAGATACTAAACTTCGTTTCAGTACAATCAAAAATTTAGACTTAGATCCAGCTCACTTGGGAGAAAAGGAGGAGTATCTTTCTATCTCTATAAATGTAGCCTTTCTCATTTTGGATTACTTCTGGTGCTGTAATATTCCAGTTTTAGTTAAGGTGTTGGTTGCTCTGTTTTATACCAGATAGTTTTGGGGCATTGTTCTTGAGATGGGATTTACCCTCTCACACCAGAACACCATTCTGCTTTCAAATGTCTTTTTGCCTTCTTAATACAGAGAAAAATTGCACAAATTTACACAGGTAGTCATTACCAGTTATATCAGTATAACTCCCAAACACAGATATTTTATACCCAGAATAAAATGGTTTCTATGAAGAGAGCAGAATACCAATATAAATACTGTCTATATTAATCTCTTAGTTTATTCTGCTGTAACTGTTCATGTAGACGTGTCTTTACCTTCTAAAATGAAATCAAGGTGACCCCCTTATAAGGTACTCATTGACTTAATTAAGTCCATTTGGTTAAATCTGTTGAGAAATAGGTTAAAAATGGATTTGATCATTGTAGAGAGGTTCCACATAGCAATGGAAGACCGAAATGGGACATCATATAAAATCACAGCTTTGCAATTGGCTTATGTGCTTTTTCACTCCTGATTTGACCCTGAAATTGTTGCTCACTGCACCGTGAACACCTTTGCCTACAGAAGCTTGACTTTTGACACAGCTATGACAAAGACAGAACACCTCCCTTCTGCGGTTTTGGAAAAGAAAATCATTTTCCCTCCCCCATTAGCTCTGGGCATGGAAATAAAGTCTGCTGTTTTTCCTTCGTCTCCTCCAGAGAGCCTACACAGAAGAGGAACTGAATGCTAAGCTGACCCGACGAGTACAGAAAGCTGCCCGCAGACAAGCCAAGCAAGAAGAGCTCAAGAGGTTACATAGAGCTCAGGTAGTGTCTCACAGTCTTCTTATAATGGCCGGAAACCCCATCCGAAGGCACCATGATCCTGACATTCCACTGGGTGTGTTAGAAGAGGTTCCAGAGCCAGAATTCCCTCTAGTTCTACATGGTTGTCTCTGCTCCTACTTCCTCTGTCAAATTTGGTGCAATCTCTCAGACATGGGAAGAAATTGTTGTAACCTGTCAAGGTAGTTTAACAGCAAGAAAAATGACAAATGAGAGCATAACACCTTCCTACCTGGAGATGAATACAGTACCATTCACTTAATGAAAGAGCTGTAGTCAGATAATATCAGTGACTGCTTTCCTAGATTATGCTGGTGGGTGAAGTGTTACCAACTAAGCTTTAACTCACAAAAGAATCTGCTGGCACTGTTTATAGGAGATGGGTTTTGTTTAAAACTCGAGGAAGGGGATCAGCTGACTGAATGGCAACACCTTTCACTTAGCGTTTAGGAGGGGGATTTCAGTTGTAACAAATAAGTGAGTATCCAGGTGTCTGTAAAACGAGATGCCAGGATGCAGAGATGCAGGTGTCCTCACTGGAGGGGACTGTGATGCTAGTTTTCAAGCCATTGTGTTGTTGGATGCAAATACTTGGTTTTCAAACAGCTAGTTTGACTGAAGTCGAATTGGTGCTGAATATGTGCTGCAAACAGAACAGGAGAATTGCTATTGATAAGCTCATTTCTTGTCTCAACAGATCATCCAGCGGCAGCTTGAACAAGTGGAAGAGAAGCAGAGACAGCTAGAGGAAAGAGGGGTTGCTGTGGAGAAGGCCCTTCGAGGAGAAGCAGGTATCCAGCAGAGCTTGGTTTGCTTTTTAATGTTTTTTTATCAAATGCTTGTACAGTAGTCCATCGGTGCTTGGATTTTAGAGGCATTTGGACCACTGTAGCCTAGAATTAGAGTCCAACATGAATCCATTCCCCCTTTTCTTCTCTTTCTGAGGCCTTGTTGTTCTTGTATTTCCTCTAATCCTTGGATCTTTCTAATGGCAGAGACTTAGTTTGCTTGTCTTTGCCAGAGACTCAGGAAGTAATCCTCCAATTATTAATAATGGATTTCTGACTGTTTTTTACATATTATTGGATTTTACAGCTAGAAAATTGTGGGGGGTTCCTAGCTGCAATTTACAGCTTTCACAGTAAAAGAACCCCATTTGTACATGAAGAAAATAACTGTGAATTTGTGTGTGCTTTCTCTATTGTGTTGGATTATTAAGGTAGTGTCCTTACAAGGGACCATCACAGAACATCTTCCTCACTGCACAGCCCAGCACACTGGTTGCTTCAGACAAAGTTGTGCAGAGCAGAAATGCAAACATGAAAGGTATCCATGTCAAGCTGTTAAATGAATGTGATCTGTATTTGTAATTAAACTAAATGAGTTTCACTTGATCTGGCAAAACATGAGTGGAGGAGTACTTGGTTGAGGTAATGCTGATAGTAGTGTAATGATCTGGAAAAAAAAGAGTCCTTTAATTGCATGGAGTCAAATATCCAGCAGGCAAATGCAGTGTGCATGTATCTGATAGGATTATGCCCAGGATTATGTACCTGATTACAAAGACCAGAGATCAGTTATGGTAACAGTGGAACAGATTGGAAGAATGATTTAGCTTGTTGCTTGGACTTCAGAGTGACCACTATGCCTGTGAAGATGGTATAAAATTAAGCAGTGAAGGTTCACCAGAGGAAAAGTCTGTTGAGATTCCTTTCCAGTTGCTTCACCAAGTTTAGTTGTGTTTGCTGCTCCATGAAGGCATGCGAAAGCAGCGGGTCTGAATAGTTACCAAAGCAAGTAAGTTCTACAAGTGTGGAAAACAGTCTTGATGACTGGAGTGGTATTGTGATCTGACTGGGTTTTCAATATGCGGGTTCAAGGAAGTACCCTTGTGTAAAAACTCTTTCTCTGTGGTAGTGCCACCTACCTTATGCAGTGTATTTCTGTGTAGTCCCACTCTATTTGCTGGCCTGCCAGTTACTGTGCTTACTAACACCTCTTCTTATTTCTAATTCCTATTTTTCTTCTACATCTGGAAGTCTGTCTTGAGTAATCAGCTGCTAAATGACATTCATGTAAGACATATCAGCACAAGCTGGAAATCTTAGCAGCTGAGAGAACATCCTTCAAAATGGCAAAAAAAATGTTCAGACCAAGAATAAGAGTTGGTATTTTGTATGGAAGACTACGGACGTAAACCTTTGCATAATACCTTACTCTCAGCTCTCCCAAAATTGAAACAGTCTTAGATGACCTTCTGTATTTGTGGATTTCCTAGCGAAATTATGAAATTGTAGGTCATTCTTTGTGAAATGAACCTCTTTTCTTCAGGAAGCCTGTAAGGTGTGCTTTACTCTCGATTACAGAGGCTTACTCCCATCTTAAAGAATTCACAAGCTTCAATTCTCCAGTTATATCCTGGGATTAACAAGAAACACATTTTAATGGGAAAAAAAATAATTATATATATGTATATATAAAGCATAGTCTTTTTTAATTGAAGATTAAAAATAAACTCCATCCTTTACCACTCTTACTTATGTATTTCATGTATGTTTGCAATAAAATAGCAGAAATTCTTTTTATTGTTTAAAGTATGTGACATCACATCCTGTAAGTGCAATTAATTTCTGCCTCCAATACCATTAATTATTCAGGAGGGCAGAATAATCTTCTTCTCAACTGCATTGCCTGGGTATTGACCTAACAGTGACCACTGCATTCAGCAGTACTAATGTGTGAAGATGTAGTGCCATACCCCTATCTCTGATAAGTTTTTCTTAATGAAACCATGTAAACAAAAGCTAAACAAAACAGGAAGGTCAGTGTTGTCATCATCTAGGAAAAAATAATCCTTTTAACACACTTGTACAAGTGGGAGAAAGGGGAGGGTGGGAAGTATGCCCCCTATGCACATACTCCATCCTCATAAAAAGGATTGCAAGATGGGGTCAAAGTAAGTGCTGTCCCTTAGAGGGCCACC
The DNA here is from genome assembly GCA_028571105.1 of Tragopan temminckii. NCBI lineage: Eukaryota > Metazoa > Chordata > Aves > Galliformes > Phasianidae > Tragopan > Tragopan temminckii. The sequence continues at coordinate 53,108,193 of JAOWBP010000001.1, read as the reverse complement.
AGTGTTACCTTGGAGATGATACTGGGCTCTGTAATGAGTGGGTTATTCAGCTTCCCTTCCTGGGAGAGAACAAATCACTCACTGATTAAACATTTAAACAGGAAGTTTTGGAAGTATTAGTAGTAGTTTCCTAGTCCTAGATATTTGAAAATCCTGACTGAAGGAGCAATTTTGTATTTTGTAATGATTCCTTTTCTTTTGTAGAGATAGACAGGGCCGTCTGAGTTACTTTCCAAAGTCTCTTATCATCTTTCAGCATGTTCCCTGTTAGTCATCATTCAATTTTTCTTTGTGTAGAGGTCTTTCATTAACTTAATTGTTCATGTCTCTGACCTCTTGACCTTTTCCCACATTTATAGGAGTGTATCTTTCAGTTAGACCGGTGAGAACAAAAAAAGACAGTCTGGGTAAGGATTTGTTCGCTTAGAATAATTTTGCTTTTATTTTCCATCCATTTTGTTTCAGCCTTAGTAGGTGATTTATACCAAGCAGAATAGTCACAGTGATGTCCTGTGAGTTTACAGTTTAGATCCTAGCAATAGAGCAAACAGTTCAGTACTGTTTCCAGAAGTGACAGTCCTTATCTGATTGTTGTCAGGCTGAAATATTCTGTATGAAGATGCTAGCAGGTCACTGTCAACTTTAATTTTGACAAAGTAATTGCACCTTTCTCTGTAACTTCTTTTCTTCTTTTTTAAATTGGCTCAGCCTCAGGGAATGTGCAGCTGGCCTCCTGTTCTTTAAAAAGCTGTGAATGCTCAACCTAACATTTCGTTTCTGATTCAGAAAATAGTCTCACACCATATGATTACTCAATGATTGCCTTAATTGTTCTCTCCTAATATCTTTGAAGAGCTCACCCTTTGGCAGTCGCTTTTGTAGTAAGAATGAATGATCTGAAATGAAAGCTCTATTTAAGGTGGCAAGTTTGTCATATACAAGGTGGGCCAAGCTTTTGTCATCTGTATTTTTTTCTTCCCTTTTTGTTTTTAATTTTCTTTTGCATCATGGCATTTCACTGCCAAGGTAAAGTAAGACAATCTCAGGAAAAAATATCCCATTTTTCTGCAGCATCCCAGCAGACAGCTGGAATGGGCTCACTATTAAAGTAACACTGCTTTGTATTATAGTGCATTCGCCTGTCTGGACATTATTATGACTTTTCAATTATTACCTTGAAAAATATGTCAACTTGGAAATTTCTTGAACCTTTTTCTTCTTCTCCCTTGTTCTCCGTTAGCACAAACTTTGATAGTAATTTTTAAGATGTCTTGTACTGACAGTTTGATACTGAAAAATTTAAGAGCAACCTCTTGACATCAAGTGAATCATATGCAGTGAGAAACAGTGCTCTCAGTACTCCCATGTCTCTTCCCCAAAGAATAACTATACAGTGCTAGACTCACGGTGTACCTGACTCTAGCAGCTGTGGACAGGCTTGTCTCTGTTTCAACCCTCTTATGTTCTTGTCTCACATAGGTACTGCATTAGCAGAAACCCTTTTTGCCACACTTCTGCATTTGCCATTTGTGTCAGCACTCAGTCAGTGCCTTTCACTTGTGTTCTCTACATACACATCCTCCACACATTCACCTCCAAGAAGTCAATCCTTGTACCTTTCTTGCAGCTGACCTAAACAGTTATGAAAACAACAAGAATAGCTCTGCTTTTCTCAGCAGGAACAGGGAAGACATCAGCGTCAAGTGCTGGTGCAGACTGAGAGAGTGAAGTGTCTGTGTAAACTTCTTGATTTTTCTCCGTGGATATCCATGCCTGCCTGCTGGGAATTTTCTCCTCATCTTCCCAATATAGTTTTGTGATACATATATGTGCGTGTGTACATATATGTATATAAACAAAGACATAATTTTATATGTATTATATATATGTGCAAACGTACATAGATGCATGTTTCTTGTTGTTCTGTCTTTTTTGTTTCTGTCTGCCTGTATGTCTTTTTTTCTCATAGATTGCTTTGATTGTGTGGGGCTAGGGTGGGTATCTGACTCAATAACTGTGTCTTCACCGATTCCTTGTTATAGACTATTGGGGAGAGTCTTATTACAGTGACCTCATCGACTTGCATCTGGGTGGTATGTATAGCTGAACCTCTCGCTGACACTAACCCTGCTGACACGCCTTCCCACCCCTCCCTTCACCTACTTCTCCCATCCTTGGCTCACAATCAAGAAGAAACAGTCCTTGCACATGAACGGCAGAACCCCTTTTGCAGCTCAGGGAGAGGAAATCCTGACATACTCCACAAGCCGTGTGTAAAGCTCCCTCTTGTATTTTCTATATTGATAATTATTTTGGAATTTATATACAGTTTTCACTCCAGCCACTTTCTCTGCTAGAAGTGGCCATTCTGACTTTTGTTTCTCCTTTGCAAAGTCCAATTCTACCATCCTAATCTTCAGGAAAATATATTAGTGCAGAGGAGACGGCAGATGTGACCAACTCCCAGGAGCTGCAGCACTCTAAAGGATTAGTTATGCCTTTGCCTCCCTTTTCTCCTTCTGAGGCTCTTTTGCTCTTTTCAAAGAGTGTTTTGATGAGCTCACAAGAAATGCATCCTCAAGGCACTTTGGAAACAGTGGTAGATGACAGATTTCTTATTTCTTGGATTGTCTTACTGTAGGGCTAGGAAGAGAATCTGCAAGTAGAGTTGCAGTCAGTTTTGGTGCAATCTACTGTTTCCAGTCACCTCCGTTTGCACCATTACACAGCTTCTAAGCTTGCTATGTTATTTTATTTTTTGTGTCTCATTTAAGTGACAAACATACAAAAGTTTAGCTCTTTTTTTCCTTGCTTGATGATTATAATGTGATTGACACTCTGCACTGTGATTCTTCATTTCTTTAATTAATGTTACTTTTAGCTCTTTTTTTCCTCACCTTACAATTACAGTGTGGTCATCAGTCTGCACTGTGGTTCTCCATTTCCTTAATTAATGCTACTTCCTGAATCCTGTAGTAGGTGGATAACTTCTGCTTTGTAAATGGTGCTTGTTTAACGTTTGTCCCTCTTGAAAATTAAAATTCCCTTTACTGATTTAGTTAATATCAATCTATTCTTACAAAGTGAACGAATCTGTCAGCGGATCCAAGAGAAGGCAAACCCTGCTAGGTTGCTTTGCCATCTGAGAGTCTTTCATTTCATTTGTCATCAGAATATGAAGTTGCTTGATTAAACTATGCTTTTGTTGAGTCGCTGCACTGCATCCAGCTCAGCAGGATGGAGGGTCCACATGCTCCAGACCTGACCCAAGACAGATCCCTGGAGGACTTCCCTCTGGTTTTACTGTTTTATGCCTTTGCACCTTCAGATGAAATCATGCCCAAGTTTTTAATTCTCATTTTTTCTCCTCCTTCGAGGGTAGGCTAACCCACAAAATACCTGCTTGCAGTTCTTTGTTGGGATTTACTCAAAATTGCCTTGTTGTTTAAGAAAAGCCAACTGGAATCAAGTTTCAAAATGGAAGACTTTTTAAAATCTTTTAGATCTGATTTTTGCCCAGTTGGCCCCGCTGGTAATTTTGGTGAGATAGTCCTCCACAAACGCTGTGCTTCTTACTCTGCTCAGTCCCACCAGCATTCTTTCCTGAGGTGTCTTTTGCAGAGAGGCTTTGTAATTCTCTTCCTAGGTGTGCCCAGACCCATGTGAACATGAAATGGGAGCTGTAAAAGGGTTGATGCTGAATTATTCCTAACAGATCCTTTTCCCCATCTAATGCTATTTCCACTAGACCTTTCCCTCCTTCCCATCCTTCTCCTCCCAGTGCCTCGTTAGAGACAGCAGTCCCATCAAAATCACTGATGGTGGCTTTAAGAAAAGCAAAATAATCTTTACTTAAAGGGACACTGTCACTTAAAAATTACTGTGTTGCAGAAAATCTCAAGTAATAAAAAACTGAATTTATATTTCATATTTTTTGCTTTTTCCGTTTCTCTGAGCTGAAATTGTCACTGTAGAGTAGTCATTTTTGGGCTTCTATTACAAGCTGCTTTTATTAATGCGGCGACTTAGTCATTTGGACTCCAAGCAGTTAGAGACAATGTTGATATTAAAAAGAAAAAAAAAAAAAAAAAAGGCTGATACATTTTAAAACATAATCATTCTGCTCATGTCAAAAATACCTTTCCCTAAAGAAACTTAAAAAAAAAAAAAAAAAAAAAAAAAAAAAAAAGCATTGGGCAGTATCCCTTTAAATGCACTGAGCCAGTAGAGCCTGCTGAGTATGTGGCTTTATTATTTAATTTTGTTGCCTCTTTAATTTGCTTTTTATTTGCTTTGAGGGCTGCCAGAACACTTTCGCCAGAGGGGATACATTACTGTGCTGATACTTGTCACTATTCAGCGGCTGATTGACTTGGCTCTCAAAGTAATGTGTCTGTGTAGGCTGCTGCATCTGGGTGGAGTGCTGTTAAACCCCGTGGGGCTGTGTGGTCCTGCTGAGCACTGTAAGCATTGTGGGTTAATTATTCTCCAGATAATTTGTGTCTCTGAGGCACGGGTATAGCTCTGAGTCATGCTGTCAGAAGACCGATAACCAGAAATACATTTCAGAGTTATCTGTAAGTTGGTAATTATTTTCAAGTGATTAGGACATTACTTTAATCTGGATTTTCTTTATATTAATGAGTTACATTTCATTTAGCGGTTACAGGCTACACAACAACAACAACTTACGCAAGGTGTGGTAACTCTTGACCTCCTGGTCAAGTTCCAGGTCACAGGATTACGACTTGCTATCATGGCTACCCATGTTGCTCTACTCAGATGTCATAATCCTCTCTTCCTGTTCTAAAATACCATGTACTGTTGCTCTAAAGCAGATATTTCATTTCATGCTTCAGATGGTCACATTTCAATTCTGAGTAGTTTTTCCTGTGTGTTTTGTATATGCAGCTATGTTACAAAACGTTACAAAAGTGGCTAAATCATCTGAAATTAAGATTGTGTATTATGTTGAATTATCAGATTTATAACCTTTACATCCACTGCAGAAAAATCTGCTACTTACCCTTAAGGAGCAACTGATAGCAACACTAGGATGTCATCTCTGTAGATCCTCATGGAGAGAAAATGGGACATGGTCAGTGGATTTCACAGGTGTTTGCTGGCAGCTGTGGAATGGTGAGACTTGAAAGCATGGATTCTGAGCCAGGCACTGGAAGAATACAGTACTCTGGTGGATACACACTTTGTTTTACTCACTTTCCAGGCGATCTTTGTCCTAATCCCATCTTTTTCCATCCAAAGCTCCTTACACCACTTCCATTTTCATTCTCAGTTTGTTTCTGCTTCTCAGGCATTTAATTTTAATCCCTATCTTTTTGACAAAGAAATCCTAATATTTACCTTTCAGACCTTCTGTTCTTCCCCACTACTTGTTCCTGTTCTTCTACCCTTTGTGTTCCCACTGACTCAGGCCACCAGATTCAATCCCTACCAATGGCTTTCTCACAAAATTTTTGAGTTCTTCTCCCTTTTCTACCAGTATTTGTTCTCTGGACAACCCTAGGTACTACCTTCTTGAATCAGTCTTCTTCCACCCCTTGCCTATTTTCCCCTCTCCTCTCTGCCTCTTCTTCTTTAGCAGTTAGCATTCTTAGTCTCCTTGCCCAATTAGTCTCAGCCTCCCACCAGTTCCTTGTCCCAGTTTAGCTCCCTGTCTGACTGGAAGACAACTTTGTTGTTCCCTCTGTGTTCAAATGGATGACTTCATTTTCCTTGCACCCAGCAGGGTGTCACTGGGGGAGCAGCCCCACACTCCAGTCGTGCTTTCCTCTTGGTTGGAGTCAGGAAGAAGGCTGGTATGTTTGACAGTGCTGATTTCAGACATTTGTTCTTTCTTGACAAGGTTCTGCTGAACATCAGGTAAACAGGAAAAAAGAGAAATTGTGTTTTTAAAAATTCTTCATACTTTGTTTGAAGTGCAGTGTCCCAGAATTCACTTTTTATTAGCTTATTTAAAGTACTGGGCTGAATGAGTTCTTTAAAGACCTGCAGATCCAATTCTGCAGGGCCAGAGTCTGATACACAAAAGTGGGAACAGTCCTAATTCCTGTGGTTGGCAAACACAGCTCTCCTGCAAGAGGTTTGGAGTTGTAAGATAACATTACTTTTTCAGTCTGCAGCTGCTTTTGACACTGAAGCAAAACTGTAATGTATTTTCTTTGCAGGAAAGAACATCTGATAAGCAGAACTTGTTAGGTGTAATGAGAGTACTTGCTAGGTACTATAAGCAAACAGTTGTCATTTACCTGCTTCTTTCTGGACACCGCTCACAGGTGCACACAGAAACAAAGACAGGGCCAGCGTGGGCCTGTGCTAGTTCTGATTGCATTTTGAAGTGCCTTCAGGTCTAGTGGGATGCAGAAGACTTCTACGCAGTCATTTGCGCGGTCTGCTCCAGTTATTGCTTTTCCAGGTTTCTTTAGCTTCCCCACCTCAGTTTTTTTTCCCCACTCTATTCTGCTGGTTAAAGACAGTATTCAGTTTGCATGGCAATGCAATGGTCCATGAGTTTTGCCCAGGTTTCCTAGAATGATTGTATTTCAGAGCACGTTCTCATCGACATGGTTTCGGTAAACTGCTGTCAGACACCTTGAGCAATGTACTTATGGGATAGTTGTCAGAATCCTTTCCCTCAATTTTATAATGCCTACAATTGTGTGGCTGTTATTCTGCAAGAGGTGGCTTTCTGTGTTCATGCTCTTTTACAACAATTTCACTAAATGCTTTATTTTTCAGCACTTCAGTTTCTTACCATGAGCAATTTCTGAAAGATGGGAAAGCATATATTTCCTGTTACTACCAACAGTTTGCCTGATCTCTGTTTAACTGATCTGTGTTATGAGTACTGAGATAAAATTAGAGTTCTTCATCTGCTTTTAAGTGGCACATGGGAGTTGTTAGTAGAATAAGAATTTATAAAGTGTCATGCTCTTGGCTTATAAGGCCAAGTGCTAGCATAGCAGTGCTATGAGAACGGAAATTAGCCTCAGAGCTGGGTTTCCTGCCCAGTGTTGCCATATGCTGATTCCCAAACTGCCCTGGTTAGGTCACAGATAGCCATACAGAAATTGAAGCCTTCTGGATGCAAATTTTGCAAAGAATGTGATCCCGTTTGGTTTGTGTTACATCCGCTGAAGTAACTGTGATTTGTGATGACTCACCAATTCTCAGAAATTGTTGCAGCTCTCATAGTGTAGGATTTCTGCAAACAAAGAATGGGGAGCTGTACCATAAGGATAACAGTATCTGCCACCCTCAACTTTCTGATCTGCTTTCCTCTTCCCGACTGATCGTATTTACTGCAGTCCAATACTAAGGAGTATTGTGTAGCTACAGCAGAACAGGAGAAAACCATTCTTAAGTATTGATATTTAAACAACAGGAAAATGAAGAGAAGACCAGAGTCCAGTGTAGCTTGTGCAACAAAGAACAACACAGAATGAAAAGGAAGGGCTATCTTCATGGTTGGTATAAAATTTCTCTTCCTTGCTTTGGAGAGGCTTAGGAGCTCTGGCATTTATTCTTGGATTAGCTCCTGATTTCCATCACTTCATGGTTGGACTGGATGATCTTAGAGGTCTTCTCCAATCTTAGTGATTCTATGACTCAGCCAAGTCTGCAGTCTTTCAAATGTGCTATGGCAAACAAGGTCTTTCTTGTCATGGATGTGTGAACTCAGAAAGGTTTGGGGAGAGCTGTTTGCAGAGGCAAGATAATTTCAGTCAAATCATTGATGGGATGTGGCTGTCTTCCCATGCACCCTTTTGAATTCCTCTGCTTGCCATTTTTGTTTCTTGAGTTATAGGCTGCTGACCTCTGCTTTGAAGGTTTCACAGTGAAGTAGGCCTGGAACAAATGGCATCAGCAGGGCAGCACATAGCTAATAGTGCTGTGGATAAAGACCTGTGCTGCCTGACCTAGCCTGTTTTTGGTTGTTTTTTTTTTTTGTTTTTTTTTTTGTGGTTGGGGACATGTTAGCAGAATCATTATTTTTGTTGTTGTTTTTTAATTTGCTTGAAAAGAATAGGGCTTTTTTTCCATCTATCCATGACTCTGTGATCAGGAAAGTTGTCTTGCAGTGATGATCACGTTTTTAATTTAATGAGCTCATTGGTGATTTCACTAAATAGTAATGAGAAAGCTGTGATATCTACTGTGGGTTTACTGATGGCTTTGGGGGAAATAAGAAGACATACAAGGATTTACTGAGTGTAATCAGACGAGTGAGAAAGGCAAGCAAGATGAGACAGTGAAGTCTTCTTATAGTACTCAGTGAGGTGCTCGGGCTCTTCTCAGGAGCGTGTTTAGATATAAATGTTCACAGTGAGAACTTGTGCTGTGTAGTTGGCAGGAATGTGAGTGATCTGATGATACATTCGCTATCTATAAATGTATCAATGTACATTAGTAAAACCTTTTCCATTCATCAGGTGATCTTCTTTTTTCTAGTTCTCTGTTTCTGAAACATTTAAGAGTACTCTTCTTGAAAAAGTTCATCTGAAAGGATAGTGAAATATGTGACATGGAACACACACCAATACTTGTTACTGTTGTTGAAAAATCTTTATCCTTTCAGGAAATAAAATAAAATATTTTTCCTCTTAAAATCAGAAAGTTCCCATTTCAGTCTGCTTATAGCATCTGTACCACCTGCACTGACACTTATGTTACCAAATTTGGGGAGGCAGTTTTCATAATCGTCACCTTAGGGAAAGTTTTAAAAGTATGCTTAAAATTCTACTATGTTGTGTGTTTTGCAATACTTGTGAGTTTGGATTATACCACATTCTAGGGCTTAATAATTGGTGCAGTTTTCACAGCTTTAGAGAACAATAAGAGGTAAGTTTCAGGCTGCGCTTCACTCTGCCCTCGCTGTTTAGGACCTCCAGGAAATAGGGAACACTTCAAAGGCTTGTTAATCATCATAGATTGATGGAAGTTGTTTCCAGAGCAACTGTAACAATTGTGTAACCTGTGTTCACTAATGCCACTATAGTTTGCAACTGGAATAATTGGAAAATATCTTAATAGTGAAGGTTATATTCATTACCTTAATGAAGAGCAATATTAATATTTCCAGTAGCAAGAGTATAGATTGTATAGAGTTTGTAACTCGATTCAAGGACACATTATTCTTAGATACGAGTGGAGAGGATTATATTTCCGTTTAAAAAACGGGACAACTAGGGCCAAAGGAAGAAAACATGATGTGGAGGGGTGTCTGCACTATTGTCTTCTGCTGTGTGTAAGACCTATGGCTTGTTACTAGAGACCAAAGGTGGTATCTCTTCCTAGGTTGTGACACTTTGTTTACTGATGACAAAAGGTAATAGTTTATGGCCATTGTTGCAATGAGATGAATGGCATTTTCAATACCAGGTATTTATTTTAAGATCGAATATGGCAAATTCGGAATTCCTCACCAAATCTGTAACTCCATAGTTTGAAATTTAGAAATGTAACTGTGTTTAAGTCACCAATATCTCCCTACCCCCTAAAATTCTGAATGAAATCTCAAACCCTGAGAAATTGAAGTGGATTCTTCCATATAGTTAAATATCCATTTCCCGATCCCCAAAAAGAACTGGTAGGTCATCAATTAGAGTATAAGAGCTTATATGGTGAAAGATTGATATTGAATAAGGTAGGATGCGAAACAAAAAATGTAATGGGCATAACGCACTACGTGTTCTACTTTCTGTGGAAATTTCTTCACAGAGGATAGCCTGTATGTTTCATTGTTTTGGGGACTTGTTTTTGCTTTTGTAACCTAAATCTGTGAAATGGCAATCACAGGAAAAGCAGCCCTAGCATTTTTCATTTTAAGTGAAGAAGCTGAAAGATCGAATAACTAGAATTAAGGTTCTGTCAGCTTACTGTCAGCTTACGTTGGTATGGTGCTTTATCTGTAACTGTCATGTGGCCAACTGTGGAACCTTTCCTGATGTTGCCCCTTCCTGCCCCCAGTGCAGAGGTTTCTTCCTGTCTGAGAAAGCCTTGCTGCTCAGACACAGGCTTTGAAGCCAATGCGCTCTCCCTCTCACTCCAGTGCGTCCTCCATGTGCTGTTCTAGTTCTGTGATGGTCCCTTCTAAAGCTCTCCCAGATTGCTGCTAGTCTAGAGTTACGAAAAGCTGTCTCCAAACCATATGTATCAAACTGCTGGCTTTTCCACTTTACGAGTTACTCTTACCATATTATTGTTCTGGAGCTTCCTTTTCCCAATCAGGAATGCCTCCCATTTATGAATGAGGTTCTTCATTGAGAATAGCAAGTGTTTTAGTTTGCTGGCTTTGATATTTCAGGCTCATCACCTCCTTAGTGCATTTGTTGTCCTGTAACTATTAAAGTGGTACCAGTTATTTTCTACTATTTAGTTAAGTACAGCTGAAGAGCAGATTGTAAGTGTTGAAACAGCTGAATCGTTGTAGAGATGAGAAATGTTTGTCCTTCATTGAGTGACTGTGATGATGGAAAATATTCAGTAAGTCACTGATGTTAACAGGACTTGTAAGCTTTGTGAAATGAGATTGTCAAGGGACAGCTTTAAATTCGCCATTTCATCTATGCAGTGCCCTTAGGTGATCATTCCCACCACAGAAACCGACATGAATCATTTTTTTATCCACATAAAAGCTGATTCTCCTCTAAGCACCCAACCCAGTACATGTATTCACCATGCTTGACACGGCAGATCCTGGCGGATGGGTTCCACGTGAATCAGATTCTCCCTGTGATGTTCCCTACCTGAAGGAATTATTTTCCATTTAAAAGGATACTTTTTCCATCAGTGGATGCTGCCACGGTGATAAGAGCATGGCCTGATAAAGCTATAAGGTGGGCTGGCTGTTTACAGCTGGAGTCTTATGCATGCAGGCGAGGCTTTTTGTAACTCTGCTTGAAATTTGAAATTTATCAGCAGAAGTTAAATATTTATCTCAGCTCGTCCTGACATCTTGTTCACAAACTTTTCAGTTAAAGACCATGTCATTGGAAATTTATGTTAGGAAAAAGTCAGCAATAACCTCCTGTCTAGGAGTAAGCGTTCACTGATACTTGGCCTACCTCTTATCTGTTATCTGTGCTTGCTAGAGACATTATTCATCTGTAGACTGTTCCCTTGTTTCTGCTTCTCCATTTCTTGTATTTTTTCTTTTCTTCTTTTGTTTCCTTTCTTTCTCACTCTTACGCTTTTTGTCCTTTGCTTGTCTTTTATTTCATCCCTTTCCTCTCTTCCGTTCCACTTCCAACTTCCTTTTCCTCTCCTGCCTCTTCCTCTTCCTCGTTTGGTCCTATTGAAGTTGAGCCCAATGGCGGGACACCACGTCGTAGACCTCTCTCCTTCTGCCCTTGCTGTGCCCACGAAGGTAACGTAACCTCCCATGCTCCCTGTTCTCCTTGACCACAGCTGGGTTGTCATAGCAGCACTAGTCAGCTAGTGACCACAGGGTCCCCAGCCTTTTCTTACTGTTTCCCCAAACCATCCTTCTCAGTAGCAACCTGGTAACCAGCTTTGTGGGCCTATGACAAGTTACTAAAGGTACAGTATCCCTTTTGCTAATCCCAGCTGTGCTATGGCGGGCGTGATGGAGCAGTGGTGGGAGCAGTAACATAACACTCAAAAGTTTCTGTTTGCATTTGGTGGCTTCGATTTCTCCATTCCTCCTGAGAGGTTTTTGGAAGGTGGGGTAAGAGAAGAAAATTTGCTTCCTTAAATGGCCTTTTAATTAATTTACACGGATTAAAGGAATACTGTGTCTTTTTAAAGGACTGGTTTGCAAAACATTCATGAACTATAAAGTAAACAAACCTTAAGTTAGACTAGTTTTCCCTCATCTGTCTTGCTGAGTGAATTCTTTAACTGTCTCAAATGGAGTTTGCCATAGAGTTTCCATTGCCAAGGCATGGGGGAAGGGGGCTGTTTGTGTGTTCATGGTGTAATTTTGCTAACCACTTACTTCGCTTTCCATGGTGCTCCCTCATATCAGTTGTCAATGCTCTCTCTCCAATCCTACCATTCTCCTCTGCTCATTGGCTGTTTAAAAATACTTAATATATTCCATAGGTCAGTAGTGCTGTGTTTTTGGCTTTTTCTTAGAGGCATTTGTTTTGTATACATCCTGGCATTGGAAGGGACAGGGAGACTTCCCAGTGCTTTCATGCGCCACTGCACTGGACATCTGCATGTACCGTCTCCCTCTCCTGCCGCCATATGGGCATATTGTGCAGAGATGCTCAGAAAGGAATGCTTGGACATGAGCAACACACTCGTATCAAGCCCAGAGAGCTGGAGGCTCTTAAGGTTGTACAGCTGGGTCTGGTATTTCCCATGGGTCTGCTTTGTCAATTTTGCCAAGGCAGATGTTCTCAGACTAGTTGCAGTTCAGTGGAATTGTCAGCCTGTTTTTACTTCGCTCCAGTGCAGCAATTCTCTGAGATCAGAAGGATGAAGTCAGGTCACAGGCCTGACCATTAATAGTCATTAATGTGATATTCGTGTAGTCTTTCCTAGAGTTTAAATAGCAAGCTTGCTGCATGATTATTTTTGGAATCAAAATGACTAATAGGTTTTGCTCTTGGTGTACATAGTATGTAGCCTAAATAACAAACTTAGGGCTGTTAGTTACTTTAGAATGCCTACCATACACGGCAGGAAACGCTGTAGGGCTCACTTTGAGGCCTTACTCTGGCCTCCGTTTCTGTGCAGGTAGGTGAGTTGCCAAGGTTCTGGATGGCGTTGGGTAAGAGTCAAGGCACTCATCTGCAGATAATTCAGTGTGAATTCAGTGGCCCAAAACGAGGGACTGCCAGGAGGAGCTTTCTTGGTAATCTCTTGTGTTTGGTAAAAAATCTACAAAAGGCTTTGGGAACAGAATTCTGCAGTTTATTCTAGGTAACTTCTGACAGATTTGAGATTGATCAGTGTTCTACTGCATCAATTTATGAATTGGTTTAAAAAATAAATACCGATCAAGAAATACCATGGCCCAAGATTTTTTTGCTTCCACTTTCACATTAGCAAATATGTCTGGGGGTTCTCTCTTTCTTTCTGGTGCTGATGTGCAGTACAGCTTATTGTGCACAGGGGATTGTCAGGGTGGATAGATGGACGTGGCTAGGAGGAGCAGTCAAAAATACTCATTTAGCTATTGAAAAAAGATGAGATGTTATTTTCTATCAGTAAAATAAACGATTGAGGATGTGCAGTTGAAGAAAATAAGACGTAGAGTGGCAACTGAATCTATTTCTGATGAGCATACACTTAAGTAGCTGGCATGCGGAACTATAAAGCTCTTCTAATGAAAGGAAAAGTGAAATACAGAAGTGTGGGCTTTCTGCAGTAAATGTGAGGAAGAAACAAGCAATCACAAGAAAATCAGAAAGCAAAAAATAATAATAAAAATCAGGCTCCAAAGACAAGAGAATCCTTTTGGAGATGACTTCCGTTCTTTTGTGTGCTCTAGGCAAACTGAATGGACCCGGCTTGGGAGTGCTCTGGCAGCATCTTGCTCGGCTTTCTTTGCACATTTTGCCCCATTGTTGTTTTTGCCATTTGGGCTTGTAAGGATTGTGTGGCATTTTGCCTCAATCTTACCAAGTTTCTTCTTTGCAGGCATGGGAAAAAAGGATGATCCCAAGCTGATGCAAGAATGGTTCAAGCTGGTGCAGGAGAAGAATGCCTTGGTTCGCTATGAGTCTGAACTGATGATCTTGTAAGTCAGTGTGCAAACTTCAAAAGAGGGATTATTTTATAAATAGCAGTGGAAGATTTGTCAGTACTGTCTTTCCTATAATGCCTGAAGGTCAGCAGTCTTACAGTTTGATTCTTGGCTGAAATAGGGATCAGACTTTCAGAAGAGTACAAGAACTATTTGCACTTGTGCAGTAAGGATATTTGTTCAGTTCTGAGTCCTTTCCAAGCTGTTCTTGCACATTACTGAGTGACGGAGAAATAATGAATGGCTTCTTAGTGTAGCCAAACTGCTACACTCTGTTACCTTTGTCATATGGCCCCTCTTCTCTGCCTGCAGTAGGACTCCAGCGCTTCTCATTTGGGCTCACGTGACAGATTTTTTTTCCTGTAAAAAATCTGTGAGCTTTCTTAGTCCCCGTGATGCAAATTCACTGGAATTAGTTTCTGAATACAGCAGCTGACCTGAGCAGTGTGGAAGCTTGGTGTCTTTTGGTGCCTTTGTCAGAAAAGCCCCAAGATGTTGTCTGCATTGGAATCTGAAATGGCAACGGACTGGCATGACCTTAGTTGTTAAGTAATTTGTCTTCAGAGTGGCAAATAGCAGATATCGTTGAGGTAAGGTATGATTTTACAGCAATTGCAGCTTTGCTTGTTCCCCGTGTTTCACACTGTTTTAGATTTAATCTTTAAAAATCTAGTTCTATACATTAGGTATCTTTGAAGTTGTTCTAAAATAGATTGATAAAATGCATAGCAGGTATCTAGAGGGGGGCAGAAATTGAGAACGGATATGGAGCAATTGTACAGAGTATTTGAATACACCCAGAACTTGAACTCCTGGTGTGTTTCCCTTCCAGCGCTCGGGAGCTAGAACTGGAAGACAGGCAGAGTCGATTACAACAGGAACTCCGGGAGAGGATGGCGGTGGAAGGTGAGAGCAATAAAGATTACCTCATAGTTTGTATGTGCATATTTCTAGTCTTGCGTATGCTAACAGTTTTTGATATCTCTGTAGATCATCTGAAGACAGACGAGGAGCTCTCAGAGGAGAAGAGGATCCTGAATGAGATGCTAGAAGTAGTGGAGCAGAGAGATTCTCTCGTGGCTCTCCTTGAGGAGCAACGGCTTCGAGAAAAAGAGGAAGACAAGGACCTGGAGGCAGTCATGCTCTCCAAAGGATTTAGCTTGAACTGGTCCTGAGCTTGATACATTTACCTCTGCTGGTTTGTGTTCTCCAGTTGGCTTACCCTGAGTTCGCCAGAATTACATGGATAGGAAGATGTTGAAGGGGAAATCTCCGAAGGGTCCGACAGCATGCAGTGATTCGGTTTGAAGCACTCAGAAGCCTTTTGATAAGTGTGTTGGTTCCAGAAGCTTAAGTTTTACATGTCTGCAAGCCATGTTGAAGATAATGAGTTGAGTCTGTGGAGTCTCCTTGAAGTTCAGTACAGTTGACTGTATTTTTTTTTGTTTGGTAGCAGGGAGAGGAAAAATCCATGTGTGGGGAAGGAGGTTAAGGGAAGAAGTACCCTTAACTAATCTGGATTTATGGCAGTCCATTCCTTTCCCATTTTTACTACAGCAGTTCTAATAAAAGGGAGGGAAGTAACAACCCTCTCTGGAAAACGACAGCAGCCTGTAGCAACCTGTTTGGTGGAGTCAGCTATCCAGGAGAGCTCCAGAAGCCCAGGGCAGCACCTTCTTTGCTTTAGTCTTCCTCCCCACCAAAGAAACCTGCAGTTGGTCATTATGCATGGATATGAAGAAATATGAGAGAAGATACTACTAGTGATGCGTGATGGAACTCTCTGCCTCGCGGTTTTTAAAGAGATTTGGGCATCAGAAGACTCACTCCCTATCACAGTCTCCTAAGTCTTTATTGTTGAGGTAAAAGGGGAGAAGAAGAGATGGAAGATGCCCTTCTGCTTTGCTACACACTGGAGAGACAGCTGCTGCTGGCCTTTATCTTCTTGGCCACAGCTCAGAGGCTGATGGGCTTCTTCGTTCTATTTTTACTGCGACTGTTTTGACACTGGAAAAACTGACTGTGGGACAGTGTTGAGTGTGCGCTGGGGCAGGGGTGTTACCAAGCAGCATTCCCTGGCTGTTCAGCTCCTAAAAGGGAGAAGCCCTTAAGTGACTGAAACCACCATTAAGACTTTTCAGTGTTTTTATTTTTTCCTCTATATTTTGTTTTTGCACATTGGAAACGAAGCTTAAGACCTGCCTGGGCCCTCAGTCACTTTGATCCTTTTATGTCGATTAACTTATTTTTTTAATACTTGAAAGAAAATTCATTTTTGTATCTTTTAGGAAAAAAAAAAAATGGATGAGTGATAGGTGTGTGTGCCTGCTGCATCCTACAACTTCCACTTCTAAATTACTGGACGTTGTTACCTGTGGCTATTTATTAGTGTTCTTATAATAATTTTAATGTTACGCATATTCGAGGGGGGAAGGGGGAGTGTTTTAACTCTATTAGAGGAAGACACTACTGCGGATTAGTCCCTCTTTCAGAGCAAGGGCAGTCTTTATGGACCCCATGGACACATCCTGCCCTAGCAAGATTTCCTTTATGATAAAATCCTGCACACTTGTGGAGTTGTAAGAATCTATTTTGTGTTCCTAACATACTTTTCTTCTGCATCCCAAAAATCCCTCTGTTGGACTAATAAAACTATAATTTATTTAAATTTAAAATTTTTATAATGAGAAAGCCAAAAATGTAAGGCAGAAATATCCCGTATGTCCCTTTCTCACTGAAAGCGGGGACCTTCATACTTCTGAGATACAGCTAGAGGGACTTTCATGAAAACAAAAATAGCACATTTCCTGCTGCTTCCTGTTGGAAGAAGCTCCTTTTGGCTCAGCTGGTGAAGCTGCTGCTTTTAAGCTAGGAGGGTAACTCATTATAATTGTATGTTAAGTAATGCGCAGGTATGCACTTAGCAATTCAGCACCATCCACTGTTTGACAGATTCAGGAGCATGCTACATCCTTAACTTGTTGCACAGAGCTGAAATAGCACTGTGTGTTGGGTCTGTGTCCCATCCTTAACGTAATGTGTTAAGAAGTTGTTTTTAATTCGCTTTTGTTTTTCCCCTTGAGTTGTTGCCTATTTTCTTTTCATGTTAAGGAAGTACTAAGCCTGCTCTCCAGTGTCTTTGGAAAGGTGTTCCATTCCCAAGCATGCTTATACATCATGGTGGCTCTTTCAGCTTGAACATACGCTGTTGGTGCAAGATGTCCAAGCAGGGCTGAACGTCCTTTAATTGTTTGCCCCAGGATAAAGGTTAACATGGTTTCTTGCTGTTGACTCTCTGCCTCCTTCAAAGAGGCCAGCAGTCTATAACCTGAGGTCACCTCTGATGGATGAACATATCTCATGCTGAGGAAGAATGGGTAGGATGGTCTCCAAGGTCTGCAAGCAGGGCTGATTGCTAACTATGGAAACTTGTTTTTTATACTTCAGGAGTTTCCTCTTTTCCCCTCCTTACCATTGTCATTTAAGGCATTACAAATTAAACACATGCTGTGAAACAAAGCAGGTAGGCAGCTTCAGTGCTACTTAGTTAGAATTATGCATGTTAGAAAGTCATACCCCTATACCAACCTCACTGGACAAAATTCTTGAGGAGTGTTGGCCTACTAACAGGATTTGGTTAGCAGAGTACTCCCTATTTGCCAGTGCAGAGGCCAGCTGTAGGAGTCAAACTGGTAGTGGTAGTAGGTTACATAGTCTGCATGAGGGGCCAGTGGAACCTGCAGAGGAGAGAAGAAAGAGAGAACCGCATAGTTTACAGTAAACTGTCCTGCACAGAGAATCGGCCTCAGTCTCTTTTGTAGTGTATATGGACCATATTTAACTTTGAACAAAAGATCACTGAATGTGAGCTGTATAAAGAAGACATACCAGGTTAGTACCTATCCCTTTTTGTGCTGGGGGACGTGGGCCAGATTTTTTCACTGCCTGAGTCATATCACTTGAGGGTGTAACGCCCTACTGCAGGGGAAAAATGCATATCCTAAAACTGAACTCTCTGAGTTGTGCTGAAATCCTCCAGCACTTAGAATGAAAGCAGAGACCTAACATCGCACACACAAATTAACTGAAAGTACATGAAAGGAAATCTTAAAAGGCCTTTTTATATCAAGTGGTTTTAAAAGGCACAACTTGTATTTGCTGTTCAGTTGCACTTTAAGAATATAACTTACATACCAGATACTGGGTTTTTTTACTGTCTGAATATTTTTAATTCAAACTTTGTATTTTTAAAGCTAAAGAAGGCTCTTGTGACC
Source organism: Tragopan temminckii (assembly GCA_028571105.1). Classification (NCBI taxonomy): domain Eukaryota; kingdom Metazoa; phylum Chordata; class Aves; order Galliformes; family Phasianidae; genus Tragopan; species Tragopan temminckii. The sequence continues at coordinate 53,090,178 of JAOWBP010000001.1, read as the reverse complement.
ACAAGATCCCTTATTTGTATCAGAATCCAAGTAGGATGTTCTAGCTCCTTGTGCTATCCAGGTGCGAAGCAGCACATGTCTCAGCCATGTGTATTCAATGATGTGTGTCCGCCATGCACATGAAGGAAGTGAGAAGGCCCTCAGCTTCTGAGAATTAGGCATGCAAAGGTATGCCTGTATGCCCCTATGTGACAGTCCCCATACCAGGGGCTGGCTCCTTCCTCCGTGTCGTGGGAGGAGCACAGAGCTCAGAACCTAACCCACTTTTGTTTCCAAATGGGCACACTGAGGATGTGGCAAGCACTTCAGTCCCCTAAGGGGAAAGGAGGAGGTGATATCACCTCCTGGAAACATCCAGGAAGCAAGTAGGGATGGGGGAGTGAAGACTGCCAAAACACCCAATCTGCTGTTTTCACAGTACAAATACATTTATTTTTTTTAAACTGTTCTGTTCCTTCTACCGTCTTTTCATTTAAGCTCACAAATGGCTGTAAAATCCTGAGCTTCAGGGAACTATGCATGGGGAGATGACAAAAGCATCTTTCAGCTCCAACTTCCAGACATGTTCCTTTTGTTTTTTTCTTCAGCTAACCAAAACCCCATGGTCTCGCTAGGGCATGATACAAACTGCGTCGCTGAACATATTTTCAAGCAAACTACAAGTTTTAAAAGTCTGTGCTACTCTCTGTCTCTGCATTTTATGTAAATATTTGTTTGTATGTAAAGACACCAGTGGATCCATGGGTTACCCCTGCGGTCAAAAACCTGAGTTTGTGCAATGCCTAGGCCTCTGTTAGAACACGGTGCTTGCATAGAGCTAGTCACCACATTTGTGTGCACTCTGGTGGTTTTTAATATTTTTATACATCCTAATCCTGAACATTATGAAGTATTATAAGTGGTCTAGACTGCATGATCTAGAGCAGCCAGCATTTCTATTTTCTTAGCAGCTGTTCCTAAAATTTTCACAGCTACACCTTGTTTGGTTAACATTCTTTTAAAATGAGTTTTCAATTAAATGTTTACACCAAGCGCCAGCGGACTAGAAAGGTGTTGCATTATAAAATCTCCTGAGTACAAACTGAAAAGCCACAATATGGCTGTGTGGGAATTTAAATCATCACTGTCTGCAATAAAGAGAACTCTAAAGCATACTAATAACCAGCTTGTACATAGTTGGCGGAGAGAGATCGCCTGCTCTTGACTGTTGCAAAGTAACAGAGATTAGAAGCTTTCCAAAAGCCTCCACTTTCGGATTGCTCGCAGTACTGCTATAGACAGGGTAGCAGGCAGATGAGGATGTCACTGAAAGTAGGTGTGGAGGATGCCAAGTTCTGATGGCATTGCAGTAATTTAAATATTCTCTGTATCTGTGCGTGCATGCGTGTGTGTGTGTGTGAAGTCTGTTCCAGGTGAAGGGATATGCCTTGGCATCTTCCCTTTTGAATGAGAGTGAACTCTGATATTCAGATTGTTCAAGGCTTTTACGGTTGGCATATATGGAGTGTTAACAGAAAAGCGTATATACCCTACTTGTTAAAAAACAACAACAAAACACCAAAACTGTTCCAGCCTCTTTTCTGTTTGGTTATTTTATCATTTGTTTTTATGCACACTTGCTTCGTTGGTGTTGAGATTTTAGCACCTCAGATGGCCAACTGAACTAAAAGAAAAAGAAGAAAAAAAATAAAGTCATTAATTATTTTTTCTTTTTGTTCTTGGAGTTACCGTTTGTTTCCCATGCATCCACTCCCACAGCTGATGAGGAAGCCAGGAGCTGGAGGAAGGTGATCTTGAGATAAAAGGCCAGGTGTTTCAGGGCTCCACTTCAGCTTTTTTTTTGTTATTGTTGGAACACTTCGAGCCCATCTGAATTGTCTGAAATAAAAACAAAATCGATCTTGATACAGCCCCAATACATAATACACCTTTCTCCAATTTTACATTGCTTCTTCTGTGAAACTAAACACCAAAAAGGGGTGAAGGTGATTGTAGGAACTAGGATTTGATTTCTGTAGTTGTAGTTCACTTCCTTAGCATGTGTAGTACTTCCATGAACCCTGGCATAGCTGGGCTTAGTACAACAAGGACTGACATCAGCACCTCTCCATTGACTTTCCACATTGTTTTAAGCCTCTACTACTGCACGCCTGCATTTCATCTGCAGTGTGGCAGCTTAGGAAGGTATAGCTAAGATACACTATCTGCAGCTCCAGAGCAGCGTCCTGTCAGCAGACTGGAAGGAGTCAGATGTTAAACCTCACCAGCTTACGTGTCAAGAAAAAGTTGTCTCATCTGGGCATCTCGGAAAAGAACAGATGTTCAGCTCAAGTGCTGGGTGTTGCGTCCTGTAAACTCCAGGAACTTGAAGCCCAGAGGAATTGTATCCAGTCAGCAGCACTGCTGTCATCAAGTATGTAAAGCACATCATAAGACTCAATGTGCCGTTTGTTCGAGAGGCAGAGAATACACAGGATGTTGAGGGAAATCCCAGCTGGGGAAAACCATAACGATGAATCACAGAATCACCAAGGTTGGAAAAGACCTTCAAGATCATTCAGTCCAACCATCCACCTATCACCAATAGTACT
>JAOWBP010000001.1:53054813-53074408 GCA_028571105.1 Tragopan temminckii | reverse complement strand
TATTACATATTTAAATTAAAAAAAAAAAAAAAAAAAGAGGTAGTGAAGACAGGGAGAAGGACCGACTGAGCCAAGTAGGTTCAAGACCTGTAGGAGAGACTTGACCTGGCAGGGCAATGCCAGCTCCATGCTAACCAGTCTTGGTTGTTCCTTTCTTTGTTGACGTCACAATAGTGATGGATCTTGAAGGGAAGACTCTGAAATGGACTGGAAATGAAGTGCTGTCAGATGAACAAGTCTGTTGGATTTGAGGATGAAGTGCCTTAAAATGCTGTGTTTACTGTGGCAATTCAGGAAGCAAGAGTGGGCAGCTGAGCGTGGCCCATCTAACAGCTGTCTTAGCTTAAGCTGATTTGACTTTTTTTTTTTAAAACCAGAATTGTATTTCACTTGCTACAGTGGTAATTGCAAGTTTTCTGTTTTAATTCGTATGACTTAACTGGGTCCTTTGACATGTGACAAAAGAATGGAACGGCCTTCAGGCTGTTCGCAAAGTCAGGCATATCGTTTGGCTGTATTTGGATTAGTTTTTTCACAGCGGTATGGACTCGAGGTTTTTCAGTGCTGTAAATTAAATGCTAGGCAATACAAACGCAATCATCACCTGTAATGTTAATGGTTATACTGCATCATTTTGCTGGGACTTGCTGGTTGCTTCATTGTGGAGGCAATATCATTGAGTATCCCTGGTGCTGGGGAACCTGAGAGCAGGTGATCCTGTTCGCAAATGCAATAACAACTTAGAATATGTAATATTTAAATGATATTTCATATCAGTTATGTCACTTCTCTGCCCCTATTTCCCCAAGTAGAATGCACTTTCCACTTGGAGTAGCTCCTGTCATGCAAAATACAACTTTCTTTTGATATATGGGAGTTCACGGTGAGTTATGCGCAGTGAAGGCGTTGCAGGCTCAGTGGAGTTTGTTATGGTAGTAAAATCTTTAGGTGGCAAGGTCATGGCCATGGGATTAACCTGCATTCAGCAATCCTTTCCGTGGAAAGGTGTGCTCGGTGAACATTTGACTTTTTATAAGCTGGCAATATTCAGCTCTCCTTTCTGTGAAGGTCTTAAAAATGGTGGTGATATGAACCCTAGCCAATCCCTTCAGCTCTGGATTCAAGAGGGCTTTTCTTTGGGAGTACAGTGGGGAGGCAGGGACACAGGCTGACCAGGCCTTCAATAAACATGTTTGAATTTGTGACAATTTATTAGAGCACTGAAACTGAGCAGTGGTCTGTTGCATGAGTGTATTCTCACCTGTGAGATGTGTTTGTGGCAGCTTAGAGTGGTGATGGGACACTGGTGATGGACATGAGCTTACTGCACGAGCAGAGCCCTGGTAGTAAGGAGTTAAAATTTGGAGAGGAATGAACTGAGGTCAGCAGCACAATCAGTCTGTTCAGTAAATAATTTTCTTTGTATACTTACTCCATTCTTTCACTCATTATTTGCTCCACTTATTCTTTTCCCTTCCTACACACACACACACACATGCGTGCAGTCACACAGTTTCTCTGGCTTTATTATTCTCTCTCGCCCTAGTTATTGCCTTTCAGCGGCCACTTGTCACTGTGACCCTCCCTTTGGCCAAGGAGCTGTAGATGATAGGTTTCCTGTGCAGGAACCACCCTCGAGCTGGGATGGACACCTCTGCTCAGCTTTGGAGATTCCGGACTGCTTTCTGGCTGCTCTTGTGAGTCTGCTTGCTCTGAGCACTGCAGTGGTTACACAGAATGCAGCGCACAGGAGGGAGAGGGCTGTGCAGCCAAACACAGAGGAATTAGGAGCTCTTTCCCACCTCTTTTTCCCCTGTGGTGGCAGGCTGTGAGCTCCTAGGTGAGTGAGCATCTGATATGTGGCATGCTTTGTTCCAAAATTCAGGGGGATGCCTATTAAATTGCCATGCTGTTACTGAGAATTTGGGTGAGTGTGGGGCAAAGCATTGGTTAATGGTAGAGTCTGCAAAATACAGCAGGCTTTCGTGCTGGTGCTTGGATGCGATGCTATGAAAAGAAAAAGCTTCAGAGGGTCTCATATCTGAGAATCCACAGAAACCAGCAGGAGGGAGAGTAGGATTTTGGGGGGTGAGCGACCTTGAATGTCTGTTCCAGTGAAACAATGTAGGTGTGACTTGTGTTTAGGAAAATATTTCCTGGGAGACCTTTTGTTTGGGTGGGGACAGCTTAAATGCTCTGTATCTCTGTAGAGATCCATTTTGATTTTTCAGTGAAAGTGTAATAGCTACATCTTGTCACCACTTTGTGCGATATTATAAATGTTCCTGTCCCCAGGCTTCTGATAGATGTGCCAAATCTCTTGTGGATATTGAATTGGCTTAAGGCCTCACAAGCAAGAAGAAATAAATGTTTAGCAGGCATACTGGAGCGATTGCATGGCAACTACCAAGATGGCAGCCTGTGAATAATCAGGCATAAGTTTTGGGCAGGAGGGGGTCTTTGAGTCTGGATGGCTTAGCGACCTACAGCCTAATAGTTCTTGCCTGCTGTTGGAGCCTCTGTGCTCCTTTCCTTTAGGGCATTGTTTCCTCCTTCATTCTTCTGAGATTTTTATGCTTTCCATTGTGTTTTCTTAAATAAAAAGGCAACTCTAGAAGCAAACAAACAAAATTCCTCTCTTGCTTGACTTGTGCTTTTCACTTAAAAATGGTTTTTCTTTCCAGCGTTATTAAAACCAGGACTTTTCTCAGCTAGACTGCAGCTGCGGAGCCAGTGGGGTAAAATGAGTCAAGCACTCATTTTGAGAGTTCTTTTTTTATTTTATTTTTTATTTTTTTACCTCTTGAATTAAATGTTGATAACAGCAAAGCTACAAATCTGACCATACTGAAGGGAGACAGGAGTTCGTTGTTCTCTTAACAGACTTTATATACAGCTTTCCTATGGCTACATTGTTTAGTGAAGTGGGTTACTTTTTGGTAAATAGATGGGCTTTGAGACCTCAGGTCCTTCGCATTTGAAACAATAGAAGCAATCATCAAAGCTAAATGCCAAAGGGAAACAATTAGGGTGTATTTTCTAGAAGTGTCTTGGGCAGTGCTTCCGCCTCCAGCTGCTTGGTTTTTATCCTGGGGTGCTGTGTCCTTTTCTCATCTTGTTGTCATCCAGGACAGCAGTCTGGACATGCATGAGAAGTCTAATCAGAAAACTGGAAGGAAAGATAGCAAACCTGGTCTGCTATACAGTGCAGTGCTGCAGTGGTTGTAATGGCTCTAATGGTCAGGTGGGGATGGCTTGGTGATGGGGCTGCTGTCTCTGAGACCAAAGTTCCCTGCTAGCTGGTGTCTGCTTTCCCTCACAGATCTGTAAACTTCTCAGTTGTGCTTGTGAGCTTGGCCACTTCTGCTTGCATCAGCTGGTCTTGTAAAGAAAAATCCCCTTCCCTGTGGAGGAACCCTATAAAAGTACTCGTAATGGCAAAATGTATACTAGTTGTTCATTCTTAATTATTACCAAATATGTTGAGAGACCTGAGCCTTCTAATAACTGAAGAAATAACTACATTTTCCTGTTAATTAGTGACTCAAAGCAGCGTGGTAAAAATGATTAGAATACTATAACTGGGTTTGAGATTGTTTTAGTTTTTTGAAGAACTGATTTTTAGATTAATGTTCCAAGTACCATTTAGGTTTTACTGAGATTCTTCTAGCCAAGTAGTTCCCCTTTGATTCTTTCAAAGGGCTTTGCACTGATCCAGGAGGGCTCCCCTGTCCATCAGCGTGCCCTTGGGATGGTGCTTTCAAGTAAAATTAAGGAGTCACTGTGTGTCAGGATCTGTTTAGGAAGTGGTAGGGTAGAATTAACTTGGCCAAGAAGGCCAAGTGGTATCCTAAGGTGCATTAAAAAGAGTGTGGCCAGTGGGTTGAGGGAGGTGATTCTCCCCCTCTACTCTGCCCTGGTGAGACCACACTTAGACTACTGTGTCCAGTTCTGGGCTCCCCAGTTAAAAAAAAAAAAAAAAAAAAACAGGAATCTCCTAGAAGGAGTCCAGTGGAGGACCACAAAGATGATAAAGGGCCTGGAGCATCTCCTGTGTGAGGAAAGGATGAACAACCTGTGTCTGTTCAGCCTGGGGAAAAGAAGACTGAGGGGAGATCTGATAAGTGTTTATAAATATCTGAAGGGAGGTAGGAGACAAATGGATGAAGCCAGGCTCTTCTTGGTGGTGCTTAACAATAAGACAAGGAGCAGTGACCTAAAACTTGAACATAGGAAGTTCCATACTAACATGTGGAAGAACAACTTCACAGTGAGGGTGATGGAGCACTGGAACAGGTTGCCAAGTGAGGTTGTGGAGTCTCCTTTGATATTCAAGACCCACCTGGAGGTCTACCTGTACGACCTGCTGTAGGGAACCAGCTTTGGCAGAGGGGTTGGATTCACTGATCTCCCTTCTAACCCCTGCAATTCTGTGGAAAACAACTTTCTATAAAGCCTCACCACACTCGGAGAATGAAATGAGGTGATCTTTCTCACTGCCTGAAGGAGCTGAGTCCTAACCTTGACAGGTCCAAACGTTACTTACATACACAAAAAGCCTCAAAGGGAAATTGAAAGGAAATAAAATTGGAAAGGAAGGCTCCATCTGTCTTTCCTGTTTCACAGAACTTGCGTATGAAGCAGGGTGCAATGTGCAGGAGATGTTCACAGTCGCTTTTCTGTCGTTCTCCTGTACTTTGCTCTCTAGTTTAGATAGGCATTTGCAGCACTGCAGGATTTCTGTCTGTAGCCTGTTCTTATCTGGAAAAGTAGTGTTACCTTTTAAACCAGTGAGAATACTATTGATCTAACACTGCTCTGAAGTCCTTTCATCTTGATTGTTCCAGCCATTTTATAAAAGGGATAAAAGCCTGCATCCCCTTGGCTTTTGAAGGGAAATGCGTGAAGTGCAGGGTTGTATTGTAGATGACCTTTGTGAGCTTAGACACGGCTAGGATAAGAATCCACATCACTTCCTGGGATCAGTACATTAAGAAGGAGACTTTCAGTGTCTGTGAATATACAAGTTTGAGGGCATGAAATAGCAACTTATGCAAATACTAATGAATCCTTACATCTGTTTTCACATATGCATATGGGTATGAATTTGCAAGATAGTGTGGGTGTGAATAGATGCAGGCCTGGGAAAATTGTGATAGCTTGTAACTGTGCCATTTGGCACGTAGTGTGTGTACAAACACATACTTGCAAAATAGTATTCAAAGTAAAGTAATTTCTACCTTCTCTTCCCTCTGAAAAGAGTCACGAACCCTAGGTGTTTGGTTTTTTAAGTGTAATTACTACTTGTGACGATCTTAAACAGTCTTTCCCACTTTCTTATTTTGGTGACTTTCTGAATGGGAACCAGTGCTGTGTGACACTGTCCGCATCCCCAGTGTGCTCTGTGATTTAGGATTGGAGTAATGGGTGGAGTTGGCAGTTTCACTGGACTGCATGTTAGGAAAGCTACTTCTAGGGATGTATGCATTAGCCTTTTATTTATTCATTTTGAGATTCATAGTAGTTTCAAAAAATGCTTCCAAAATTAATAGCATGCTTTGTTTGCTGCTATATCTACAGTGTTATTGAAGCCCCTCCTTGACACCTTTAGTGTTACTGAAATCTCCATTGTACTTTATGGCCTCTCTGTGCTACTTTTATTCCTTTTACTTTTTTTCCCCTTGTTGTAGCAAGAGCATCGGTGTTTGATTCTGTAGCGTTCCTGTTGGCACAGCTATCATTCTGATGTAAATGTTGAAAGACTGCTGCTTCACGGGGGAACACAGGCACTGTGTGGATAATTTGAGAAGTGGGAATACAGCATTCTGCACTCCTTGGGCCAGCCTTGAGTTGTTAATTAGTTAGACCATTCTGTAATTTTGTATCATTTGATGCTCTTTCAGGAAACCAAGGAACAACTATTTCTGTTTTTATTAACTTTGTCATTGTAATTCAAAGTATACAATTGAGTGACAAAGATGGACTTGGTTGTGATTCTTCCCTCTGGTGTCCTCTTCCTGCAAACCTCACAAGTAATGCCTTTATAAAAAAAAAAATAAATGCTACCTATATGCATGTTTAGTCCATGAACTCCCTATAAATTGTCTAGTCTCCTCAGCTGACACAGGAAGCTATACTGAAATATGAAGTATGGCGATCTTTGTACAATACTGGTTCTGGCAGCACTCACATTCTGGTTTCTTAAGGTGTCAAATAACAGATGGAAGGGAGAACAAAACAACACCAGACAAACCTGGAGGCAGGGAAGATCGCTGCACGAGCCATTCTCATACAGTAGAAACTAGTAAATTAATAGGCAGTCAGATACTGAATTGGACTGAATTGGAGTCAATAGTTGAGAATCAATGCATGCTCATCCATTTTCCAAGGCAGTGCGTGATCCTGTTGCTATTGCAGTATTTGCCTCTGGAGTAAGGCGGTGTGCTACATCCAGTTGTGATCCTTCTTGATGGATGGATTTCCTCTCTTGAAATCACTGTGCCCTAGGATATACTTTTTTTTTTTATATCACTCAGTACAATGGAAGTGATTTCTTCTTTTTTTTTTCTTCTGGTCGCACTGAGTTATTTGCTTGCAAATTAAATTATGGAGATGACTTTCATAAACAGGTAGCGTCTCAGAAACCTTTCTGTGTGTGTGTGTGTTTTTAAGGTCAGCCAGCAGAGAAGAGACAGCTCAGTTTGCCAGGAGTAATGTAGAGCAGGAGCTCTTGCTGCTTCTGCTTGGCCCTTTAATAGGGATGAAGCATAAGATTAATAAGGAAAAATGAAATCAGCCACTGCCTTCAGAAAGGGAAGTAAGCAGAACAGCTCCGTGTGGATTTTGTCTTCTAATGCCAGCTTATTAATTTTAGTAAGCCTGACTTGTCTCTTATTTTCATCATACTTCTGAAAGATTCCAGATTTTTATGGCTGTTTTTAACACTTCTGATTGAGAGTTGTACATTCTCCTGTGTAATTAAAGTGCTGACTGCAGGTTCTGTAGAAAGGTGTAAAATCGTGCCTAGGCCAGTACTGACATTAACGATGAGACATAATAAAAATTCAAACAATCCATAGACTTTGTGACTGTGTTTTCTTATCTCACTTACATGCAGTTTGTCAGCTGGAGGAAACGTGTGGTGTGGATTTTTTGTTCTTTTTTTGTTCTTTTTTTTTTTTTTCTTTTCTCCAGAATCTGTTCTGACTTCTTGGGGCACTTAAATGAGCAAATTACTTTCTCCTTTTCCTGATCTAGCTTGTTCTTTCAGTCTGTCTGAGATGCATTTCACACATAGATTTTGTGTAGGGTTTTTGAATGGTTGACTTCCCAGATGTGAAGGCACAACGTGGACAGCTTTGTTGGTAAATAGCAGCATTAAAAACAAAATAAAATCTAAAAATGGTGTGCCTTTGCTGCTATAAACCTGGTTGTAATTTCTCTCTTGAAGACTAAGTCCCTTTTTTTCTCAGTAAGTTGAAAAGAAGTCACAAATCTAAGCTGGAACATGGTCTTGACTGGAGGCATTTGAGGTATTTGTTTTGGGATTGAGCTATGTCTTCGGCCTCCATATGCACTCAAGATCTCTGGTTAAGGGCAAGTGAAAGGGGCCTTTCCCTCTTTTCTCCTGCTCTGATGTAGTGGCGACAAGAATCTGTTGTGTGGCTATTTGATAGGGCATTGTTCCTTGGCTGTCAATCCCTTGGGCTTTCTGGCATGGGTGTGTTATACAAGAAGTCTGTAAGTCTAGACAGCACTGCTACAGGAATTTGTGGCAAAAGTAATTTCCGTGCTCTTTCTGAGGCTCAGTTTCGTTATACTGCACTGATAGTTGTCTCTCTAAGTGGCCTTCCTCACAGACCTGGATTCAGGTGTTCCACTGAAGATATTTTGGGTCCCTAGACAGGTGGCAGCTTCACACTTCTTGTCCCTTTCTGGTATTCAGAGCAAGCTGTGACTTCTCTATGTGCCACAGAAAAAAAATGAGATGACCAGAAATTCAAGGCTCTGGCCCCAGAGAAATGCCAAGCTTTAAAATATAGAGAGCTTATGGTTAGATAACGGGAAGGAAAAGCCCTGCCATTACCATTTATTAATTACTAGTCAGCTTCCTGTAAGGCAAATGCTCATCAAGGAGAAAGTGACTTTCCTGTAAACGCCACTTCTGTGGTGTGGGGGAGGTAAAACTTCAGACCCTGGCTCTGAGAGGAGAGGGCTGTGAAGAGCTTGCAGCATTTCTGACCAGAACTTGATTCGCTTTCGGTCTGGTGGCAGTATGAACTTATTGAAACAAACTCTGATTCTAAGGTGAGTGCTTACAGCAACAAAGAACCCACCAAATGTTCCCTTTTGTTAATTTTTAATGAAGCAGCTGAAGCATAGGAGGCTATCTCATACACAGCTGCAAGTTTCTTCTGCCTTTCTATGAAAGAGAGTGGCTTCTTGGAAAACGCATAGTCTTCATACTGTTTTCATAACTTGTATGTTCTGTGAAAAAGGCAAGATACTTCCATTTCCTATTATTGTTGCACAGAAGTCAGGAGCGCTACCCAGTATGTGCAGCATGTTAGGAAGACTTATGTTGTTTTTCTTCATGTATTTGTATATGTGCAGCAGGAGCTGCAATTTGAACTTTCATTGCTCTCCTCTTTCCCAGGCATATTATGCTTACCACTTATGTTATGACTGTGCAGTGGAGATTCATTTGGCACAATGAAGAAATGCAGTTTTCTTGAGTATTTTGCTTCTTTGAAAATGTTCTACTGCTTACCGGTTTCAAGTAAGATGTATACTGTGCTAACAGAGCAAATCTTTGCGATCTGTCAGCTTGATGATGTGTCATGTTCTTTTGCATAGCTGGTTTTCTCCTGTAGTGAAAAGACACTTATAAACGCCACCATAACAAGTGAACACACTGAGTTTAATAGGTACGACAGCTCACACGCCGCCTCTAAGCTTCTCTGAAGCTTTGTGCTATACGTTACTGCTGCAGTTTGATTTACAGAAAAAAAATGTTTTCTTCTGCTTGTGGTGTTGAAACTTTACAGCTGGGGATTGCCCTACAGTAACAACAGGTTTGGGACGTGTAGTGCTGTTTGGTTCAACTTCTATGAAGCAGAAGCAAAAGCATAAACCAGTTTCTTTTGACTTCATAAGGTTACTGTGCCCGGTAAGTGAGGACAAGTCTGCTGACATTAGCCTTGTTTTAACACAAATGCCCTATTCTATTCTTTACAAAATAACTACAGAAATTGGATTTAAATATTACTTTTGGCAGTAATGTGATTTAAATCCTTTCTAAATAAACACAAGCCTTGTTACGAATGAGATAAATAATTATCATTGCATACATTAAAAGCATCATTTTGAATGTAACGGAGCAGAATTTAATCCTAAAATCCTAGCTGTGTGCCTGATTCCCTTTAACTCTTCCCCTAAATGGACAGGATACAGCCACCTTTCTTTGTCAGTAGTGAGGTGTAGAAATGTAGCATCATGCTGACTCTACAGGTAACAAATATTTTCCCATTCTGTTTCTCATGAGTGCTCTAGTGCTTGTAGTGTTACCTTACATGCTAGGGCTATCTGCTTTACTGGGTCACAGCCCATAGACCAAAACAGCTGCTTTGGTTTTTTCTTCTCATGGTAGGAAAACTCCATGTTTGGAGCTCAAAGCACCCTGTGCAAAGAAGATAACTGTAGGGTTGAAGCTTTTGGGAGTGGGCTTGGCTCTATCACCAGCTGCTGTCAGCTTGCCCTGGACTTTTTTAGAAGACAGATAGAGGCTCTTGAAAAGCCAGAGCTGTATTGGTATGTTGAAGTGGTACAGACTGGCTGAGGAGAGCTCAGTTTGCATAGAATGTGGTGTTTATGTCAGTATTCTTCTCTCAGGTGGGGCACCATTTAACTGTTCAAGCAAATTCATGCTGCTAGGGAGAAGATCTGGACTGGCATCTGTAGGAAAGAGAACGTAAGGTTGATGGCATGGGCTGAGGCAAAGGGGCAATGTGAAGAAAGGGAGAACTTACTGCAGGTGTTCTTTAGTTTTAAATTGTTGACAAATGACCTTGATTACGACTTTGCCAGAAGCTTTCCTCACAGTAAAATCACTGGAATTGGTTTGTATGGAGATCAGGTGTATTGATGTCATCCTAAATAGTGAGAATGTGATATTCTACACTCCTACGTGCATTTCCAGCATTACGGAGGCAGCCTTTTTCCAAAAAGGCATTTGGGTGCAGTCACAGCAGGAGCAGCTTTTTCCCAGCAGAACACTTCTTGCAGGATTTCCTATAGGGCCTAAGGAGACAGGATCCAAACTGCAGTGAGAATTGGTGGAACTTAGGCATGTGGAAATTTTAGGCTCTTCTAAAATACCAGCTTTGAAGGCTTGCATCCTTGGAAACCTGAGACTCTGGACAAATTAGCTGAACTGAAAAGTAGCTTTAAATTGAGAAACTTCTCAATTTCTAGAAAAAAAATGTGCCCTGGCATAAATACTTAGCCTTCTGAGTGTTGTCATAGCCTTCCCTCTATGTTAGGTGAGCTTGATGGCCTCTCAAAGATTTGTGTGTGCAACAAACAGTTTAATCAACTTTAAGTTTATTTGGACTTTGAAGGCCTTAATCGCTTCAACAGATTACTGCTAAATTAAGTATGTTTTGTCAAACATGAAAAGTTTAGCATGGTGTGGTATTTCTTGGGCAATGGAGGGGGAGAGGAAGGGTTGTGGAAGAAGATCTGAGAGTCTCCATCTGAGTCCACGTGAAACTTGCTGTCCAGTTTGCTAGGATGTGCATTGGAGAAAAGGCCATTTACGTAAGTTTGCTCCTGATTTGTTTTCCCCAGTGCCTCAGATATCTTACTCTGAGGAGGATATCTTCTCCTCTTTTGAGTAGAACCTTCCTTAAAATACACTGGCTTGCTTAATTCATCTTCTGCAGAGATCAGGAACTGGTTTTTCTGCCTTCTTAGAGTGCATACTCCTATTCTGCACCATTCTGGGGGAGGAGACTGCTTTGTAAGGTGCACTTAGTGATATTATGTTGCTGTGGAAAGAAAGAAATCTATCCATCTAGGTAGAGACACTTCCTGGTGGGGTTCTGGTTGTGTAAAAATATGAGGAAATTTCTGCGGAGTTGGATGATGTGTTTTAAAGTAATTGTCTCTACACTATTTACTTTGTTGAGACGGTTGGGATGGTATCCAGCAAATTGCTGCCAGTGAACCGAGAGTTGCAGTATAGAGATGGGAAAGGCTTACTAAGGTTTGAGCTGAGGTGGCTGTAGCCCTGCTTGGCACACTGACTTGAAAAGGTCCTGAATTGCATCCCAGTCACAGGGCTTCCAGGGCTACTTTTGGGTAGAAGGTAGAGCTTTAAGCTCTTGCTTTTAACTCCTAGCTCTAAGAGTCTGTGTGTTGATGCTCTTTGTGCCTTAATTTTTCTAGCACTGGGGCTAGTCATCCCCTTTTGAGTGTTAGGATAATGTTCTCTCACTGTTCAGAGGCTCAGGAGATTTGCTTTGCTTCAGGAACCGTCATCTGTTGTGGCCTCGTGTGAAAGCGAGTAGTTTGTTGGTGAGCCTTTTTGTTAGATGGAAAGGATTGATATCAAAGTAAAGATGTTTTGGAATAGACACAGATGATTCTGCAGTGAAGTTTCTTTTTGTAGGATGAATCTTTGCAAGAGTTGGGCTAACAAACTTAAGGTTTTGCAATTTAGTCAGGCCTGTTCACTTACTTACACAAAGTAAACCTAGTAACCATTGTGAGAATGATTTCTGTTGAATAGTTCAGACTTCACAAATAGTTTTATAAGGTGGGTAGGAGAGGCTGTTGCTGGATCTTAAATATTGGTAGAGTCCTATTCCCTAGCCATTAATCGGAAATATCTTCTTATGTAAGAATCTTAATCCAAGGTTATACAAAACCCTTGATGGAGGTTTATAGGAAGGAAATTGGAGTTTCCTCTAGGTCATGGCAAGTAGAAAAGACAGTTATGTTTTGCATCCTTCACTGGAGCTGTTAATATCAGTCAGGGCTTTTTCCTTCCCATCGAGGTATTATCACAATTATTTCTATCACTTTAGGAGATGAAATAACCTCTTAAAAGCACCTGCAGTCCAAACTGTTTAGTACTTCCTGTAAAAACTTCCTTCCAGATTGAGCAATGCTACTCAAAAGACTCTTCCAAGTTTAGGGCACAGTGTGAATGTTTTGTGGGAGAACAGGTTTGCAGTATATTTATTGAGAGGTTTCCAAGTGCTTGTGGTTCTTCGTGATAGAAAGAAGTGTTTGGGAGCTGCACTGGATTGTGAAGAACCATGTAGGTTTGCTGTGCTTCACAGAGAAGCTTCATGAGAGCATCACCAAAAGAGAAAGGTCAGGTGCATAGCATTAGTGAATCTCATCTTATAGAAGAACCCGTGTAGGTCAGCTGATTGCTGGTTCTTTTTCTTTCCTCCTCTGATCTGGGCTCAGCTCAACTTACAGAATGGCTGCGTGCATCTAGCTTTTCCTTCCCTTCTTTTTTCAGGGTGATATATATTTGGCATTCAGTGCCATTAGGCAAGCAAAATCCTTGTCCACATCCTTGACGTAATTTGAATAAATAAATACATCTTCCTTAACATTCTGCTACTCTGTGGGAAGTGTGCATTATTGCAGAGGAGGCTGTAGAGGCCATTTTCTAACCCTAGTACTGGTTGCAAGTTGAGGTTAGGCTGTTTTTTAATGATATCTAAAATGATTCCAGAGGCCTCATTTTGATGTTAGCCCCCAGATTTCTTTGGCCAAGCAACAGTATGCTCAAATTGTATGTTAAAACATTGGCTTTTAAGCATGTTAAAGCAGACAATGTGGCAATGCTATTTACAGTGTAATATCTATCAGTCCTGTGAAGCTTGGCAGCCACTGCTGGTATATGATAATTCATTGTATGCTTTGACTTGAACTCAGTTTCGTTCTATGCCAATGATGCAGGTACACCAGATGTACTCTGGGCTAGATCAGTTAGCTGGGTGCTAGTCTTAAGTTAAGTAGGAGACTTAGTAAGTAACTTTTCTGCTAACGTACAAAATCATTATCAGTAGCTTGAGTTTTGAGTCTGCAGCTATGACAATGTGTCACATTCTGGTCACGTTCTGGAAAAAGCTGGGTTCATCTCATATGAATAATGGCTGCAAACTTCTTGCCAGTGCTATTCTTTTCTCAAGGCATACCATCAAATATTTTTGTTTTATTCTTAAATAAACAGTTATTTAAAAGGACACTTTGTTTTAACTTGCATAAAAGCTGTGTGAGGGATATAGTTTATGATAAAGCATTAACTGTGTGATCTTGCAAAATGCTGAGCCTTGGAACTGCTGCTGTGTTCAGTATTCAGCTCTCCAAGCAGGGTAAGGAGTATGTCTGAGGAACAATCATAATAAAGTTCAAAATGATAAGTAAAATCTGGAACTTTGAAGAAATAGATACCTGATTCTGAATATGAAGTATCCAAAGTTTATGCACTTTGTAATCTGAGAAAAGGATTTGCACGGGGGAAGGGGAAATCTGCCTTTCCCCAAATATTCATGATACTTACGGCGTTGCCAACCATCCTCCCCATAAATGTTTCAGTGAAATGAAAGTATTTTTGTGCAATGTCTTTTGACAGAGGGAACAAGCCCAGAGATAGGAGTTTACAGGGAAATTTTTGATGGGACGTTTCCAGGAGGCTCCTGTACTGACCTGTTCTTCCATGTTGGTGTTACAATGTGGGGTATGCAGACTTGACTCCTGCTGAAATCTAATTTGGAAGCTGGGGAGGAATATTTACTCATTGAATCCCAAATTGCCCGTAACACAACAGTGCCGGTAGTCATCCTTACTTTTGAGTCTTACCTATTGAATTATATATCAAGAGCTGATGGTTCAGGATACTGGCTGCTCTGAAGCTGCACTGACATCCTGAACAGGCAGTGGGGCTGTAATCATCAGAATCCCCAGTCCTCCTGCCACACTTGTCTGTGGTGAGCAAGGGGTGTGTGTGTACTCATATATAAACACACACACCGTGAGCTCATATGGTCCATATGGCTGCATTACGTGAACTGAAATTGTAGTTGTATCTGTCCTTGAAAAGCAGCTATCCTTCCTACTATTCCCTCTCACTTCCTTACAATGTATCCTCCATTTAAACATTTCTTCTCAGTGTCCAAAATGTGCCCAATATGGGGGAAAGCTTTTCCTTCTGTCATTCTTTTTGTTCTGGAGCCTTATTCAGCACCTATGTTTGTTGCTCAATTGTGGCAGATGTATTTTGTTTCTAGAAACCAGCACCTTCATATACGTAAAATATACCTGTGATTAAACAGATTGTGTAAAGCTTTCATACTGAGTGCTAGGTAAGTTGTTTTGAACAGCAGTGAACTCAGATTCAGATGTTTCCTGCTCCAAAGAGCTCATTTGTAAATGACGTTGCTCTTCTCATAACCTTCACTTAGTCTAAAAATGCTTACTGCTTGTGTGAGATTTCAAGGACAGTGTTTTGCAGGAGAGTGACAGACTTTTTTTTTAAACTGTGATTCATGTAGTAGTTCATAAACAAGAAATTTTGACTGAATGTTGAATGTTTGAAAATACAACTTTAGCTATAGTTTGTTATGTATTTCAACACAAAAATTGTCTTTTAAAAAGCAGAAATACTCAGTTTCTTCTCTGACCCTGTAGGCCTGTTTGTCTCTGGGTGAAGTATTGCTTAAAGGGGCAGGTAAGGTGCTTCAAATTGAGACGTACTCCTGTCCTACTTACACTGCAAGTATTTTCCTTCTCTATTTAGAATATTTTCAGGATTAAGCCAATTTTCTGCTTGGTTCTGTACACTGATCAAACAGTTTGGTTTTTGGTATCTAAACAGCGTCTGAAATTAGACTTGAAAGGCTTGTTCATTTGCCTCGTTTTGTTCTGTCAAGGTTAGTAACACATCAACTCTGGAGAGTGTTAATTCGAGGCTTGCAGCACACCTTGGAGAGAGGAAGCGCATGTGGGAGCACTGCTAGGAGAGGCCTCTCCGAGCAAACAGGCGCTCATGCACCGTGATTCATTTTACTGGCTGTAATACAGAAGAATGAGGAAGTTAAGTGCATCTCTAATGCTTTCGTAACACTCAAAGCTTTGCCCCTCTGCATCTCTCAGGTTCACTGACAGGAGAGAGAGCTTTCGTATGTTGCGGGAACCTCTGTGACTGCTGGCCTGGATGCAGAGCTTATTGTGTTCAGGGTACTTGGGATTGGGACTGCCTTTACCACATGCATTTGCAGGGCTCAGCATGTGACCAGGCTAAAAGCTCAGCCTACGAAGCAGCAGAGCACACAAACTGCTTGATGCTTGGGTGCTCTCAGTGTTCTGCTGGCAGAACCCTTTGGATCCAGTTCTTTGTGAATTGTCCTTAGTGTTGCTCTCCACCTTCAGAAGTTGGTGAGGCAGCTGTGCATCCCTGTGCTTGAGAATGGTGAAAGAGAAATCACAAAGGTGCTTCTATGAAGGAAAAAAATTAAAGCTAATGAAAGTAGTTAGTGCCAGTGGTCTAATACTCAGCTTCTTTAGATCTAAGAGAAGTATTGAGGTGGTGTGTTTGAGTGGCACCTTCTAATCACGTTTTCAGTGAAGCTTGTCACAGCCTTTGTAACTAGTGTTTTGGTCTTAACCTGAGTTCAGACAGCTGGCAGGAGCCTGAAGAATGCTTTCCAGTTTGCAAGGCTGTGGAGCCTTGATAAATCACTTGCTGGCAGGCTGCACTGCTGTAGCAAGGGTGGAGCATGTCTGCTGTTCTATTGTTGGTTCCTTTGCATTTCAGAGTGCTAACTAGAATGGCGAGCTGTCTGTTTGTGGTCTTTTTGGTCCTTTTGTTGTTACTGATTGGCAGGTGATCTGCAGTAGGACTACTAGAAGAGGTTTCATAGTTTGTTTCAGGATTTATTCAACCCAAACAGAATTGTGCTGTCTGCCTGGCACGGAATTATTCCACCCCTCACCCTGCACTTACTGTGCCTTCTCCTAACAAGCTGTTTGAAGACCAAAGTTTGGCACCTTCTAGATGTCTACAGATTACCGTAAAAACATATTTATTAGCTCTTCTGTTTTTCTAGGGGAATAACAGCTGCCATGGTTAGAGAAGGCTCTGTGTTAAGAATTCCCCATCTTCACAGGTTACAGGCTGCCTTGGCACAGCTGATTGTTGACATGTGGAGCACTTCAGCTTAGGGTCACCAGTTCAAACACAGCCCTAGTCAGCAGTGGAAGAAAGCTGTTACCACGGGAGGTTTTTTAATGAAGTGAGCTGGCAATCTGTCAGGCTCTTCGGGCATGAGTTTCTGCAAAACTACCATAAATGGTACTTGCAAATAATCTTGGAGTCAAAGAATTAAGCAGGTGTCAATGATAATCCAAAGAAATGAAGTAGGCACACAGGGAGTAACAGGCACTGAGCAGTCAGGCTTGTACAGCTGATAAATGGGGTGTTTATGCATTCCTTCCCGACTTCAAAACTAGTTGGTAAAGCAGTAAGAAGCTTGTAACTGTATTCGTCTACATTTTACTGTCCAGATAAAAATAGAAACCTGTAATAATAATGCTGCTGGGTAAGCAAGGCACCGTTAGAGCTGGGCTTTCGTGGCCAGGATGGACAGTCCTTGAATTCTGTTTGACTTCCAGACCACTTTCTTCAGTTCCAGCTGATTTTTCAGGGTCTCACTTAGACTGGTCTTGTGTATACAGTTCATTGAGTTGTTTTTTGTTGTGGTGAAACTGAGGCTGACTTTCCTTCACCGTAATTAACTCCTGGGAAGAAATGAAGACTTCCTCCATTGCCCTCCTATGAACTTTGCATGGAATGTCATTGCCCTTCTGCCTGCTGTGAAGCAAAGGATGTGTTGTTGGTACCATGCTTCTCTCTACCTGTTTGCATTGTTTGAGATTTAATTCAACAATTTGCTTGAGCAGTTGAGGTGATTACAAATGCTGTATCACACTAACAGTGTTTGCACTGTAATTTTCTTTTTGTAGGCTGCCTTCTCCACCCCACATGCAAGCTTTTCCCGCTTACCCCCACATGCATGCTTTGAGCCTAGTTAGACAGCTCCTTTTATACAAATCTAGTTATTCCTTAGGAATGAAAGCAAATGGAAGTAACTGGCCCTGAAGTTTACTACTGAGAATAGTGATACTGAAAGCTGTTTCTGGCTGGAAATGTGAACTTGGAATAGGTCTTAAAACAACTTTGTTTTTCCTCCTCTCCTTCTCCACCCCAATCTTGCCACACTGTGGTTAGAAATCCTTTTTTTAAGCTCATGATGGCTTGGGATATTTTCTTTGACTGAAATAAGTGTATAGGCTGAAACATACACTCCTGGATTGAAATCATCTGCTCTAGGGAGAGAACAACTGCCACATCAGCAGGGTTCTGTCTGACCTCACCCGTGACTGTGTAAGACAGGGAGAAAAAAATAAGTGATAACATTCACTTTATGCTGAACTACATGTGTGCTCTAAGAGCTTCAGCAGCTCACTTGTCTTACACTTGTATGTTGTTTCTCTTGATCTACCCTTGCCCTTTAAAATCAGAGTTGATAGATTTCTGCTTTATACTTGCATTTCTTTCATTATCTTCCAAAGGGTGCGTGGCTTAATGCGTGAACTCTGTCCTGTTTTGATTGGTAGGCGGTGATGTAAGTGTGCATAATTCCAATGCATCGATTTCCCTGGAGTGCAAGACTGGAAGGAGGGAGAGTAGCCAGCAGGATGTGTGCTATCGGTCTGGAGAAGTAATGAAGTATGGGAGCAAAAATGCTGGTGCAGCCTGCTTTATTGTACCATATCAGTGACAGCATCATCATCTGACGAGGATGCTGGAGTGCTAGGGAACAAACAAGTTTTGTGTTGCATTCAAATAGAGCTCCTCATAGTATAGACTTTGTGGAGGCTACAGGAGCTCTACTTTAAAATGGTGGCAAGCTGGCAAAAAGTAGGGTTTAAACTAGGACTGGGTATAGACATTTGTGTATGAATGCTAACTGTATGACACTAACTGCATGTAGTTGTTGCTTTATCTGGTCTAGTACTTCTTGTAAGTATGCCCTCATCTTGCTGCTTTGAAGATGAGTAAATAGATTTTTATAGTGAGGACAGAATGTGCTTTCTTGGCAGGAGGCTTGTTTCCAGCTGAATTTGTCTTCCTGTTTCTCTAAAACTTCTCATTTCTGGATCTTGGGTGCACTTGTTAAGCATGTTACTTAGATTCAGTCATGCCATGTAAAAAATCCTTGCCGATTTGAAGAAAAAAAAAGCCTGACCTGGATTTGTAGCTGACTCATAACCCTTTAAAGGATCTTGAAGATCATATATTTTGGCTTTGGAAATAAATAGGAAAGACTGTTGTAGAAAATTGTCATTGTTCAAGCAGTAGTTGTTTTCTGTCTTCTTAGGGAAGGCTTAATTTGCTACTTCCTTGCAAACATATAATCACTGTGCTATCTTTAGCTGTTTTGTGGTACAACTTCACCTCATGAAAGACAGAATAACACAGATGGTTTACATTTTCCTCAACACAACATGCTTCAGGAGAGTAGGCATGCTCTGAAGCTCTGCACTTTGAGCAACTTGCTGGCTGAAGGTGATACGTCAGATAAATTTTAAAAGTGTATAAAAATCATCTGTGAAGATAGGATTTTTGACCTTTCAGGGCTGTATCAGCTAAAAAAAAACCTGTTGAGAGACATTATCTGTGAATGAAGTATGTAAGCGTCTGATGTCTTGTAAGATCTTGCATCTGGGTCAAGGCAACCCCCATTATCAATACAAGCTGGGGATGAATGGATTGAGCGCATCCCTGCTGAAAAAGACCTGGGGTACTGGTGTATGGCATGCTGGACATGAGCCAGCACTGTGCCCTTGCAGCCCAGAATGCCAACTGTATCCTGGACTACATCAAAAGAAAAGTGGTGAGCAGGTTGAGGGAGGTGATCCTGCTCCTCTACTCTGTGCTGGTGAGGCCTCACCTGGAGTACTGCATGCAGATGTGGAGTCATCAGTACAGGAGAGACACAGACCTGTTGGAGGGCCACAAAAATGATCCCAGGGATGGAACACATCTCCTGTGAGGACAGGCTGAGAGAGCTGGAGCTGTTCAGCCTGGAGAAGAGAAGGCTGTTAGGTGACCTGATAGTGGGCTTTTGGTATCTAATGGAGAACGAGAGGAAAGAGGAGGGCAGACTGTTTAGCAGGGTCTGTGGTTATAGAACATGGAGAAATGGTTTCAAGCTCAAGGAGGGTGGATTTAGGTTAGATACAGGGAAAAAATCTTTTCCAGTGAGGGCGGTGAGGCACTGAAACAGGTTACCTAGTGATGTGGCTGATGCCCCATCCCTGGAGACTTTCAGGGTAAGGCTGGATCAGGCCCTGGGCAGCCTGACCTAGCTGTGGTGTCCCTGTTCATTGCAGGGGAGTTGGTCTAGATGGTCTTCAGAGGTCCCTTCCAACTCTAAGGATTCTGTGATTCTACGAAGCCCTGGTTTGAATTGTCAGATAATCAGATGTTCATATTGAAAATGGGCCAC
>JAOWBP010000001.1:53031945-53054713 GCA_028571105.1 Tragopan temminckii | reverse complement strand
TCTAAGGATTCTGTGATTCTACGAAGCCCTGGTTTGAATTGTCAGATAATCAGATGTTCATATTGAAAATGGGCCACGAGCCTTAAGCTCAATCTTCTGGAAGTTTTATTAATTATAATTGAGCATTGGTCAAAGTTCACCATGGCAAGATGCTATAAATGCTTCCATTATACTTGTCCTGTGCCTGTTTTTCTGAGTGTTGATATAAATGGTGAATAAATGGTTCAAGCTTACTCTCAATTCAAAAACTGTGTAGAGTTTTAAAGCTAAGTCTCTGTAAGGATAAGAAAAGAAAAAAAATACTTGAACCGGGAACTTCTTTTTTATTTTATTTAATGCATGCTTTTTTAAACAAAACTACAAGCTTTACTGAAAACTGTTCTGTGATTGTTGTTATACTTTCAGTCTGTGGGTAGGAATGGCTTTTTAGCATTGGCCATTTTTAATTTCTCAAGTCTTTTCTGTCCGAAAGATCAGGCATGACATCAAGAGTTAACCAGTGAAGTTAAATCTCTCTAATTTGTTCTTTCCCTGTATATCGTATGAGTAGCATTGAACACAAATGATTACACTGAAAATCTTAACAGCTACAGTAACCTTTTGCTTGTACCAGTCTCATTAAATCAAGCCAGTTTTGTGGAGGGCAAATGCATTCCCAATAGGAATGTGTGGGTTTTGCCTGGTTGATGCCTGGGGAATCTCCTGGGAGACTTCAAAGTGGGGCCTGAATGTCCAGGAATTGTTGAAAGACTGTTCTGAAACCTGTGTCGTGTGAAGTAAAGGCATGTGAATGTAGAAAAACTGGCAGGGATGTGGAGGGAAAAGGAAGTACAAAAGTCAGTGGTTATGTTTGAGTACTGTCTGTGGCCGCGTCTCAGATTTTAGGTCAGATGTGTCCTGGGATTTAGTTGCAGATATGGATAAGGTGGCTGTTTTCACATCCAGCTCTGGCATGCTTTTGGCTGCCCAAGGAAGACTTTAAAAAAAAAGCCAAGACTGGTAAACTTGTGGTAATTGCATGAGAACAAAAGTTGTTTGTTGCCAAGATTATACTGACTTGTGGTTCCTGGTTTTGAGGGATGGCAGTGTTGGCAGAGGTAGTACTGTTTGTTGTACTAGTGCAATTACACTGGATCGTAATGGGTGGTATGACACAGCTTTGATTTGGGTGTCTTCTGGCTTTGAATACATGGTAGGTGTAAGCCTCTAATTTACTTTGTCTGTATGCAGTTTTGGTTGTGTTGTTTTTTTTTGTTTGTTTGTTTGTTTTTTAGTTCAGAAAGCTGTTATTTTAGTAGCTAGTAGACATTTTTCTTTCCATCATAGAGAGTGACAACACAGGCTCTCACAATAAAGTGACTTAGTCAGGAAACAAATAACTGCTCATAACCTGGGTAAAGCAATTCTTTTCCTTCAGGAACTCTAAATACACAATATAATATATGCCGCCATAGATGGGCTGTGAAAGTAGTCTCCTTTGTATGCTTGCTCTTTTCTCCCATGCTTCACTCTACCTTTTCTGAAAATCTTGCATGAAAACATGCCCATCAGTTGGTACAGATACTGGGTATTCCCTGAATTGAGATTCCCAAAGAAATAGGAGCAAGAAGGTTGTCCTGTCTGGTTGACGGCTCTGTAGCCACCTGTGAGGGCTCAAAGGGAGAATGACTTGGGACACTCAGGTAAGGAAAATCTCATATATTTGTGCTGACTTTTGAACTCATCTATTGCCAGGCACCCTACTTTCTTGAGCCCTGAAAATATTAATGGATAGTACAGACAACACTGAAATGCAAACTTTCTGTGTGTAAGCCCTTAAATATCTCACACTGGGATGTTTTATGTCTCACAAATTTATGGCCCTTACACAAAAATAAAGCTGTGGATATTTGTCTAATTTTCTTTCAAAACTATAGGAAATATAATCTAGACAGCTATGCTTTGTTTCTGCTGTTATTTCTTAAAATAGTCTTAATTTTAAATGCTTTGAACAACAGACTTCCACAACTTCCCTTGAGAGTGTGCCAGGTTGATATGAGAGCAAACATTCAGTTTGTTCCACAGCGTTTCTGGTGGGGGTGTGAGCTTTTCTTTACTGCTTTGTCACAGTTCCCAAAAGCAGCCCTTTGGATTGCCTGAATTGCTGTTTCTCCAGGTTTTATGGGAGCCAGTTAGCTGTAGTCATTAAAAGTCAAATGAAGATTCTGGAATGAAGTTCTGCTTAGTGTGCAGTTGCCATATGCGCAACAAAAAGGAGGTAAAACTACAGGTTTTAGAAACTGAAATAGAACATGGTGGTAGTAAAAGAACAACTGGAACCTTTCTTAAAGAGGTAAGCAAGGTGAAATGTCTGAGTTTCTCAAGAGGCATTTCCTTAAAGTATCCAGAGTGTCTGAACTCAGTGGGAAGATGCAGAGAAATGATTTGTATTCTTTCTTTGTTAGTAAGCAGGCTAGGGGTTCCTGGCTTTGCTTGTACTGCTTCTAGTTAAACCTGGTAGCACTGCAACTGAAATAGACAAACAGACGGTTTTTATTTTTTTCCTGGACATAACATATTGAGGGAATGGGAGCTACAAGTTTTTTTTCCTAAAAATACTGATATTAAAAAAATAATAATTTTTTTTCTTCTGTCGAGACACTGATTAAAAAATGATTAAAATCCAGCAATTTTCAGGGACTTTGCAAAACCAGGGAGGCTATTGTTCTTGCAGCCTCTTCCCTAAGTGTAGATACCCATAGAGTGTTTTCTCAATTTGCCTAAAACAACTGAATATCACCCTGTTGCCTTAGGGGTGGGTCTGTCACAAACTTTGTGTTTCTTTTCCTCTTCTGTTTATGTTATGATAATTGCACAGCCTGTGGGGAGTTGGATCATATCTTACTGAACAGGCTTGTCTTGTTTCTTAGGTTAGGGGACAGTAGTGCTGGTGTGGTCTTCAAGTTAAACTCATTCTTAGAGCCAAAATGAGGGGAGTAAAATGAATCCCTTTCTGTGGTGGCATGGTCCTAAATTGGCTTACGCATGAATTCTGGCAGCTGGAGATCGTGGATGCATGTACTGTTAGTTATTGCCTTGAATTGTGCCTTAACAGGAAGGGTATGTGGCTAAATTTACAACCGCAGAAGTGGTGGTGTTCCTTTCTGCAGTATCATTATGTACTTAATGTTATTGACTGATATGAGTAAACCCAATGAAACCACAGGACTAGAGGAGAAAGATGTGAAAATGAGGAACTGGTTTTGGTGAGCAAGCATGTTTGGCCTTTCTGAAGGCAGAAATGTCTGTTAGTACTTCTGTTTTGGGTGCAGGTACTGAATTTTCTTTATCATGTTTGACCGAGGGTGTGTTTCAAATGTCCAGTTTTAAGGAATGTGCACTTTAGTGTTTCAAATGAGTTTTGAAATGCAGAATGAAAACATATCAAGACATTAAAGGATTCTTAATAGACTGTATTCCTTATTCTGTTCTCGTCATACTATAAACATAGGAAAAGTGTAAGAGTGGATTCCTTTGAGGTACATTTACAGAGTTCAGAGCAGCTCACTTGCTGGTGACGGATAACAGACCTTTTACCTTAGGAATCCGTGCCATCCTAGTGTGGTTATTGGTGACTGAAAAAGTCTGAGAGGTGTCCTTAACCTTACAAATTTTGCAGCTGATTTTGGAAATCTTCTTTTATCTCAACCCTGGAAACTGTTCTCTGTAACTGTTCTTGGCAATCTGAATTGGAGAGGTGATACTGAAAGGAATCCCTCTCCTTTCTAGGAGAATCTAAAAGCAAAGGAAGGAAGAAAGAAGAAGAAGAAAAAGAAAAGCTACGGCTTTTCCTGCCATTCTGTTAGGAGTTGATTTAAGCCTTGAATCTGTGAAAACCCTGTTGATTACCTTATCTCGAAACTGAAATTGTATCGTAATGACACATTAAACTGTATAAATACACTATATAGACTGTGTAGTTTAATATCTTAACTACAAATGCCATCATGTGTTTAACATCTTGGATAAGATTTTTAGAGTTTTTAATGGAGGCTATAAACAAATCTGTACTCCTAAAGTCAGTCTACTTTTGTCTTGTTAAACAGTGAACTTGAGAACTCAACATTGAAGTCTTAATTTGTTTGAACTTAACAATGGTAAGGAATCTAAAAACTTCTGTTCCCTTTTCAGTCTTAATGACCAGGGGTTGAAAATGGAGCTTGAAGAGTTGTACGGGGATGAACTTCCTGCAGGAGCAGGAAAGTGTTCAAGAGTTTCCAGAGCTGTATTACATCTCTTTGAGGTGTGCTTTTAATTTACTTGTTGAGGAAACAAGTCACTTAAAAAAACGATGACAAAAAACCCTCAGATCAAATCTTGAACAAAGGAGATGAATTATTTGATAATTGCAGAATGTCTCTTTAAATGAGAACAACTTTGTTTTTTAAAATCACTTCCCTGTGATCAGACTGGCTTACTTTTTTATTCAAAGAGGAGGGTGGCCATAGATGCATCACATGCAGGAGAAACTCAGTGAACACTTGCACAAGCAGCAACTGGCCTCATTAGCCTAAAAACTTGAATTCTTGTTCTGTAACTCAGGGTTTGGCTGAAATCGCTGCTTGGGATATTTTATTCTAAGTTTTGGCGTAAGTTCATAAGTTTATGAAACAGCCTGGATGGTGGGAATGTGGCAGCACTGCTACCTGGACTTCATGCAGTGAGAAGGAAGACGGATGAAGTTAAGAGAGCTTTCTCTTGCTCAGGGCTTGTAGTAATCTTGTCTAGTTGAAAGCTGAAACAGTTCTGTGTGGAACAGTGCAGAGAAGTAGATTCTGTATCACCCAGCATCTGTTGCCTCAAATAACAATTGCTGGGAACTCGTTCACCCGTGTACTCAGAGGTGCTGTTTACATGGCATGTGATTAATTACTGGCTAGTTAGTGTAAGCAGTCTGTCTCAGTCCTTAATGGTACTGAGGTGATTAACTTCACTTTTAGACTGCTGGCTGAAATGGACTTCCAACTTTGACCTGGTAATCTTCTGAAATCTTGTTGCCAGACCCTCCTACAAGGGAACAAGGAAAGGAAGAAGGACCAGGGACATATGAGGGCTGACCTGGTAATTTCATTCGTCCAGCATGCATGTGTGTAATAGATTACCGCAACATCAGGCTTTCTTCTAAATGAACCGTTCGTAGAGACAAATCTGCTGGTTTCTAAACCTGCCTTCCCTTGTGATTGATCCTGTTTTTTTTTCTCCAGCAAAATAGCTTGATTTCCCAAGTATTTGTAAGTAGCTACCATTAACTGCCACTAGAACCTCGCAACAGATTCTCATCCAAAGGTGAACCTCATTTTAATGAATGCATTCGTCATATAGCAAAACTAAAATGACAACTCCGCAAGAGCCAAAGCCTGACTGCACTAAAATGGAATGACAGGTCTTTGACTGTATTGTACATGTCTCTTGTGTTTTAAACTGTCTTTACACATTACAAGTAATCCAAGATATGGCTTTGTGAAGACAAAGTTAAAAGAACTTTAGAGGTACTTTAACGGTAAACATTTTTGCTTCCCAACTGTATATCAGTATTACATTTCCTCACAGCTTTGTAGCACTGACAGCACAGGATAAGGGAATAATCTCTGCCTTTGAACTGTCTATTTAAAACCTTGTGGTTTGGTTGCCAATTGAACAGCTATTCCCTATAGCCCCACTGCCAGGAATTACACTCTACTCTTGGAAATGTATTTTTAAACCAGTGGTTGCAAATAATCCATTCTGATGTCACTAGGTGTCTCTTTCATACTGCAGCCCTTAAGAAGCTCCATGTCCTATGTCAACATCTGGAGCAACATGATAGACTCAGTAGTCTTGACAGTGTTATTTTTCTGATTTTGCCAGAGCTTGCATGCTGCCAATGCAGATGTCTCCAAACTTGACCAGCAAGGGCTCTATTTGAAGAGAGGACAGCTTAGTTGAGCCTGTGGGCTTAGTTTTACCTTTGTTTAGAAAGAAGTGTGTGAGATGAAATTCACAGCTACAAATCCCAAAAACTAGACAGTAGTTCTGTGTTATCTTCATAGGTTAAGCTCACTTGTTTAATGTTCCATGAGGCCTGGGAATGAACATTACACTTTGTTTCAAGGCGAGAAGGAAATCTGAAGAGTTTATGAGTTTCGTGAATATAGGGGAAAAAATGACTTGCTGCTTTTCGCTCTCTTGGCTTTACCTTTTAGGGTGATATCTGCCGAGACTTGAGCATTTCTTTGCTACAATTGCTTTCCTGTTACATAAAAAATAATCTGCCTGGAGGTTAAATATGCAGATCTGTCTGTAAAGGATATTACATTAGGTTTAAAGTGTTCCCCATGACTCCGTCCTTGGAGATATTCAAAACCTGGCTGAGCGCAGCCCTGAGTAACCTGCTTCAGCTGATGCTTTGAGCAGTGGGATTGCACCAAGCAATCTCCACAGGCTCTTTCCAACCTCTACTATTCTGTGGCTATTTGATTCCCAAATTGTTAATTTGACCCACATCTTAAATAAGAGTTTTAAACAGGGCGGATTGGTGCACTGCCTTAATCAACATCCAAAACAACATACTTAATGTAGAAGAGAAAGGAAACATGAATACTTCCCCTCTCCAAAATATTCGTATTTCTTCTGCAGCCAAATGTGCTGGTCTGGAGAAGCTATTGGCGTGGCAGGTCTCCAGTCACATACTGCCAGGGTCAACTCTGAGTACTGACTCTTATTGAGTGTAGCCTAATTGGAACAGAAGAATTTTCATCCCCGTGTGCTGTTTTTCCATGAGTGGATTTCAACTTACATTCAGTGGAAGAAGCCGAAAAAGCATGCTGGAAGTTTACTTGCTAAATCCTGTCTGTAGGAGAGTTTTGAGAGCGATCCATCCTGCTTGGATGCTTCAGCCAGGAGCATCTTATTTATTTTTTTATGTGAAAAAGAGATGGGTTTTGTTCACTTGTTGCTGTCATCTTAAGGCTTGCTGAGTCTGGAGAGATTTATTTATACCTAGAATTTGTTGGACTGACCCGTGATGGGACTGTAGTGATTATGGGTGCAGGTTGGCATGTGATTTTTTTTAGTGATTAGGTGGAAGGGGGAAAACAGACAAAACAGAGAATGGATTGAGTTCTTTTGCAGATGTTTCCATCTGTGTCTACCTTGCAGCAAGTAACTGTTGTGTAGTACAGTCAGCTTCTCTCACAGATTCTGGTACTGCTTTGAATTCTTCTTGGGAGAGCAGCATTGAATAGCAAGGTACCTATGTTGGCCATTTTGATTAGGCCTCACTCTGCTCTTAATTTTCTTTATACGATGTTAATGAAATGTGGTGTAACTATTAAATGCCTCTGTTCTGCAAGCGAATTGCCATGTCTTCCAGAGCGGAGCTATGTGGGAGTCTAATGCCTGGATCTTGACAGATGGGATGTTCTGGGTCAAATACAACAGAACTGTGGGTACCACCAGCATTCTCTACAGTGTGTCTTGTGAGTTACTGAAATACTAAATGTTGAATAACCTTAGGGTTACACGGCATAACCTCTATAAAGGCAAGCTCCATACTTAGTGCTAGCAGCATG
This sequence comes from Tragopan temminckii, assembly GCA_028571105.1. NCBI lineage: Eukaryota > Metazoa > Chordata > Aves > Galliformes > Phasianidae > Tragopan > Tragopan temminckii. Next base: position 53,047,124 of record JAOWBP010000001.1, on the reverse strand, counting down.
CTTTCTCCAAAGGCAGTGAGTATAATGGACAAAGGGGCACCCAGAAGCACTATTAACAAGTGGGGACTCAGACTACAGAAGGGACCTCCTTTTCCATTCAGTGAGCACTACTGTATTATGTTTGTCAGGGATGCAGTTCAGTTTCACGTTCAGTTACAGCTGGATGCTGTAAGCTTGCTGCTGTTTTGTTCTGTTTCTCTAAGATATTAGCACGTCTCAATCTATAATTTATAAGTGCTTATAAATGTGCCATCACCTCTGGACTGGATTTATAAAGACATGTAAACACTGATCTTTCTGGTAAATTTAGGATCCTACTGATCTACTTAATGGCTACATTTTTGTCACATCCACTGGGGTAACCAGGAGACTAATGGAAATGAAATCACTGCTATGTGGCTTATATGGAAAAGGAAAAATCAAGCTCGCTCAGGGCCGGGTTGGAGCAGTCCTGAACTAACTATACTGTTAGTGTATCTTAAGTATTTTTAAGAGCAAGTCAAACATGCATTGAATAACTTTTCTTTTGAGATTATGGACTACTGGGTTCTGTAGTACATGCTTGGAGCAATGGAGCAGTACTCATTCCTTAAACTCCCTGATATAATGTGGTGAATTCATTTTACTTGTATAGCTTGTAGTCATCTTACATTCCTTTATTAGCTGCAGGAACAAACACAGATGTGGCATAAATGGCCTGTAGCATTTCTTTGCATAGTGTCTCTGTGCCTTTGGGGGAAAACAGCACTCAAATTTTATTTTCCAAAGTCGACATGCAGAATAATTGTACCAGCAGTTTTTAGTATATTGCTGCTGCACCCTTGTGAACTACTTAAAGCATTTTTCTTAATAATAATAATTTTAATGAATCCATTTTCTCTCTTTCCCAGTAACTTTGTTAATGGCGTTGTTTCTTTCAGCCCTACACACAAGCAAAATTCCCTAAGTCCATTCTGTTCTTCAGCTTTTAAAACTGTTATTTTTTAAAATAGGGGAAGATGTAATATTTCTTCCATCCTGGCAAGGAAATGAAGTTTCAAATATATGAGGATCACCACCCTCCCCCTTCTTCACACCCCACACAACACATATGTCAGTTAGAGGACAGACAGTTACAGAAACGGCTACAAGATCAGCTACTTCGACAGAGAAAATTCGTCTTCATGAACCTGAAGGCCTTGAAAGCTGATAATTTTACACAGTATTATAAGCCTTCAGTAATGTTTGTGATCATGGTTCAGAGTATCTGATTCTGAGTTGGGGCATTAATTGTGCATATACTGTCACATCTGTGTATGTACACTAAAATCAAATTACTGGTTTGTGATGTGTTTCTTTCCAGTCTCAGAAACCTGCATGCTATTAACAAATGGAGTCTTCTGTTGTGTTGCTCCTTTCTCATGGGAGAGTGCTCTAGAACCTCATCTCTTTGGTTTCGAGCATTATGTTGCAGCCTGAAACCTTACACACATTTTAACTGTCTTGACAGAAAAGGGGCAGGAAGCAGGGAAAATTGAAAGATCTGGCCTATAGCACTGTTGTTGTTAGCTTGATGAGCTGAGTGCTCCTCCTGTACCTCTTTGTGAGAAAGAACTGCGTGCACTTTCAGTTGAACCTTTCTATCAGTCTCCTAAGCAGTGATGTTAATATTACATTTCCTTTGGAGAGTGTGCTGCAGCCAAATATCATACTTGCTTCTTTTCCACTTTGTCCAGATGGGTGTTTGATGGCCCTGACAGTGTTTCATCCTACTTGTTCCTGTAGTTAGGACTCGAGGTTAGCTGATTTCCCACGTGTCTTCTTGAATCCTCCAAGAAGCTCATTCAGAGGTGAATGCGGCTTTGCTCTCATTGCTAATAAATGCACTGTGAAACATTAATAGCCTGTACTGGGGCATTGTGTATTCCAATGAATGCATCATACTTGCATAACATAAAATTGAAGTTCCTATACATAAAAGACTGCTTATCCTTGATGCTATTCAACTGGGAAAAGGAGTGGTGCTGAGCCTGAATACTGTAGCATATCAGAGCATCTGCCTCTGGAACAAAAAGGAGCAAATTGTAGCTGGAAAGGAAGGAGCAGGGGTCGGGGGGTAGGCAGTGTTCATGTTTTTTAACAAATGGGGAATGTGATGACCCTCTGTTGGGACTAACTTCATTTTAAACTGTATATTCTGTAGAAAGAACTAGAACGTACAAATAAAATTAATGAAATGTCAGGAAAGAGGCATAACCATGCAATGTTCATCCTATTATGCGATATTAATATGAGAACCTACCTGGCCAAATGCACGCTACAGCTATAGTCCTTCATCACATTACATACACCTCCTTGCAAAAAGAAATAGCAAAAAAACTAACTCCTCCCACCCCAAACCCAATGGCTGCACAGTCCTGCCTGGGACACAAACAGCTGTACTCATGGGGAGGGATAGGGGAGACAGGGAACATATAAATATCAAGGATATCATGCTATAAGGGATGTCCTCTCCTTCTCAATGGGGTTTGGGCTCATTTGATCCTTCAGTATGCTGATTTAGAGACCAAAAGCAGTGGAGAACTAATAATTTTGTTTTTTTTTCTGTAGACCAACCTTGTGCTCTGGGTCACCCCAAGGACAGAGAATCACCAGTGTGAGGGCAAGAAAAGGGGTGAGAGCATGTGGCTTGGGACAGGGTGCAGAAGCCTTCCCCGAGACAGATGGCCACTGGATTTGAGACCATGCCACACACACTGTACTGATCTGGTGAAGGGGTGTATTGCCCAAGGACCTTGATTCTGGCTGAGATGCTGAAGCCTTCCATTTGCCTAAAACTGTTGAGCTTCCCTTGCATCTTTCTTCCCTCACGGTAGATATTCATGAGAAATAGTCATGTTATTGAATGCTCTCTACAACAACCTAAAAGAGGTCTGCCTCTTCTGTCAGATAATAGTGATAGGAGAGGGAATGGCCCCAGGTTGCACTAGGGGAAGTTCAGATTGGACGTTAGGGAAAATTTATTCTTCAAAAGAGCAGTGGTGCACTGGCACAGACTGCCCAGGCAGGTGGTTGTGTCACCGTCCCTGGAGGTGCTCAAGCATTGTGCAGGTATGACACTGAGGGACATGGTTAGTGGGCATGGTGAAGATGGGCTGGTGATTGGACTGGATGATCTTAGAGGTCTTTCCAACCCTAATGACTCTGTGATTCTGTGATTCAGATTGCAGTGGTGGCTTCCAATCTAATTAGGAATAAATTCTTTACATTACTTCAGTCTTCACATTGGACAAAAGCTGCCCTTCTTGATAGCAGTGTATATACATCAGTATAATTAGTGGTGAATATACAAATACTGAATTGTTTACTACTGGTAAGCAACTGTAGAGAGAGGGGTTTCTGGATGTTGAAAGCCTCGGATTGCTCTATCTGAAATGGACCTTTTAGTAACCGTATGGAAGGTTGTATAGGAGCACTGAGCAGGCTTCCACAAAAGCAGGCGCTTCACACTGACATTCTGCCACAGCTGCTGGTCTCCCCATGTTTGCAGAGCTGTGCTGTGCTATCAGTCAGCAGCAGACTGAGCCTGAAGGCAGCAGCTGAAAAAAAGCCTCAAGGAAGTATTTCTTAATTTCAGTCTTTTTCTTCTTAAATATACTTTCTGATTCTGAAGTTACTACCTAAGCTGTCAGCAACTTCTTGGTGTTTCTCCCTGAAAGAGTCATCACTGTTGCCTTTAGTCTCTTGTGCCCTTTCTTGCTGCATTTAAAAGCATTTTGAAAACAGACCAGTCTGGCTGGTGCTCAAACACCAGATGGAGGTTCATATTACGAAATGAGGAATTATGGAAATTCTTCAGTTTGAGCCCAACGTCCAGAATTGAATTGCCTGTCAGTGAAGATCCTGGAATTCCCCGTAAGACAAATTCCAGCCTGCAGAGAGCACAGTGGCAAAGCACAGGGCCTAGGGGCTGTCAGAACACACTGGAGAGGAATTGTTTCACTGCAGATAGTTCTCTGTGACCTGTAATGGTGGGCTGGTAAAGTGATGTGCGTAGATGTCTTGCACAAAAAGGTATTGTAGCTCCCTTGATGGGATCTCTCAGAACTGCATTAAGTGAAAAGAGTGCTCGTGCCCACTCCTATCTCTGCAGGATAGCTGGGAGGTTCAGCTAAGGATATCTGCCTCAGACCCCCAGATACCCTTGCAGAGGAATGGCCTTCATCCAAAGAAGGATGGAATTAAAAAGACTAGATAGAAAGTCCTTGAGGATGAAAGGCAAAGAGAAGCTTTTATGTGTGCTCACTGCTAGGAACAAATTCTGCTGAATGGCATCCTTACACTTAGATTGGATTAAATCTCTGACTAATTCATACCAAGTCTTTTCATGTCCCCACCAGTGCAGCTGTATTTGAGCAGACTGGTAATGTTTGCCTCTGGAAATGATGAGTGCCATCTTATTTCAGAAACTGTGCCTGCCAAAGCCTCAGGGAGAGGAGAGCAAATCACAAAACCGCCTCCACCTCTTTCCTCTGTAACTGATTTCCTAACAGATTTTCATTTGCTCTAGGCATTGAGCTTGGCACTGTGTTTGCTGAGAGAGGCATCTCTTGTGCGTTTGGGGGCTTGAGGGGAATCGTTATCTGGCCAATTGAAACTGGTTCAGCATTTACTGAGAGTCAAATGTCCAGCCAAGTGGGGAACATACTGCGTGGTTACTATTTTTAAGCTATGTAACAGTATGTACAAATGGAACTAACTTACGACAAGAACAGAAAGCTCAACACTCTGAGTTTTGTTTTTGCTATACTCAGAACTCCACCTATAATCAGGATTACCTGTGGAAGTTTTGGTCTGTTTTGTAGTGTGAGAAAATGTAACTTCTTGATTCTGCTTGTTTGTGATAATGCAACCAAAATGTCAGCTAAGTTTTTGCTTACAACTTTTCCTGTCCCCTGGTAAAAGCTGTGAGAAAAATGAATGATGGGTTAGACCCAGGATTGTGTAATGGGGCATTTGATTTGATCAGTTGTTGCTTGGCAGTCTCGCAGTGAAGTTTATTAGCTGCTAGGGGTTGGAGTTTGTGTTGATTTTATTAATAATATAATATTTACTGTTGTGATTAGAGATGGTGGTGTGTACCAGAGTGCAAAGGGTTGGCTGTTCTTACCTTTAGAAGAGGAAAGATTTACATGACTAGGTTTGTCAAGAAAAGTATCTTAAACTTAGTCTAAGGTACTGTCAAATCAAGAACTCCAAGCTGTAAGTACAGTAAGGAAATGCTTTGAGGAAAGGGTACGATAGAGGGTTGTTTTTTTTTATCTACAGAAATTCAGCCCAGGAGACGTGATAGAAGATGTTTGTGGGACCTATGAATGAGAGCTCGATGGAAGGATCTCATTTTTGAAATAAAAGCTGTGGGATTTGTGTGTGTGTGTTTCTGTTTTCTTCCCGTGGTCTAATGAGTTGGGATTTATCACTGTGTTCATTGAAGATGTTCACTATCTTCTTTGTTACCTAGAAGCCCCATGTACAAGTGAGTTCCATCATGAATACAGGTGTTAACTCCACAGTGCAACTGCTAGGAGCAGTTCATAGAATCATAGTATATCTGAACTGGAAGGGACCCACTAAGGATCATTGAGTTTCTTCCTGCTTCCCTTCAAATCCTGTTTTGCGTCCCATTCAGACTCTGTTCAGCCAGTATTGCTGTTGCTGAGATATGTAACTCTGCTTTTGCAAAATAAAGTGAAAGTGCTTAATAGTATATTATGGTCTAATTTAATGACTAATTAACATGCAAGGACAAAAGAGGCTTGTGGTGGCCCATGGAGTATCAAGAAGCAACCTGCTGCACCTTCTCTGGATCAAGTTCCTTGACTGCCATTTCTGATTTAGATATGTAGAGGGACTACACAGCATGCATTTTCACGCACCACTTTTAAGGAAAGAGGAAAACTGAATGTCCTGAGCTGGGCTACGTAAGTAGGGTACACAGATATCATGCAGCGTGATTTTCTTTGGCAGCAGTGAAACCTGAGGGAGTTGGCCTGGCTGATGGAGCTTGGGTTTGCTGGCAGGGTGTGTGCTGGGGGCAGTGGCAGATAGCGACGTATGATATCTGCGATAGAGAGTGCTGGATAGACCAACGCTAAGTGACAAGCGAAGGCATGCAACAAGTTGTTAGTGAAGTCTGGTCCTGTTCTGCAGCTGAGCCCTTGAGGTGTTGCTCTTGGATCTATTCATCAGTGAAAGGAGGCAAGGTCTGGGTTTGAGGTCCAATTCCTTGGGTGTTTTCTGAGCTTTCTGTGTATATTTTACCTAGCAATTAGAAAGGCTAAGGTTGCACCCACGGGTTATAGCATGGTCCCAACCCTTCCTGGGCTTTTCATAGAATAATCATTGAGGTTTGTTTTGTTTATAAAGTTCAGCAGCCTCTAAATGAAGTGGTTTGTGGGTTGGAGAATTTTTTATGGCTTTTTTATTCAAATGTCTTCATATAGATTTCTTGGCTCCTCAAATAGTCTTGCAATGTCTGCTTTAGAAAAACAATTCAAAAAATTTTAAGTAGATCTGCTTTCTATATTCAGTATTCCTCTGCAGAAACACAAGATAGATCTATTAAATATCCATTTGAACTGCCCTGCAGTATACTTTATTTGTGATGCCTTAGCTGGTTGAGTATGTGTATAGGTTGGAATTAGGAATCTTTTAATCCTGTTTTATAACTCCTCTCTCCCCCTTCAAGAAACCACTTTCCTTTTTTCCACTTCTATAATAGCTGAAAGTTGGTAGCAGCACACACGAAACTTGCTTTTCCATGTACGTTTTTAAGGTCTGTAACTGGAATATTTGTTCTTTGCACTGTGAGAGTCTGGTATTTACCATACGCCTGGGGAGGGAGCCTTGGAGTTAGAAGTCCAGGCAGCCACCTGCTTTGACTGGAATAAATGCTGACAGAAATGAATTTTAGAGTTTGCTTCTGAATGTTAAGATGTCTCCCTTGGTGACCCAAATGAAGGTGACTTTGTTAAGTTCAGCCAAGATTGGACCACGTGCTTCTTTGTGATGAGTAACCTTTACCTGCCTGTATATGCAGAATTAGATGATGAAAGGAAGATCTGAAGCACAGAGGTGGAGACAAGCGCATGTAATTGGAGGCATGAGCTTCTGTAGTGCAAGCACGTACTACATTAGATGTTAGGCTTTTTTGCTTTCTAGATTTCATATGAAACACTTGATGAGCTCCTTAAAGGACAGTAATTTTTTCCCTCATTACTTGCAGATCATATGTATCTGTTTTTTTGTCCACATTGTTTTTTTCCTACATTATCTTTTGTGATTGTTGCAGCCTGTTTTGGTAGAAGATTCAGACAGGTCTGACCTTCATTCATATAATTAAAAAAAAAAAAAAGAAGTAAGTTTTATTAGATAATTAGTTAATTTCTTTTGTGAGATCTCTTATGTTTTTTAAAATCTGGGCTTTGTTTGTTCCACCATGCCACGGGATAGCTTGGGGTGATCAGAGTGCTGGCAGAACCTGAAAATCCCAGAGGAGTTGTATTGCTGGGCTGCAGAGGTCTCTACAGTGCGTGCATAGCCTCCAGTCTTCATTCTGCTCAAACTTTCTAATTGGGTCAGAACAATGCTTTTTTTCCTCTAATGTTCAGTACAGCTTTTCTGAAAACCTTTTTTTTCTTGTGTCATAGCATGTTGGCTTAGAAAGATGAAAATCTGTACCCTGTATGATGTCAAAAGCTTTTATGTCTGGCTGTGCTAAGCCAACTGATTTGGTTTTTTTTCTCAATTTGGAATCATAAAGCATTGTGAAAGTGTCATTCCAGTCATTTCTTACAGGGCTTTTTTTTTTTTAATATTGGAGCTGTCCTCAGATAGCATTTGAAGAACTCCAGGAGTAAAGTCCAGCTTGCAAACTAGATAGAACTAACTTCAGGATGATTTTCCATGTTGAAAGGTAACATCAGGATCAGCTTCAAGGAGGTTCAAATGAGGGAATGGCATTCAACCTCCTTACCTAGTAAGAGGTGGAGTAAGAAGCCTCCAGGTGTTTCAGCCCAGCATTAAGATCTCCCTCACCTAGTGCAAAGTGATTGTACACTTGACTTACAAGTTATGTATGTATGGCTCATCAGAAAATACCAATGGTCTGACTTCCTACAGGTGTGAGGTATGGTCTTATGGGCATGTCTGTAGGCTGAGGGCTCCCTGTATTGAAACACGAGGATTTGTGTTTCGAGGGTTCCTGTTTTCTCCCTGGGGTTTGTGAGAGATGCATGAATTTCACCATGCAGGTAACAAATGAAGCCTTTGCTGTCGAGTGTCTGGGGGTTTGGGAGACTTGTAAAGGGAAGTGTTGCTCTTACAGGATTAGTTTCTAAGGTTTCTGAGGCAAGGAGGATGTGGCAAGCTGTGAGATGGGGCGAGTCCTTTAGTAGCTTAGCATCTTCCAGTATTTACAGTGGTAAAATCTGGGAGGAGGTGGAAGCAGGAGCTGGCACTGTGCTGTAGCAGGCACACCAAGAAGTAATTGTTGTGAAGAAATGTTTTGGAAGTGAGTGCTGCCTTCCTCCCAGAGCAGTAGGCTTGTCGCTGAGCACCTTGTTGCCATACAATGTATGAAACATTGATGATGATGTGTAGCTGCATGTCTTTAGAGCGCTATCATGGTAGTGTTTGTACCAGGAAGAATTTAATAGACTTTGTAGGATATGCATGAACTTCGCCATATAGATAACAAATGAAGCCTTTGCTGTCCAATGTCTTGGGGTTTTGGAAGGCTTTTAAAGGGAAAATTGCCCATATGATACACCCTAGTAGACACATTCCAAAAAGTTTGTCCTCACAGTTTTGATTCTAAGAAGTACTTAACTCTTCTTTTGGGAAATAAATTTTATTTATGGGTAACAACATGGTTCTTTACAGAATGGTGATAGTTCCAAGATATGTCTTGAATGTCCTCAGCTTCTCAAGCATGCAATTAACAAGTTGGTTCTAGGTGAGAAAGAATCACTGCATTGGTTACTGTTGGCCCCATGTGAAGACTTGTGCTGTGAGGGGTCTCCCTGTTATGTGGCTGTGTCATGGGTATATTTAGGAACTCTAGGCTAGTCGTTCTTGAAGTTTGTTATACAGTATGACAGCCATCCAGACGGCCTATCATTCCTTTATCATGTAATAAGGGGGCAGTTACCTCTTTCTATTCCATGGTATCATGCCTTTTTCTTTCTTCTTTTATTGTCTGTGGAGTCTTAGCTTTATGATTCAAGGAAACTGTCTAAAATGATCAAATACATAACACTTCCAATGCTTAAGATAAGCAACTTTTCCCCAAATACCAGAAGGAAAATCCCAGGTAGAACATTCTGGGGCATTATTTTTTATTAAAGGAAGAAAAGAAGACATCTAATCTGTTTTTTGGCCTCATTTTTGGATGCTGATGTTCACTCACTATAGGGACCCTGATTTGATCAAAGAGTGGTGTATGACAGAGCAGCAGAGTAGTACATTTGTTGAATTTATGTAGATAAAAGGTCTTATTTTGTAGTTCTAATGTTTCAGTAAACATTTTATGGCACTTAAGAAAGGATTAGGAATGAATGATCTACATATTTTTATTCAGTACCTTGATGTGAATTTGGGAGCCAAATATCTGTAAATGCCTCTGTATTTGTTTGCATGTTCTTTGATACAATTTGCATTTCTTTCTAAATCATTACTGAATCGAGCTTTCTCTGTGACAATTTGTGACCTGTTGGTATATATACTCTGATTTTATGAGGAACGGATTCTTGTGTTTGCAACATCTGATCCCTCTTTCTCCCACTTTTGCTCTAGCTTGGCAGAGTTAGAAAGCAAATAGATGGGATTCATCCCCACATGGTGTGCAGAAGCTCCTCAAACCAGATTTTGATAGGTGCATAAATAGCAAACATTTATTGTCCGCTGTATTTGCTTGAGTGTTTAATGTTATGAATGAGAGTAGATCTAAATACCATCTTCAGACTTGACCGTGTGCGGTACTGGCATTTCTTTTTTCCATCTGGTCTAAAAGGGAAGCTGCACATAATGGCAGCCCCACCCTTTTGTCCTCCTGCTTTCCCATTGCTTGTCTGCATGATACGGAGCTAAAATAATTGCCAGTGCTTTTTAGCTTTTCTTGTCGAAGTTGTCCTCTTTTTGCCATCTGTTCCCCAGCCCTTACAGCCAACCTAAGCCCGCGCTTCTTGTTATCTGGGATCACTTACAGTGTGATCAGCATAGTGTAGTAAAGACCATTTCTTCAGTTTTAGCCAAAAGTGTAAATAAATCAAATCCTGGAAATGAAAGCAGAGCTCCTTCATTTGCTGGAATAAAGACTTTTGTTAGTGTGGTTTCCTAAAGAGGGGAAGCTTACAGGATTCAGTTGTTTGTCCATCTGCTTTTCAGTTCATCCTTAATAACTTCTGAGCCATTTCATTCAGATTTGACAGGAAGTAAAAGTCTTGAAGGTAATTCATTTCCTACAAGAAAACTGGTGGCTGGGTAGGGGAGAGAGACAAAAATAGGTGTCCCCACTGTCTGCAGCATAGCTTAACAGTAATCTGTTCTTAGGCTTTTGCTAGCCAAGTTGCAAGTGTGTACTGGCTGCGGTACTACACTAATCTCAGTTTCCAGAGCACGTTACTGAGTCTTAGGCAGAAGGTAAGGGGCCATGAAGGGGAGGCAGGGGCACGGGATGTTGCTGGCCAATTGAAAATACTATGGAAAGGATGAAATCAATGGAAACTGGGGCTCTTGGAGCTATCAGTTGTTTAGATTTCATACATTACTGTAGTTTATTGATCACTAGCCCCTCAGAGGTTCGTCTGTCAAGGATGCATCTGCACTGTTTGCCTAGCTGTGAAATAATCAAGATGTAAGAAAATACTGACATGGTGCTCAAAGGATCTCTCACTCAGAAGTGGGGAATGTTTTATTTGCTCAAAATGCTGTTTTGAGCCAGAAAGAACAATCTGTGAGTTTAGATGGAATTAAGTCAATAGTTATTGCTGGAAAAAAAATGTAGAAGAATGCTGGAAAATACATTCCCATACCAAAATATTTTATTTTTCCAGGCCCAAAACATTAGTTGAGTGAGCACTTTTAACTAAATCCGGATTGAAAATGTAGGAGGATGATTCCTGTAAAGGAGGTATGTATTCGGGATATAGGATTTGCAGCACTGCAGGAATTTGAATTTGTGTAACCAAAATCGGAGTGTGCATCACTTGCAAAATCCTTTCCTATTTCTTCCATTTGATACAAGTTGGAGTGAGTTTTGCAGGCATTGGACTTTCTTTGTTGTGCACGTGTTTGGTAAAATATTCATGTGCCTGTGGTGACTGCAGGAAGGGGAAGGAAGCACCACCTGGAATTATTCATCCTTTGTTTCTGTTCTTCATTGGATTCTTTTATCCTGTGCAGGAGCAGAGATCCTGAGCGTACTTTCAGCCGTGAGTCAGTAACAACCCCTTGCTATTATTGTAAATAGCAACATGAACGCTGCTTTTGCATGCATTTTTTCACAGACTTTGTCTTTCTTTCCCAGCGCTTCAGCCAAGGGATTTGCAGAGCTTCTGAGTCAGCAATCAGCTGCCTCGAGACAAAACATGCAGGATGCTGCAGACTTGCAGCAGGGCCAGCAAGGCACACAAATACCCTGGAAACTTGGCAAATAATTCCTGCCTGCCCTTGCTTTGCCTCCTGTAATTTCCGTGCTCTCTGACATGTTGCTCACAGGTTCCGAGGGCTTTGGGTGTATACATCAAGAATGCAGAGTTTTGAGGAGTGACTAATTACAGTGACTGAAGCCTCTGTATTTGGCCTGTGGGCATAACTAACTTAACAGCCAGTGTGAGACGGGATGTAGGCAGAACAGCAAAATTAACGTGCCGCTCTGGTTGTGCTTCACAAAGTGACCTGCTTTTGCAGGTCTGTCTCCTGAGTTGGCCAACCTTGAACACAAAGCACTGAGTTCCTGTGGTGACAGAAGGCTGGGTTTTAATTCAGAGATCCCTCTGCACAGTGCAGAATCAGTGCCACTTCGCTCCTTTGGTGAAAATACAACAGGATTCAATACAACACAACAGAAGGAAGAGCAGGAAATGAGACTCAGGCTGTCCTTGCGTCTGGGTGTATCAGTAATAGTCTGTGGACCAACCGGCTTAAATTGCCACTTTGCTGCATTTAGGCTTTGTAGTTTCTGGGGGTTATTCTTAGGAAGTGCTGTATCAGTCATCTGAAGTGCTGCTGTAGAGGTTTTGGGTGGTGGAGTGTCAGGGATGGGGGAAATGAACAGAATAGTTGAAGTATTGTGCTGGTAAATGAGGTGTATGGAATTAGACTGTAGGTATTTTATTTCATCTCCGTTATCAGATGCACTGAAATTGCTCCATCAACGTAAGAGGAGATTTGTTGGGGCTCTTTATAGCATTCTTGGGAACAGGAGGTGCAGGCTTAAAGCACCAAAGCATGGTGATCCCCCTTAGGTGCAAGCCTGAAGCACACCTGATAGTGAAATTAAGATTAAAAGTAAGGAAAGAAGTTAATTCCGTACTGCTTAGTGAGCAGTACTGCTGTGGACAACATCAATGTCCATCAGCTATTTAGAAAAACATCCTCGTCTGTGCTGAGTCCCCTAAGGCAGCTGTCCTAATCAAGTCAGAAATACACCGAGTGTTATAACCTGTCGTTATGCTGTGGCTTCTGCAGGAACTTTTGATTTTATTTCTAATACCAAAGAGTTTAGGGATGAATGTAAAGGTTTCTGGGTCTCCTTTGCCATTTGTAAATGTAAGCAATAAATGCCATGCTTGGCTGGGAAGCAGGAGCGTCCACATAAACTGCTGCAGAGCTGTCCTGGTGGAGGGGAAGAGAGACATGAGCTGTAATGTTTGCCTTGGCTTCCTGTCTGCTGGAAGCGGGAAAAGAGCTGGTGAGAATCTAAAAGCTTTTATCCGAGTCCACATACTTCCTTTTTTACCTTAATGCCCTTTGCAAAAAAACAAAGGGAAATGTACCTCGAAACTGTTTTCCTTTCCACAGTTCCAGCGTATGTTCCCATGCTACCGTCCTATCTGAAGATAAATATTCTTTCTTAGAGTAATTGTTTATACCTTATTTGTATGTATGCGTTTATATGTGTATGTATATAAAAGGAAGAAAGATTTATTATATATAAAGTGGAATAGCTTTTCTTTAAAGAAGATTGTTGTTTGTGTTCTAAACAATTCTGTACTTCTGTGGGATCCTAGGAAAGCAACTAAGAGTAGCAGACTTCTCGTCAGTGTATTTCATCTGCCAAGAATCCCAACTGCCGCCTGAAATGTGGGGATCTCTATATCAAACAACGTTGAAAACCACAGAACAGAGGAAACAGCCTGAGAACCCCACATAGATAGTACTACAGCCCCATTGTTCTCTTGGGCTACTTGCTTACTGACATAGGAAATATCCCCATAGGCTCTAGGTGAAGCAGATATTTATATTGCTTGATGCAGCACAGGCCGGCATTTTTTTTCAGTCTTGACATCTTAAGCATTTGATTTCTCTTAGGTTTAACCTCTTTCTAGTACTGCAGTACCATCGTTGCTTTTGTTATGGCAGGGCACAGAGGCCGGCCTTCAAACTCACAGGTTGTATGGCTCAGATAAAGTATTTTGTGCTCTGATAGAGAAGACGTGTCCCAGTGTCTGAAGAGAGGCTTGGTGAGCTTTAGACGGCTGCGCTTCAGTAAGCTCAGCAGGACTGCCTGGGGTATTGGTTAGTTGACTTATTTAGGACTGATGCTTTCTTTATGCGTTACTGAGAATCTGGACCTCAGCTCAGACACAGAGATAATTTTGGAAAGAAAAAAAAAATAAGAGCAAAGTTACATTTTTTTCTTTTTATTTTATAGGTTAATAATGCTTGTAAGCCAGAGGTGAAAGTGGCTCAGCAGAGCAACACTGGGAAATCTGGCAGACTGGAAGAGAACGGCTGCCCTGCAGGGCAGCTGCCAAGCGTGAAGCATGGAGGAGAGTAAGAACGAGAAGGTGAACCAGGCTCACGTTCTCTTCGACAGATTTGTCCAGGCTTCAACGTGCAAGGGGACTCTCAAGGCTTTCCAGGAGCTCTGTGACTACCTAGAACTAAAGCCCAAGGACTACCGTTCTTTCTATCACAAACTCAAGTCCAAGCTAAATTACTGGAAAGCCAAAGCCTTGTGGGCCAAATTGGATAAAAGGGGCAGCCATAAGGACTATAAGAAGGGGAAAGCATGCGCCAACACGAAGGTAAGGAAAGTGATCCTCCAAGGGAGACCTATTTGTGGGAATCAAAACAGCTGTTACTCAGTTTGTCTCTGGAATACACAAGAAAAATAACTGAATGTTGAAAGATATTTGTCTAGTACCAGTAAAAGCCTGGGGAGGATTCAGAAATGTACTGATCCATGTTATTTACAATACAGCCATTTGTTTTCATTTTATTCTGAATGAAAATTCTGTTTGCATCTACCAAATTTGATTGTTCACCTGAACAGGGAAAGGGGAAGCTAAGTGAAAATCCAGAATATTTGCAGTTTATTCAGGAGAATCAGTCTGCAGATTTCTGTTCTATGTTGTGACATCAATACCATAGGTGAGGTTGAGTCATTATTTTATTTTGTTTTACTTTGAAACAAAAGATAATAGCTAGGATGTGAAATTTGTTGTTGGGGTCTAGATGCCCAATCTATGCGTTTGGAAATTTCTCGCTACTCTCAAAGAAAGTGTGCCAAATCGGTAAATATTCAGTTCAGCATTATTTAGAAAGCAATTGCTTGTATTTATGAAAATAAAAAATCAACCCACTAAAATACAAATGCTGTGAGAACTCATACCAGTTCATTTAAAAGGATTGATATGTGTGGTATTTACTGTGAGGAATTCCTGCTTTAACTCTCCTTCTCCAGTTTATTTTACCTGGGTTGTTGTGAGCGGGTATCTGTGTGCTACGTACGCCCTAGTTGAACTCTACAGTATGAGCTTTATTTTTTTTATTTATTCTGTTACTTAAATATATTTATGTCATTCATCAAAATGTTTATGGAATAAGTTATTTTCTCAAGTGATCGTGTGCTTTTCCTTTAAAAAAATAAAGGTAGTGTGGACTATGATAAAATTAGAACAGGATTCTCCCCT
>JAOWBP010000001.1:52987931-53027256 GCA_028571105.1 Tragopan temminckii | reverse complement strand
GCTCTCTTCCCTGCCTCTCCTGCAGTGCATATTCTAGTTGTTTCCTTTGTTGCTGATTTTGAGACTGAAACGTTAAATAAGTATTTACCTTTTTTGAGAAGGGCTGGACTTTCTGCTATAAGGGAGTTTCTTATGCTGTGTTATTAGCCACCAGTGCTGCCTGAATGAAGTGCTGAGAACGCAGCGGGAAGAAGAAAGCAGCAGCTAGCCTTTAAATCAGTTCATTAGTAATGTCAGACAGAGATGTGTGTACTTGTGCTCTTTCCTTTTTCTGTTATTTTTTTATCATTGTTTTTTTTCAGGTATCCGTCAACTCCAGCTTATCCTTTTGAAGGTTGCCTTGATCTTGGGAATAGAAATCCATGTCAACGTGGAATTTCAAGGGCTTGTTTACCCTCCAGAGGATCAGGAAAATGAAAGCAAGTAGTGTTGAAATGGGTTGTAGAGAAAGGGGAAGTTATGGTCAGATACATGGACTCTTGCTCCTTAATGTTATGACTCCTCCTTTTCTCATGTTCCATTCATGGCAGTAATTTTCAACAGACTTTTGCTTGAGTTCTTCATAAGCTTTCTTTTTTCTAGTAAAACAAAATCACCTGAAGTACTAAGCAAAAATAATCCAAGACACAGTAGTTCCTAATGTCTCCTAACATATTTCAGCCTATTTATTACAATTAAGAAATACCTTTTTAAAACAACTCCTTTCTTTGTGTTTACTGAGGATATTTATACCAGTGAATGGTCTTTGTTATGCTTTTTGCATCTTTGTGAAACCTGTTGTCCCCACTGTGGGAAGTGGTGGCTTGCTTGTCTTTTGGCATCCTGTTAACTGAATACCTAATAAAGAACCTATAAAGGTTTTAGTGATCCTTGAAGATAATCAGGGAGGTTTTACTGGGGCTCCCTCTGTATACCATAGCGCATTCTCTGATATGCATGGAGTGGTTATGAAAGTCAGCAATAGCCCTGTCAGTAATATAGCTATCCTGCAGTATATCTTTACTGACCGTGTAAGAAAGGGTTTATGGATAACAAAAAGTGTTTTTATACGTCTGTTCTACTATGCGCGCAGTTTTATGTTGTCATTAAACTAGAGTTTATTGACAGGAATAGGTTGGCGTGCATTGGTCCATCCAAAAACCCATCCAGTATCAGAGTATGAATTTGAAGTGATCATTGGAGGGGATGGCAGAAGGAACACTTTAGAAGGTAATGATGTGTCCATAATTCACTTTAAAATACAACTAATTTTTAAATTAGTTAGAGTAGATATGAACAAGAGTGGCCTTCGAAATCCCAATCGAAATCAAGGCATTTGTCTAGTTGTAAAGGAAATAAAAAGTCCATGTAGAAATCTATGCTTAACAAAGGCACTTGAGTTGTCTTTTTTCCCTTCCTATTCACTAGCACAAAAATCAGGTATTTTGACATGAATAATCTTTCCCACAATTTTTCCTTAGTTGCATAGTGTTGCAACTCAATTTTGGGAGTAGGAGCTGAAAGCACTGAATGTACAACTGTGTAGTAGAGAATTTTCTCTTAGTATTTGTCATGCAAGTTGCAGTTTTAGGGAAAGAGATAAGAAAGAATGGGGAGCCTTTTTCCTAAACGAAAACATTTATTTTTCAGATGAAGCAATTTTTGCTTTTTTGATGGAGTAGATTGTAATACATCAGGTCCAACCTCCTTTATTTTTGGGGACACCGGTCTGTGGTGTGCTGAGCCTTCTCTGAAGCTATGCTCTGTTTTTCAGTGTTGCTCCTTTATCTTTCCTGTAGGGTTTCGTCGAAAAGAGTTCCGTGGTAAACTAGCAATTGCTATCACAGCAAACTTCATCAATCGTAACACCACAGCCGAAGCCAAAGTAGAAGAGATCAGTGGTGTGGCTTTCATATTCAACCAGAAGTTCTTCCAGGATCTACGAGAAGCCACTGGTATGTCAGCAGTTGTCAAATTTCCAGTTAAAGCTATTTGTCTTTATTATTACAACTTCTCTAACTCAGGTATCGCAATATTTAGTCAGTAAACAAAAGCCGTGTGCAAGGAAGTCAGTCATTTCTGTCTCTCTTTGAAATCTAACTTCCCTCATTTTTACAGCTGTTCTGTACGTCCGTACAAAGCAGATGTGTATCATTCAGATGTGTGTCATTTTTGTTCAGAACTTCTTTCCCTAAGGATTTTCAGGAAATCTGAGCCATTCATAAGAGAAGCCTGAATCCTGAGTTTTGTTTCCTGCATTCCACATCTGAATACAAAACTTAATGTGATGATGAATATGTTTTTCAAAAGAGGTAGCTATATACAGCTGAAATGCTCTCTTTCTAGTTTTGTTGAAAATACAGATTTTAAACTCACTGAAAGCATGGAAGGAGGCTGCCTGACATTCTCTCTTAAGATCTTCTAACCATGTCGTTTCAATTTACTTTCTTTCAATAGAGCTAATTTGTTGCTTGTTCCTTCATTATCTTTTCTTCTGTCACAAGGTATTGACTTGGAGAACATCGTCTACTATAAGGATGATACACACTACTTTGTCATGACTGCCAAAAAACAGAGCTTGCTGGATAAAGGCGTAATACGACATGTGGGTATTAACTTTTTATATAATAAGATTTGGGGAAATACTGCTTTTAATACACTGAAAGAACACTCTTCTTGCACCACATAATGTTATTATACAGGTGTATTTTAGAACACAAACATTTGTGGTTAATGCCCTTCTGAAGCATTTTCAGCCATTAGAAGTGCTATAAGAAGTTATGCCATCTATACTTGTCAATGTGGGGGTTTTTATGCATGCTAAGAAAGAGTACACAGAAATAACTTTTGTTGGCTTGTTTGGGCTTTTCATTTATAAAATGAAAAAACAGAGTAAAGAAAGTTTACCTGTGTCTCATTCTGACAGAAGCAAAAGTAAAAGTAGTTTGTCTACAAGTGAATGCAAAAAGGTTGAGGTCTTGCTCCTTTTGTGTGAAGTGAAAAGCTCAGAAGTTTCTTAGCCTTTTCACACTCAGAAATGCCAGTAGTATTTACAGATTTTTCGTCCAAATTATAAATGTAAGGAATGTAAGAATTAAAGGGCAGACCTTTATCAGTGGATTTGTATAAAATTTAATGCCAACTTTTATATATGCCAGTCTTAAAATAACCTTGTGGATCTGGCTGTCTCGCTTTTACTTGTTTCTTTTTGTCAGGATTATGCTGATACGGAATTATTACTCTCACGGGAGAACGTGGACCAGGAAGCTTTGCTAAACTATGCCAGAGAAGCAGCTGACTTTTCCACTAATCAGCAGCTGCCATCATTGGACTTCGCCATCAACCACTACGGGCAGCCAGATGTGGCAATGTTTGACTTCACATGCATGTATGCATCAGAGAATGCAGCACTGGTGCGAGAGCAGAACGGCCACCAGTTACTTGTAGCACTGGTTGGAGACAGTCTCTTAGAGGTTTGTCTTTTAGACTTATCGAAGCATAAGTACAAACCATTGCACCCATCACTGAAATATGCACCGCCTTTAAGACAGTTATTATGAGGTGTGCTGCTGTTTATTGTATAAGAAAGTAAGAGATTTGAATGAAGGGTAGGAGTCCTGGGAAAACAAAATGTTTAGTATGGAAACGATCTTGGTTAAGAAAATATGTGCAGAAATGTCTCTGAAATTGTATCGGTTCCATATGCTTCTTATTGAGGCAATTACACTCTGTATGGGAACCTACTCTAAGCCTGTTAATAATTAGCATTTTATAGTTGGTTAAAAAGTACAGTATTGAAAAGTAGCTTTTAAGGCACTCTAGACAATGAACTGTTGTTGGAAATAGAGGAGAGTTTGGCTATTGGAGACCTCATGGACAATTCATGATGCGTCTGGCTTCCTCTAGCCTAGGGGGAGTAGACCTTTACGCTAATTACTGAGCTAAAATTTCTCAGCAGATTATTCCCTGACTATATTCTTGATATTAATTTAAAGCTTTCCCTAACTGATGCTTTTTCCTTTGTTGTCTTCTTTTTGTAAACTATAATATTAGCCATTTTGGCCAATGGGAACTGGAATAGCGAGAGGATTTTTAGCTGCAATGGACTCTGCTTGGATGGTACGAAGTTGGTCACTCGGAGCAAGTCCTTTGGAAGTTCTTGCAGAGAGGTAAGAGAAAAAAAAGTGCTTACATTTTGAGTTTTAATCTAATCCTCCAATATCTTGTCATTTATTCTAGTCCCTTCTAGTACAAATACATAGATAAAATATGAGGTACAGATTCCCACTGTTTTTAGAGGGTGCTTGTAGCTATAACTGAATTAAAGAAAAATATCCATAGCAGCTGATAAACTAAATATTAATATTAATAGAAGAACATTAATAGAAGAAAAATAAATGTTGCAGCTGTTTTTGGTTCTAGTTGTACAGAACTGATTTGGTGGAGAGTCTCTTCTTTGTGCTTATTGGTAATATATAGAGAAAGTGAGCCTAACTTACTATCACAATAGCAAAAATAGCAAAAATTTGCAATAGCAAACCAGATGAAGGTGCCTTTAAAAAGAGAAAGAAAAATTTTTGCTCTCCCTTATTATCTTGCAAATATCTTTTACAATTTTCTCTCAAAGAAGCTATGACCTGTTTTTTATTTCAGATAATTGGTCACTTTGTTTCATGTGAGCCAAAGAATGTCTTGTCTTTTTTTCTTTCTTTGGAGTATCATGCTCTTGATCTTTTCATCATCTTTTGTTGAGACTTGTTCTGGTGACATAAGGTCATTGCTTAGAATCAGAACTCGAGTCTTTAAAAACTGGAGTAAGTTTAAGCAATGTGTAAGAACCTATTTTAAACAACTGCAACTTCTATTAGGAACTGTAGTATAATTTTTTAAGCTCCATGTTAAATGTTTAATATTCTGCTTTTTTGAATTTTGAGAAACGGTGAAGTTAATCATGTTGCAGTTGTTGCCAGACATCGTTAGACATTTGCAGAGAGCAATAAGATCTCTCCTCAGCCTTCTTTTCTTCAGGCTGGCCAAATCCACTTTCCTTGGCCTCTCCCCACAGGCTGAGTACTCCAGTCCCTTGGTAGTCTTCTTTCTGAGTCATTTCAGAGTGTCAATGTTTTCCTGTACTGGGGAACCCCTTTAGTTGTGGTCAGTGTATTATTTTCTTCCTTCCTTTTGATTTTTGGCATTGTATTATATTGCACATTTAAATACACTTGTAAGAATTCTTAGCTATTGAAGTTTTTTCTCTCCAGAATTGATTTAGCGGTATTAATAGTGTAGCATCTTTTCTATTTAAAAAAAACCAACAAACACAAAATAAAAAGATTATTTTTTTTTCTAAGGGAAAGCATTTATAGACTACTGCCTCAGACCACCCCTGAGAATGTGAGTAAAAACTTCAGCCATTATAGCATTGATCCAGCCACCCGGTATCCCAATATCAACGTCAACTTCTTGCGGCCACAGCAGGTAACTGGAGAGAAGTGATGCTTCTGAATGTTTGTATTCTGTACTGTCTTTTCTTAGGTGAAAGAAACTATGCTAGTATTTTAGGGATAGTGACCTGACTGTGGCAGTATAACTTGGAAGCAGTGAAATGCAGATATATCAGTCAAGAGTTACCTCTTTACTAAATTCCTATTTTGTTTAGAGTTTTGAAGTTTTAAAAATGTGCTTTTAATTCAGTTGTATTTTTGATTTTGCCTGCATTTTCTAGTACTAGTTTATGATTGCAATCTGGTATCCACTGAGCAGCACCAGTCAGCTAGACTGTTCAGTATTGACAAGTTGTTCCTTGTTGTGGACTTCTTGGGCTAGAGATTTCTGCTACATAAGAATACTTGTTCTTTTGCCTCGGGATAGCTGCTGCTTGTTCTCCTGCTCTTTCTGTATCCATTGGGTACGCAGTGTGTTGGTCACTTTTAATTTTTTGTATCATTTTAGGTACGCCACTTGTATAATACAGGAGATTTGAAAGACATACACCTGGAAATAGAGAATTTTGTGAACTCCAGGACACCAAAGCTGACTCGGAATGGTAGGCCTGGTTACTGCTCCATTTCTTTTGATATTCAGACGCCACATCAGTGCAGTGCACGTAGAGTAACAGGGCTGTGCTGTATTGTTTAGCCAGCTTTTTTGGTTTAGATAAAGCAATTATTTTGTCAAAAATCTGATTTTTTTTCTAGTCATTCAAGTTTCAATTAACATGCAAATATACTTTTATTTGCCTAATTTCCCTTCTCTATAATGCTGTTAAAATTTTATATATTTCCTTATACAAGCATTTTTCTTCATGTCTTTTATCCTATAACAATATCCTTACTTAAAGTGCAGAAGGCTATTCTGAATTCACTCTAATCATAAACCCAGAATTCTAATAAAAATAACAGAAGGTATGTCTGTTACAGTCTTTCATGGTCATACTTTTCTTTAGTTAATCTCATCTCCTAGCTTAATTAAGTGAAACATCACTTTACTTGCATTATTCTGTCCAGATAGTGTTTGGGGACTCCCTCAATAGTGCTTTGCTGCTGAGCTTCCTTTTGCTGCTCAAAATCTATGTAGTCTTTGGATATGTTCTTTGGCCTGCAACCATATCCCTTTAGGCTGTTATCTTGTCAGATCTTGCAGTAAGGCAAGGTCAAAATAGGTCAGTACTTCTAATGGAAAACTTTCAATAGAAAAGAAAGAGTTGCAAAAGTACTTTTGCAGTTCTTCCATTAGAAATACTGTATCTGGGCTTCAGAGAATATTGTACTACTCTATAATCTTTAGGTCATATTTAAAACAAGCCTATGTGATTTCTTTATAATTATTGGGGCTCTTTTAGGGTGAATTATATGTCAAGTTATAACTTAGGTAAATACTTTTTAGTGAATGAAAAATCCTTTCTTGCATCTAAACTAGATGTGATAGTCTTTAAAAAAATAACAGTAGTTTTGTCCCATGCTGCCCGTTGTAGAAGGAGCTTATCCTTTACATGAGAGTTTTATTTGTTGATTTGTATTTTTGATGATGTAGTTAGAATTCAGAAAAGAGATTTTGTGTGTTTCTACTTAACAGCATGATTTCTTACAGAGTCTGTAGCTCGCTCTAGTAAATTGCTCAGTTGGTGCCAGAGGCAGACAGATGGGTATGCTGGTGTGAATGTGACAGATCTCACGATGTCATGGAAAAGTGGCTTAGCTTTGTGTGCCATTATCCACAGATACCGTCCAGACTTAATGTAAGTAATTTGCTCTTTTGAAGATCTGGGGAGGGCAGAAGAGTAGTTTTATTTCAAACTAGTACTACTGAGACTGAGGCAATGCATTTGTGACTAATGAAGAAATGGATTGAAATGAATTCAATTAAGCTTGGTGGAAGCTAATGTATAAGTGATTCACCAGTGGAGTGGAAGGTTGTAATAGCTTAATGAATATGAAGGTAAACATGTTGTCATTTTCCTTTATGGACGATTTGACAGAATGAAAGTTCAAATTGGTACAGACTAGAATGCTTTATTGTCAGAAAAACTCTTCTCACTGTGGAATTAGACAGGAATAGTTGATGGATTCAGTTAAATTTCTAGTGAACAAGTCTCTACACAGGCCTTCATAATCTCCTTTTTGACAGCAACTCTTTGTAAAGTTGAGGCTGCCCCTTATAGAAGTAGTGACTCACTGTCTGAACAGAGAGGTTGCGCAAACTTTGTAGTGGGTAAAATAGCTACCCCATTCTAGAACGGGAAAACACTGGCTGGCACAGGTACCAGTAGGTCCTTAAAAGGGAAAAAAAATAGTTTTATTAAAAGAGTAACAAATAAAAAAAGAGAAAGTTTGAGCAAGGTTCATCAACTCTACAATACAAAAGAATTTGTTGGCAAGTAAATTTGAGAGATTTAAAAAAAACAATACCTGACTCCTTTCAGAAGACTGGTTTCCACTTGATTCACTGCACACCCTCTTCCTGCCTGTTACAGAGACTTTGATTCTTTGGATGAACACAATGTGGAGAAGAATAACCAGCTGGCCTTTGACATTGCTGAAAAAGAGTTTGGAATATCTCCCATTATGACTGGAAAGGAAATGGCATCTGTCGGGGAACCAGATAAACTCTCAATGGTGATGTACCTCACGCAGTTCTATGAGATGTTCAAAGACACCATCCCTTCTAGTGGTAAGGAATTTGGTGCAGGTCTATGATCTTTAAAGACAGCTGCAGAATGAATATGTGTTATTTTCATGCTTTTTCCACACGAGCATTTAACTTGTTACTCACTGTGTTACAAAAAGTTACCTTCTTATTGTTGATATCGTTTTGCTGCTAACCATGTTAGCAATATCAGGAGCAAAAAGAGGACTTAATAAATTTAAACTAATGTCCTCAAAAGTTTAAAATCACTTCAGCACTACTGGGCAACTTCTCTGCTTTCTTGCCGTTATTAGGGGCTCATCAGTCTTCACTAATGTGAGATGCCTTGTTAGTAATTTTTTAGTAGGTAATTTCAAAACTGGCCAAGGTTTATAGCTGTTATTTACCATCCATGAACGGTGAGGGAAACTCCAGGTCAATGAGAGGCAGGAATGAAAGACAGATTATAACTGAAGAATGTAATTGCCTAACAGAAGTGAAAACTGTTCATCTCTAAGTCTTAATAATGCAATAATTTTTTGTTTGTTTGTTTGTTTTGTTGGGGTTTTTTTTGTTTGTTTGTTTTTGTTTTTGTTATTGATGATCTTATAATGTCCTAAAATATTCAAGTATATAATTCTGGTGAAAAAAAGATGTGTTTAATAGCCTTTTAAAAATATAGTGTGTTATCGATTAGGTATTATTTCCAAAACTCTGAACTCATTTTATTAATACTGATGACAATGATGCTCTTCAAATATGAAACTGAACAAACACAGTATTCTGGATTGTTATAAAACCTAGAGGGAGAATTGATTTTGGCAAAATGAAGAAAGCATTATGTTATGTATTTAATAACAGCACTTCAGAAATAATTTCTTGGCATTCCTTCTCCGACCTGTTTCTACTTACAGATAGTGTGGATCTGAATGCAGAAGAAAAGGCTGCCCTAATTGCCAGTACCAAATCTCCAATCTCTTTTCTCAGTAAACTGGGACAAAGTATATCTCGGAAACGCACTCCAAAGGTAACCATACCACAGGCCTGATAACACTTGTGTTTGCTAGGCTGCTGTCCAAGTAGGTGGTACTAGAAATGAATATGTCTGTTGGCCATGTATCTACCAAAAACCAGATGTTCATTAGCTCTTGACAATACATGACCTTTATAATTGCAGAATTACATTGGTAATGTGCATTCTCAATTTGTGATATACTTCAGTCTTAAAATTCTAGCTCTTTGGAAGAATTTGGGGATATACTTCAATCAGGTAGACTTTCCAATATGAATGCTAGAAATCCCTAAGGAGAATAAAGGGAAAAACAGACAAACAAAATCAAACAAACAGCAGCAGCAACAACAAACACTTTCCTTAAACAGATGGAGAATGACCTTAGAGAATTAATTAGTTGTATTGCAAAGCTTAAGTGCACTGATGACATTTACCTCAGGCCAGAAATATACGAGAGTCTTTATGCTTGTTTTCATTACTTTTCCCTCTATTTTCAGGACAAAAAAGAAAAGGAATTGGATGGTGCAGGAAAGAGAAGGAAAACCAGCCAATCTGAGGATGTAAGTATTACAATGAGGAAGGTGTAAAGGAGAAAAATATATATGGTACATTCTTCATTCTCATTTCGATCCTTTTATTTTCTATAACCAGATAGGCCTTATTTGAGAATTTCTAAATTAAAATTCTTCCTCAAAGGTTATTCTTTGTTCTATTTGTAGGGAAAATACTTTATTGATGTTTATGAGACTACACTAGAAATGAAATACTGCATTTCCTTCATATTCTATTTTTACTGCAATTTACTTTGATTTGATGAGTGCACCAAGAATAAAACTTCATTTAGTAAAGTCATTGACAATTGGAAGTTTCATTCATATTTGATCTGTAGTCTCAGTGCAAAATGCGTACATATCCAGTATGCTCCACAAGGTAGTACTTCAGATCAAGTGCTTTTGGCCAAACAGGTATAAGTGAGTTAAATTTAATACTTGGAATTGTCAGTGAGGCTGTGATGATATCCATTTGCATTATGTCAGCGTATTTATGAGGGTGTTTCAACTGTGGTGTCTTTGGTAGGTAAATGTATCAAGTAAGGTTGGACAAATGAGAAAAGTTTATCAGAGCTTTTGATGGCATACCAAAGAAAATTAAAATGTGAGCTTTTAAATGCAGAGTAGCAGATTTGTTTTCTACAGTGTAGAAACCTAGTACAGCAAAGAGGAAGAGTGGAAAAGGTGATTCGGATATAGTTGTTAAATGTTGATCTCACTGACTGATAGGAGGACATTCCTCGAAGCTACAGAGAAGAAAGACCTACATTGGTGAGCGCCCTGACAGAGAGGAGAATTGATGCTGCCATTGGGAATCAGAACAAAGTCAAGTCCATGGCAACCCAGCTACTGGCCAAGTTTGAGGAGAATGCACCAGTACAATCCTCAACATTAAGAAGACAGGTAGGAGATGGTCGATAAATCCTAGTATTTTGGAATCATGACAGAAAATCGTGAGTAATAACATGCATTCCTCAAGACTGGATGCTAGTGGTGCCCTTCTACTGCAAAGACTCTCCTAGGGAGGAGTGAAGGTTACTCAATCGAGAAAAAAATTAAATTTAGGAGTATGAGATAGTGAACTTCCTAATGAAAGTCTACTTCCCTGTTACTGCCAGTATGATGTTTTATAATCTCTTTCAAAAATATCTTACCAGTAATTAGGTTTCTTTTATAACTGCTATTGCTGTTGGAAAAGCTGTCCAGGAAAATCTAATTTCTAACCTTTAAGAATTCTAATTTAGTTTCTAATTTGAATATTTTCATTATCAGGTTATGTGTTTATGCTTGTGAACTGTGATTAAGTTTTCTATGCATAAGCATAGCAGGTAGATACCTGGGAGGTTCTTCACAATCAGAATGTTTATATCAATTCAGATGAGGCTTTCTGACGACTGCTGGTTATTCAGTACAGTATCTGAACTACTGCAACTGCAAGGTAGTCATATCTGAAGTTATGTTGAGTCACTTCAAGATACTGCTAGCAGTGCAGTGTCAGCAGTTTGAGGCTCAGTATGGTTTAAGTGCCTGAGTTCTTGCTCTAATGCTTACTTCATCTTAATAGCTTGTGTCAAACTCTGAGCTGCTGTGGCCAGATTGTGAATGGGACCTTATCTAACTACTTTAAGTTGAATTTAGGTATACATATGCTACATTGCATGCCACTGTTAGTAGCGTAGCATAATCTCAAAATGGTGACATTTATCCTACTGTTTACCACTGCATACTGTCTAGAATAACCAGGCTGAATTGAAGAAACAATGAAAACAAGGGCAGTCCAAAAAATGTGCATTTCCACCTCTTTTTTTTTTTTTTTTTTAATGTCTTCTCCCTTTTCATATATGAATTGCTAAATGATTTCTCCCCTACCCTCTTTTTTTTTTCTTAAATGTTTGTCTGTCTGATTGTATCTTCATTTCTTTGGCTTTCTTCAAATTTTTGTTGCTGTTGTATCATTCCCCCTGCTCCCAACCCACTTGCCCTGCAACCTGCATGCAGCAACCTGTCCTGCCTTATCAAGAACGCGTTCACAATCAACCATCCAGCAGACGAGAGCAGGGCCGTCTAGCTCCTATACCCCAGTGGAAACAGGTAAAGAAATTGATTATGAATATGATCGGTTGCCTGCACCCAATACAAGCTCTCACTGTCCTTTTTTTAAACCAATCCTTTTCCAGAAAAACCAATCTTTTTAATGTGAGTCTCTTATTTTTAACAGTTTAATTTATAATGAATAAAATCAAAGCTTGCCTGTTATGCTTGTTCTAGCTTTCTAGGAATCAGTGGTTGTTTCATAAGAAACTTTGCCTGCAAATGCAGATGTTGTATTGTCTGAGGTATTTCTATATTATTCTTGTGGAAAATAAGAGAGTAGGTAGGCAGTTATTGCAGCCAGTGAGATTAAAAGTGTTGTGGAATCTGTAATTATTGAAGCTCGTCATTAGTATAAAAAGTAAAATTGGTTGTCAGTTTTGAAATCTTACACGTTCTCCAGTTAGAAGAGACTTTTCAGTTACTGTGATTTCCCTTTCTTTGTGACCCAGCTTTCCTCGCCACTTTATCATCTTCACTGTGTTGCAAATTCCTGTAGTACTGTAGATTAAGTATATTTTAGACTTTCTGCCACACAGAGTGACAGAACATGGATCAACAGAAGAAAAATCAGTAGGTATCATATTTTATTTTCTCTCCGGTGTGTTTTGATTCATTGTCATTACTCGTGGGTTTTTTTTCAGGAGCACACTTTCAAAAGCAAGGCTTGTGACAGTCAATCTTGTCAGGCAAACAGGATACTTATCTTATTGCTTCCTCTGCTTCCATCTTTCCCTGTGAAAATCACACTCTCTTGTTTCTGAGAGTGCTGAGATATTTTTTTTTTTTGGCAGTCATAATTTAGAGAAGCACCTGTTTCTTTCTGGTTGCAGTTTAATCAGTGCGTACTATGGAGCTGAGAGGAAGAAAACGACACTACTTTGGAAGTTGACTTTTCTGCATGTTTATGGATTCATGGTATACTTTATGCTTAAGGTATTCAGTGCAAGTAGTGCTTCACGTCATGGCCAGTGCCAAGATTTCTTTCCAGTGCCATCATCTAGAAGATTTTTTTTCCAAAGAAGAAGACTCAAAGCAGGGGAACTGTTGTCATTAGGACTGTCTTAAAAATGTTGACATTATGTTTAGTTTTCCTGACTTGTTTATACTTCTACCTTCTCTTCAAAATTTCCTCTATAAGCTAATGAGTATTTTCAAGTGGCTACTGATCATCGGTGATTAAGACAGATTTCAGATTTTAAGAGTATATCTCCATATAGGGGAGAAATGATGGAGAAGAATTGTAGACAGTTGTACAGTACCAGTGCAGTTGATGAGCACTGCTTGTGGTGCCCTCTACCTAACAATAAAAGAAAAACTGAACTGCACTGGTTTTATTTCTCAGTTCAGATGAATAAAGATTTGTGATTTTGTACTTGGGCAAGATCCCATCCCTGCAGCCTCGAGAGTTGTATTTGAACCTACTGCTGAAACTTTATGAAGGCCTTGTAATTAAGTCTTTACGATGAAACACAGAAGTTCTTATTGTCTTCCTTTTGCAATTGATCAAAAAGGACAAACTTTTGTTTCCCATTTTTATGATGATGATTTTATTCTCAGAAGTAGTTTATTCTTGGTTTTGTTCTTGTTTGGAACTATACAATTTATTGAAAAGGAGAGAAAAAAGTCCTCTGATCTCCCTCAACGTTGATAGCCATCTCCATACACATGGCAATGTAGGGCAGATCCTAAAAAACTTTATTTAATTATTGTACTTTCCAATAACTTTTTTTTATTTAACATGACATTGTCAGCTATCTTTGGGTACTTTTTCACTCACGATTGCTCCTGAAGTATTTGCTTAATCTTACCTCAGTGAGCTTTACTGTGTCAACAGAAGATGGTTGGTTCTTGGTGCAGATTTCATGCTGGATTTTGCAGTGGTTTTTGTCTGACGGTGAAATATAGAAGAGTAAAAGTGGATCTCCAGGGTGCATAGTCTGCAAAATTAGGATTGAAGAAACAGTTCATAATGTCCCTATTCCAGAGGTTCCTTAGGACTTTTGGGGAAATGAAGAACATCACTTGTCTCTATCCAAAAGCCTTTGGAACTATTTATTCTGGACTCATGGGGGATCACTGGATGGCTTCTAGCCTCTCCTGATCTAAGTAGCCAGTTTTGCTAAGTTGGGACAGAAATCCATCCTGCAGGAAGTTGTTATTGAAGCAGTGCTTCAGCTGACTGCTGAGATTGCTAATTCTAGTTGCTTAGGCATGTGGAATCTGATAGCTGTGAAACTGCGTTACTACGGTACTAAAACAGCCTTCTACAGTGACATTAAGCACTAGTTACAAAGCTATTCCCTGGGCCACAGATCACCAGCAGTGGAATTGGTGCTGGATGCCTGTACGTGTCGTGGAGATGCTATAAAGGAGTGGTATGGCTCCTGACAAACTCTTCAGGAAGCATTTGTGTTTGCTGTAAAGAGCTGATTTAGGAAGAGCTGCTCATGAAGGTATGGGAAAGGGTTCTCTTCTTTGGCACAGGTATCAAGAGTTCAGAAGCAGAATCTTCCTTCAGTGACTCCGCATAATATATATCACATAGTGGAAGCCTTCTACTGAGGAGTCTTTTGAAGAGGAGCAAAGTGGTTTTTAAGGGGACAAAGGGTGACCTGCTTTTGAGGGAAGCAACTAATTGCCTAATATTCTTGGCCACAGGCGGAGTGAAGTTGAGGTCCTAAGGGGTTGTTGGGAGAAGGGCAGTTTCCTATGCTGTGATTGATAGGTTTGGTCCTGCATCTTGGACCACCTGTTTTGATGGAGGATTCGCATCTGCCTTGGGCTATGGTCTGCCGTTGTCTGACAGATTAATTTCCTTAGCTGTACTTGTTTATCAGTTTAAGTCTAAGATCTTGCTTTGCTCTAGAGTTAAGAGTTACCAGACCAGCAATGCAATCAGATCATAATGCAGTGTCTCTGTGTGCATCGTAGAGCTAGGGTGGGGCTCGCTTGGTACAACAAAATTCCGTTAAAGTCCTGACAGAATCTATTCTGAAACAGTTTTTACTTTCATCACAAGACTTTCTTGCTATCTCTCTTTCAAAGGCATAACCTTGAAACATTAGAAACCTCTTCAGTCTGCTTCTGTGCATTCAGCGTGGCCTGCATTTTCCTCATGAATTGGACTGCAGTATTTTCTTTGTTGAACCACACATTGAGAATGTTCATCTGTATTGTCAAAGCTTGTTCATGCTATTAGGAGCACCTCAGCAGCACCTAGTAATGCATTAAGATAATGTTTGTGCACATGCACAGTAGAAATATGAGGAAGTTTTTATATAATATCCCTTAAAAAGTCTGGATTGTGTTTTATTGTATGGTGGTTAATCTCAAATTAACTCCTTGCTGTGCAAAAACATCTTCCATATTGTGTACTGTTGCTTTCCGTTTTCACTGCTTTTGGGCAGTCATGTTTTTTGAGCTTCTCATCTGGGATCATGAAGCCGTGTAGTCTATCCAGAAGAATATATGACTGTTTGGGTATGGTATGGGAGATTAGCCCATTAAACTGAATCTTGTCCTGATTTTCCAGACTCTCAGCTTACGGTTTTTAGCAGTTTTCTGCCAGTTTCAGAGATGTCCTCACAACAAAAAGAGTGTATCGCACAAGCTGAAATCACTGATGTGTGCAAAGACATCTGATGTGTTGCTTGTAAGATAGAAATCACATGCTGTATAATGCAGATCTGTTCTGCCTCTGGAGGTCTGATGCTTGTCCTGTTGAGGTGGTTCCCTGAAATACGATAGAAGCGCAGCAGTAAAAACACTTCTCAATAGCTCTGTTATAATTGTGATTTTTGAAGACATGTAGTGAATGAAATGGCAGTCAGTTGGAGCTGAAATCTCAGCAGAAGAGGGCTTACATTACCAATACTGCTTTTGCTAATTAATTTCTCATTTGAATACGTTGATATGTTTTTCTTTCCTCATTCTGTAGCCATCTTTGTCTTTGTGTGCTCAGGAATGGATCTTACATCCTGTATAATGCTGTATATTATGATCTGCTGTGGAAAATTACACAACCTTGTGAATATACTGAAATCTGAAATGCAAACTAGGCTGTTGTTAGATGACAGTCTATAAACAGCTGTAGTGGTTGAAAATGTTGCCAGGCTGAGCGTATAAATGTTCCTCATCCACTTCAGTGCAGTCACGTGGCTTAGTTTAAGCTGCTTGTAGCATCTGTTTGAATTAGAATTTACTTTTTTGCTGAAGGGGAAGAGAACGCCCAAAAGATGTTAGTGCCAGCTCAGGTGTTAGGACCATAATGAACATCTATATATCTTTAAATAGCATGCTGTTTCTTTAAAGGCTATCTAACAGTGGTTCCAGGTACACAAGCTTTATTATTATTATTATTTTCAGTGCAACAATTACCAGATTTGCTCTGGTAAAAAGAATAGGCAGAAGATATGTTAAAAGACTATCCATAACACTGACATAAAGAACTAGAAAGGCATGTTCTTTTGGTGTATAAAAATGAGGACATACCTGCATTGTGCAGTCTTCAAATTAGTAGATGTCTACATATTGCCTTTAAAACAGCAATATTTCTGTTCTCGTAGAATGGCAGAGTGCAGTTTAATTTAACTGAGATGGTTTAATGTCTGTAAGGCAGAGAAGATGGATTTGAAGCTGAGAACAGAGCACTGTGACTTGAATTGTATTGCTAATGAACTGCAAGCAAGAGTAATTAAGTCAACACAGTGGATATTTTTAAACTCTGCAGAGCACAGCAATAAGTAGTTTTTTGTGAAGCAAAAAGTGCAGTCCAATTCCGCTGTTGAGAGTTCCAAGTTGTGCATTTGTCTGTGAGTCAGAAACGGTTGGTTTAGTTGGTTAGTGCTGTAACTGCATGTTTATTGGCTGTCTGCAGAAGATTCTGCCAAACAGACATGCGATCATGTGAATACAGGAGAAAATTTTACCTCTTTCAGCTTTGGTAAAATGTGGCTTTAGATCATTAGTAAGTGGTATGAGCAGAAGATTGCAGTCTCTCAGCTTACGCATTCTGGCCTGTCCTCTCAAAGTCAATGAATGGAAATGTTATCTTAGCTTTCCTACTATTATTACGATTTTTTATCTCTTTTTCTTTTTTAAAAAAAGATGAGGAGTAAGGAACGTTCTCGGACCTGCCCCAAAAAAGTGATCATGCTCTCTTCTTCCACTCCACCTTCCTCTCCACCGTATCCCAGGCTGCAGGTGATTCCCTCTGCATGCTCTGTCCCTCTCACTTCATTACTGCTCGTACAAGTGACTAAACCAATATTCCAGATTTTCCATTTATAAATACACTTCCAATCTGATTTTTTTTTGTATGTAGATAAGGTTTCATCAAACTCTTAGATTAGACACACTGTATAGTGTTATCTCACTATTATCTGATGCACTGGAGATTCTGAGATTTCACTGTAGGGTAATTGGTAATTGCAGTAGCCTTCTTCAGTTTTGAGCTGAAGCAAAGTAGAAATGAAATTGAAAGGTCAAGTCTACCCTTAAAGTGTATACATGCTGCTTAGAAATTCAATGGGTTGCCTCTGTCTAAGCAAATCTCCTTTTTTTCTACACAGAAGTTAAATCTTTTTGGAGTAGTTCAATGGAAACTGCAAGTTTTCTCCATCGCTGCTTTTTGTTTATACAAGTGTGACTGAGAATTTCCTCTTTTATCCATGAAACTCTTTCAAGTTTACTTGTATGAAGTGCTTTTTTGAACTGTTGTGCCCTGCATTTGTCTGATTTGATCCTTCTGTTTCCCCCACTCTCAGTCCTTTGTCTCAACAAGACTTTTCTTTCTGCCTTAGTCTGGATACACTGTAAGCCCTATTCTGCACACAGCATATACATGTGCAGCCAGATGTGTGTACACGTGTATTTGTTGTCTTTCTAGTTAAATATTACCTGAAATCTTTAAATGCTTGTTTGTTTGTTGTATACAGTCATCCTGCTTCTTTCAGTTGTATCTATTTTTGTTTCATTTTCTTTCTGCAGTAATAAATTCCACTCCTTCATCAACCTTGAACTAATCTTTGGGTGATAAAAAGGCAGCTGCAGTTCCCAAGACATCTCATACATTCAATAGGAATTACACAAGTAAATTTCCCCAAAGATTGATAATGTTTCTTTTCTGAGCACCTGTTTGCCTATCAACTCTATAAACGCACGTTACCTTTAAGGAGAGTAGAGAAGGGTCATTTCTTTCTGACCCATACGTTCTCTGCCACCTCTCCTCTGTCAGACTGTGCACCCACAAGACAAATCAGGGCTGCTTGTTGATCTGATTTAAAACTGTCGTAACAAAAAAAGTAATTATTTTTCTGGCACACTGTGGACAATGTGGTGCAAGGAAGGATTCAGGGGTGCACATCTGGGTAGAATGGGCGAAATCCACAGCTAAATTGGATTGACTGCAATGGGGAATTGTATCATTAGATATTATGATAGCTAGCAGCCTTCCTCTTGTCAAAGTCTATTTAAGATTTTATGAGAAAACAACAGTTTTTCCCCAAGTTTGCAGATAGTAAAGTGAAGGCAATGGTAAAATTTACCTTTCAACCTACTATAGGGCAATCATTTTCCATATGAAAAAAGGAGCTTTCAGTAACTGAGGACCCTTTATCTGTCTCCCCTCCCACTCTTCTCCAAGTGTTTTGCTTGTCCTGTCTTTCACTTGCCTAGTTCAGTCATGAGAGTTTACTGCTGCTGGGGTCCAAATATGCTTTCACTATTTTCTGTGTTGTGTCCCATAGGAAAATTGTTGTGTGTCTCTTTGTTATTAAAAAAAAAAAAAAAAAAGGCTTCCTCCTTTTAATTCTGAGGAATGTATGCATACTGTGCTACAGAGCTAATCCATTAGAGCCAGTTGAGGGATCTGCCTTTGGAGAGATTTTTTTCCCCTTATTATTTTTCTGAAGTTGTCTTGGCCCAAGGCCCCATGACAAATCAGGTGGATCTTTGTCCTTCTTACACTAATGTCTTTTAAAAACTCTTTGCACTGCTAATGGAGTCTTTCTGCCACTTCTTTTAATCTTCTATTTACTTCCTTTGACCTAACATCACAGTATGAGTTGTATTGAGTATCTTACTATCTTTATTGCACTAACTGTGGTTAACTGACTTAATGTGAATATATAGAGACTGTTTTTCTTAAATCTTCCCTACGGGAGCCAAGTTATTATTGTCAGTTTTAGAATATTCTTCTTAATAAAATAATTATCTTTTATTATGACTTCTTTTCTGCTTGCATTGTCAACAAAGTAAGACGAAGTCTATTTGACTAGGAAATTGGTCTGTGATTGTTATTAAGCTCATAATTTGTTGCCTGCAGAGATACAGGGATCCTGGTGCTGGATATCCTGGGGAGCAGAGTCCCAGACAGGAAAGGGTAAACAGCATGAACAAATGGCATGGATGCTGATGACACAATGCCGTGTTGGATGTGTGCAATTCAGGAAGCAAATGTACCATGTAGTGAAACACACTTACCTAATGCTGCTGTTAACACGCTGCAACTGCAATTAGGAGTGACTATTTCTGTGTGATGCCCACATAAATGCATAACAAGCCTTCATCAACAGTTTGCTATACGCTTTTATTTTGCCACGTATTTGGCACTTGAGCTCTTCCCGTTCTTCTTTTTCTCTTACACCTCTTTATTGGAGTATGCTATGGCTGTAGCAAAACAAGAAGAATTATGTTTTGTGCTAATTCATGCGAACACAGTTGCATTGTGTTCGCTGCTTGCTTTCTGGATGGTTAAACAACTGGCATTCCATCCTGCCTCCTACAGGCCAAAGATGAGGCATTATGTAGCATGGAGACTTTGAAGCCTTCTTATTAATGGAATATTCAGCGGGCTGTCTAAGTGGTTCAGTATTATGCAGAAGCATGGGAAAAGGAGAGAGAGACATTCAAAAGAATGAGCTGATTTGAATTCATATTGGCAAATTAATTGACATTCCAGTAAGGGCTTTTAATGAATGAAGTCATAAATGATAGCCAGCTATAAAGCTGTTACAACTTCAAAAATGTGTTCTACACAAAAGGCACTTGTGGGCCGAATGTTTTCTGACAGGCAGTGGAAAATGAATGAGCGTGTGTCTGCAGTGACACAGAACCCACAGCTTTATAATAGGCCCTAGTTTTAGTGAAAATGATCTAGTAGAGAGGAGTAGGTGGAACTGAAAGCAGCTGAAAATAGAGAGTATTATTAATGCATTTGACTGGGAAAAGTGTTTCTCACTGATAGGGTGTGAACCCAGTTTTCTGTTCTGCTTTGAAGAAGAGTTAACAACATGTAGCAGCACTCTGGCTTTCTTGACAGATCAAGCTTGAGGTTTCTTCACACTCGCTTGTAGTTCCTGCTCCATTTACTTTTGAATGCTACAAACATATTAGCTGAAGGCTACGTGATGTTGCAAGTGATACTCCTGCCCTGTACAGCAGGCCCCAAGCCAGGTCTTTTTTCCATGTTAGCAAGACTGATACGAAGGACCAGAATAGCAGAAGTGTGAAATGTTGTGCCTGGGGTGTGTTGACATGGCAATTCAGACAAGGGCAGAAACAGCGTTGAAACTTCTGTGGTAGTTTGATTTTGCTATGCTTTGCAATCAACCAACCGGTCTCGTTAACCATCCTCTCGTTGGTAAGTACAGCAATCTCTTTTTATATACTACCAGCATCTTTAAGGAGACTAAGTCATCCTTTATGAAAACTGAAATCCATTACCCTAAAAATGTGTGTTTCTGTGCAGAAGATCTGAGAAACACAAATATATGCGGATTTAGATGTGTAAAGGAAATCCTTGACAAAAAAAGAACTGTAATGGAATGAGTTGGTGAATCAGTTCCTTTGTGCATGATAAAGCCACATCTTGATGTAGAGTGGTGGGGGTTCTTTGGATGGTAATGCCAGAGAGGCTCTGTGCTTGTTGCAGCAGTGGGAGAGCTGTGAATAATGTCTAATTCAGCTGTTTTTTCCTCCTGGCCTGGAAGGTCAACATTTAGCACTTCATTAGAATAGTAATCCAGTACACAATAGAAATGAAAACAGTCTTCAGAGAGGAGCTTCTTTCACTGCTCTGCATGTGAATTTCATACCTTTTGTCTGGCTTTCCTTTTGGGACTTTTTATTTTTTATTTTTTTTTCCTCTGGTTTATTTACTTCCTCCCTCCTTCCTTATCTCACAGAGATCTCCTCGTTTATTTTCTGATGACCAAGTGCCTGAGAATGTTGAACAAAGGGCATGTCAGCTGGCTGCCCTCCTGGAGCCCAGGCCTGCAGCGAGGCATCAGGTGACTACAGCCCCGCTGTCTGTGAGCTGCTGTACCAGTGGGTCAGTGTGGGTACTGCTGGCATCTGGGGTCACGCAGGTAGAGGAGCTCACCGAAATACAGGGACCGTTGCTGCGCACAGTCCTGTCGATAAAAACGAAAGAGGAAGTTTATTTTGTGTAGTATTTTTCATCAGACTTGACAGCTTTTAATAGTCTCCTTGACGAATGCTTCTGTTACACAAAACAGTGTAATCAATAGGGTAAAAAGCAGCCTCCAAGCTTCAGAGCACATGCTGAAAACGAGCTGGACTCCAGATCAAATCATCTCACAGTGCTCGTTTACCAGTCAGTTGCTCCCCAGTTATACTTGCTGCTGGAAGCAAGAACGCACGCATTTTCCAAGCATAACTCCTGGCTCTGAGGTACGACTTTTGTGCCCATACTTCCTGTGTTATTATTTCCAACAGCAGAGTTGGCGGCTTGTGCCTATTTTCTTTGAATCAGCTGTACTCTTTTGTTTTGCTTTTGTGCTTAATTTTCTCTCCTGTTTGTCTTCTCTGGCATATGGGAGTGTGCCAGTTTGAACCGTGGCTTCTTTCGTTTCTTGTTCCTTGCCACATTTTTGTTTTTGGTTATCTTCAGCAGCCTTTGGCAAACTGGAGAGTACTTCTAGAAAACTCTATCAACGTAAGTGATTTTTTTTTCAGAATTTATGGTTTTAATTTAACTATGCAAAATTAAACTGTCTTCTTGAGCAGGAGTATAAACAGTAAACAGTCCTATAACTTTTGCTGGTGGCCATACTTTTTCCAAGCCATCTCAAAGGGAAATGTGTAACAAGTCACTTTTAACTGCTGTTCTTTGGGGATGCAGTCTTTGCTGATTTGATGATTAAAATCAGTGAAGCTGTTCTCCAGGAAGGAAGAGTGAATCTTTGGCTGGATTTGAGATAGGATGTTGCAGACGTAGAAGAAACCATGTAAGTGTGGGTAAGGAGACTCCTTTAAACATACCAGCATCTATTTGTCGATGGGTGACATAACTGAAGATCTCAGGCACGATCCAAGGATAGCATGTTCGTATGTGTTTCATTACTGTGTAGAAATAATGGTACAGAACACCTACTTCCTACCTTCTTCTTGCCATCTAGCACTTTCAGGCTCTTTTTGAGGGTGGAGAAGATTAACAGTATTGTATTGCAGAGAAAAAAATCTTAATTCTGTACAGTGTAGAATTAAGGAGGAGAGAAAATACAGTGAAGATGGAGAACACAAAGTAGAGGAAAGGAGAAAGAGAATAAGGCAGAGATTAAGACGGAAACAGATGCTGGAACACTGCAGGCAATGACAGATTATAGTGTGGGATTTAGGGAAAGAAATCAAGAAAAAGTAGAGTACTAAGAGAAAGCTCAGGGAAAGTAAGAAATTTTCAGAAAAGCAATTTGATTAAATATTGATGATCTTAAGTACAGAAAATCACAGAATCACAGATTCTGTGATTAGTGTTTAATATACTGTTATGTTTCTGAAAACCCACCTATTTTTTGTTGTGCTCAGTAGGTTTAATCAACAAGCTAGATTTTTCTAAGTGGCTACAAATTACTATTTTTGTGAGTCAGGTAGCTTCATGACATTTATTTTTGTTTTTTTTTGTAATGCAAAACATAATTTTCTTTTAAAAGAAAGTCAAATGTTTGAAATTTACGTATTTTTTTCTTCCAGATAGTAATTTTAAGGAATACACAGTTCCTACCAGTACTGTCTGATATATCTCACTACCATTTTTTTTCTTATTTACATTAAGTGTATTGGAAGGTGGGCATTAGTTAGCCATAAAGGTAATGAGAAGAGTATGTTGGGAGCCCGTATCTTCAGTCCTCCTGTGAAGGGCCCATTTCAGAAGGATGCATATTCTCAGTTAGAGATTTGCTCTTTGCCACTTGACAAGCAGAAATGACAGATTGCATTATATTGTTTAATTATTTTTACTGTGGTGTTTCAAATCTACTACATTAAATTTTATACTGGAAATCTGGTGCTGAATGTTGGCAACAGTTACAAGTTAATTTCTCCCACCTCAGAGGAGAGCAGGATCTTTTTTTTTTTTTTTTTTTTTTTTGCATTTATAGTTAAAATGTAGAATAGGTCTCATATGGCCTGAAATAGAATCTGAGTGTCTTGAGCCAGTAATACGGAACAACAGGAGATACAGGAGGAACAGAGGAAATTGATCTGGGATCTGTGCCAGTGGCTTAGTTGGTTGGGCTACAGGAGGCTGGACATCTGTGGAAGTAGGTAACTGCTTCCAAATGGCCCTCAGTGACTTAAAACATAATAAAGGATAAATTAAGAATAGCATACTCTGCCTCACTAGGGAGAAATTGAAGATGCACTGGACATTTTTTGCCAAGCTGTCCTACAAATGTCATTAAGAATGTGTGTGTGTGTTGGGCAGAAGGGCCTGAATTTTTGTTTTTATTTTCACCTGGTTTTCCTTCATATCTATGTGTGATTGTTGTGATTCTTATTTTATTTTTTAGCCTGAGACTGAACCGTCTCGCCGATTCTTTGTTGACCAGTGGGAGCTCTCCCTTAGCCTCCGTTCTTCTAATCGCCCTTCTTCACCTTCATCTGACTCTCTTCGACAGGTAGCATTGGCCTGAGCATTGCTAGGTGCACTCGGCTGTGTCACTTATCCATCCTGGGCCCGCTGGCCGAGGACAAACCACAAGAGATGGCTAGGCTTGCAACACTTCACCTGCAAAATGCAATGTCTGTGCATAGTCATGCACAACTGAGAGATCAGGCAGCCTGTGGCATAGCTTGTTATCAACCATAAAGCAGTTTGAAACTAAATACATGTAACTTCTAGTGCAAATGTAAAAGCTTCTGGTTCATCTCGCTCTCAAATTTTGTTGTTTTTTTTTGTTTGAGCACTAATAGTCTAGCTTTGGAATAAAGCTTTCTTGTTTTGCTTGCTGCTTTTGTTGAGATTCTGGGCCAAACTATAGAATGGGCTTGTGTGTGTGTGCTTCATCTCTAGTATGAAATACAGAATATTTTGGCTTTCTGAAAAATCACTAGGAATTTCATCTAGTTGCAGTTGTCATGCTGGAAAACGAAAGGAATTTGATTTGACCTAAGCTGAAGTAGTTCTTTGCTCACTGTTGAAAATGTTTCAGAACGTTGCATATCTTGAAGACATTTGCCCAAGGAAAGTTAAAGTGTTCCATTAAAAATCCAATATTAGACCAATTGCCGTGTGTAGGTAGAGAAATCAGAACCACAGAACCTAAAATCAAAATTTGAGCAATTACGTTTCCCACACCAAATAGTCTCAGATGTCGTGAGTTAAGATTAGCATAATCAGTTTTCAGGCACAGAACTTTATATGTGCTGATAGAAATTTAAAGATCCTGAAGCACCTGCAGTTAAGGTTGGATGAAGGTTTCAAATCAGAACCTGTTCAGTTGAAATGCAGTTTCAGCTGAAAGAAAATGTCTGTTGAAAGCACCTGCTTTCCCTGGAAAAGCTTGAAAATTCTGAAAGACAAATTATGTTATTACTTGCATACATAAGTACTGCAAGTGCTCAACATTTTGGGCTGGGTTTAGCAGACAAGCACGTAAGAGGAGTGAGTATAAATTCTTTGTGGGCAGAAATAAACCTCCTTTATTGTAGTGACATAGCTCTTGAGGAATTAGGACTTCAATGATAGCAACTACAATCTTTGATGGCCAAGCATGCCATTTTCAGACCCTTTTCCCCCTGAAATACCATTCTGTGATGGATTTCAGATTTTTGTGATGCTTCCTGCTTTTCTCATGTCTGAATATGTGAAGGTCTTAAACATTTCTAAAAGGCTAATAACCACACTTGTGAAACATATACTGCGTTGTTAGTTATGGGAAACAACTAGTTCTAGTATGGTAATGGGAATTTTGAGAGAAGAGTTCAGTCTTTTCCTTCAAGATACTGTTATCCTAGTGATTTTGCACTTGCCAGGAGGCAGTGTCTTTCTGCTCCTTTCCTGAGGAGACTCCAGCTAGAAACATTCATAATACTTCTTAGTTTGGAAAAGGAAAATTGCTTGGCGTGCTCTTTGCTGCTCTGCTGAGTCAAATTCGTGGTGTTTGCAGTGTGATTAAGCTAACACGGATGTGAGCACATAATTCTCTTAACCATGTAATTATTGATGATGGCTGAAATTATTTCCGTTGAAAATCACTTCCTCTACTCCTGCAGTGACTGAACATGGCTTGCAGACACTCATTTTAGACCATCTAGCATAGCTGCCAACATGCCTAGGTTTCTCAGAATACTGGAGGGTTTTTAGCTATCCGCAGTTATTGAGTCAGTCAATACCCATAATGGAGAAAAGCCGAGTCATAAAGCCATGTTCAGTGTTGAGCGAATACGTGTTCCAGATGTTTGCAGGTATGGCTTTAAAGTGCTGGATGAGATTCTTGCCATCATTTTCCATATAAACTTCTATGTATTTTTAGCTTTGGAAAAATGATAGTTTTGAATGACTGTGAGTTCCTGAGTTAAGGATTTCTTCCTGCTCTGTGAATGCACTTTAAATGAATTCTTTTCAGGTGCTAATCATATAAATAAACTGTTGCAATCAGCATATTACATTAGACTCTATGACATGTCTTCCAAAATGTCTTTGATTCTGACGCTAATTCTACCTGGAACCTCAAATCTTTGCCTGTATTTGGTTTCATCTTTGAGAAGTGAATCTGTTCAGGTTTCCAGGTGCAAAGTACCCTATAAGCAAGAAAAAACTTGGCTTTCTTCATCATCATAGTATTTCTAGAGCACTTAGAGAATGCAAAATGCAAACCTCCTTTTTCATAGTTGCAGTTG
The DNA here is from genome assembly GCA_028571105.1 of Tragopan temminckii. Lineage (NCBI taxonomy): Eukaryota > Metazoa > Chordata > Aves > Galliformes > Phasianidae > Tragopan > Tragopan temminckii. The sequence goes on along the minus strand of JAOWBP010000001.1, from coordinate 53,001,354 downwards.
ATATTGGACTGTTCCAGTGATTACTGATGACACTAGCATTGCTGTTACTACTTGTCACTCCATATTGTCCACTGTCTTGGCATGGTTTCACCTCTCTGCACCTTTTCACCACCTAACCTATTATCATTTTAGTCATTTTTATAATTTTATTTCTTTTTCTTTTCTCACTTTCCTTTTGTTTTACTCCATCCATCTGGTAGAAGTACATAAAGATGTACACAGGCGGAGTGAGCTCATTGGCTGAGCAGATAGCCAATCAGCTTCAAAGGAAAGAGCAACCCAAAACCCTTCTAGACAAGAAGGAACTGGTAAGATGATGTGCAGATGATGATGTGTGTTTGTGATTAGATGTACTGTAGATCCAAAGTATTGTGAGTGTCCAGTTGTTAGTACAGCTGGTGGATCCATAGTAGCTTTGTAAAAGACTTAACTTCCCTTTCTCCATCCACCCTCTCTCTTGTCCTCATTTTCCTTGCAAAACTGATGAATCTAATCTCAGCGCTCAAGGATTAGCTACAACCAGTTGACAAAGTGGTGGTCATGTTTGTGAAGATGTTTTTGTTCCACTGTGGCTACTTCAACATTGTTGTTTACTAGAGGAGGTACTAGTTTTGGTCTAAGAATTGCCGTTCGAAGGGTATCTTAATGGTTTTGCCTTTCTGTATGCCTCCCTCAGGCATTTATTTCAAGGTCGTTGTTAATAGTACTTGTGTCCACTTTTTCATCCAGAGCCTAATTTGCTCCTCACATACATAGGCACGACATCCTAGGACCTTCTTCACTGGACTTCAAGGTTAGTTTTTGGTTTCCGGCTAAAACTGTGAATTGTGTCACAGCGCTGCAGCATCCATGTGTCAAAGAACAGCAGCATCCAGATGCTCCCATACCTGCAAAGATGAAGAGAAAATATGACCACGTGGTCTTGGTGAGAATGGACACACACAAATTTAATCATGCCTATATCTGTCTAGGGCTCGCTCAAAAAGGAGTTCCCCCAGAACCTGGGAGGCAGCGATGTCTGTTACTTCTGCCGCAAGCGAGTCTATGTGATGGAAAGGCTGAGTGCTGAAGGCAAGTTCTTCCACCGCAGTTGCTTCAAGTGTGAATACTGTGCCACCACTCTGCGGTTGTCATCTTACGCCTATGATATTGAAGATGGTAAGAGAAATTGCCTTTTTGTAAGAATTCTCTTAACTGTCCTGGAAGTTTGTCAAGTGATTTCACAGCTCGCTGTTTGCTTACAAATTATTTGGTGAGTTAAGAGACAAAGTAACTGCAGTTCCAGAGATATCCTCTCAAACTGTTGAAGCTCTGTGGATTTCCTGTGGCCAGGAATGCTAATGCTGAAAGCTGTGAGGAGTTAATGGAAGAACAGCTGCTGGAATGGAAAGAAATGAATAGTAGTTGAGGGCTTTAAAATGGTTTGGCAGCTGTCTTTTAAGGCTAGATCCTTTACTATTCCTTCGATGACAATTAAAGGAGGAAACTCATTTTAGTTTTAAATGAGTTTAGTTTTAAATTTAGTTTGGTTTTATTTAAGAGAACATAACGTGCTGGAGGCAGATATAATCAGCTTTTACTTTTTAAGAGAACACAACAGTAGAGTTCTACATTTTAGATATAACAAAAGAAGAAGTTTATAATCAAGGGCTATGGTAATTGATAATTACAGATTAAGTTATATTTTAGTGGGGAAAAATAGGACATGGAAGTTGAGCAGGGGTAGGTCAATGCTAAATATATGGAGAAAGAATTAGTTACTGGAAGTTCAGTAATTTTTTATTTCTGTGTCTGATAGACTGAGGAGCATGAAATATGATTACCAAATTAATAAATTTATTGATGACTCAGTTAACAGAGTCCAACATGCAAAGGATTAAGGGAAGCATTAGATATACATAACAGATCTGAGAAACCAGACAGTATGGCAGCAGTTGAAACCTACTTTAGCACCCCATGAGCATGTTGAAGATTATCATTTCAAATTGCACGTCACTTCTGAAGAGTAACATCTTTCAAAGAGTGGCAGTGTTATATTTATTGCTTGTTAGCCGAAAATTCACATTTTCTGAAGAAGGTGTCTTAGATGAAGCTTCACATATATCAAGAAGTATAACTTTTACCTTCTTTCACAGCTGTCATTTATCTTTAGTCTGATCTCAATAATAAAATATGTACAGAATGATGTAAAACTAATGAGATATTAGATAGAGACAGATATACACCAGAAATGATGATGTAGAAATAAAAATAACAGGAAAAAGTGCCACAAACGATATTTTTCCATACTGATTGAGTCAAAGATGAAGTAAAAATTGTAAGCTGTATGCTGCAGGATGAAACTCCAGAATACTCTCTGCAGACTGAAAAGTTCTAAAATTGATAGATATCTGTGTAACTGGGTTGAATATTTTTGAAAATACTGACAGTGGCCGTGGATACATCAGCTAGCCTTATGGGGCAAAAAGAACCAACATAATATTTCTATTGAAGATGAATTATATAGCGACCTTTAGTAATGGGCTTGGGTCACAAAGAATTGAGGAATCTTAGAATCATCAAACCAGGCACCCAGTAAGGAATAGAAAACCCATTATTACTTGTCCAGAATGACAGCGGACTTGACTTGTAAGTTTAAAGGGGCCAGTGATAATTTTGAAATTTATGTGTAAAATCAACAGCTTGGTCAATTATCAAAGCTGGGACAAGGCAGTTGAGCACTGCTGTTATTTTGTGCATTCAGAAGTAATGGGGTACCTGATTAAATGTGCTGTAGCAAGCTGAGCTCTTCTGTCTGTTGTATGTGCTGAAACAGTTTTTGCCACCACACTTAGCGATTCTCTCTGCCAACCAGCTTATGTACGCAGTTATGGCCAGACAGCTCACAATGAAACAGACACAAAGCTTGGAGTCTCAGCACATCTACAGCATTGATTCTGAAGTAACTGCTACATGGTTAACAATTTCATATGTATATATATACCAAATGTGACCAAATAGAAATACGTGCTATTGTCACTAATCATTGTGAAAATGTAGCTCATGTTTCATTCTGGATTTGTTTTGAAAGAAAAGATAAAATATATGCATGTAGTTGCTATTCATCTAGCTGTTCCAACCGAGAGTGTCCTGTAGTGTTCTACAGTCAGTATCTGGTTCAAAGCCTGAGTGTGTAAGGGCTTTGCTGTTGTTTCTCTTTTCAGATGTTTCCCCCTGAAAAAATTTGAACTACAAATGTTTATTTAAGCAGGCAGTTCTCAAAAGATAACATTTGCCACCTTTCTATCATAAAACAAATTGTTAGAAAATATTGTGCTACTACCAGCTACCAGAGAAACTGTGGAAAGCAGCAAAGGTCAGAGTATAGATTTGAAATGTGTTAGGAAGGTTGTAGGAACAGGATATGAGAAGGTATGCTGTGGGCTGCATACACTTAGTAGGATATGGTAGCAAAGGTACATGGAAAGATAACCGTGCCGTCAATTTGCTCCTATTATTATTATTTGCAATGGGGTATCACTAGAGCTGCTTTGTATTTAGGATAGTGTTCAGATACTGGTGAAAACCCATTTAGACTTCTGCAGTGTTACTGAAACATTAGTGTCACAACAGGTCTTACGTGTGAAAATGATTCCATTGCTTGATTGCCCTTTCCGCCAGTAACTACGATCTGTTTTCGGAGATGGTTCTCTGGGAGTTAATGCCCTCCTCTCCCTCTTTCCTCTGCTGGTTGTATTCATTCTTGCTTTTTCCAAAAGTGCTTCTGCCAGCTTTTCATGTGATGATTTCTTTGTTCCTCACACACTGCCGCATTGTTAGCATGTGATACCATACAAGCCTCACAGCTTTGCTTTGGTGTTTGATAGGATATTATGCTCAATGGCTGTCAGGCACCCAATGAAAGGGAAGCTAGCTAGGCAGGGGAGAGAGGAGGGCTGGAGTTAAAACTTCAGATAGTGCTTGTCTCAGTGCATACTGATTAAACTAGAGGAAGGAAGAAAATAAGTTGCAGTGAGATGGACATTTATATTGTGTTAAGGTGATGTGTTCTCGTTGTCGACCATCATTAATGTTCTGTCTGCAGGTAAATTCTACTGTAAGCCCCACTACTGTTACCGACTCTCCGGTTATGCTCAAAGGAAGAGGCCAGCAGTGTCAGGAAAGGTAACTCTTTCTTTTCGTCTAGCATGTTGATTGATAACACTGAAAGAGTAAATATGCTTTTGTTTTTGTGAAGGTAGAAAAATTCAGAATGCATCTAATGGCTTTGTTATGTCATTATGTCCTACAGTTCTATAAATTTTCATTAAAAGCTTGCAATTATCACTTCTCTTTTCATGGTTCTTATTATAAAATTATGTACTGATCCACTCAGAAACAGTATTTTGATTTGTATTCTTGTTATACTGAAATGCTTATTTAGTCCACGTAGAGACTAAATAACTTATGTTGCTGGTTTTGCTTTTCCTTAAGATTAAACAAATTATTTGCATTTCTTCTGAAACTTGAAGTTCTAACTCACTTGCATAGGCTATAAAGATGATGTACTGTCTTTTCTGAATGTTTGCTGTCCGTTATTGTGAACTTGTATGGAAAGAAAGGGTATCCTTTTCCCTATATTATTGTAATGGAAGCATTTGTGTTTTAAACATAGGCCCAAGACCTCCTGTGTAATACAGAAAGGTGTCTCTGCTTTTGTCTTTATAATCCAGGGCATATTAGACTTAATTTGTCTCCTCAACTCACTTTTCAGAATTTTTGCATTCTCGATGTGAGCAAGCTCTGTGGTAGTCTCTTTGCATTCAAGTTCTGTTAAGATTGAATGCTACAAACTGACCTTCCCCCTTAGATGATGTTTTCCTTTGTGGTGGTGGTGGTGATCTTTCTGCTTGCTTGTCAAGTTTTGTTAGTACAAGCTTGAGCTGTGCACCTTTTTGGAAGGGCTAGGGATACATCTCAAAATTTGGCTGGAAGAATGGCACAAAAAGAAAGACCAAAAGTGAAACATGTTATGTATCCCAGATGAGCAGACTTCAGGGATCCTACTGCTTTGACTTTCTTGGATATCCAGCTTGTTTTTCGGGGGTTTTAAGCGTGTTGAGAAGGAACATGTTTGATTCAGACCTTGCCTTTATACAATCAATAAGGGGTATCTTAATTGCCAAAGGAATGTCTTCCTCGTTCATTGTGTTCAGTACATACAACCTCATATGAAAAGAGTATTTTCTAGGTGCTTGCAATTTTAATATGGATTTAATTCACTTCCTCACTCTTCCAGGACACCAAAGGACCTCTGCAGGACACCATGGCAAGTGATGGAAGTGGACGGGCAAATTCCATCTCCTCCTCAGCAGAGAGGGCCCCAGGTAGCTCCGCTTCCTTCTTTAGCAGGGTGGTGCAGTACTCTCTCGGCTTCTTTGACAGAGTTAGGGTGACAAGCCATCGACTGCAAAGCACAGTTTCCTGGATTGGGCACCAGGTAGCCCAGAACCCTTTGGACTCCTTTTTCATGTGTCAGCTGATGGCTTTTGGGGTTCCCTTTCTCTATGTCCAGTCAGAAGTTCTCATGCAGATCTTAGGGGAGTTCTGTGGCCAGTCTGCTGACCATTAAGAATTAACGTGACCCAACTTTATAAGCTGTATAACTCGTGTGAATTGGGGTGCCGTGTGAATTTTGTGTGTTATGTGAAGTTCTCAATATGTTAATTTGCACTGTGGCTTTGGGGCCTAGATATTCTCATTTCTTTAAAAGACACTGTCTGAAATAGTTCCAGGAAAACACAGATCCTCAGTTAAGGGTCTCCTCTGAGTGAACCCAGATAAAGAGGCTTTGTCTGTAATGTACGTACCTCACTGTTGACTCAAGTTACAAGTTCTGATACACTGGAATAATTCTCAAATTGGATTTCTGTGTTTGCCTGAAATTTGGGAGTGGTTTCTCATTCTCCCAAATTTCTGTTCACTAATCTGGTACTTGAATGCGAAGATCCCATTATCTCTGGATTGTGTCTCCTTTGGAATTCTGGGTGTCTGTGACAGCTAATGGGATGGGATTCCTTAAACTTCTTGAATTTCGTGGTGCTGACAGGTCATGGTGCTTTTCCCTTACTGCCAGATTCTGTGCTGCTCCTGGCCATGGCTTTGGGAACGAGGTAGTGAATGTGTGTGTCTCACTGTGAAGTATTTTTGCCTATTAAGTTAAAATTCTAATTCCTTCTAACATGGGAGAAGTGACTGCTACAAATGCTCGTTTGCCCAGCCCCTACATGCTCACTTAGTGATGTCAGAAAGAAATTTGGTTGTAGTATTGGTTCTAGAACGCTATGGAAACAGGGAGGGAGAACATACTTAAAGGAAAAATTTAGAAATAAATGTCTTCACAGTGCTAATTGAGAAGAAACATTAAAAACATACAGGCAGATAAAAATCATGCTTATATTTGACATAATATTCTTACAAGCATTTCTAAGATGGTAACTGAACACAGAAAGTCATTCTTACTGTGTGTGGTTGACTCTTTAAGTGTAGTTACACTCACTGTTTTGTCTGTTAATGGCGTGGAATTTCCATATGGCAGAATGGAGGAGAGAAAAAATGTAATGAAAAATGACAGGTCCAGAATGCCATTGACAGGTGGGATAATGACAGCATTTTTTTGTACTATAGGCTAGTTTAAAATTGCTTACTCTAAAGGTGAAGAGTTTTTGGTTTTATGATTTTTTTAATATAGAGCATATTCTTTAAGATGTGTGAAAAAGATATTTCTTGGAGCTGTTAATTCACAGACTATATCATAGGAAAAGTGGCTTATGGGTGATGAGAAGTGGAAGAAAGAGAGTTTAGCTGTGTATATCAGTTAGTTTTTCAGTACATTTGCTGTCGGTCTCCTTTCCTTTATTTAGTCCTTCCAACAGATCAAATTTAATTATTTACATTTCTAGATGAGCCTTCAGCAGACAGCATCTATGTGATCAGTAAGTAGGACAAATGTTAGGCCAGGTATTTCCATCTCTCCTTATGTAGTGGTGACATAGTTGGCACCTGCGATGGCACAGTTACAAGAGCTGTAATATTTCTAGAGAAGAAAAGTAGAACAGACACCATTTTATCAAACAGCAAGACTTGAAATCTAGGTCTCCAGTTTGCTGTGCCTAACTGTAGCATTGTTTTTAAATATTTTGGAGCTTTAAAGCTTTGGCTCTTGTACTGAGCAAAGTACATCATTAGGGCATATTCAGCTGGATGAAGCTAGTTCATCTTTAAGGCAATGTAATATGTTGTTGTGTGTGCATGACTGAAACACCTTTAATGGTTGAAGAGTTACCTTCTGCTTCTGTTGTCTCCCCCTTTCTGCTAGAAAATGTCATTTATAGCTGAGATCTCATTTTCTTTATGAAGCAAGTTGTAAGTATATTTTAAAACTACTGGATTAACAAGGATTAAGAAGCAGGAGGGGAGGCTAAATGCCGTATATTTTAAAAGCAAGCTGCAGTGTCATTAAGGCAGGCCAGTTTTCCATTAGTCAGTTTAATGGTCATGTGCTGTAGGTACCTCTCTTTAGCTCCAGTTCTTGCACAGTAGATCAGGAAACTTGAAATGTGTTTACAGTTCTGTATGGCTTGAAAAAAAAACACAAAACCCTCTACAATTCAAAAGCTGAGGTTTTGTGAAGCTTCATGATACAATGGAAGAATAAGATACTATTTCTGAATAATCAAAGGGTCTCTAAGATTACATCTTTATTTAACTGCTGACTTTGAACTATGTGCGTATATGCTTTCTTGTAATTTATTAACTTCTCTAAGTGAGAAACTATAGGCATTCTGCTTTTACTGAAGTATAGAAGAATACCTTAAGCAAAAAGCTCTCTGTACTGGAGATAGTTTCCCACACTCCACTTTACCCATTCGGTAGACTTACCGTGAGCTGGTTGTATATCTGAAAACTGCTTGGCCTCCTCTAAGGCAAGTACCAGCAGCTGGGGTTGGGCAGTACTAATTTCATACCTTGAGATCTGAGTCAGTCTTACTAGTGAGGCAGATGTTGATGAGCAGTATAATTTGCCTCTGAAACGATTAAGTGAAGTAAGACTGTGAAATGTGTAGGTTTAATTTTTGATGGAGTTCTAAAGGTAGCTTAGAATGCAAAAGAAAAGTGTACAGCAGAAACATCAATTAAGCAGTGCACAAGACAAAAGCCCCCTGGTTTTAAGTTTTATATCCTCTGAGTTGAATTCAGTCCTGAATTAGCTTATTCAGTGACCGTTATGACAAGTTGTGGCAGGCCTGCTTCTCAGTTGCCACAGAATCCCAAACAAATGCAAATTTTTCAGGTTTTCCCCCTACATTCAGTACCTCCTTTACCACCAAATCTGTCCTTTCCTTTTTGTAGCCAGATTAATAATTAAAATCTGTTCAAACTCAAAATGACGTTCAGCAGCTTTGGTCAGCTTAGGTACAGTTGGTCACAACAAGCACTTCCTTGTGATGCGGTACTAACCTGACAGGCATGCATTAACTTTGCTAAAGATGTCAGTCCCTCACTGGCTGTCTGTCCCTTGTATTGCAGCGACTGTAGTTATAGGGTACAACTTGTGAGAAGCAAGTTGAGTTTTTTAGCAGTCTTCTAGAAACATCATTCTTGTGAAGGTTTGCCTGGTTTGCCAGAGAGCCCACGTGACATCTTATGTAGTGTCACAAGGGATGTTTTCAGGGAGTTAAGTTCTAACTGGCTCCTGCAGTATTGATCAGCCCCTTTGGATGGGGAAGTGGCAACAAGCTTTTGAGTGGTTGATGCCATTCTCTCCTGGAGAGGGAAGTTGGGGAAAGCTGGTACTATGCTTTTGGTTCTGCTCAACTGTGGCATGCTTGTCTTAGATTCTGTAATTCTTCTCTGTACTCTGTCTGCCTCTTTCTATCTTCTGCGTTTGCCTTTGTGCCAAAATTGCTGCTGTTGCCAAGGGAAAAAAACACTTTGCTCCTCAACTGTCTCTCCCTTTCATAATCTGTAACCACTGTGTCTTGGATTTTTTTGAATATTATTTACAGTACTTTATATGATTTGAATGTGCTTTTAATGTAAATGCTTTTTTTTTTTTCTGTTTGTTCTAAAGGTCTGTAAGAACACATTTTCAAACTTTCAGCTCTTTCTTGACAGATGGACTTGGAACAGTCTTTACTCATATCAGCCTTATGATAATGCTCTTTGGGGCAGCTTTATGTGGTGATATTTTGTTGTGTTTCCTGTTCCAGGCTTGTGTTCTCACAGCAATACATTTCTGACCCTATCAGCAGTAGGAATTTCATAAAGGAAAGACCTGCTAGGGAAACTCATACTTCAGAATGCTCAGCAATAAAATGCAAGTCATGAGATCTTTGCAGTAGTTACTTGACCTGCAAAAAGTGTAAGAAACTCACTGTAAGCCGTAGTATGCAAACCTGAAAATTTCAAGGCAAAGTACAGGTGTTCGGTCTCCTGCTTTACAGTCACAAAAGTATATCCTATATATGAGATGAGTGCAATATGAAAGGTTTAAAATTCCTCCTATGGATGTGCCTTAAATGTTTTCAGGGAGCAATGTTATGAGCAAACCATTTACAGTAGACTCTTAAGCATGTAATGTGTTGCCTTTAATAAGCAAAAGTGGACATTACATGAGAGAGCTCTTTTGGTGACCAGGTGCTCTAGAAAAGGGTGGCTGCTTCCTCTGAATGCTATGCCCTTTCAAGTAAATTATCTGAGCCCCATTTTCAAAAGGATCATGACTGTCCGTAGAGTTTACACAAATCTTTATGAATGCATACGGTATTATTTGCACATACTTCTATGCCTAAGGAAGTACAAATCATTTTTATATGCATTTCTGTATATAAAGTGGCATCTTGTTCATTTATGTTATCCCTTTACATACATTGAACGTGCCTTTTGAAAATATTTCATCTCAAAGCAATACGGTTTACTTGTACATATAAACATATCTTCACGAAGGCTTCCACTTGGCCACTCCTTTTTGTTACTATTCAGATTTGTTTTCCATGCTTGTTTTAATTTGATGTATCATAAACACTATATTACAGATGATGCAGTAAGCTAATTCTGTGGCATACTACTCAGTTTGTGGTGCCTTCATTGTAAACCGCTAACCTGCATTTACAAACACATCCATACACCTTCCCCTCCTCCTCTGGTCCACAAAATAATTAAATAAATAAAAAGAAATAAGTGCATGTTTCAAGATGCACCACCAAACTGAGAGGATAGTTCTTCTTCTACCGTGCCTTGAATTTTTCTGTTTGGAGGCACGGTGGAGTTGTGTTCTGCAGGACAGGGCACATGGTAACAAACCCTTTCACAGGGCCTCATATGGCTCCAGAGAGATCTAATGCCAGATTTATTTTTCTGAGCTGGAATATTTAAAATGTAAACTTAAGAATCAGACCCCTGTATTTTTGGAAGCTGAGGAGAGCGTGTGGGTTGCATGATTAGGACCAAGGTTCAGTGCCCAGTGAATCATTGCTCAATAGCAAGCCAGGAAACTCTCTTGGGGGATGTGCTTGACTGTTCCCAGTCCATCATGTTCCTTGTCGGTGTTCTTATCAGGATTTGGGTGGCTTTGGTGTAAATGAAAAGAGAATTTGAAGCCCAGAAAATTTGAAAAAGCAAAGATGTGATTGCTGGTTTATTTGTTCTACGGGGTTGAGAAGCAGCTGGCCTAATAGAGCTGAAAAACCCAAGAAAATGATCTGGGGACCGAGGAAGGGTTTACAAAATAGCGATGTGGTTGGTTTGTGCTCATGGCTGAATCCTGCTAAGAACACTTTTTCTTGGGAGTAAAAGACTTCCCTCTTCCACCTTTCTCTCTAGCTTTCAGACCTGCAGACTTGTTCCACTGAAATATTTGTTTATTGCTTGTATGTGTAATTTCTGAAGGGTGATATGAATTTTTCTGGGCACTTTTAAGAGTTCCATTAAATGTTTATGTCTTAGAAAAAGAACGCTGTGTAAAGGTCTTGGATTTTTTTTTAATTACAGAATTATAACATCTGTGAGTTGTTTTTTTGGGGCTTTTTGTTTGTTTGTTTGTTTTGTTTTGAAAAGTAGAATGTAAGAAACAGCCATTCTGAGGAGATTAAGTTTCCCTCAGAGAAATGGAGGGAGTTTATATAAAGTAGGCTTGGTGACAGTTGATATTCAAGTGAGACAATTAGTGCTCAGAAAGGCTTCATGTCTCCGTTGTATAGCTTCGTTGAAGATTTTTATTTATGCAGTTGTTTTTAATCTGTTTTTGTTTTGGGTGTGTGTCTCCTTAAATTATGTAATACTTGGTTTTCTTGTTGCTGTGAAATCAAGACATTTGTTCAATTGTGTGAAATGTTCAAGGGAATAAATTCCAAACAACCTTCAGGTTTCTGAGTTTTTCTTTGTCATCCCCCTCCTCCTTCCACTAGCTCCAGGTTAGGAATGCTGTGGGGGATAAGTGTTTGGGGGAGAATGAAATGAATAGATCTAGCAAGCTTGAACAGTCTTCCAAAGACGTTTTGGGAAGCTCCATGGCACGTGTAACTGCAGAATACTAGAGACTTACAAGGGCAGGTATGCTCTGGCAGACACAGGCTAAATTAAATGTTTTTTTTTTTTTCTTTTGCTGCCATGTTGTGGTTTGCTCAACTTGCAGGGCATACACTGCCCAGACAGCATTACATATTTCTGTAGAAAAGCTGTTAAGGACCCCCATATTAAATGTGCTACTGTTTTGCTGTAGAAATGCTGTCAGTGTTGTGGCTTCATGGATTTTTGTTGATTCGGGAGCTTGTTCAGTGTACCTTGTTGCAGGCCAAAGTTCTCTGTAAACAGGGCAGTGAAATACATCTGTGAGGGGAGAGGAGGGAGAGGAAGAGCATGAGCAAGTGTAAGCCAGCACTGAGGAACAGGGAGACATAGCCTTTGCATCTGGTGTGACAGGTAAGCTTTTTGGCAGGATTTGTTTCCTCTTGTTTGCAAAGCAGCAGCTGTGTTTCTGGGACGTTAGAAGCGATGGAAAGGCATAAAATGAGGAAACGTGGAGCCTTGTAGCCAAATCCAGTGTCTTATGTTCCATCTGGATGGTTCTCTCCTCTCAGGACAGTGACACGAGGAAATGACCTTCATTCCTCAAAACCACTGATAGACTGTTTTGTTATGTTATCCCCATGGCCAACATGTGGAGCTGTATCATAGTTCTGAGCTTTCCAGTTCTCAAAGGTATACCAGATGAGTCTGCATTAGAGAGCAATTCTGTCTTATCTCACACGCTTTCTCATGCTCCCTACTGCATCACTAGCAACTGAGAGCATGGAAAGTCAATTATCCTTTGAGCATCTAATTGTGAAACACATGGGTTGATTTGGCCTGCATAGTTATGTTTACATAGTAGATTGTAGAACTACAACATGAAACGGCAATTCTGTTACACCTGTTTTCTTCTTTGGAGGAAAGCACCAACTCAAAAGTCACTTTGTGTTAAAGACACCCTAGTTTTGTTTGTGAAACAAAATTTAACCTTCCAGGCATTTTTCTCTTCACCACCACCCTTCCTCCTCCCTCCCATTCCAACCTAAGATTTACCTCAAAATTATTTACTCTAGAGGAAAATCTGTAAGTAAAGCCCCAACTAACACTCTATGTCAAATATAATTATTTTTAACCTTTGTGTGCAAATGAAATGGCTTGAAAATGAGGAAGAAAAGTAGGCTTGGGCTGAGCCATGCTCTTGCTGGGTGTAAATGCTTCTTTGTCTGTAGTCCTGTAAAGAGAAAACGTCGATTTTTCAGAATATGCTATTCTAGGGTCCTGACTCACACAGTCCCTAACTTACATCCATCACTTTTGAGAGTCTTTAGCATTATTTGGGACTTGTAGCAGTTGTTAAATAGATTTAAAATGATCTCTGTCTTACAGATAAGGTAAATGAACAGGGATATGTACTTCTTTGTAGTTACCATCCTCATTTTCAGTCGCCCAATAAAAAATCCACAGAAAATCTTATGTGGATGCTAACTTACTTCTATTTATTTGTAAAGCTGAAAACAAAGAATTTAACTTCACTATATAACTGGTTCTGTATTAGGAACAAGTTTTAAAACAATGTATTATAACTGGGTGTGTGAATGACTTTAATACATTTGAGGTACTGACCCATTAACGTATGCACAGAAGTCTGTGGGAAATGTGGGTATTTCATTCCCTTGAGAAACAGATTAGTTCCGTTATAGGTGAACTAGTTAGCCTTTGCAGGAGTTTGTGAACTTCATTGCAAGAGTTAAGCTTTAGGGAATATTAAAGTATTTTCCACCATGCATCCAAAAACAGCTTGCTTCATCATTTTGGTAGCAGTTTTGTCAAGAGAAACATTGGCATAGACCATTTCCTTTGCGGCACACACCAC
>JAOWBP010000001.1:52938245-52953931 GCA_028571105.1 Tragopan temminckii | reverse complement strand
TACAGGCCAATGACTGGGACAGACTTTTTAAAAATTGAGGTCTTCGTGCTGTAATACATGAAAGCAAGCAAAAAATAATAATTTCAGTTCTGCAAAACCTGCTTTTCCTCCTATGAATTGGCTATACAGAGGAGCACATCCCACTTTATTTTTACTTCTGGCTGGAACCTGACACAGTCATATGGTATTTTTCAACCGTATGTAACCCAAGACAGGTGATGTCTTTTGATCCTTTTACCCTCTGATAGCATACCAGAGTGCAAACTTGGAGGAAGTGCTTTCAGCAATATTCACCTCAGAAAATGATTTCAGATTGTTTTGGTTGTAACTAATGTTCTTTCAAGATCCTGAACAAGCTGGGAATTTTACATTGCAGGTTCACTGCTTATTAAGTCAATGTCAAAGCATGTAATGTGCTTACTTACATAATTTTGAGTATAATTCCTGTGGTAACCTGGAACTTCAATGAAAGGAACATAACATATATAACACTAGGCTTAACTAAGCAGATGCAATTGTTCAAAAGCCTCAACACATAGAGTACAGGGGGCTGGTGCTGGATTTCATAAGTTCAGAAAGAAAATTATAGAGACTTCTGAATTGGTCCAGACTAGCATGACATCGCATGGAGAAAAGGCAGTTTTGTAAGCAAAGGTGGTTACAGACCACATGGAGTTTTTCAACCTCATTTTCTGCTTTGGAGCAATTGTAATTATAACCTTCTATGCTCCAAATTTGTGATATCACTGGCCCTATCTATACTAGTGAGTAAAAGAGACAGAGTGGCCTGTACTGGCTGATAATTAATACATACTCTGGCACAATTTTGGCTCATGCTAGCTCCTACTTTCTCAGGTATTGCTTGGGCACCATTCAGTGATAACTCATTGTTGAGAATGGTTTCCAGTGAGCAGCTTGCTGACCACTGCCTGGTTTTGGAAGGGGAAAGAGATGCATAAATACGAAGCAGGCCATCCTAGCTGGCCTCAAGGCAAGAAAGTGGTCCCCAGTCATTTTCAGTTTGTAATGTAGATATATCTGATGACATAAGACCAGATGTAGCCAGTTAACTTTTTGTTGGTTTTGCTGTCAAATTCTGTAACTGCTTATCCTGCAAAATTGTCCCATGATCTGACAGTTAACTGTATCTTCCCCAAAAACCAAATCCTCCAGCAGAATGCACGACCAGCATCATTTCTAGAGCAGTTTTCTTCACCAATTTTCAGTGTTCGCATTTTATAAACAGAACTAAATGTATTTTTTCAGAAGCAAGCGGTATTTTAGAAGTCACTACTGCCATAGGTTGTCATTTGCAGAAGTTCAGGTGAGTATAGAAAACCAATCTAGTTATTTCATCCCTGGAAACATTTTACTTCAATTCTGTGCTCATTTTAAGTTGCTGACTGTGAGAATTCATTTGCAAAAGCGTGTGTAATGTACTTTCAAGCACACTTGCACAACCTTGTTTTTTTCAGTTAAGTTTTGCGAAAGTCAGTGCTGGTGCATCTGCATAGGCTAGTATGCTGCAGTGGAGTTGCAATCTGGAGGATTACTCAGGAAACACTGAAGGTTAGATTGGGTTTAGTAAGTACAATTAATGCTGATTTGGCACAGTACAGGCTCTTGCTTTTCAGTTAGATCCCAATGTGAATGTACAAGGCTGACAGCAAGAAAAAGAGCAGCTCTGTCTTGTAAACACAGAAATGAGGCAAGGTAACTTTTTAATAGACTCTCCTTTAGAGCAAAGCTACAAATAAAGCCAAGCAATACTTGGAAGCTTTTCTCAAATCAGTAGAGGAATCAATCTGTGTGTATGTGTGCTTGTGTGTGTGTTGTCTTAGAACGTTAATATTGTAGAGCTTAGCGCAGGACCACAGTTGAAAACTGCAGACCCAGTTTGTTTCAGACAGAGCTTCCACTTCCACTGGTTTGAAGCAGTGTCTTAACTCTGCATTTTGGGCCAGGCTTTCTGCCATGACTCCTGGCTTCAACTTCTGTTTCTTCCTAACCCAGCAATTGCTTGGAAATATTCTGACAAGTAAAGAAGACAGTAACAAAGAGATTTCTACTTTTGAGTAGTAAACAACTTTTAAAATAATGTTAGACTTCTGGTAGGAAAAAGAATGGCCCTTCGTCAGAATCACAAGCAGAGTAAGCTGATCTCTGCACGGTATTTCAGTTTTGAGCCTCCTCCAAACTCACATGTCACACTGCATCACTAACGTACTGGGACCTATCTTACAAATTGTGAACCTGAATTTTACAGAGTCTGCTTTAAAGCATGGCAAATGCATGGAAGTGTATGTACTTTGCCTTTGAAATAAGCTTTCTCATTTTGGACCTGCAGCTGTAAACGCACCCACAGTCACTACAGTTGGAAAAGACCTCTATCACATAGTTTTCTACACTAAAATACGACAGCTATAGACATAAATTGCTGTACCAGGTGAAATTATTTTTTCACATTATAAGAGGGTTTGAGCAATTTCTATGGATTTATTAAAAAAAAAAAAAAGACAAAATTCTGTTTTACTTAAACACACACACATACAGAAACCTTCCTGCACTCCAGAAACACATACATTGTATAGCTGTGAACAATACAGACATCAGAGCTAAATTAATTTAAATCAGGCACAAATGTAAGGAAAAGGATTATTATTTCATATGAAAATGAACATGCATTGAGAAAATACAGTCACAGCAGAGATTACTAGAAAACCAAAACTCCAGATCTACTTTATTTTGTAATTAAAGACTCTCTGAAGAAAACTGTGGCTCTGTGTGCCTTGCAGCTCCAGTGAGATACTCTGACACAGCTTTCCTGACCTTTTACATCGTAACCCGTGAGTGAGATCAGAATCCGTGGCACAAGCTGGTGATAATGGCAGATCCCCTTGGCTACCCTTGCCCGTAATCCTCCCAGCCCCTGTATGACTGGTGATCCCACATTCCCCCTTACCATGGCGTCTCCAGTGGTGTTTCCTTCCCTCTCGGATCAGTGATGGCAGGTTTTTTGCAGAGCCCTGCACTGAACCTCTCTGGGCACCTGCTTCTGCTCTTCAGTGTCACAGTGCTTTGGGCAATAGGTCACAGACTCCACAGTTCAGCCTACCGCATCACCGCCTTCTGCCCTCCCAGCTGCCCCAAACATGCAAATTCATCCAGACAGGCAGGGCTCAGATATACCCCAACATTTCACATTTAGTCCCTTCTGATTCTGCATGATTATTAAATCTGAATGTGGCCGTGTAACATGCCTCACGCTATAATTTCTGAGTGCTATAAATACGTGTCACATACAAGAGACATGCTACCCCAATTCCCTGTTCTGTCAGCATGCATGTGTAGACAAGAACCATTCCTAAATTCCAGCATGGAATACAGAGGTCATAAAGGAACGAATGAGTGGGAAAGAGAAGGACAGAAGACAAAAACTGAGAAATGGAAATAATAATAAAAATAATAAATGGGAAAAATACTTCCCATTTTGAAGTGTCTTCTGCCAGTGCTCTTAAATGTTGGGCTGACCTCTTTCTGTGCATATTCCAGCTGCCTCTCTGTTAATGTTTCAATTAGTTCTGTTGCTTCTCCTTCCATACAACCATCTGGGCTGTACGGTCAGCAGCGTGGTGCAGCATTCATTATGAAGTCTGACTTGTCTGTTCAAACACAGAAAGGAATTTGATTCTCATTGCATTGCTTATTGCGTGAAATAGCTGGAGGCATCACACAAATGCTTGCAGTCTGAACTAGGACACTTGCCTTCACCATTACATTGTTTGCTCCTTCTACACTAGCTCAGCATTGGAAAGAAGCTGCTTCTCTCAGGGGACAGATAAGTCTTCATGATTTCAGCTCCTAGGTCATGAAGGGGAAGGCACACTTAATTTCTTGAATCTGAGTATTATGTATTCTATCTTTAGAAATATACTGTAGATAATTATGTTTAATCAGCAGAAATTTAAATTTACAATTACTATACTTTAGGTTGGTCTACATTGACATGATGATATCAATAGATTGTTCTGTCATTGCTGGTAACCAGCATGTATCTTTCACTTTAAACCTTACATTTTAACAGCGTGAAGTAGTTCATACCACTTTTCATTAGCTTGCACTTACATTGGTTTGCTGTTGTTTGGGTGTTCTTTACACAAACCTGCAAATTTAACATCTCTGGTTTTGGCTAGGAAAGCTTCAGATTTCTGGAACCAAAGATATTTTTTAAAGAGGACGAATTCCCATGGCAGTTTACCCGCTGCTTTTTTTAAGCTGATTCTCACACTTCTCCAGGAAATCGTCAGGCAGTAACTTTAAGCCTGAAGAATCCTTTGGTTTAGTGTTCTTCTTCCAAAGGAGCTGGTAACTTTCCAAACAATGCCTCAGCATTCTGGGCAATATGAAATATTAATAGACATAGCTCCACCAGCTAGAACATCTGTACAGAGAATCATCTCAGGAAAAGATCTCAAAGCAAATATAAGGCAATCCATTATCCAAAACCTCTTAGTCACTCTTTAAGTCACCGTGCTACAAAAGCCAAGAGAGCTCTGCAAATCACTAAAACATTTGCAATTCTGTCCGTTCTCTGCTCTTCTGTTCCCCCTCTCCTCTCTTGTGAACAGGCACTGAGAGCACCTCCTGGAATTAGTGGTAATTTTACCACTGCCCACCTCACTTGTCCAGCACCCATTGAGCAGAGTCTGGGACATTTCTCACTGGTCAAATGCTTCTGGGGAGGAGGGAGTGCTATATGATGACAACACAGAAGTACAGTTGTGAGTTGTTATCTCCAACTGTTACTGGTACTATCAAAATCAGCCTCTTAAAGGTTTTTTTTTTAAAAAAAACAACTGCAACAACAAAAAACCTCAATCCTCACACAAAACCCAATTCCTACTTAAAAACAGACACTTCTCTGAAAACAGCATTTTGAATAATCTAGGGCTTAGAGTTTAAATAAAGAAGCATAAAGTATGTCTTGGGATACAGTTTCAAAAGTTTTTTTGTTTTTTGTTTTTTGTTTTTTAATAAAAAATTGCCATATGTAACATTTCTATATATGTTGTAAATTGGAGAATTAGATGCAGAATTGTTCCCTATAGTATTTCAATTTCAGAACAACACTTTCTAATACAAAGACTGCAGGGGAAATGCTAGGTCACGGCCTGAACCAGTGATTGAACACCTGGTGGGAAGGCAGTGAAGCTCAGGTAAAGGCAATGCAGCTGAGTGACTGGAAAGGGTGGAGCCAGGATCCACCCCTTCCCAGACCTCATTTAAGTGGAGATGAGGGTATCTCTTGCTAGAGATCTCTGTCTGCCTGAGGCCTTCTAAGGGTAAGCAGCTCTTTTCCTTCATTTCTGCATCCATGGCTACTGTATTTGGACTTGTTCTTGTTTGCTACTCTGCTATAATCTTCCCACTATAGCGTTACAAAGACTGGTGTTACTCATTTTGAAGATAAAAAGGCAATCTATGTCAGTGATGTTTCTGGATGTGACATTTCTGTGGCAGGGGGGTTGGAACTTGATGATCCTTGAGGTCCCTTCCAACCCTGGCCATTCTATGTTGTTTGCTTTTCTTTAGATTCTTTAGCAAATCTAATACAAATTGAGCTGCCAGAAAGAGTGCAGTGTTCCTCTCAACAGTTTGAATAAAACATAATGTATCTCTGTAGCCCTGCTGGAGTTGTATATGATGAATATATGTTTCAGATAAAACACTTTTTTTCAAAGAAATTTATTAAAGGTCACTAATAAATCTAGCATTACCATAGTATTGTGGTGTATATTAAAAGACTTTGTTCTGTCCTCCATCCCCTCCAGGATGTCTGTTTATCAGGGTTAAGGGAAACCTTCCAGATAAGCATGAGTATATAAGCAAGTTGGACATGTGTAGTAATGTCAGCACAGCAGGATTATTGTCTTGCTTCAGGTGTTATTCGGGCACAGGGCTGCTTGGCAGTTACCACTAAACAGTTGTGATTTTTTTTTTTTTTGTTTTTCCTTCTATTACCTTTCCTCTGCTCTTATTAAATAAATGCACAAGCCATCTGTTTTTCCCCACTGTCCTTGTTCTCCTGATTTTTTTTATGCTTTTATTTGGTAATGTCAGCTTTAGTTAATATCCAAGGTAAGCCAACACCCCCTTCGCATTCTGTTGATGTCTCCCATTCAAAGCAAGACCCCAAAACTCCCCTTTCACTATATGTAATGGCCAGTAGCTTCTGCTGCCATTCTCTTTTAAGACACAGGTCAGGGTTAGCCAGCCACTTCTCATGATCTGTTGTCAGCAGCATCGAAGATTTGTCCTATTCCTTTGTTAGCTGGTTTACCTCCTGCTGCAGCAGGCCATCTGCCTGCTGTGTCTTAATCATGCAATGTTCTACTACCATAAGCAACTGGAGTTGCTAACTTGAGGCTAAACTGTGAAGATGTAGTATCCTACCCGTCTACAGCACACATTCTTTGTCATCATTCTGATTTATTGTACCTCAGTAAGTCTGACGAAACTGGTGAAGGTTTTGTCCAGCATGCCATGTTTTGAGGCCCTTGACTCATAGATGTTATTCATTTAGCACTGCAACAGAATTGTCAGCATACTTATGCCTCCAGACCAGTTAGGATTGCTGCACCACAGCATATCATGCTTTAAACTTCTGCTGAAACAAGAGTATCTGGATTGTGTTCCTATTCTTGGCACCTGGCAACACTTCTAACCACCCCACATTTTGGACTTTGTGGAACCATTGCCACAGGGGACTAGCTGTATTTTCTCAGCACTGACAGAGTTCTCAAGGCATCTTAGAGTGGTACAGCTTTACAAACATTGTTTGGTATTAGTATGAAATGAAGACTGAAAAGGGCAAGAAACTTTCCTTCATGTAGCATCTGTAGTAATTGCAGGGGACATTTTGAAGCAACAGAACTCCTCAAGTTATATTACAGGTGCAGGACTATCTTTGCATTGGATAAATGACAGAGTATAGAAGATGAGGGATTCTTAGTTCTACAAGTAAAATTCCTTGCAGGATATATTAGCAAAAAATAGGAAGTGTGTTGCCTCTAAAAGCAAAATGAGTAATGATTAGCTGGTCATGTATCCCACACTTACTGCCTTGTGATTCAACAGTGAAGAACTTGCTCTGTTTACGGTCTAATAAAATGGCAATGAACTTCGAATTAATCATAGAATCACAGAACGCCTTGGGTTGGAAGAGACCTTGAAGCCCATCCAGTTCCAACTCCCTGCTGTGGGCAGGGCTGCCACCCACCAGCTAAAGCTTCCCAGGGCCCCATCTAGCCTGGCCTTGAATGCTTCCAGGGATGGGACACTCACAGCTCCTCTGGGTAACCTCTGCCAGGGCCTCACTGCCCTCGGAGTAATGAATTTCCTCCTAATATCTAATCTACATTTTCCTTATTTTAGTTTAAAGCCATTACCTCTTGTCCTATTGCCCCTTGTGGAAAGTCCCTCCCCATCTTTGCTTGAAGCCCCTTTATGTACTGGAAAGCCACTATTCGGTTTCCTCAGAGCCTTCTCCAGGTTGAACAAGTGCAGCTCCTGCAGCCTTTCTGCATAGGAGGGGTGCTCCAGCCCTCAGATCATCTTCATAGCCTCCTCTGGCCCTGCTGCAACAGCTCCACATCCTTCTTGTGCTGGAGGCCCCGTGCCTGGACACAGTACTACAGGTGGGGCCAGAAACATACTGTGTGTGAGACAAGTGAAAATGTAGCCAGATGAAATAAAGAGACACAGAGACAATCACATGCACAGAGAAAGACAAAATGTTTTATGCACAGAAAAAAAAGGCAAAGTGAACGTTAAGGTTCTCCTGCCTCATTTTCATCTTCAAATAAGTCAGTTGCCACTTCATCATAGTCCTTCTCCAGGGCAGCCAGGTCCTCTCGGGCCTCTGCAAATTCTCCTTCCTCCATGCCTTCACTTACATACCAATGAACAAAGGCTCTCTTGGCATACATAAGATCAAACTTGTGGTCAAGCCTTGCCCAGGCCTCTGCAATAGCTGTGGTGTTGCTGAGCATGCAGACTGCCCGCTGAACCTGGGCTAGGTCTCCCCCAGGTGTAGGTACAGGTGGCTGATAGTTGATCCCAACCTGCAAACAGCAAATAAAATGGTTCCATAAAAAGAGTTAAACAAATAGCATTTCTACTACAGAAACCTAAGTCATGGCCTGAACCAGTGATTGAGCACCTGGTGGGAAGGCAGGGCCAATCCAGGGGAGCTCAGGTGCATGCAGTGTACCTGAGTGACCAGAGAGTGTGGAGCCAGGATCCACCCCTTCCCAGACCTCGTTTAAGGGTTGGCAGTGGGTTGGGGGCATCTTGCTGGAGATTCCTGCCTAACTGAGGCCTTCCAAGGGTAAGCAAATTTTCTTCCTTTATTTCTATATCCTTGGCTGCTGCATTTGGGCTTGTCCTCATTTGCTGCAGCCTCGGATTGTGCCACCCTGCTATTATTGCTGTGCTTTTCCATCATATTATAGCATTACAGTTACAATAGGTTAAGAAAAAAGTTGAGGTTAAGAAAGCTGTAAAGCACTGGTTAGGAGAAGGAAAAGAGGTAAGGAAAGAACCTGACTGGAACAGTAAATCTCTCTTAAGTCTTAAGTCACTCAATGTACTGTTTGGGGTGCAAATCAATTCCTACTCTCAATAACCTGAATAGGACTAAGTGAAGAAAAGCAAAAAGGTGCTGGCATGGTTGGCAAAACTGGCATAAATGTCTCTTCTTGGAGATGTTGCAGAAATGTTTCAGTTTGCAACAATGTATAATTGACACTGTTTTGGGTTGTTCTTTTGGTTTGTTTGAATCTCATGAAGAGCACTCTCAATGGCACCTTTAGAACGCAAGCTGTACCTTAATCTTTCTTCTAGAATGCAGTTTCTTTAAGTTTAAAGATTAGGAGGATCCACATTCTCCTGTTACCAAATATAAAAATACTACATATGCTTGCATTTGTGTAAATACTTAGGAGTCTCTGTCTACGGGATGCCTGAAGGAGGAAGGGTGCTCAGTTTATACCATCACAGCTTTCTTAAGTACTTTATTTTCATAAGTGAAAAGCATGCAAGATCTAAAGCTTAAAATACAAGATTTCAGCTAGACTGATCTTGCCTTTAAAGAGAAACACACAGCATTCTCACCTTGAAGCCTGTTGGACACCAGTCAACAAATTGAAGGGACCTGTTGGTCTTGATGGCAGCAATTGCTACGTTGACATCTTTGGGAACCACATCACCACGATAGAGCATACAGCAAGCCATGTACTTCCCATGCTGTGGGTCACACTTCACCATCTGGTTGTTGGGCTCAAAGCAGGAGCTGGTGATTTCAGCCACCGACAGCTGCTCGTGATATGCTCTGTCGGAAGAGATGATGGGGGCATAGGTCACCAAGGGAAAGTGGATGCGTGGGAAGGGCACCAGGTTTGTTTGGAATTCTGTCAGATCCACGTTGAGGGCACCATCAAAGCGCAGCGATGCGGTGATGGAGGAGACAATCTGGCTGATCAGGCGATTGAGATTAGTGTAGGTTGGGCGCTCAATGTCTAGGTTTCGGTGGCAGATGTCATATATAGCCTCATTGTCCACCATGAAGACGCAGTCTGAGTGTTCCAGGGTGGTGTGTGTGGTGAGTACAGAATTGTAGGGTTCCACCACGGCACTGGAGGCCTGAGGAGCTGGGTAAATGGCAAACTCTAGTTTAGACTTTTTTCCGTATTCCACAGAGAGGCGCTCCATCAGCAAGGAGGTAAAGCCAGAGCCGGTGCCCCCTCCAAAGCTGTGGAAGATGAGGAATCCCTGCAGTCCGGAACAGGCATCAGCCTGAAAGCCAATAGGAAAAGGGAAAGAGTAAGTGAACGTATCTTCAAATTGCACTCAGATAGAAATAGCAACCCCCAAGCCAATGCACAGCAAAGACATCAGCAGTTTTTCCAGGAAAAACTTCTGTCACCTATAAATTTCAGGCTGGAGTATCACTAGAATAATACTGTTGGGTTTTTTTTTCTGACAATATAGCAATGGTACATCTGTATTTGACATTTTCCACTTAAGTCTTCACTCATTTGAAACCTAAGGTGGAACATCAAAGAACTGTGTTGCTCTATTCTGAGCCCATAACAATAATAAGAGCAAAATTAGAGACACTCTCAAAAATACGCATTACGTGTTTCTTTCACTTCCCATCTGTCAATGGCCTTCTTTCCAATGCAATATTGCATACCAGTTTGCGGATGCGATCTGAGACCATGTCAATTTTGTCTTTGCCAACAGTGTAGTGGCCACGTGCATAATTATTTGCAGCATCTTCTTTTCCAGTGATCAGCTGTTCTGGGTGGAAAAGCTGCCGGTAGGTGCCGGTTCGTACTTCGTCTGAACAAGAGGAAAAAAAGAATCACAAGCTTAGAATTATAAGCTTAGAAGAGATGGTTCACCAAATTTAATAATGTTTGCAAAACAAATGGAACGTTTTATGCTGGCAAGCACATGATATGGAATATCTGCATGGGGGAGATGATGACGACAAGTACAGAGGTAATGAGCAGTGCCTGGGATGATCTCAGTTTTGACCAAAGAACTGGGTTCCTATCTGAGCGTAAATGGTTGTGCTGTACAAATAAATTAATTTAGTAGATGAGATTTGTGCCATGGTGTGATAAAATTTCAGCTTTTCCAACTGATCAGATGTAGATTCATCAGAACCTTCAGGGGAATTATTAGAAGAGATGTGCAGGAATAAAACATCTTTCAGGATACTCCTGCTTCATTGTTCATGTTCCTGTTTTCCACATGACTGTGAAGAAAACAATACTTTCTTTAAGAAAGTTAAATTGTATTCAATCAGTATGGCTTTAGACAGTAGAAAACTTTTCATTTTAGTATTAAATAAAGCATCCATGACAGCGCATAGTTAGTGATCATCTTTTCATTGAGAGTCACATCTTTTAGTAATACTTGCTATTAAAACCTCTAAATGTGTCAGTTCTATCTGGATGCTGGGATCATCCCTAAAGGTGAAGACACAGGCCAGTCAGTGGTCTGAACTTTGGCACATAGAAGAGTTAATTCATTTCAGTTTTCCAGGATTAATTCTATACTGACCTACTACAGTTGGTTCCAAGTCCACCATGATAGCTCGGGGCACGTATTTACTCATGCTTGTCTCTCTGAAAAATGTGGCAAAAGAGTCATCGCTGCTGGGTGGGTCACTGAAGGTGCCATCTGGTTGAATGCTGTGTTCCAGGCAAAAGAGTTCCCAGCACGCATTGCCAATTTGAACTCCAGCTTGGCCAATGTGGACAGAGATGCACTCGCGCTGAAATGGAAGAACAAGGGAGATGTGTCATTACTCAAGGATGTATTTTTAAACAAAGCTTGAAAGCCTTTAGTAAGATTCACCCGACCTCTCAATTGGGAACTCCTTGAACACAGTACAGGAATTACAGACCTTCCCTGGTTTATGCTACTTGAAAGATTTAGAGAATGGCGATGGCCTGGGAAGACCACAGACAACGACCATTCATCTCTGGTTCCCCCTCACTTAGCTATAGTTTCAAATCTGAAGCAAAAAAAGTTCCATGAGCCTTCCCCCTGTCCCTCATATCTTGCCTAGAAGACAGAAAAACAAAGGTCCACATCCTTGCTCACTATCCAATAAAATAATGCTACTTCTATTACCATGGTTCCTCCTCTGTGCTTCCTTTCTTGATGGAAAGGAGAAGCTTTGGTTACTGATGTTTCTACTGCTGTTCAAGCAACCTGGTGCAAGGGAGAGTTGGCATTCATACTTTGCTGGTTGGGACCCTGTGGTGTCACAGTGCAGGAGGAGAGGTCAGTTTCTCCTTGGCAACCATCCCACTGCACCCACCCACCTGTTACATCACAGCCAGCTTTCACCCAGCCCTATAGTCTGTTCCTACGCAAATTTTCCCAGTTTCTGTACTGAATGGTGGTTTAAAAAAACAGAAGAAGTTGTAGCTGGTACTTCTAACCAGAATTTAATAGATCTGTTGTTCAATAACTGTTTCCTTCATTAAAACACAACTGGTGAATCTGCTACTGATAACTCATTTTTAAGAATTTTTTATCACTTCTGAATTTCTTAGCCCTTCCAAAAGGTGGCATTATTATTACATTTTGTCCTAGTGACAACAGAAGCTCCACATTTCATTTACAGTCAAGTTGCTCAAGTTCCTGTGACGGAAATGAGTTGGGGAGCAGGTTGAACTATGAGAAATTCCACCTGACCAACTGTTTGGTCATCTGTGGGCAAAGTACATGGGATTATCTTCTTTCCTTTGCAACATCCCTTCAGCTGGTCATAGACAACTGTTCAATCCTCCACCTGCCTACGCTATAGGCTAACGCAAGTTCTTTGCATCCAGTTAGGGGATGGCAGAACAAAAAAAGCAGAACAGTTGCTGTTACATCTGGAGATACCAGCATGAAGTTTGCATGCACATGGCAGGCACACACATTCTCTCTGAACAAGCTTTGAATGGTAGGATTCCAATGGAATTAACACAACTGCATCTTTTCCCTCCATGATACATTAACAATGCAAAGAAAAACACAGATCAAGACAAGTACCAGGTACTTTATTCTCAGTAGTTCTGATCTTAGCCGTCCCAAAGTACACAGAAACACTTAAATATATTTAAAAAATATATATATATATATAGCATCTTTCACAGAAAGTAATTATCACTTTCTGAACTTCTATGAAAATGCAGGCCTGTAAGTCTCTACTTAACTAGCAAGTCTGCTACCTAATTCCAATATACTTGTACAATGAGGACATGTGTGGAACATTTCCAGAAACTATTTCGAGGCTCAACAGTATCAATACATTAAATGCAAAAGCTTTGATACACTTCATCACAGCACAAATAAGCAACTCTACAAAGAGGTAAATAAGTAGTCATTTTATTGTGAAAATTTAATATTGCAGGTTTAGTAGTCATTGCAAAAAAAGTTTCAGCCTTCACCCCTCTCATGGAGTGCTAAACACAATTCAAATCCAATATCGGTAGTACCCAAAAGAAGCAGACATTGCTAACCTACCAATAAAATCAAATTAAATGTTAGAGTTTTGGTAAATGAATGGCTATGATATTTAACAGAGCTCTACACATAGTAGATGGTCTACCCACTGAACTCAGTCCCCAAAATGCAGCTCTGCCATTTAACTGGAAGTGTTAAAATTGAAATTGAGAAATTGAGATTAAAAAAGTGGTTGTTAGCTGAACGGTCATGTGTCAGTCAGTCATAGTCTGACTTCAAAGGGAAATTTATTGTTTCATAAACTGGTTTACCAAGTCTTTAGAGCAAGGTCTTGCAACTAGATGGCCAGTAGATGCAACCCAGTCACTTTCTGGAGGAACTCAACTCCAGCCAGACCCTCTATGTTGGATTCCACCTGATTTTTCATCAAGTGCTGGCTGTAGGGAAGCATAGCTACACCGACAGATTACATAAATCACCTAGCAGTATCAAGAACTGCTCCTCCCTGTATACACAGTATATGATAAATATGTATTTTTAATTTGGTGAAGCATTATGTGCTACTTGTCCTGGTGTAAAATCCAACTGGAGACAAAAATTCCAGGGGAGAGAGGATAGGAATGTCTTGTGGTTTTAACCTTTTGTTTACCTGAGATAACTAGGCAAGGTGATGACTACTTTCTGCATTCACGGGTGCCCCACTTTATCTCACACTAACACCGGAGTTTTTCTGTATCAGGATAACTCTAGAACAATCTAGACAGAACAAGACTTTTAGCAGTAAAGACACAGACTTTTCCAAGTGGTCTGGTAGGCTGCAAAGTGACAGAGCACACCAACAGGCTGCTATCCTTGTAAAGAAAACAGAAATAGCCACTACCTGTGTAGAACTATTGCTAGAAACAAATGATCAATTTGAAGGAGGCTACCATGGTAAGACACTGCAGTGGGACCTATAGTGGCTACTTTACACAAGTGTGGTGTGTTGGATAGAAACTGCCCACCAAAAAGGTGGCTTTGCTTATGTAGTTTTGGCTGACATTGGTCAGCCTGAATCACCTTCGTACAGATGTTGGGATAGCTGGCTACATTCGCCACGTGGCTCTAACTTGTTCTCTCCAGCACACGTGCAGCTTGCTCAGTAGAAGCAATCTTGAAATAGTCAATGCTCTCTCCCTTGGCACTTACTCACTGTCAATCGATGGGAATTAATTGTTCTTCTGCAGACCTCCAATCTCTGCCCCAGGTGATCAGAAACAGCATCAGCTTGGTAAGACCTTCAGTAAAGGCAGCAACTTTCTTGCCACAGCTGTGAGGATCTCAGAGTTTCTACCAAAGATTTGTTTGTTCTGAATGATCTGCTGAATGGTTACCATGTAAATTAGGACTTCATGAACATAGGAGGAAGGTTTCTAGACATAATGGGACTTTCTGACATCTTCATAAAAGAAGCAAGAGGTAGGGAAAGAGTAAAACAATGCAACAACCTCAGCGGTTCAACTAGATACTAATATGGAACATAATTTAAAAAAATAAATTTCATTACCACTATCACAGGCTCCTACAGATTACTATGCACCAGGCAAGTACAAGGTACTGTAATCTACATTTAAGAACTGTAGGTGCAGCACAGCTGTACTTGTAGCACACCACCTAGGCCTTCTGCCATAGATATGATTAAAATCAAGACCACCTGTATGAGGAGGCATCAGTCACAAGAAAAACCATGGTGTTCAAAATACAACAGGCTTCATTTCCTGTAGTGTTTTTCTCCCGTGTACTTGTCCTCAGCCCCATGCTAGAGGAACTGGGATTTGAGATGTCTTGAGACAAAACAGAATATTCCCTCTAATTACTGATACTCTGCTGCCTTTAACATTCCTGCTTCCAAGAATGCTGTTCCAGTAGTTCAGAGAGCTGCACGGTATTTGCAAGGACCATCTTCCAAACAGGCACCATACTTCATAACTGTCTACATAACTCTCACTCAAGAGCCACACCCAAAGCAAAGTGTTTCAAAAGGAGGATCTTAATCAGCAGTAGATGACAGAAGGAGTGGCTTTACTCCAGTGTTGGACAGAATGGCACTGAATAGCCAAGATAATGTCAGGAGTACTTGGCATGGCTTCAAAATTCATACACCACCACTCCCTGTCTGAAGAAAGGAGAGGACTACTTCACAGGAGATCACAGTTGGTCATCTCCACTAGGACACTGATTTCAACAGTCCTTGAAGAACTTCATAAAGTCCTTGAGACAAGCTGGCACAGGAGCAGAAGACATTTAGTCTTGAATTGGAGGCCTGTGGATTGGAGATAATACAGCTGCCCAAGCCTGTCGGAAGAGCTGCACCAGTTTGCAAATGAACGGCAGGGACGTAGGAGAAGCTGCAGAGCAAAACAAAGATAGTTCTACCCTTTGAAACAGACCAAACATATTAAAAAAGAACTAATTCAACTACAGTTAATGGAAACCTAGGTGTCTTATTTCCTTCTATTCAGTTCAGTACTCAGGCCCTCACCCAAGGCCCTGCTCCCTTACCTAGCAAGGTATTTTCAGTATTTTCCAACACATTATTTGCAGCATAGCTATGGAGCACCTGCCACCCAGCAGAAAGGGCATCTCCAGGTACAAAAAACATGCAATCCCTC